>JAEAOA010002192.1:1670000-2410000 GCA_016746295.1 Potamilus streckersoni | reverse complement strand
AATTGGCTGAAAATCAGGATTAAATTTAAGACATTAGTACAGAGTTATATCAATAGGTTTTCATAACCTATTGGAAACATTTGATGTCTTACAATGAATCTGTTTACAATCAGATATCAAAGAGAGTATGAAAGCACATTTGTGTTATTTGTTGAACACATATTTTGCACATATATTTGCTACTTATGTAGACAGATAAACATAACGATTCTTACACATACAGGTTTCAAATTGCAAAACACAGACGTCACTGTGCGAAACATATACATTCTCGCTTTAGGCAAATCTACAGGACAAGTCATCATTATATAATCAGTTATATATATATAATTAGACCACAGATTAGGTGACAAATATAATTATTGCTGGTACTTCTTTATCTAATGAATCGAAGTATATTTTAGGACATACAATAAAATGATTGCATGGTTAGTTTGATAATTCTGAATCATATGAAAAAGATAATCTTTCTAATATTGATATAATGCACGTTGTCTACACCATTTTATGGCAAAACAATCCCCTATAATCATTTATTACAGTTTAAATAGTTTATAGTACATGCAGATGGGACATATTCTAAAAAAAGATTTAGACTGGTTTATGTTCCGATTACATTTTTGAGAAATAATCGGCATTCATCCAATGTACGATAAACAGAGCCGTAAAAGATGACAGAAACAAAAACATATCGAGAGCCATACCGTTTCACACATTCAGTTGCACATTTAGAATATGAAATATGAGAGACAGAAAATTGACTTTTAAACTGGTATACACAACTCTGTTAACATAATTAAATTGACTTTTAAACTGGTATACACAACTCTGTTAACATAATTAGCACAATAATCCTATCCTAATTTAAATACTTTAACATACTCTGCATTTTTAACAACGTGTGCAGAAACTTTCCGGATCATGCATTACACAAATCATGAAAATAGCACATTTTCTCTCAACTATCTGCTTTGATTTTTTTTTTTACAGAATTTTAACAAATTAAATACCAACTGCAATGTCCTCGTACATTTTTATCATATTCTGTTTTGAAATTGATATGAACCTGATTAACATACAACACAATCATTAAAGGTGTGGTGTGACATGTAATAATTAACAGTTACCTTACATACTAAAACCTTTTTCTATTTTATTTGGCGACGCATTTCAAACTGAATTATTACAAACTATGATGTAACGATGGCTAGCAAATCTAATCTTGCCTACTTCGGAGGAATATTAAATACGTTTCCAATGTTCAGAAAGTTAAGTCGCAAACTTACGTGTATGATGCTGATCGTAAAGAGGTATTCTATAGGAGGAAATTGTAACTAGAATGATACGTCAGCAGGGTACTATCTTTATGCAAAATAGTTTGAGACTAGACATAAATCAGAACAGAAAAGCAGCAATTAGATAATTGTACAGAAACGTTTTCCAGTAAAGTAAATATTTTGTATGATGAAGGCACTATAATATACATGTCGTATATATTCAGTAGAATCAACGCAAGCTGGGAAAATGGAAGAAAACTTTTGAAGAGCATATACCACAAAGTCGTCGGTAAACGTGCATGAAAGTACAACACACTTGAATGCGTTTTACCCGGTAAGTGATGAAACATCCTTGTTGTCTGTTATTTCGTCTGAGTTGGAGATCTCGAGGAGTACGCTGTTATTTGGTCTCATGCTACCTCAATAGTATGCAACACGATGCAACCAATAAATTTAATATTTCATGCAGCAGGCAGTTGTAATTTGAGTGCAGAACTCTCTCTCTCTCTCTCTCTCTCTCTCTCACACACACACACACACACACACACACACGCAAACACAGACATACACATTGCTACTTTATCAAAGCGTATTTGACGTTTGGAAATTTGTATCGAAAACAGAACTATGTGTTGAAACTCGATGAAGAATTCCTTTAATCAAGTGAAAACAATTGATTCTGTTAATACCGGAAATTGATCGTGGTTCTTGTTGGCTCACTTTCTTTGCCAATAAATTCCCAAGCGTTAGTCTTTGTGTTGGAGGTGGATTAAAATATAGTCTGCATGAAAACTGCATACTTTATCTTTGTTTTAAAGGATCTTTTATAGATCTCATGTCTCGTCTGAATGTCTGTCTCACATGGACTATTAGGCAAAATGGGCTTACGAGGAATGACAACATTGAAGCTTTGGATTCTCTGAAATTGGGAGATTTCAAGCAACAGCTGACATTGTCGATGGAACATACTGTCCATCCAAGAGGATCGTGTTTAGGGTGGAAAATAACTAGGGTATGCTATTGACCTCAACATATGTAGTTCAACTGATAATTGTACTATACGTACAATATGACAATATAGTCATGACAATATTATAATTTGTCGAACTTGCGAAAAGGCGAAGGAAATATATGCTACTTGATTGCTTGCATTTTTCACTCGTGAGAATGTATTATTGACAGTTACATTGATTTACAACTGGCACTCATAGACTTGTACACACAAGCATGAAAAATCTACGATATCGTTAGTTCGAGAAACCGTCTGGATGACCTCCTATTTATCTATTTGACGATGTAGTGCAGAGCAGCACGTCCGCATTACCATAGCCATACCACTTCTTCCACGAGGAAAACAATTAATATCATATAAAAAAGAAATAAAAATGCTATATGTTTTGTTAGGATAGTGCTGACTATTGCACGCAACAATTGCACGAAACATGTTAACGATTAGAATATATATATATATATATATATATATATATATATATATATATATATATATATATATATATATATATATATATATATATATATATATATATACTTTCACAGTGTGGGATTTTCTATCTTATTAGAACATAAAAAGAAAGAAAGTAAAAAAGAAAGATAGAGAGAGAAAGAAAGAAACGCCGATTACAATTAAGTAAAATTAAAGGCTGTTAACCACTATCCAAAGGAAAATCATAAAATATTAGTTATTATCAGGCCCATATGCAAAAGGATTGCACAAAAATAGAATACATACAATGCTATAAGCATCCTAAACTTTAAAGTTGTAAAAGGAAAAATAAACGCATGTTATGGTTCCAATCAGCTTTCGTTATTCCCATTCACTCCATGAGTCATGTATCAATACAAATATACAACATTATTTATTGTTTGAAAGTTACTACTAGTAATTGTAATACAGTACCTTTCCTACACCTTCTCTATGTTCCTTGCGATGCACTTGGTGATTGGTCTTTTGATTCAAGCCAACTTTTTAACCATCCTTTACTCTACTCACCATGGCTCTTTACTCCTATCTGTGCGCTGTCTGTTGTTCACGCTTAATTTTGTCCGTACACATGCCAATACCCATATGTTGCAGTCATTGTGACTGACACAAACACCTAGTACAATCCACTGCCACAAGCACAACGTTGTGCCTCTTTTGTTTCCGTCCCCAAAAGGAAATTCTTGTTTTTGTAGCACAGTTATCAATATATTATAAAGAGTTTGACTTATCGCACCGAATAGACTATTCGTCATTTTATTGTGTACTAATTTGAAATCTGCTGAAAAATATGCCTTGTTTGGCAAACACACACACACACACAAATACACACACGCACACGCGATTTACAAGAAGCTGATGTTTTAATTTTGTTCTGATAAATTGATAAGAAATTCTACATTACAGGTTGCTTTGAGTATGACACGATAACAAAGTACAAAGATGATATATTCAGAATCATTTTACAGACAATAATGATAGTGCCAGATTAATTTATAACCATATATTTGAATGGATTGAAGAAACGTTGCATACAATTAAAATAAATGTACCGGTTTAGATTGCTATCGATTTAATATTGATAACACCTAAAGCAGTTTATAAGGCTGGGAAGAAAACGATATTGTGGTTATATGGCTGTAAGGAAAAGTATTAAATATAGAAGGCTTCATGTGTTGAAGACTTAAGGTTTGAATAATTACTACAATTTCTTAACTCTGCTTATCAACGTATGTTGCCAAATTTGCGCAGAAACGAAACAGAGACTGTAAATGATATTGATGAAATCAGGCCAAATTTTCAATTGTAAATATTGGAATAATTTTAAGCAAATAAATCAAGGTAAGTTTGTAAGACCGATATGCGAACGTTGGACACATCCTTGCTGATTATTCTTCTTGTTATCATGGCAAAAAAATTAATAAACGATAAACGGGAAAACAGTGTACGATAAGACTTTGCATATGCTGTGAAATTAGTATTAACAACACAAAAAATGATCAAGAAAAATAAAAAAGTTTTTTTAATACTTTAGTTGTTTTAACTTCAAAACAGGAATACATTAAATATCATGCACAACTTCATAATAAATAGGTTGGATACATTAATACAAATTTTAGCTTAGGAACATATTGCATTAAACCTTATGCAAATATGAAGACAGTTAAGTTAAACATTAGGGACATATGAAGACAATAGGTTAAACCTTAAGAACTGTTGGAAGCTGTTGATGGAAAAGAGCACATATAGTTGAATAAAGACAGACTTTGAAGAACACTAGAAACAGCATTGTTAAAATCAGATCTTGCGTTATGTAAGAAAGGTATTAGGTGAAAGGTTACAAGGATTATTCAGGGAGAAGTGACAAAATTGCTGCAATTGTTGAGGCTATAGGTGTGACAGTGTCAGAGTTTTTGTCAAAAGAATCAGTAGAAACTGGCAGCAAAACAAGAACAAATACTGGCGACAAGTGTAAACTGAAGTAAACTGAGAACAAAGTAATAAATGATTATTTGCTAGATCTGTCCCAAAAGATAGCGCCAGCTTTGTTTGGAGTTAAAATAAGAGCGACACTATTATTTCACAAAAAGTTGAAGATATTGTTCTTGTTGTCTAGGTTTGCACGAATTGATTTTGCTTGTAATCAACGTAGGAGACAAATGAGGAATCGCATGCTATTTACAAATACAGTAAAACAGCTATGGATCCATTATTATCTTTGTCAGTTAATAGTTTATTTTATTATAATGTATCGAATAGATTGTCATTCGACCTTTTACGAAATACACCGTCAACATTGTTTTACATGTCTAAATCAGTCCACGCGAATTGTGATTGCATTGTGTTATTTCAATATCATTGTTATTGACATTTAAACTACCACAATCTCTCAACTATAGATACGTTTTGATTCTTTTATTATTGTTTGGTTCTTACAGACTGATTATAAACATTTGAATAACGGTATTCACTACACAGATGGTTTACTCTATTCGAATTTTCATATGACTCATCGACCGTCTCGCTTCACTTTTTAATATAGTATATACCGTTTAAATATTGTTTTAGTTTTAATTTTTTTCCTATTCTATGCCTTGTTCAGCTAGCCTTATTTCTCGATTTTATATGCCAGCAGAATCTGTAAAATTAGACTGTTTAAGAATTGTGTAACACGTGAAATATCAGCCACAAAAATTGTATGGGATTCTAAAGTTGTTTCTATTGAACCCTTGATACGAACATAATCTTTAACGATTTAGTTTCATGCAAGCCATATCAAACTAATGTGTTTAATGTGTGCATTTGATGCAGGTGCATTATCTGAAAAAATAATTAATTCTGACAAAAGATTTCGTATCAGTGATTATTTATTAAACTTGTGTAAAGACTTTTTAAAACTGAAACACTTCGACATTGTAGATAAATTATTGCAAATACAGGTTGATTTTATGTAAGCATTTGCCTCTTTGTAGTAAATATGTTTTTTGCTAAAGTATTTGTACAATCTAAGGGTACTTTTGAAAGATACAGGCAGTTGCTGGTCAATAAAGTATTAGAATGTTAATAAAAATGCAAGAATTTGGGTGGAAATTGTCAATGTGAAATAAATGTTTCATGTGTAAATAAATCGATCGTTTTTTGCTCATTTTTGAAATATACTGAGGTGGTGAAATAGTACTGTTATGTGTAAATTGAAAGGTATGAATAACAAACAGTTATTTATTTTCGAATATTACGTGTGCAAAATGCTATCCCTTACTATGGTTGTCATAAAAATCAATACACTAAATAAAATAACATTCATGTATACATCTCAAGGAACAAACGTAAATTCTTCAGTACTTCAAGAGAGACAAGATATTTATGCGCCATCTTTAATGGCTATGGTGTTCACCTTAGCAGTTCTTGTATCTCCTCTATTTGTTAAGATGAACTAATGAAGCGTTATCGTTTAATACGGGTATCATTTTTAACTGATTTATATTATTTGGTCTACACAATCTTTTATATAATGAGCTCTGACCTTAAAACCAGTTATATATCTAAGGACAATACTTAAAGAAAAATAGCAATATAATTTACCAATTTCAGGAGTTGGTTTAAGATTGTTTTAAGTATATTTTTACGTACACTAGTTGTTTTTAATTGAATTAATGTTGAAAACTAATCAACTACTATTTACATAAAATCATTTACTCGTTCAAACGGTTTGGCAAACATAACAGCCATCTAGATTGCTAAAATTAAAAGTGTGAATATTGGATGCGGGTTGCTTTAATGGCTTCAATTACGCTCTAAGTTTAGTCCATTACAAGCCTCTGTCTAAAGAAGAAAATCAATTTACAAATTAATCCGCCACATCCTTATACAAACTAGTCATCTAATCTGTCTACTTATTGAGACAATGTATTTCCTTATTCAAAACATAGCTTTCGGAATATTATATATATGTGTTCAGTAATGATTTATTTTGCTATTTTTATCCATGTGACAAACATCATTACAGCAACGATACAGTATCAGCATCATTTCTCTTGATAAAACTTGAATAATAACCATCTTTGAGAAAATTATTAAAATGCATTTACTGTGTATAACAGAGATGTGACTATACAGTTTGAATATTCTTTGATATATATACCAATTGATGTCAACATTGTATGCTGCTTTAAATCATAAGGATCATTCGTGAACATGATTATTTCCATGCCAACAATTATCTACCAAAGTATAATTAATTCGTGCATTAAACTTCACGGTTTTCTCTATGGTGTACGAAGAGAAACAAAGTAAATTGAGAGTAATCTGATGACTGTATATCGTTTAATTTAATTAAAATAATTACCATATTCATATTCCAGTCAAATCCTGACATATACCACTTTTACCTTCTTCTATATTTTTCGTTTTCTACAAACTGATAAGATTTTCTAGATAAGCATTGGTCTCTGTTGTCCGCGATTATTTTTTAAAACCTCTTTGTCTCGCAATATATGTCAAGTGATATGAAGTTTAGTAAACATGCCGCACAGATCAAATATAAATAATTCTACAAGAAAATGTCGTCAAAGGGAAATATCATTTTCCTGATCACTAAAGACTTCTCTGGACAAGTAAGTCTGTGTAAAATCTATTAAGGCAGTGTTCTATTTTAATACTTTAAAACATCGCCTTTCGTCTCCTCGACTCATTGAAAATGTTTAGCATCTTTAGGGTGTCTTAAAATTATGTTGTATGCAGCCTAAAGAAAGACAGACAATACAATAGAATTGTCCAAACTGATTGGCGTAGTAAAATATTCTAAGGCCTTAAGAGTTTAGTTAAGTCTAAGTCGTATCAAAGCACCGTTTTGTACAGGATTTAATGTGACATTTGTGTATTAATCATATCCTCAGTATTCGGATTTGTAATGTATTAGATCAGGCTTCAGGGAAGAAATACACGGTTGTAAGAGTACTTAAATACCACCCTATGTTATAACATAGAATAATACACAGTGACAACTTTGTAAATATATGCTCACCATTGAGAAATATTTTACACTTTCCGATTCTCAACATAGAAATGCCGAGATACAAGTAATTGTACTATAGGCTTTCCGTACTTAGAGCGTATTACTGGGTGACAGTGTTGTATCTGCCCTAACTACATGTTACAAAATCGATCAGGTGAGCAACGTCTATACTGGGAAGAGCTGTTGAAGAAAGTGTCAGTCGGATTGTCGAAATGTAAATTCACCCCAAAGGTCGTTCAAGCGTTACAACGAGGTAGGTGAAAACGATTAATGTACTTTGACATCTTTGATACATCTCTTTGCTGAATAGTACTGCCTGAGATACGGCGGCTATTGATTGCTGTGTAAGGAAAGCGTATTGTTTGTTCTTGTTTCATTCTGCTAAATGACCTAAAAATGAAACAAAGTAACACGTTATTAGGTTTGATAAGGAGATTGCACCGAATATATGTGGTCCAAAGTTTTTCTCGATTTTATGAAAATATAAATAAAGAATTTTATATATGATGTTATTTTGTAATAACATGGGCTTAAATTAATATTTTGCAATGTTATCGATTAGGCAATACGACAAATGGGTTCAGGATAAAAAGTATACTACATACACCAATATATATATATATATATATATATATATATATATATATATATATATATATATATATATATATATATATATATATATATATATATATATATATATATATTTAGAGAGAGAGAGAGAGATGATAGATAGATAGATAGATAGATAGATAGATAGATAGATAGATAGATAGATAGATAGATAGATAGATAGATAGATAGATAGATAGATAGATAGATAGATAGATAGATAGATATGTGTAAACAATGGTTTGGTTAGAAATGCATAAAAGTATATCATCTCTTACAGAGCTATACAGAAACTGAGAAACGCAATATGGAGGATGGTAAAGGATGGGTCGAGTCCTCCCTCCAGTGGCAAACGATCGAAAAATTTGCAAGGCGTGGACGCTCTTTGGAAATATTTATAAAAAACAAATCTAGGTATATGTTTAAGCTCGAAGAAGATTTCCTTGATAGTGGAGAACGATTTAGAACTATATTTAAGGATTGTATATATCCTGGATCAAGTTGGCTCACTTTAGTTGCCAATAAGGCCCCAAGCTTTAGCCTTTCTGTTGGTGGTGGACTGAAGTATAGATTGCATTGTCCTTATTGCAAAGAGAATGATTGTGATGACTGCAAGCGGTGCATTCTTTATATTGGTTTCGGCAATCCGTTTATTGGAAACCTAGTGTCATTTGTATCCCTTACCAACGTGGAACATCCCGCAAAATATGCCTTTGACGAAGCAAAGGATGGAACATTCAAGTCCTCTTCATTCGGAGGACTTCGCGGTGTTGTGGAAATGATTGATGCTATATACTGTTCCTCCAAAAGGATTGTATTTAGTGTAGAATAAAGCTATGACAGACACCCAGCCTCAAAATATAGTAATGAAATATATTAATTTGAACCTTTTGTGATTTTCATCTTAAATGGACATTTCGCATTTTATGTTAAGATATTGATGTAGCTTGTAAAGATATAGTACAATATTAGCATATTTAAGTAAGAATTATGCCATGAAACGAAGATGATAACATCACTTCAAATAAAATACGATCGATGTGTTTTTCATAAGATAGATGTCCTAATAGTTTGCAATCTACAAATAATGTAATGTAATATTTGATTGATCATTCAACCTTGATGCAATCCAATATGTTATTTGCATGAATCTGTATTTTACTGACACAAAAACGTTTCTTCACAAAATGTTGAGGATTGGGCACTATCGAGTAGCTAAATGTATACCTTACATTGGTACGTATCAACTCAACCTATTATTTTATTATCTTGTGCTCCACAATGTTAGGCTTTCCTATATAAAAAAATTGTTATTAAGCACTTAATAGAATTTGAGACTTATATGGACTGCTGACTAGTATGACGTCAGCTCCCATCCAGATTGCTTTCTGATATAACATGCATTATATATATATATATATATATATATATATATATATATATATATATATATATATATATATATATATATATATATATATATATATATATATAACATTTATTGTCATGAGCAGGTTTTGATAAAAATGCTTTATTATGAACACGAACATGACGCGACCATGCAAATATAACATTTAATTTCACGATGATTTGAAATCAATAGTATTTAAAAAAAAATTATATCTGAAGCGTTATGTGTACAAAATGATCGCCTTGATACTGCTGAAAGCATTGCTTCTTTCTCTTTGTAATGTATTCTACAGTGCAGAAATAATAGTACGTGTTAAAACTAGGAATTATCCTGTAATTAACGCACCGATAGGTTTAACGCAGCATCGAATTGTTGTATGTGAGAAGTGCATAAACAAGTTCAAGATGAAATACAGACTATTTTTATATCATTACAATATATATCTCGCCCAATAAACCGTTATGAAATATTGTGCTATGTATTTAAAAGCAAAGTTACTCACGTATTTGAGCGAGAGCTTAAATTTGAAAAGTTGTTTTGTATCAACTTTTTAAATTTCAGTATGATTTGAAATCTGCTTTAGTTTTTGTCATCTTGCACCATCATAGTCACATAAATAAACTAAATCATGCCATAAGGCTCAAATTAAAACCTTTTTTGTCCCTGATTCTTTTCAACTGTGTGAATTCCTCATAGATAAATGCATACATCATATGAGTTTGCATATCAAACCCGATTCATCTGGTCCGTTTATACATGTTTTACCAATACATTCATCTAGTGACAATAGTTGCATCTAAGGTAAAGCATGTTCACTAAACTTGCTTCAGCAAACTGCATTAAGATTGATTTTTTACAGCAGGGACATAATATGCAATTATGTGGTAATTTCCATAACAATGGTACATATTTCATGAAGAGAAAAGAAAAAGAAACAGTAATTTTGCACTAATTGAATGTAAATTTAATACCGGATCAGACTAATATCTAACATCTGGATTTCCGGACCTTTTGATGGAAAGGACTATTAATTTATAACACATTATATTACATAAAGATTATTTACGTTTGGTCCATATTGACCTATATATCACATAGACCAATGAAATGTCTTAATTAAAATACTTTTATAAAACCAATGTAAATAAAAATATATCAGTAAATCCGATAGAAGGTAAAATACAAAATGTGTTTCTTTTTATATTCTTTGAGTCTTTCATTAAACAATTCCTTCCTTACTTCATTCCTTATTTCTTTTCGAAGGTATTCTCCCACGTTAGTTGCTATACATATCATTCAAAAGCATTACACCACCAAAATCGTCATGAGCGTTGCTCATCAGTGACTGTTTCACATTTAGTTTGTCAGCAACATAACTAATAAATTAGTATAAGTAGTGTCGACAATATTTTCTAGTTAAAGATAACATAACAAAAACTCTCCTGCCAATTAATTATGTTTACCGTGGTATTCAGTATCCGAAAACGTTTCTTGATAATACTAAATATAGTCCACTTAGCGAAGAATATATAGACAGGAAAAATGTTGCAAAGGACCAAAACTGAACATTTTTAACCATTTGAAAAATATTTTACCTCTGGACACTACATGCAAGTTATCATCTAGACGCTAAATTCAATTCGATCGTCTTGACGTCACGTATAAATGATCATTATGTGATTTAAAGTGTCTGATTTGGAGGTTTTCGTTCTTTGTGCATGATGCATATGTGTAATTTTGCACTTAGTAATATATCGGCCATTACTTTCCTGTAATTACATGAAGTATGAAACAGATGACTTAATGATTCAAAAGAATATGTGCAAAGTGAACAATGGTATAATTTGATATTCCACTTCCATGGAATAGTGTATACTTCACTACATCTCTACAGTAACATGTAATTTAGTCACATTTTATTAGAACATTTTGTATTCTTTATGACAGAGAATAATAGTTTACCATGCAATTTATTTTATTAATTATGTTGTAATATTTACTTAATAAGTGATATGTCTGAACATTTCATTAAAGTCACTATAAATAATTCTGAAAAATTGTATACATTTTAGAAGAAATAATCTCAGTGAATTTTCGTTTTGCCAATCGAAAGCTTTGAAACATTGTGATTCTTGACCATATGTTTTGATAATTCATATGCATTTTCATAGATATCTGGATCGCTGAATATTGAACTTAATTGAATCCGACATTGTTTATTTCACTTACAGTTTGTAGGGAAATCTTTTTTTCTGAAGAACATCATTTATTTATTGTTATTTTTTCCAACACATTATATGCAGACTCCATGGATTATCAAACTTTAACATTTCTCTATGCCACTGAGAAAATAATTTTAAGTAACTGAGGAGCCGATAGCTTGCCTGCAACCTCTATATATTAGGAAATAACCCTTTGAAGGTTATAATAATTACGTATTGCAATTCGTTCGAGAATTATGTTACAAATGTAGAACAGATTCGGTACCTTAAATACACTATGCAACACAATTTTTGTTGCCGGTTAGTAAGTGTTATTTCGTAATTGTGTATGCCTAAATGTAGAAAAAATGGCTATTATTTCTTTTCTTTTGTGACCAATACAGTAATATTTTGAAAGTTACCTATTTCCTATTCACTATTCATCTATACCTATACCTATTCACTTTCACGAATCACCCCAAAACATAGTCTCATCAAGATCTCGTCATACTGTCCTTGGTAGCGGCTTTCCATTTCCCGTATATACAGATGTAAACTCAAGTTTTGTTTCTTAATTCTATTGTTGAATAAATCAAGATGAACGTCAATTGTATTGACTTTGAGGAACATCCTGCAGCCCATTGTGCCGTAGTTCTTCACCAGATTTGCCACTTTTCGGTTGGGGTTGTATGAGCTTCTCTTTTGAGCTGTTCATCTGAAATTGTCATCTGGTTCTAAGACGTCTTCCCATCTCTTTGACTTGCTGATCTCGTTCCTCAGACGACTGCTATCGCTCTACGGAGGAATTGGCACAGGGAGCTAAGGGCGATGTATGAAAGTAGTTCACGAAACGTGAAAACAGGGGCATTCTTGGCGTTTGGAAGGGTCCATTTTAAACGATTAAGTGGTCAGTGGATTCTCGCGAAATTTCCGGGATAGCGAACATCATGGCTCTCCTTTCCCCTCTGTATCCTTCTACAAAGCTACATTTATTTCATCTTTGACTAATGTGTTAGAGTTTATCGCAACAGTTTAAATACATGACATATTTTTTCAATAACATTGAAAAGTGTTAAACGTGACAAAGAAAATGAAAACGTTTAAAACTTTAAATATTTTAGCAAATTTTACAACATAAGAATCTGTGCAAGAATTATTCATCTTACCTTCGAGAGATTTATTTTTTGGCAGTGCTCACAGGTGAAATGAGGTGCACAGGGTTTTGTCTTGAATCCAGAAAGAAATGCCGAAACGAAATATGCCTTGTAGGCCTCATACATCTTAGCTAATGTTTCTTGATAAATTGTTTATATATACATACATAAAGCCTTTCCATATTCGCCAAGACATCTCACGGTACAGCTGTACTACCAATTCTTGGATGCCATGCTTAGGTACGCCTATAAGAAGAGTACAAAACGAAAATGCAAAGCAGGAATCGTTGACTGAGCACGAAACCTTCGAGTACGAATCTCAATTTCGGGAAAGGCAGAATAGTCAGAGTACTGAAATTCCTAATAAGTAATTGCAGGGAATAAGTTGTGAGAACAAAATCCAATCGAATCCGTCTTAAAACTTCAGTAAAATACTAATCACAGATTTTTTTATCCATCTAATGTATTTACAATCGAAGTATGAAATATCTACTGGGCTTTAAGCGCAACCGTATGATGATCGAATCAAATCTCAAGTTCATTTAGTGCAGAGTATTTTTATACGTATACGATAGACATTTGTTCAAACTCCAATTTGCACTCGACTGGGTCCAATATACAAAGTGGCAGTCAACCAGTCGCTTAGCAACGTGATTGTTGAGAGACAGAGTCTTCACCTTGCTTACGTTGCTTACTGAACATCAGTACATGTGTGGGGAACAACTCAAAACCAGTTAATGAGGTTGTAGCAAAATAGGCGCTTAGAATACAACGTATGACAAAATGTCAGAAAGCAACTACAACCACTGTTGCATGCACAGGTGGCTTTTGTAACTATTGAAAGCTCAATGTACAAGCGTCATATTATATAGCAAGTAGCAATAGTGAAAACCATCGAGAAAGCATGGGGAGTCTGGGGTAAATCGTGTCACTATCGAGATGACTGTCACCTGTCTGTTACGTACGATACTATGGTCGTTTTTTGTATTTCATGCAATCTATTGAGTAACTGCTACGCCATTCATGACAACACACAAACAGATGTGAAGTGTCACCACATTATTGTCTAACGTTGATAACCAAATATGTTATATTTCGATCGGTAGGCAGTATGGTCTTACAGTATCCTTAACGCTTCAAAACCTTTTGGACCTTCTAACGAGAACCATCATCGATGTCTATTATCAGAAGCCATCCTGAATGACATTATCGTTTTGCTTAATTTTCCATAAACTGATGCCAGCTTGTTGACTTCTCTAGGTCGGTTCAGTCAGATTGGTGTCCGTCAAAGAATGATGCAGAATGTATGGTCGGGTTGTCGACAATGTCAACGGTAAATTAATATCCGGCGCAAAAGCAAAGATATTATATTTTTCGCACAGTATGTATGCTGCATTTCATCTAAAGCTTCGTCTATTGAATACAAAGGGATGTTTTCCTGTCAAGGAAGTTTAGTCTCTTTTGGAAGAGAGGAATATTTGTACGACCACAAATGGCAATATGAGGGCTTCTGCCAAAACTACTTGTTTCCTAGTTGATGTCATTCCGAGATCTCTGCCTGCCATTGAGCCGTATTTCATATCATGTGTTGAAGTACTAAAGAGATATGCAACTATTAAAAGTTCCCTATATCTGATGGGTTTAGTACGACCACGCCCAAATAATCGATAAATTATTTTTCAGAAATGAAGCAAAGAAGGTTAGGTGCCGCTTCAGTTGAGGTTGGAGAAGTAGTCGATCTTCATGCCGTAGAGTAAGGACATTGAACACTACCATTCCGGTAAGATCTGTTTTACCTTCATATTGAAAGCAACCGGAAACAGGTCATCGAAGGACTGGATGACATGCGTAATCGCGCCGTCGTTTACTGCGCACTCAGACATGATACGTTGGACTCAGGACTTGCATCGATATACATTTCTAGCAAAAATGCTCTAGGATGATATACTATTCTCATAATACATAGTGTGTAGGTAGCCGCTCATCTACTGGTATGATACTGTTATCGCTTGTGCTAATTGCTAATATTTTGATGTACTTTTAATGTGCATCATATAATGCGTCAATTCATCAAATATAATTATATGACATATTGTGCTAGATTCTTTTAGTGCAAAGGTCAAAACATGTCTAAAACATTGTCAGCATTGATTTTGACGTTATGGAAATCAAAATTAGTATTAAAGTAAAATAAGTTCCGATAATAAACTTACATATTCCTGAGATCTTTCATGCTGAATCTTGTGCAAAATGCCCCTTGGGATTCTGATTTACTTTGTTTTATAGATAGCTAGGACCAATTGTGGAATTGTGTCATGAAATGTACAATATATGCCGATTAAATAATTATCATCGGGCATATCTTTGATGATAATAGTTTAATCGGTATATACTCAGTAGCGCTTCGGTAGACTAAGTGGTTCGAGTTTCAACTTCGGATGCGGAAGATCGATGATTTGAACCACGGTAGAATCATACCAAAAACTTATAAAAATGATACTTGGAGGTACTTGCTTCTTGCTTAGCATTAAGAAGTTAGTGTTAGGACTGGCCATCATGGTATCATGATAATGCAGCTGTATGGGACATAATTCCCCAGTGAAAGACACTACTATATTCTGCCACTCTGCATACAACGTCGTGATCGAATTGGAAAATTGTTAAAGCTACGGTAACAATCCATAGTGCGCGCACATACACACAGATCCTCCCTTCTCATTACTTGTTAATTGTTTACAACTACCAGCCTTTGTGTGACCAATAGCATGCAAAGAAAATATACTTATGATATAATGGTAAATCAATTTAAAAAATTAAGAACATAAAAATATAGTAGACTAACAGAACACATTGTAGAGATAATCTCTTTAACAACGGTGTTTTGATTCATGCATAGAAATAAATTTTAGAATTTTAATTCACATTCTTCTCTTGGCAGTTTTATTTTCATCTATCTTCCAGCACTTATCCTAAATCCCAAACTCATTTCATCATAACAATCGTATTTATAGGTGAACAGACATGACATGACACTCACTAGCACTGATTAAAACTAAACTTTTCTGGTTATAATATTTAAACTTTAACTAAAATTCTAGGTCATTAACACTAATAGACTGCAAATAAATATATCGAAAGACTACAATACTTGGTGATAAAAGGAGAAGTAAATATAATAAAATATTAGTGCTGTCACGCGCATTTTGACATTTGAACCACGGAAGCAATAGTATGATTCAACATCGATATATATATATATATATATATATATATATATATATATATATATATATATATATATATATATATATATATATATATATATATATATATATATACTGGCAAATGATGCGTTAGAAATAATAAACAGTCGTAGATTCTTTTCAAAATTTACACTTTAACAGCTAATTATGTATAGACTGTTATGTTCGACAAATGTCAACATTGAGTTTTGATTGCAAAGTATCATGCAGGGAAAAATTATGGGAAATGACTGCAATTTCCACCTATATTTTACTTGATATTATCTAATGTTAATATCTCTCCAAATTTGTGTGCTTGTAATGTATTTAAGATTGCTTAGCCGTCGACCTAGACAAAGGTTATAACGCCGAAGCGGACTGTAATGATTAGTTGATTATAGGTGTATTATATATTTTTTAATATGTAACACTGTCCAGTCTCCCCAGAATACGTAAAGGGAAAAAGAGGTATTGATTTTAAATTGTCACTAACACTTCAAATCTTATTTAACAGTTCTGTTGTATGTGTCTATTGTCTTCATGCTTTAGTTGGGCGGACAAAGGTTAAATCTTTCTTGTTGTCATCAATCGTATCCATACAACCATAAATAGTATCGGAATTTGCCAATCCTGCCTTTGTGGTGGGTCAAGATGCACTAGGTATTTAAGCACCAACATAATGAATGCCAATTTAAATACAACTTATCAAAACCCAAACAGCATTCTGAACAAAATTAACACTTCTATTAATCTGTTATTCACATTTTGAAACAAAAACTTGCAAAGCCCAAGTATAGTAAATTCTCAAATGGGAAGAAACTAGATAATTAATGTCATTTTCTTCTACCTACATCGCAAGGAACCTATACTATGTATTGATTTTTTATGCAGGTGCAAGTGGTGCTATTGTGCACGACATCATCGTCTGGCTGTTGCCAGGTATGTGGGGTATTGTTATAAAGATCGTATATAAGTATGTGTATGTGTGTGTGTTATACGTGTTAGGACCGTGGATATCCAACCGCCTTGTTGTCATTCTCAACCAGCAATAAACAGTGTAGCTCGTCTTTTATATATCAATTAATACAAATATAGAAATAAATTAATTAGGAGCAATATCCACAACTTTTGATGACATTCATTCTTATTTCATTAAATATTTGTGAAAGTGGAGTTACAATGTTTCGAGTTTGCTATGTATGTATGTATGCATGTATGCATGTATGTATGTATGTATGTATGTATGTATGTATGTATGTATGTATGTATGTATGTATGTATGTATGTATGTATGTATGTATGTATGTATGTATGTATGTGCGTGCGTGCGTGCGTGCGTGCGTGCGTATGTATGTATGTATGTATGTATGTATGTATGTATGTATGTATGTATGTATGTATGTATGTATGTATGTATGTATGAATGTATGTATGTATAGGCAGGAAAAGATAGAGTACCAGAATCCAGATAGGATATGCACTTTAAGCAAAACTATCTTGTCTCATATCCCTATTGAAAAAAGCTAACAAGGGTTTTATTTCTGTCGTGATTAAATATAGGTCTTGTTAAGATTAAACGATCTATTTTGTTGTTGTGTTTCGTTTCAAATATTAATTGATGATGTATTTTAAGCTGACATTTCAATGTGTTCTGGAATTAAAACCATGGTACAACAAATAACAGTTCTGATAAGTCTTCACCCATATTGTGTGTAGTGAGGGAAAACTCTGGATACAGATTCTTTATAAAACAAAATATATAATATAAGATAACCCCATCCTCATCAATTTACTAAATGAATTAATGTCAGAATAATATAGTGATAGTAAATAACTATTTCTATAAAAAGGAAAAATAAATAAATGTATACACATAGCGCCTTACCTTTTGTCCTTGTGTGTTAGTTTACGAAAGTTAAAGTTTGTTTATTCTTTTTTAACAAAGCACTATACTGCACTGGGCATAGTTGAAATATGAAACATTGGTACAATTTACTGAGACTATGAGCTGACATAACTCTAGCACGATATTTTGTCAATCATATTGAGCTGTAAACAATGCACCCTCCCAATGTTTTGATCATTTAATTGCCTCTATAATGCTATGTCACTGTTGTCAAGTTAGAGATAAAAGCGAAGGTCAGCTAGAGCTCTCTGGTTATACAAGTCATGTAATTACCATGCTTTTGATATCCGATGAGAAACATGTTGTTCGTTAAGAAAGCAGCATTTCCAGCAATGACTGATTATGAGCTTTTCTCTATACAATGTCACATTGTTATTTATGTAGATAAAGATTGTCACTGATTTACAATGTTCATACGTTTACGGTGTACACAATTTGCAAACAATTTGAAAACACAGGCTAATACCAACAGTTATGATTTGTTTTTAGGTAAAACAGAACGCCAACATATTGAATGTGTTTTATACATACATACATACATACATACATACATGCATGCATGCATGCATGCATACATACATACATACATACATACATACATACATACATACATACATACATACATACATACATACATACATACATACATACATACATACATACATACATACATACATACATACATATTCTCAGTAGGTATATATGAAAAGTATGATAAGAGAAAAAGGTTTGTGAAATTCGGCAAATAATTTAATCCAATAAAAAACAAAATGAACATGCAAAAGGAGCTTACTCTATTTGGAATTAAATCCCAAATAATCATATAATCAACAAAATAAGCCATGATGAAATAAATTGTGAGTAAACTAATTTGGTATTCCAAACAATTTAGAAAGCTGAAGATGGAAGCCGTCGTCTATAATGTACTAATGTACCTATAACCTGAATTGATTTTGAAATTAGTGAACCATTCAAACACATTTTTGTACGAATTCCTTTTGTGTTGTTTGTATATAAGCAAGTTGTCGTTGCTACAATCATTTAATGTGGACACGCTAGAGCAACGTATACCAATGTTCAAATTTCAACGGTGCAATACCGAGACCTCATACAGCTGCTAGAAAGAGAAACATGCAGGATAATACAACTGGAAAATTTTGCTTTATACTACTATTATTGAACAAGGATATTTATCGAGGTAGACATAATGTCAGTTTGCAGTATAACTTTAGTACCTTCAGTTTGCACACTTGAATTGTTTTAATTAGAAGCCATATAATAAAGGCAAACGACGTCTGGAAGTAATGCAAACTTAGCAAGTATGGCTGACATGACTTGCGATATGACTTAGTCTGATACACTTTGAATAATTTTCTTCTGATCAACATGTTTCAGGCACATTATGATTGCTCCTGCCATCAATCCATTAGTGCGGCTAGCTTAATTGCTTGCAAGGAAGATAAGCCAGGTAAATAGATAAAGAGTGCAAACACACCTCTTGAAATGGTCTGCAGAGTTGATGAGAGATATGCTTTGCTTTGACGCCAACAAGAGTTAAAACGAATAAGAAAGTCAGACGGGAGGGAATCTCGTGAGTGATGTTAAAATAAAAATAATTCACTTAAGAGAGTTTCAAGTGAATTAAAAACAAGGTAACACATAGAACTCGTCTTGTGGCCAACACAGAGATTTGAAAAACGAACAATCTGCGATAGTTTAATTAAATTCTAACGTGGAAAGCGGTCACCAGATTGCATCATGTCAACAAATGTTGTGCTTGACAAGATCGACTAGTATATCAAAGTGCAATGAATTTAATGGGAAAAGGTAATTAATGTCGAGAAATATAAGCACAAATTTTAAGAATTTACCACCTTTTAAGGGACAAAACGAATTTCACGAATGAAGGGATTTATATTTTAATTTGCATTCGAGACCTGAATATGATGCCATATATAAATAGTATAAGTCTAAATCTCATCGGATGCAGACACTTTAGATTCGTAACAATCTACTGAGCATCCATGGAACTAATCATTGCTCATGAGGAAATTCTCAAAAATGCTAGTGATATCCTGTGCATGGCCGTATATTGTAAAACACGTGCCTGTCAATCCGACATATTTTGGTAATGATTTTTTTAAAAACTCCATTTCAGGCCTTGTGATGGTGAATAAATTTTAATATTTCCTTTCTAACACTGTTTGAAACGATGAACAGGACTAGTATATATGTAGAGAATGTTTCTTGGTATGTTTTAAAATGTTTTATTTCTAATCAGTTTCATTATAGGAAAATGTTTTCTCCTTGTAGAGGAACACTGATATAATCATCATGTTTGTAGTTGTATCCTTATTTATGAATGTGCTTAAGAAGGTATTCGGCAGAATCCGATGTCACAAGCTTTCGATTGATTGTTTTAAATTTTAGACAACGTTCTGCAAACAAACAAGCAGAGCCAAATAGCTCTGTTTTGCATATCCTAACAAATGGAATAACCCAATATGCAGTATCTTTAAAAGTACAACCAGATAATGCTGTTACGTTTTCACGAAGCCTTAGGATGTTTCATAGTTTGTAGAACATTATGTTAAAAGTGTGTATCAAAACAATAATTGTTTTACATTTAAATATGCTTTGCTCATCTTGAGGATATAGATATCAGTATGAGTAAGAAAACCCACATATATCACTAATTTATTTATATTTTGTTCAATATTGCATTATTTAGTAATAAACATCTTTTATTTACTTAAAATGTATTTACTCGTAATCAAGCTATTTTTTATCCGATATACGATCAATACGTGCATGGTTATTTAATGTCTATAGATGATTTATCAATATTGACATGTTTTATCCCATCACCTTAAACTAAAAGACAATATCACACTTAATCAGGTAAGAATTTAAATAACTCTTAGGAATTCGACTGAGAGAGCAAGATGGCAAGAACAGGTAAACACACACTGATATATATATATATATATATATATATATATATATATATATATATATATATATATATATATATATATATATATATATATATATATATATTACATAATCACCTAATAATGAAATATTGCTCATTAAGGTCATCGGCATTCAATGGAAAGTTTTTAGGTCATTAACATTTTATTTCAGCACATTCTTTTTCTCTGTTCTTCATGATCGTTTGTTTTGTTGTAAATGTTCCAATTACAATGTATCTAACGGTACATGAAGTTGATTGTCAAACCACACAAATCTAACATAGCTTATCACAAACACATTACATGTCGTTTCTGGTATATAGCAACGGTCTTTCTACCGAGGAATAGAAAAAAATGGAAATACGCACATCAATGGTGAGATAGTGTTTCTAGCCTCACTATTGTCGTCTTCATCAAAATTTTAAATATATTTACTAGCACATTTTCACATGCAAAAACGATAAATCAGATAAAGGAAACTGTTTAAAGGTATTTTCATAGTTCACATTTTTTCACTCTGTTTTTCACATTTTCCAGCATTTTTTATGTGCAAGACACACATGTATTTTGTGAATTAACCGCTTACTAATATTATTTTATTTATGTTATTAGAGACGACTGTAATAAAAGGATAGACATTTATTAGTAGTTACTATTACATTTCATTTTCTATGATATGGAAATAGGCATGTTAAAACAGATTCAGGAAGATAGAAAATAATCGATTCACTAATGTAATGTCTACATGTACAAGCGTATAACTCTTCCAAACAAATTGAAATACATATGCAGCGATAATAGTAAGTTTACGGTAGGGTCCCCTGTAAATAAATCTGTTTACTGGGTAATAGTGTTGCATTGCGTTGTGCCTGTTCTACCTGCGCATTACAGACGACCACCCTGCAAAGACACATATAATGGAACTTTGTCGATAGTAATGTCAGAAGGTACAGCTGAGTTTGCCAAATTTTGAGCTCGTGTTGAACTTTACCAAAACGTTGTTCTAGGTAAGAGATAACTCTTAAATTGTTCACATATATTATTCTTTGAAATCAAAGTCACTGCCTTCTTAGCTTAATATTATATGAGAAAACATAACAAATATTGATTTATAAGTCTGTCTGAATAGTCTGGTTTGGGTTTCATTTGATTAAGTTTATGAAAGTGAACTCGATAGACATTGGATTATGAGAGATCTGAAAGAAACAGTAACAACCAAGCATTCCATTTTCTTTGAGTATCACGAGGAGATTACGATTGTTTATTTCCATGTTTTATATATATATATATATATATATATATATATATATATATATATATATATATATATATATATATATATATATATAACACCGATTCAGTGCCATCACTTTTTGATGATGCGTGCTTAGTCGTGACGTTATATGGGTTGGTGCGTGCAGGCAAGGCGATGGGTGCCATTTATTTACTGGCGGACCTGGGTTCGAAACTCCGTGGTACGAATTTAATTTCTCTAACCTGTATGATAGTATTGTTTGTATTAAACTATATCTCTGACATAAAGAACTATGAACATGTTTTATATTGCAGAACGTTACACCTATAACAACACACAATATGGCAACATCAAAGAATATCGAGATTCCTTCAAATTGGTCAGAACCCCCCATTATGTGGAAAACAATCAGTACATTTGCAGAGCGTAAACGTCCTTTGGAAGTCTTCATACAAAATAAAACTAAGTATGAGTTGAAACTAGAAGAAGATTTCCTAGATACCGGAGAACGAATTAGAACTATATTTAAGGATTCCATTGGTCCTCAGTCAGATTGGCTCACCCTAGTTGCCAATAAGTCACCCAGCTTCCAGCTTTCTGTAGGTGGTGGACTGAAGTATAGATTTAAGGAAACGAATTGTATTCTATATATTGGTTTCAGGAATCCTTTTATTGGAAACCACCTGGCATTTGTAGAGCTTTCCAATGTGGAACATCCTGCAAAATGGTCCTTTGACGAAGCGAAGGGCGATAATTTCAGATCTTCCTCGTTTGAGAAATTGCGTGCGAGTGTGGAAGTCGTAAATGCAATATACTGTTCATCCAAGAGGATTGTGTTTAGGGTAGAGGAGTGTGTTTAGGATAGAATAATACTGCCATCTATCCTATCTTCAAAACTTTTTTCCGATAATTGAATATATATATATATATATATATATATATATATATATATATATATATATATATATATATATATATATATATATATATATATATATATATATATATATATATATACATATGTGTGTGTATGAAGCTGTTCAAATTTTCATTCTCGTGAGACATCGGATTTCTTGATAAGATAATGACGTCACTGGAATAAAAATGTTCACGTAATAGTGTAGTAGCAGAAAGTGTTATTATGTATTAAAAAATATTGTATATAAGAATTGTTAATTGTTATGCAGTCAAGAGCAGGCGTCATCTGAGATCACATATGACTGAAGTTGTTCAGAAACGTACTTTATAAATTTGTGCAGTCAGCACTCAATACAATAAACTGTGATCATCATTGAACTGTTATAATATCCGTTGAATATTTTGCATAATGTAGCCTTGTTGTCAGAAAGTTAAGGTTTGTTTACCTATAATATTTTCTGTATGTGTATCTTTTATAATGTTGTGCCAGTTCATTTTTCTGTGGAATTTATAATCACAACGAAATCTGATGGTTGAGCTGGTTTAAATGTTTTAATCTTATAAAAAATATTCTCTAAGCTCATGCCGTCGTTGTTAATTTTATATCTATGTTTGTTCATTATATATATATATATATATATATATATATATATATATATATATATATATATATATATATATATATATTTGTATAAATTATCTGCGGATTAAACCATAAACTTCAAGTATTAGACCACATTTTAGTCATACAACGGAACAATGATGATTTTAAAGAAAGAAAACTAAGCTGTATTTACTACATCTCAGATAACATGTGTCGAAACGAACAATTTATAATATCGCATAAAGGATATGACTCCTAAGCAAACGTTATAGTTGATTTACACACGAAATCAGATACGAAATTATCTATCTATCTATCTATCTATCTATCTATCTATCTATCTATCTATCTATCTATCTATCTATCTATCCGTCCGTCCGTCCGTCCGTCCGTCCGTCTATCTATCTATCTATCTATCTATCTATCTATCTATCTATCTATCTATCTATCTATCTATCTATCTATCTATCTATCTCGCTCAGGTGGCCTGGTTGTTGGAGCGTCCGCCTAGGATGCGGAAGGTCGTAGGTTCGAACTTCAGCCAAGCCATACCAAAGACTTATAAAAATGGCGCTCAGCATTAAGAGGTTAGTGTTAGGAGTGGTCCGTCTGGTTTTAGGATAATGTAATTGGGTGGGTCATCATGCCACCTTTCTGCGGCTTTAGATAGATAGATAGATAGATAGATAGATAGATAGATAGATAGATAGATAGATAGATAGATAGATAGATAGATAGATAGATAGATAGATAGATAGTGCTAGACATTACTATAAACTGCCACAATGCTGACACCGTAGTGATGTGACTAAAATTTGTTTTGAATATACGTTAAAAATTACATCTATTTTTCTATCTATGCATCAATTTATCTAGAATCTATTTATCTGTTCATTTATCTACCTATAAACTTTGTATCTGTTTATTAGTCTATATACCTAAACATCTAATCTACGTTAAATAGAATCTAATTATCTGTAGGCTATAGTGACCTTATTGTTTCGCTAATCATGTATGTGAAGTGAGAACGCCACCGTTCATCATGAATGCATAATGCAGAATATCAACAGGCTAACAATGAAAGTGAAGCCTATTATAGGCTTAACATAAAATGTCAAACCATCTTGGAGTTATGATATTGATACTCCAGGTGAAAGACGTAATATCACATGCATATAAATTATCAATTCCTTTATGCAACAGTAAAGAATTAATAACACACGAAATCCCATACGAATATATATATATATATATATATATATATATATATATATATATATATATATATATATATACATACATACATGCATGCATGCATGCATGCATGCATGCATGCATACATACATACATACATAAAGGGGCCACGAGTGGCCGAGTGGTCTAAAGCGCTGTCCGTTACGGATCACTGCCATCTCACCTCTTTCTGCGTGTGTTCGAGTCTAGGATTCGGCGAATGTGGATTTGTGAGAAAGCTTGCCAGTAGCTTCTCGTGGGTCGGTGGCTCTTTCCGGTGCTTTCCCGGTTTCTTTCTCCACCATTAATACTGGCCGCCATGAATAGCCTATCGTGTGCTGAAAAATGGCTTTAAGCCCAACAACAACAACAATATACATACATACATACATACATACATACATACATACATACATACATACATACATACATACATACATACATACAGTATATTACTAACAAATACTCGTGATCACTTATGATTTACGATATCAACTTTCTTTTGCAATGAAAACAAGGCCACGATTAAGTTCAGAATGAAATGGCATCCATCTTATAATCCTTTCATCGCTAATCCACGAGAATGGATGGACTTGTCGACATATATATTTCTATAAGATAAGTTTTATAATGTTTGGTTGGTCTTACGTGAAAAGTATGTTACCTCTGAACGTAGCTACTTCTGTTGAGATGGTGTTTTTTAAGATTTTTTTTTTTAAGATTTTTAAAATTATTGTTATGATATTAGGTTGGGATACCAACTATACGATGGCGGCCGTCTTGAAAATCGTGTTAACGTTAAGGTCACATAGCAAAAATGTTTTCCTTTAACATACATTGTATGCCATGTAATAAGTCTCAACAAATCATGATACACAAAGGATTGCTAACATGCAACACTCTTATATCGTGTTATGACTCACATTTTAAAAGATTTTATATCATACGTAGTTAGTCCAAAAGAAAAATGGTTCCAATCGAATGCTTCATTTTTGCTATAGCTGCGGTTGAAAATATAATTGTAACTATTCTTTTTGAGTGGCTGCTTTATTGACATCATATTTTCTGCTAAATCACATGCTTACTTAAGGAGAGTGTCACATTGAAAACCAGCGCTGATTTATAAATCATATAAACATAAACATAAACTATAAACATTTCATATTGCATAAATGTAGTCGTCTTGTCTTTACATTAAATATATATTTATATCTACTGAATATATGATTGTTTTCATATGTAGTGTCCACTTAAATAATTTTCATGATATGTCATGCGTCCAAAATGAATACGGTAGTAATATGATCATACCGAATCATCTCATGTCTTTTAAAATGCTTAAGCATGCATGTCCCGAATAACTGGCCGTATCGATTTTGGATGTTCGTTATAACGCATCTTCCAATGCACAATTTATAGTTGGTCCTATATTTTAAAAATGGTTGATTAAATCCTCTGATATAATGTTAGAATATGGAATTATAAGAATAAACGAATCACGACTGGGTATTTATGGCACTATAAATTGTTATACAGTCATTAGTAATGTACGCATTAGCAATTGTTATACAGTCATTAGCAATGTACGCATACCATCTTTGGGGTTTCTATTTTGTGAATGATTAGTTAGAATTACATAACGATAAAAATCTAACCATGATAATTTAATCATATGGTACTTTTTATTTAATTGTAAAATATGACACTGATTTCGCAATAATAATTCAGAAACACCACATATCATGTGTGTATATCAAGCCTATATGAGAAAAGAAGCAAATTTTAGTGTCGCCTCTCAAAGCAAAATTAATCAAACCAATATATTCTCTCTCTCTCTCTCTCTCTCTCTCTCTCTCGCCACACACACACACACACACACACACACACACACACACACACAAATACACTCACACACATTCACCTGAAATTAATACGGTGAAAATGTAAAGAATACTATATTTTATATTTCCTGACCACAATAAAGTACATGTGTGTAAATAGATAAAAAAAATAAGTTTATTAAGTGGTATATGATTGTGTGTGTGTGTGTGTGTGTGTGTGTGCGCCAGTGAACACTTAAAATTCGTTGATGTGGTCATCTGTTGCAAGCAATGTTTGAGGAGTCAAAGAAGAACAGTTTACAATATTTGTTACTGAACCCTGTGTCTATGTTTAAGGTATGCCACAGACACGTTCACCATATTAAATGCCTTCATCATACCTTTGAAATGACCATAATACCGGCTATTAATTTTAGAGTGAGGTCATTATTCATTTTCGATATTTGCAGTGGAGGTCTGATTATATCTAGTATATATAGTGTTTTAATGCACCTTACCATAAAACTTCCCAGGGTTCTATTTTCGGCTGCATGTGGATACGTTTACTACAAACCAGGAAGTTTAGAAAGGTGTATATGGAACGTTAATATCTCTCAACAACCAAACATTAAGATAAAATAAAGCTTGTTCTGCTAGTAACAGTGAAGTGCAGTCACATTTGTGCACTATTTTAGATACTGATCTTTCGCTTCTGATTTGAATCGTAATTCAATCACGATAAAACAAGTCTGACATAAAGTTGCATGCATCCGTGTAATGAATCATTCGTGACCTTTACTGACAGGGTTACATATTCGAGAGTATGCTTTGCTGGGTTGACTACAATGGATGGATACTAGGAGACAATGAAGAAATAAATATAACAGGAAAAGACAAAAATATAGAAATTTCATGTGGACATCTTGTACAAGGATATAAATTATGAAGATTATTAAACTGTATGCTATTTCATTGAGATATCTTATATTCTTTTAAATCTCACCCACAATACACAGATGAACACACACACACACACACACACATATATATATATATATATATATATATATATATATATATATATATATATATATATATATATATATATATATATATATAGACAGATATAAATATATATATATATATATATATATATATATATATATATATATATATATAGACAGATAGATAGATAGATAGATAGATAGATAGATAGATAGATAGATAGATAGATATACTCCTCACAAGACATAACATACATAACATAGGTTATTTCAAATTAGTTCCAATAGTAAATCCATATGAAGTTTGTGCATTTTTATTCGAAAATGTCTTTAACGCATTCTCAGTAATTCAATTCGGGTATTAAATGTGAAAAGTTTAAACAGTTGGTAATTTCTATGAATAAACTCGACCATTAATTAGTCTATTCCTACGCTGGTGAAAAGGCTATGAATAAATAACTTTTTAATTCATTTGTGGGCATTGCCAAAATTTTTATATAATCAAACACCAGTATTGGCTGTCTGGTCGAATTTCACGGTTCTAAGAGTATTGTGTTTGCTTGTTCTGTTCTGCTTTGTAGAGGTGCATTATAAGTGTTGTGGAACTTAGACAACACATTTCCTGAATATGTACTTTTCATTCTTTAGAGTCTAGAATATGTAATGCAAGTGGCAGCTTTTGTGAAACATTACAAATATCCGTGTTGTGTGTGTATGTGTGTGTATTTGTATATAAATCAAAGCCTTCTTACTTTTTATTCTTATAATGGTTATTTGTTTACAAAGTTATAAACGTGTTTAGATGCTGTCATATAAATGTAATATGTCCTCTTCTTGTCCAAAAAGCCATGAAACATATACCACCAAGTAATATATGTAAACAGCCATTGCTAAAATGACTATTACTGTGCACTTACTGACAAGTTCGGTTTGATACGCTTTCTGGGGACAAGTACTGTTTAATTTATTTAGTTTTTGGTTATATTTTTGCATGTATTGGTAGTTTTATCTCTTTTATCTCTTTGTGTCGTTAGGACGATCATACTCATTAATATTTTCTCCATCAATATCAGCAACATTTGTGATGTTTCCAATAGCGAGGATTATATTACTGATGAACAAGCTCAGAGATGAAGAAATAATTTGGTATGTTCAAAACAGACTGAGTAGGACCACCTTTTTCCATGACTATTGCTCTGCATCTTTTCATGTAGCACACTGGAACTAACCACAGACTATAAAATGTAATGGGTAATGCTTAACATGCAAAGAGAATATAGGATGGGCGAAAACCGATAAGTTTCTTTATGACATCAGAACTACACAAACAAATTGAATCATGAAAATATAATTAAAACGGACTGGAATTGTAAACTTACAGATACGTATATGTTTGTGCCGTTCTGCGTTATTTGAAAGAAACTCATATACAGGTTCGGTAGTAACCGGATAAAACAAGTCATTAAGATGTAATACAGCACGCGCGTCTTCAACAGCAGCTGATTCTCTTGAAAAGAGCTTATATCAGTATGGAATTTCCAAACCTCAACTTAACAATGATGTTTAATTAAAAGAAAGTTCGGCTTATTTGACTCTAAAAATGTAATATTAGTGTCTATGTAACACATATTTTCATTGCTACTCTTGCAGCTCTAATGGTGACAGAATGCATTTGGATTCAGTTATAACAGGTCTTGTATTGTGTACTATTTTGATTGAAAATGGCCTATATGGACTGAATATCATTATATTTAATATTATTTCGCTATGAGATTAAACCAGTACAAATTAACAATTTTGGACTAACAACCAGACAGTTAGGAGATTGACATTAATTCGAAAGGTCAAAGGTTTTAACACTAGCTTTTAACTTTAAGAGCTTGTGGACATGATAAGATAACTTCTATGTACGAATGTTTATTCAGCACAACTTGTGATACATCTAACCTTGAAAACCTGCCATTCAATAACTATTAGGAGAAGAATCAATTTGACTTAAAAACAATTCACATTATGCATTTTTTAGCAAAATCGGAGACACGTTCGATATGCGATGAGATTCAGAGAGCAGAGAACGCAAACATTTCTTTTCTACCCAAACTGTGAACACGTTAATTCAAATATATTAGAAATTATTTTTGATAATAATAATAGTTTTTGATATTTAAAAATATTGAACATTATTTAAACACTAAGCAGGTCATATGAAAATAATGAGGAAAGAAGGGGACTTCTTATGGTGTGCAATTTTTTTCTGCAAGCACGTCGCTAGCCACATTGAGGGATTTTATTCAGAAAGGACTGCCAGTTTAAATTATGAGTTGGTACTCCTTTACTGGGAATATCTCCTTACAATTTCACATGTGTACGCAATATTCAAACACTTTTATTTTGGAATGAATATCATTTAACAAACCATGAAAAATTAATATATAGCTGAACTTTGGAAGTGAATGCTTGAAAACGCCACGTGCAAGTTGATATGAAAAACGTTTGCAGTGTTACGCTTGGATTTTTATAGAAAAATTACTTTATCAGACAGCATGGATATGTTAATAATGATAGAACACAAACATTTAAGAGATATAACGACATTAAAATTACTATTGTGTTCCTTTCATTTGAAACTGTTACATCTTTTAATGCAATTTGTAGAGTATTATTTCAAACTCTTGGTTTCAGTGGTGATTGAATATAATCTAGTGATTCTGCCATTTCAACAATCATGACCATTTTCTCCTAGATGTTAGCGAAGTTTCAAATACAGCTATCTCTTTTTCGACTAGTCCAATTTTAAAATGTAAAGATCTCTTATAGTGTTCTACTTTTATATCTCGTAACAGGCAAACAAAGTCTGACAAATAAATATTCAGCTTGCTGATTGATAATTCATTCATAATACTGACTTGTCCTCCTTATAACAACTTTAAAATCTCGTCTTCTGTGAAAAACACTGACACGTAGCCTTGTTTAATCAAATCTACTAGGATCATATTATCTACAAAATGATTATGTGATTGTAATTTGAATATTAAACAGTCTATAGCACGCCCTCCACCATCATCGAGTCATCAAATATATCATTAGTATGGACTTTGATACTATTGACAATGCATGGTCAATAATACTATTGACAAATGCATCAAAACCGTGTTTCCCAAAGACAATATATTGCTGAATATTGCAGATTATAACATATATAACCGGAAAGAACATTGTAGAAAAATAATGGGGAAAAATCAAACTTCACATATCTTACCATTATTCCCCGGTGATCTCATATACATTAGCTCTATATTTTAATTATAAGACTACATAAACTTACAGGTTGAATAAGTTATCGAAAGACACAATTATTGTTTGTATTACTTTCTTGTTGGATTATGTGTCAGTTATTTGCAAATATATTTTGTCATCGTTTGTGTCTGTCCAGACTTAAATCAGATATATTTCGCTATTAACGTCTAAGACATAAATTAAAAACAGATTTATTTGATCTTGCGAAATATGCGTTTCAACTAATTGTATTATGTTGGAACTCTCAATTAATACTTTTTTCTAGCAGTTGGCACCGAAATACAAAATACAAGTGTTAAGTATTGAATGAGAAACCTATTCGTACAGTAGTTCTCATCACAACATATGATACGTTTCATATTTTCGATTTTCAAAATCTATTTAAACATTTAAACCATCTGAGAAAAAGCTCACTAGTTTACAAATGTAGGCACATGTTAATTTTTCCAGCTATATTCATTACATTCCAGTGTAAACTAAATGATACATTATGTGTTTAGCGATAATTATACCTCGATCTGTTTCTAAAACTGATCTTTGTGATTCAAAACGGCCATATGCAAGTGATGTTAATCGGTTTAAATACTTTCACGTGGCTACTGCAGATCATTGTGTGTCTTATATTTGAGGTAGGTTACAGACTCCTTAAGTGGCAGTCGTATTACTAATTTCATAATTTTTATGAGATTTATTTTCTTGTATGATATCATTAGCATGAGATTACACGGGGCTATGTATTTGTTATATTATATAGTACGCGTTATGCAGACTAGTAACCCTGAGTTAATCTTGGCAGAGCTATTTCGATTCTGCTCATTTTATATGTTATTAGTTATTTTTCGTTTTTCTTTATAGTCAATTTCTTACATTTAGGTTTGTAAAAACGTAGCAAATACAATGTTAGAGGAAATGAATTGAAATACATGTTATGTACGGAAGTGACGTTATCGAATTCTTGTTTCAAAAACAAATAAGAAAAGTAGCGATATGATGATTGTAGCGTCATGTGTAACGTATAGGTCGGGCTAAACAAACTGTCATAAATAACAGCAGATGGTACTGTTAGCTCATAATGGACAGCTGCGACTAGTTCCCTCAGCAATGTCCTATCATGAAGAAAACACGGGTGAGCATATATGCTTATCTTCCGGTTTGTGAAATACGTTCCTTTTTTGTTGCAGAAGGGCACATAGGCGACTCAGGTGATAGTGTCGCTTTACACTCGACCAAAGAAGCAGAGTAATTCAGGCAGCACCCTCCCCATTGACTGAGCAGCCAAAGTTAGGATCACATTCCTTTAAAATAAAGATACTAGATACATTGCATGTTTTACTTTAACCATGTTCATCATACCGTCGCTTACGAAGACCCAATGTTAACGGTCGAAAAATGAGCAAAATAAAAATAAAAAGAAAAGAAAAAGTCACGCAACTCAGCACTGGTGCATGGAATGTACAAGCCCGAACTAAATCAGTAGATAGATCAGATGACAACATGTCTAATTGGTATGTAATTGTAAAGACTCAATATCCAGGTAGTAGCAATGATGGAAACTCGTCCAGCTGAGAAAAGCCACTTCACAATAGTATGATCCGGCTTCGCATACCACAGGATTGTCTGAAGTAAAGGATAGCGACGTGAAGCTGGTGCTTGTTTCGCCATCGAATCACAGCTTATCAGAAGCTCACAAATCCCGCAATAAGGGTGAATTTCAGTTTGATTTGTGAGACTCTCGCTGTCAGGAAAAAAGAATGTAACTATCCCGTGCGTTTATCCACCCACAATGACCAAACCAGATGTGACGAAAGATAAATTTTATTACTTATTTAAAATTTGTATCATAGAGCACTTGACATGTTAAACATTGTCAAAATAGGAATGACAATACAAATTGTAAAGAATAACTCGAATAAACCCAAGCAACATTCTCAGAAATATACTTGGAAATGTTCCTTTATCTTTGATTACAAACCATCCATTTTCTAAAACTCATAGGTTATCCTAAGCCATTAAATGTTTGCAATGCCATTTTATATATATATATATATATATATATATATATATATATATATATATATATATATATATATATATATATATATATATATATATATATATATATGTGTGTGTGTGTGTGTGTGTGTTATAAATTATTGTGTATAAATTATAAGCTTTCTGTCATATATACATTCCATTCGCACAGAGGTACTATCAAAAATACGCATCACTTAAAATATTGTGATTATTGATTTATTATTAAAGTGAAGTTATACTTTATCTTTTCCTTCTTTTTTTCATGATTGTTTTGTTTTTTGCATCATTGTCTCGTTTATTGCATCATTCTTTTGGTTATGTTTGACGCAAAATTTTCTACGAAACTACTGCTTTCTCTAGAAAATGAATGATGCACTCAGCTGAGATTAAAGGTGACCATATGATTATAATTCTAGTTTCTGTGTATAAAACAGAAAATACGGCCCAGTCATTTGAAGGATTATTTGCACAAAGTGTATTGGAATATGAACTTTATCAAATATACTTATTCTGTTTTCCTCAAAAGTCCTGACGGAAAGAATTTTTCAGTAACCGTCACATGAGTCCACTTTCATTATATGTTTGATGTTTGGCCAGTGTTTCATGTCATATTATATATGCGCTTGAGCGACATGACGAATTACAAATTTGTTTTCAGTCTAAAGGTTCGTTTCATCAGTTTATCATGGGAAGGTATTTGTAAGATTTTTGCACGTGCTTTTCAGATATTGTCGCAATTGAAAGCAGGAAGTGAATAACATGGCATACGTGTGTTGATATGGTATTAAATCGATCCGTGTCGTGACAAAGATTAAAGAGAATTTGTAAAAGTAGGGTTGGTGTGAACCAGAATAGCACTACAAACAATGCAAAAAATTCATGCTGCGGTACTGTTATAGTCTTTTATGTATGTTATAACGATTGCTTTTGAGGGCAGCAGTCAAACTTTTCCTAGTCGGAGTCAAAATCGACAGAACAAAACATATAGGTACTGACTATAAGAAATGTTTATCTATCTATCTATCTATCTATCTATCTATCTATCTATCTATCTATCTATCTATCTATCTATCTATCTATCTATCTCTCTTTGTCTGTTTGTCTGTCTGTCTGTCTCTCTGTCTGTCTGTCTGTCTGTCTGTCTCTCTCTCTCTCTCTCTCTCTCTCTCTCTCTCTCTCTCTCTCTCTCTCTCTCTCTCTCTCTCTCTCTCTCTCTCTATATATATATATATATATATATATATATATATATATATATATATATATATATATATATATGTCTTTGTGTGCGCCATTCACGAATGTATGTGATGCAACAGAAAAGAATAGGTGAAGCTAATTTTGCACACAAAAGCTTTATATTAGCAGTTTTGTCGAGTGACAGTGACTATTCCATCCAAAGAACGCGTTGCAGCCATGCCTAACATATGATCTGAGAATGATTGCGCTAAATAACCGTATGGATAAACTTAATCATATAAAAACAAATATTGACCGCAGAGATTAATACCTTGGAATCCGTGCAGTACTTTATCTTCATTCAAGTAACTGTGTTAACGATGAATAGAAAGAAGCACGATGAAACACTTGATAGGTGTGTATATTTTATTATTAATGTATGTTATCAATTCGCGACCCTTGTTTATCATAAAAGTGAACTACAACAGGGTTTATAAATTAGCATATCAACTTTTTAAAACTACACACACACACACACACACACACACACATATATATATATATATATATATATACAGACATATATATACTATATATACACATATATATACATATATACTATATATATATATATATATATATATACGCACATACTATTTCCCTGAATATTTAATTCATATTCAGTATAAACATGTTAAAGTGTATTAATTCTGCTTCGCAATAACCCTCTCAGCAAGCTGGAAATCTGGAAAGTCAGCGATGAATTGACATAGCCAAACAATATTATTTAATTGACATCTGCCGATAGGTATGGAACGCTCAATTTACATGATATTGGTTTCATTTAGATCGTAAATTTCAGAAAACAATTGTGTCAACGGAAAATATTATTTGCCCTAAAATGACACACGGTATTTCTCTATGATCTAACTTTTTCCTTATTGTACATGACACTATATATATATATATATATATATATATATATATATATATATATATATATATATATATATATATATATATATATATATATATATATATATACACACACACAGCAAGAATAGACATTCAATATATGCACCTGTAATAATTCTGTCATATATAACAAAGTATAACTATAATTGTGTAAATAGTGCATTTCAAGATATGGAAGGACACAATTTGAAGTGGTTAATATTTAATTTCATCAGGAAAATACTTTAGCATCTTCACTAGAATAAATGGGTTTGCTTAATTGATAAATCAAGCTTCAAAATGTCAAGTGGAACGAAATATAAAAGACCCACAGATATGAAGTGTTATTTGCGGATTACCTTAACTTTAAAATTAAAGCAAAATGTTAAATGAGTCACATAACAATAAAAGATTTATTACATAATGCCTTGTTTGCAGGAAGATATAGCTATATGATCAAAATAACTTTAAGTAATGAATAAATGATGATATATTCACTTAAAAGGCATTTTGCTGCATAATATAAATGCGCTTTTCGGAACACGTGTAGTGCTTCTTACTGGTTATTCTTTTGATAACAAAAATAGAGAGACGAATATTGGAAAAGAAGCGAATGTACAAATTTGTGCAAAACCATATTCAGGACATATATATGGATGCCGAATTTCTATTGTAATCGAAACACAATTCTCTTGGATGCACAATATCTAGCGTTGACCATTTCTGCTGTTATTCGACGTTCCCCGAATTCCGAAGATTTGAAAGACCCATCTTTTGCTTCATCATAGGCCCATTTTACTGGATGCTCCACATTAGAAAGGCATACAAAGGACACGGGGTCCCCACGAAAAGGACTGCTGAAACCAATATATAAAATATGATCCTTTCCCTCTAATCTGTACTTTAATCCACCACCAACGGCAGGGGCGATGCTATGGGATTTACTGGCAACGAGAGTTAGCCAACTTGACTCAGGAATAAGAACTTTCTTAAATGTAAATTCTACAATTTCTCCCGAGTCAAGGTAATCCTCAACTAATTTCAAGGTATGCACAGTTTCATTTTCTATAAATATTTCCAAAGAGCGTGAACGTTTTGAAAATATATTGATTGTTTTCCACTCGATCGGGCCTTCTTTCCAATATTGAGAAGTCGCCATTTCCTGTTATATAGACTTTGATATGATCTGCAACAAATATATTTTCAGAATTTAAAAGCTCACTTACACATACACTCATTTGTCACATGTAAATCATTATTACCCCTTGCATTTCTCTGATCATTGTATGGAATTATTGAAAGCAATCTTCAATTTTTGCTTATACTTTTATAACATTGTAAGTACGTTTCATTCACGGTACTTATTTAAGTTGAACCATATCGAGAAAATCGATTTCAGAACCATGACATATTCTTTCTACAAACATTATACGCAAAGATTACAAATAAATATATATATATATATATATATATATATATATATATATATATATATATATATATATATATATATATATATATATATATAATATACCTATTTAGGCTAGTGATTTTTAAAATTTATAATAAAGAAAAAGATTGCAAAGGCATACCCTACAATAATTAATTATATTTCTGTTACAAAATTCAACAAACGTTAGCATGTATGATTTCATAACATACTATTGTCAAAATATTCAATATATTTAACTTACTTGAAAAAATTTCCTTGGCACCATTTAATCAGATCGCTCTATTTGATCAGCTTTTTCCTACCATTTGACGATTGTCTCGATGTTGCAACCCTACATAAGTGGGTTTCGTTAGTTGGCCGACTGTAATATTCGGAATGGAGTACAATGAGATTTGCCGTGTAATCTGTCCTCTGTACAAATTACGTGTCTATGGACGTTTCTGTGATATATGACACCACGTGACAAACTATTCTTAAGGCTGATTTAAAGCTTAAGCAACCTTGTGACACTCTTCTTCCTTACATGTGTCTGTCCATCCAGTGAATGTAACGAGTCTATACGTTATTTAGGATAAATTACAATACATTCACCCAGTAATCGGCTTTCATTAAATGATATCCAATGGTAAACTTTATATGTATAACATTTAATCAAGATGGCGTTATGCCAGGCATAGGACAGTATTGTACACTGAGCTTACTCTGTATATTTTCAGTACGCTGCATCTAGCAACTACAGCACAATACCTTGCACCTTTTCTTTCAAAGTTGGGTTAACAAATAACTACCGCATCAGTGAAAAAAAATATTAAGGAAACACAATAATATTTAAATGATTTTTAGTCCTTGTAATTGTTATAATGCATGACTTACTTTCTAGATAAAGCAAATAATTATAAGTAAAGGCACACTTACTATTTTAATGGTGTTCACATTGATAGTAACAGTATGATTGGAAACACTTAAACACTGCATATAAGCCCATTTCCTACGAGCGTAACCTTTTCCAAACATGCTCGTTTGGTATTTCCTGTCCGAATGGCTTCCTTTAATTAAAAAATATTTTTGATGGTTCCACCATCAAAATACTATATGCAATGGGCTGCTGAGGTCACTGGTAATCATGATATAGCATGGTGTTTTTGTCCCAAAAAAATAAATCTATGTCATGGATTTCATTCACAACCATGTGAAAAGAATTCATGCCGAAATCGTAATACCATAATGTAATTAAAACCCGAAATGTTAATGACACAGATAAAGGAAATTATGTACTTTTTTCTTATGTCATTGTATGCGTTAACGGGACAAGTTTGCTACAAGTTGATACGGTGTCTAAGGGCACAATTAAACAATCAGACTAAGGATTATAATATAAAGGCAACAGTTTATCAACAATTCACGTTCCTTTCACCAAGAATCACCTTTCTCACCATTCTCAGTAGGAAAAGGAAGTTTAGTGCTAATTGGGACCGTATGACACAACTTGACTTTATAAAGTAATGGACACAATTGAGACCAAACAAAAACAGTATACATTATTTGAGGAAGATGAACGCTAAAGGTAATAAAGTTGCTGTTAGATTTGTTGATCCGATGACTTTCAAATCACAACTGGTAATGCGCATATTTATAACTATCTAAGTGCCTGTACAGCCAAATAAATATTTTCAAAGACGAAGAAACAATCGTCGATATAGATACTAACTGTCGCTGCCAAAACTCTAAACCCAATGTTAAATAGATCTTTTATGGAATATATTGAATAAGAGACGTTAATAACATAACCTTTCCTCTTTTTCTTGCATATTATAAATTTGAGGTAATTTTAACTGATTTCTCATATACATTTACTAATCAACCTCTTGGTGCTATGAAAACATGTTCAAGAAAACATCAAAAACGAAATGCACATTATTGTTCTTCTTTTCTTAATGTTTCACTGATACCGATTATAGAAATGTTTTAATGTGTTAATTATAATCATAAATAAATAATTAGTAATCGGTGATGAATATTCTAATCATGCATCAACATGAAGCTAGTGGACATTAAAGACAAATACGTACTTCTGCGTTCTTTCTAAACATCGGTAGGTTTTCTTTTGACTCTGTAATTGAAGGATACTCTTTAACAATATCTTCCTTAATTGTATGGCTAACACGCACAAACACACGTACACAAATACTATCTAGCACCATATAACGATTTCAGATTGGCTTTAGGCATTTGGATTTAATTCATCTTCCTTGTCCAAACTATTCTGTCATGTTTTCTCGGTCTTGAAGTAATGTCAGCTCTTACCTGAGATTTAGAAACATCGCAAATCGTTCATGCTCTTATAAAGGTCATCAAAGCAGAAAATAAGAACATATCGAAAAACCAGCTTTTCGTTAAGTATTTATTCTACATTTATAATTCTAAATCCATCCAGTCAGTCATTTATAAAGATATGAATTGCATTTAAAAATATTTTTTGGAACAGTCAAAAACGTGCATTTTTAAATCTATTCAAATAGAAGAGAAAATATCACCCGCTAAATACTTCGACCATTATTTATTTATTCCTTTCAGATATGTGGCTGAAATTATTTTGTTTGAATATTTACTCATAAATGAAAATTCGGTATGATTTGTTTTAAGGAATGATATTATTATAATAAAAATAAAAATGTGTTTCAGTCTTGTCGCCATTTTTAACTGGAAAGATTAGAATTTACTCTTTGAATCTGTCTTTGATAATGATTGCAAATATCTCATACCAATGTTCCTTGCCCTTCATTTTTTAAAACATTTGAAGCAAATTTAAAAATATAGTCAATGAATCATAAAATTTAAACGCCTTCTCACTAAAATTAACATAACCTTCAGTTTTTCGATTAGTCTGCTAAATATAGATTATGTTTTATTGTTCCGCGGATAAAATCTGAGTTTGGTGTTTTGCTATGGTGTGGTCTATATCTTCAGTAATAACATGCAATTGTGATTTATATTTTATTTCAAATGTTACAAGTTCTCTAATATGAATCAATGGATGATTAAAGGAATGCATAGAGCCAAACAAATACAAAAATCCAAACCCATGCGCAATTCATGGTTTTGAAGCTTCTAAAATGTAATAAATATATGCCGCTGGTTTCGCAAGTTTCAAATTAGAAATCTCTTTATTAACATTTTGCAAGGCAACTTCACCTCGGAACTTTAAACTCATGCAAACTGAGGCGAGGTGCTCAAAAGAAAATCACCTTTAAAATTTGTACTGATGGGAATAGAGAGATGGGTCATAAAGCATTGTAATTCTTTTATTAGGTCGTCCAAGCGGTATCCAAGATTCAGAGCATGAAACAATACACCATCCTGTCAAATGTGATCTTCTTGATCTTCTTCAAAGTGATAGGAAGGCTGGTCTTGCTTATATTTTTCTGCAAACGATTGCCAAAAAAATAAAACAAAAGTTTTCTTTCTTTGGTGATGGCATGGTTGGACAAGATATTATAAATTGGTTGGAGGTAAGACAATACATTTGACCAGGCTTTTGTATCAAGAAATATGTTCCACGTCGATGACTTCTCACAATCCTTTGGTAAGCCCTGTAAGAAATAGATATCATATGCACACCCATGGATAAGACGAAGCTACATCGATGCGTGTGGTTTTTGGGATCGATCTTCGTCATATAGCATGTGTCATTAGTTGATCTTCCAAATACTAGTTATCCAAACTCTTTACTCCTGAGTACCCTTGTTCAGTAAAAATGATCGTATGTGTACCGTATGTAAAACAACAGAAATTAACTACGCATATGGGAGCTGTATTGTAATTTGGAAGCATAAAATTGTTGCAGTGGACATTAGCATAAGCAGTGTATAAACAAAGATGTAAATGTAAGCAAGTGCAGCATATGTATGATCGAAATGAATGTGCTTGTAGCATGTCTACACTGACTAAATACATATGTATTTACCTAGTCGTCTAATAAGGAATATGTGCTGTTATTTATTTGAGAATGTACATGATAAATCTCCAAGAGCCTAACTTAAATGTTCGAGGAACAATCTTATTTCTCATAAGCATTTTCACAGCAGTAATGTCCGTATTTCAAGAAGCCTAATACATTGCGTATATTATTGAGACCGTCATTTGGCAAGAGGTGAAAACAATCATATTTGTTAGGTACAAAACATAAGCTAGTTATGCAAAATAGAGAAAGTTTTCGTTATTGTTACCGTGAGTTGATCAATAGTACACTGGTAGCTGAAACAATTTGAAGCATTTGAAGAATTAAAAATTGGTATTCAACCAAAAGGTACAACACATCTTAAATAGTTGTCACAAAGCACACCTGAAGTAGCTATATCATCACATCTAATATATATATATATATATATATATATATATATATATATATATCTATATATATATATATATATATATATATATATATATATATATATATATATATATATATATGGTACAGTACAGTAGTTGTCATTTATTTCCCTACGCAGAATTTTCATCCCTTTCATGCTATCAACATTAAATACTTTGAATACATGCAAGTGCATTCCACGTTCACTACGAATTTCACCTCAGTAAATGAAATTACGCCTTTGAGAAGTTTGTCTCTCTGTTGATTTAGCAACTTGTCCTTAAGTCTTTATATTATCTATGTGTGAGGTAATAACAAAGAGGATAATTCTGTCATAAAATGTTTCTTACAAATAATTGATTATATTTTGCAAATAATTGGATTTTGTAACAAGTCATGTATGCAGAAAAAGGTCAATTGAACCCTAAATAAGGTTTGCCTGGTGCGTTGCTTGAGGAAAGACATTCACCGTGTGACAAATTTTTTTTTATGTAGAAAATGTGAATATCATTTGTAATGAGAAAATCAAAATGAAAGATTAATACAGAGAACGAAGGTATTCCCACGTATAAGACAACATTGATCAAATATATCTAAAAATATATGATATTAGACTGAACAAAGTTTTCAAAATTTGTGGATATATATATATATATATATATATATATATATATATATATATATATATATATATATATATATATATATATATATATATATATATATATATATATATATATGCATATGCCATAGCAGTGACTATATAGTCCTATGCAGTATGCATAAAAGTGTGCTGACATACCTAGCAGGAGTTGTCTGCAGAATAAATGATTTTGGTCTTTCTGTTTAGGAAAAGTTTATGAATATTCATTTGTGGATTAAATCACAAAGATAAATCAATAGATGCAACAAGTTGCACGATTATGTTGGTTTAGAATGATGTCAATTGCATGCAGTCCGCCAGGTTTTATTTTCGTTTTATCAAACTGACATGTATAGTTAAAAGTGTAACCAACAAACATTTCGGTAGCAATATTTTCAACAAAGAATGTTACTGCACACATGTGTAAGAAGACGCGAACTTTATTAAATTCGATGACTTGTTGTCTACTTCCTCTAATTAAGAATAAAGGAAATCAACATTAAATAATTGTACATATATCATACAATAAACCGATCTTTGAACATGGTTGTACCATCTACGAATCTTTAGGATGTTCTCTCTATATCGCTATTTGTTCCTAAGCCCATAATAAGCGCATATGAATAGAACTGTAGAGTATACAGTTCTGTACTATATACCAAAAGTAATTGTACTACAATGTAGCAATTTGTTCCTAACCTTTTAACCCTTTCGAAATTGTAGCCTTCAATATGTACATTCCTCAGATTCGCCAGCAGGGATTCCGACAAGAGTAAACAAACCGAGTGGCGTCTGTTAGAAATACAATTATGTTGTTTAACGTGCCTGATCATTACTATTTTATCACAGAAATTATTAGTTGGAACATATGTATATTATTTCTGTTTGAAATTTAAAAATATAATATTAGGAGAAAATTCTTGTGAGGAAGCTAAATAGCAGACCATACATTAGTGAATTTCGTCACACTCATCCAAAGATACAGCTTGCTATCATATACAGAATATTGTCTATGCCATAATACAATAAATTCAGGCAAACGTTCGTCCAGTTTAAAGAATGTTACCTTGCATTGTAATGTCCTTCAGAGGAGTGCACAAGAAATGTACCATAAAGTCTGAACTGTGTTGTCTGCGTAACTATGTAAATAGTACTTCGTTGTAGTTGAATTATAGCAGAAAATAATAGGACAAATATGCCACTGGTCAGTTACAAAATAGAGGCTTAACTCGTCAACGTACACAAAGTAAGCCAATATATTTATTCATTGAACCTAACCCACAACGAAAAAGTGCAACAAAACAAATCAGAAGAAAGGATATATTTATTCCATGGCTAATCATTTACCAAGCATGTATATATTAGGGCATATAAATGTTCCATACCTTGTAAATGGAACCAGCAGTAATAATATTTACTCATATGTGAGTCCAAAAAATCCACGCAGTTTGGTTTGGATGAAACGAGTAATGAGAATGTTACTATTTCAACGTTGAAACATTCGCTGAAGAAACAAGTTTTGGACAGTATAATAAACATAAAACACCAAAAACAAACAGGTTCTTCTCTAGAAAATAAATAATTATTTTACCTTTTGTCTTTTACACTATGTATGTATGTATGTATGTATGTATGTATGTATGTATGTATGTATGTATGTATGTATGTATGTATGTATGTATGTATGTATGTATGTATGTATGTATGTATGTATGTATGTATGTATGTATGTATGTATGTATGTATTTGTCTTAACTAACAAATCAGTCCTTCTAAAAATGTGCGCCAGTAAACACTTTCTCCCCTTGCAGTTGATATTATTTTTAGTGGATGCTATGGTTTGTCTTTGTCTTTCCTCATTAAAACTCCTTCCTTAATCATAAATGTATTTTTTTATGGATTATATTGTTTTTGTAATAAATATTTGTAATAGTTTATTTTTGATCTTATCAATATTCAAGTTATTTGCTTTGGTCTTCTGTGTGGTGTACGACGTGAATTGGAATAAGGCTTATTTTCCGCCATGTATGTATATCATGTATATAATGCGGTGCCATTGTCAGGCTGGCGTGGATTAAAGAAGGAAGGAGGTCGCTATGGAAGCAAATTCGGCAAGAGAAGGTGTTTCGACATCTTGGCTGTCATACCAATCAGTGTTTCGCACCCCAGCATTACGTCCATTAAGGCACTATGTAAGGCTCACTCTATTGGATGGAGTTTCTTATCCGTTGTCACAAGCATACAACCAATGCATACTGGGACTGGGAGGTGACGGTGAGACTAGAAAAGGTGGAATATGAAAAGTACAGACAGGAAAAAAATCAGCACTTTTAAGGACTACATACCACTCACCAACGGTGCCTGGATCGCACAGAACAGACAATGGTTGTTTAACTGACTACAATCGCCATTGCAACTTGTGCAATGCAAAGACAGGACATCATGGAAGACTCTAATGCTCAAACAAAAATTAACCTCCTTGAAAATACTAGAGCAAGACAACAAGCCCAAACCGGACAAGAAGCAGAAGCAAAACCACAATCACCGGCTCAACCAGATACAGCTGAAGAGGATGATGATGATGAAGATTTAAGAGATGACACATTTGATGAGGATAATAAAGACAATGACAGGCAAGGGCTCATAAATCCTGGGTTTAGAGAAAGCACGTAATTAATGACGCCACGAAGTCCAAACAACGTTGTAAGTGTTGCCAAGTACCTAGCCTGGAGGCAATTATAAACAAGAAGCCAGGGCCACATCAGTGAGAGCTTGGGTGAGTATTCTTGTACAATATTAGCAGAAGGCGTATGATCAAACTTCCTTCCAACACTTATTGAGGCCGTCATGTAGTTATCACATCCACACGGGTATGTAGCATTCCCAGAGCAGTGGTTCATGCAACTACGTCGTGCAATGAATATTAAGGAAGAAGAAAAACCTCCAAAAGATCTTAGGATTTCTTTTCTAAAAGCCATTTTCAAAGCTATTAATAACCAATTACCTCTTTATCTAAGAGTTCCAGTTTGACTTGGAAACCCTAGGTGATAAGACTAGATGAAAACTAATATGATCCGTTACTCACCGGTTCCAAGTATTTACTCGTATCCTAATAACGACGAATACAAGTAATAGTCTCTTATACTTGCATGTGTTAGATTCTTAGGCAATAGTATGTACATTTTGTACACTAAATTGTAAATTATTGATAGAACTTCTTAATAATAAACAGCGCGACTCTAATTAGGTATATTTCTAACACAGAAGTGGTAATAAGGAATAGACCGATTTAGTAGCTGGGTTTGATTTGACTTTTGCACACCAGGCATTTTAGCATATCAGTGTTCAAGTTGACGACTGGAGTTTCCTGCCGGGCCCTTTCCTCCCTTTTAAATATATTAATCGTATCCCTTTTCTTCAGACCAACGAAGACGAGTGCGTGGGTTAATTCCCTAAAGTCTACCAATCTGGTGCACTGAGGAGCGTGTAAGCACGGAAACAGACGCTACAAGATTAGCGTTCAAATACCTAACAAAAACTCTGCAAGGAACAACCATGGAGTAAAGCAGAGCCAAAAAGTTGCAGATAGCTGTAGATTTGATGGTGGGTTTAGAACAGCTACTAAAACATGTACAATCTCAGCGGTATCCCGCTAAGCTGTGTTAAAAAGGATGTGGCTGCTCATTAATTTGCCAAGATTACATAAATAATAACAAATAAAACTGGGACGATTAGGGTTACCAGGAAGGAATAAGTAAAATAAATGAATAGGACAGCCAATAGAATGAAAGATATTTTAGCGCCCAAATGCGAACTGGATCCACGCGTTATACAGGGAATTTGAAACTCCAGACTGGATCCCCATTCAGGACGAAAATATAGTAACCTCCAAATGCTTTATTTATTATCCAAAAAGCCAAGATAACTAGTGTCGTTCATCGTCGCGTCCAAAATTACTAACACGACATCATGAGCTGGAGTCATTGAGTGATAAAATCTATCTTGAGCAATGTACCTGCCAGGGTGTTTTGCTACCAGTGCAAGAAGATTGATGTGACGTAATACTTCCTGTAAGACCATTACATTATTCATTACATATCTCAATTCCTAGGAATCTAGGATTCGTCACCACCATGACGTTAATGGCCAAGAAAATTATCTTTCATCAATTTCGTTTAAATAATCATCTGTGTCTTGAGAATTTTGATGGAGTGTATGAAACGAAAAGCCACCGGGAATTATGTCTTCTAATGTTTGCATGAAGATGACGATTAATCTGGAATTATGCCGGATAGGTCGGCTTGGCAATGTTTAATATTTCCTTAGTGTGAAGCATTTATTGATGACTTGCTCCATCTTTCTCACTTGCTAATTAGAAAACATATGTGCCGCCTACAATAATCAATATGGAATGTTACCTAAGAACATCATGTTGCTAAAATAAAGTCAAATAGATTTAAACAATAAGTAATCGAACAAAACTGTAAATTAATATGAACAGAGCGAGCCCAAATGACAGTTTAAATTAATTCATATGCATGGTATTTTTTCTTCTGCAGTTGCATGTTTCGTTCATATAAACACACGTCCTTTCATCTTCTTAAATCTTACTTTATTATAAAAATTATATATCCAGTTCATTATATAAGTCAATGCGCAGTGAGATTACCTCTACGTGCTTAATGACGTGTCCTGACCCGAGCTAACTCTATATGCACATTCAGTGTTTAATGACGTGTCCTAACCCGAGCTGACTCTACATGCACACTCAGTGCTTAATGACGTGTCCTGACCCTAGCTGACTCTACATGTACACTCAGTGCTTAATGACGTGTCCTTACCCGAGCTGACTCTACTTGCGCACTCGGTGCTTAATGACGTGTCCTGGCCCGAGCTGACTCTACATGCTCACTCAGTGTTTAATGACGTGTCCTGACCCGAACTGACTCTCCTTCAAGTTGTTTCGGAGAGATCTGGTTCAACACGTAAAGTCCTGACTCTCAATGTTCATGTGTACGTTATGTGCTGACAGACGTTGTGAGAGTTTTCCTCGATATTATTATATACCAAACAAGAATATATGCTAATATATTCTTTCATTTCACAAAACGTCTCTCGTTGCATTGTTGAACTATATATTCATACTGAATACTATATTTAAAAAAAATATCAGTGATAATTCATACGTCTGGAAAAAAAGCAATCCCATTACGATGCAGCCCCACACTATCATACCTAACAAAATCTATGCAAGGAATCTAGACGTGATATATGAGCTTCCTGATTATGTCATTTAAAAAAGAAAAATAATATGTAATCAGAATGTAATGGGTGGGGAGGGCAAAATATTGTAGCAAAAGCCTACAGATATTATTTTCGGGAAAATACATCAACAAATGCAAAAGGATGACGTTATGAAAATTGTAAACCTCCTTTGCATAACACGTGTCTTGACACTTAATATAGCTATATGGAGATGCACTTGAAAACGTCCTTTAACATCGATACATATATATCTTCAAAGACTGTGTGAGATACAATAACCGGTTTTCGAACAGCACTGCTTTTCTTTTCAAATTTACAATCTAAGTGCAGGCTAATAAATGATTCTTAACTTTTGAAAATATGACATATCTAATATTAGTTAATATTTATTTGCTTGTTGTTTGTTTTGTGTGTGTGTGTGTGGAGGAGAGGACTTAGTGGTTTTCTTTATTAAACACTTATGTATATTAAATTGGAACAACAAAAATCATGCGTAAAAGGTTCATTAGGAATTTAGCATGTCAAAATTAATGTTTATTAATATGGAAACAGCTGTGGATAGGTGCATTTACGATTTATAAGTAATTGATTGAAATATCAGCAACGACTAGAAGTAGTATTTATCATGAGAATACAATAATTGCATATAACAAAGCAGTAATTATAGGTTACTGCATTTGTATGGGAAAATATGAACGAGACCTTGGGAGTGCAGTATATCCATCCGACAAAACGAGTTTATATTTTCCCATACAAATGCAGTAACCTTTTTTATTATATCTTCGTTTTCTTATTCTTCTCAATGCTTAAATATATAAACAAAAACACACTACAATAAACAAAATAATCGATAGCATGTCGTTTTCTAAACTAAATATACAAACTAAGCTGCATCATTACAGAACTGACACACGTAATTCCGCCCAGACAAATTTTAAGTTAATCGCAAATTTTGATCTACCTAAAATTGAAATCTGGAGTAATATTGTTAATGAATACGCATTGTAACAACTTTTCCATTTCATCTGGAATGAATATGTTTTGGTATTTTTGTTGATTCAACACAATTTTGTGATTATGGTCTGGATTTATCTACATGAAGTAACTTGCATCGGATTCTAGCAGCGTCTGCCAGTTTAATGGTATTGAAGTGTGTTGACATCAGCATGCGTGTGTCTGTTCTGTAGTTCAATTATTCAGATCATAATGTGGGAAATTATGAAGCATTTCAATTGCAATTACCGAAAAGATGCTGTGGAATTTAATGTTTATTTCATTTTGAGTGCAGTAAGGAGGATGTAAATGCACTTGAAATATACTCGAAATTACAGTACAATTTTGAACTGTGATCAACCTTGAGAACCCTTGATATGGCTCATTTAATTTGGATTAGCAGAACTAAAAAAGTACATTTTGAGGAAATTCAAGCTGTAAAATTTTAGTATAATTTTGCCATTTTTATTACTAGCTTAAAAAGACAGTTACGTCTTATTACTTGCGTGCTTTTGTGAAGACTCTGTATGGCGTCTAAAGGTAGCCTAAATCTGAAACATTGTATCAAAAAAGTTAACGCGGAATGTGCAAAAGCAGTTTGTATGTGTCAGTCTATGAAAAATTGGCTGGTATGTGGCAGTTCATGAAATATCTGTTTTAGTTCATTCATTAAAATAATTGTTTACGTTTGAAAATAGTTATTTTTTCACGTGCATATAGTATGAATGCTGCACGAGGCGTACAATATCGGCAAATATTGAACAATTCTCGCAATGTAAAGTTAAAGGAGACATAAATGAGCATATAATAAATAATACCTGCTTTTATTGATTTCAATACCTATCGATACATCGGTCCTAGAAGAAGACATTATTCTGTCTGTCTTTATATTCTTACTATGGCCGACCCTTTTCCATATGCTTGTTTCAATTTTCGTACATTAATTGTTGTCTGTTAGACAAAAATAAGTATTAATTTCTAAGTCAGGACACCTCTAGAAACGTACTAATTTGCAATAAGCGTAATCTTGACGTTAAAAGATGATACTTGCAGTTTTTATCAAGGATATTTCTACCTTGTGCTATTCAATGTGACTTGCTTCTGTGGTATATATTTTCAATCTTTTGGTAATTAATTTTATATATACCTTGATTTTGTTGTAGGAATCCCGAATGACTGTATAGTTAGATGAGAATTGATTATTATGTCGACATGCGAGTGAGCGTGTGACGCACAATAGAACATGCCACCCACTTTGTATAATCATGTTTGGTGAATAACGAAAACTTATATAATCTGTATTATAGTATTAGTATAGTGTTATTTTGAGTATATATCTATCTATCTATACATACACACACACATCATATATATATATATATATATATATATATATATATATATATATATATATATATATATATATAACGAGAGAGAATAAGCACACTCACGCACACAAAATACAGACAAAGCATACAAGATCATACACAGGCAAACGCAGTGGTAGTTAGAGCAAAGTTTATGGATATTGATTTATTGAGTTCTTGTTTCGACTTGGAAGGCCCACGGAGATATAAACTTGACTTCAGTCAAAATAAATTGCGGTGAGTGTTAAAAAATATAAATAAAACGACCACCTGAATAATACTTGGGTTATATGTTGCAATTCGCGAGTGTTATATAACATAATCCACGAGACAGTTTGCATTTGATAACCTCTCCTGGGAGATCATCACGTGTGGACCCATATTTTTAGCAGGAAGTTCTAGGTACTTCTACTGTACTTTGTATTTAGAGACTGTAATCATGCATAATCCTTATTTCAATTTATAATAATGATAACCTTAAAAGTATTAACCAAATTGCATTCCTCTTAATTAATTTGTGGTCGTAACAAAACAGCTTCCTTTATATATCTATCTGTCTGTCATCCGTCTATCTGTCTATCTATCTGTCTGTCTATCTATCTATCTATCTATCTATCTATCTATCTATCTATCTATCTATCTATCTATCTCTATCTATCTATCTATCTATCTATCTATCTATCTATCTGTCTGCAATAAACTGACGACGAACAGTGAGAAAATAGTAACTAACAAGCCTGAGCACTTTCGACTCTTAATGAGTCTTTTTCAAAGGCAAATACAAAATACAAAACATATACAAAACAAATAAACACAAAAACGTTGTTTGTAAACCTCTACATGGCTGTCTCCACATGAGTTAAACCTATAAATAGAACCGACCTGTATAGACTTGTTGCGAATACTGAAAACGGTGGATAATTACCTAAAGGTCTACAAGCCAAAGCGACATCTATTACGTTTTTGTACATTTATGTAACGCAGTTTATATCCGGGATATTTGATTCTATTCCGGATATTCGTTTGGTAATAATTAAAAGATACTAACAAGATTTAGAAAACGTTTGAAAAGAAACTGTGTCGGCTACAAAGACTAATTCTATAAGTGCATAGTTTTCTTTTTCTAGTCTTATTGGTTTAGACCGCTTGGTTTCAATGTTCTAAGGCGTGTATCCAGTATGATTCCTTTTCCTTCCTGGTTTCGGAATCGTGTTACACTAGCTTTCTGCTAAAACTACAACAATGCGTGTTGCATTATGAGATGGTAAGCAGCTTTCAAATTAAACATTTTCAACAATCCACAATGAAATGCTTGACTTGCAAGTTCATCTGGATAGACTTAAATGCAATAATTTGTGTATACAATGTCAAATGCAGCTTCTATCTGGTTTTGCATTCCTATCTGTGTGATTGTTTCCTTGAGTAAAAAAATGATGGAGTGAAGAGGGTTATATTTTTATTCTATGCTTGTCCCATAACGTTTACCTTAGATCAGGCTGTACAATATCTAATTGAACGTCACTTGTATTGCCTATGTTAGGTAAAATTGCCAATAGTTGAGGTCATGCGGGCCATCTCCAGACTAAATCATACCTAATTCCAGCAATGTAATTAACTCAGCCACAGATAAAAGAAGGATGGTTAATGAACTGTTAACGCAGCCTGCAGTTTTAATACAGCATGGATATATATATATATATATATATATATATATATATATATATATATATATATATATACTGAAATGCCACCCATTTATTTATATTTCTGTTACAGTTTGCCCATTTGTTAATTTCATTTGCAATAAAACCTTTCGACAAAGAAGAGAATGTAAATATCCAAGCAAACAAATTTATAATGGATCTGTTCCGTACACGTTCTCGTTTTTCGAATAAATGCTAATATATTTTGAGCGAAACAGTCAAATGTATTTTTTTTTCATAGGTAGGTATTTTTATTGCTACTGATTTATGTATTCATCGTCATATTATGGTATGAAAAGATTTTCCATTTAACAGCCTAAAATTGTTGAAATTATAATCGTCAAAATTATGGTATGAAAATATTTTCCATTTAACAGCCTAAAATTGTTGAAATTATAATAGCAGAGACATAATTATTATCATATCATTCTTTGATCTTTGCATTGATAGTTTGGTACTATTTTATCCTTTTTGGGTCTTTCTACTTAAAAAAAAAAACAGTATACATTTGACATTGATTTATGCATGTAGAGACTGTATCCATTTAACGTTCAAAATAAAGGAAAGAAGCACATAAATAGTAATGCAAAATGTTTATTGCTTTTAGAAATTGTTTATGATGTTATATATCCAATATACTAAGTTTTTATATGCTGTTTTATGTTAACATCCTCTTGCTAAAACAAATATAAGCACTTCAAAACGATTCCATGAAATCAAAAATCGTCCATTAAGTGCCGATTTAACCCTTGTTTGCATTTACGTACAGTTTAACTAAGACACATTTTGTGATATTTAAAAATAATTATAAATATTATATTATAAATTAAAATAGTTCTGATCTGACCTACTACTGTTGAAATCTCTCGTAACTGAAATTATGATATTAAGGCTTACCGCACAGTGACAACATGTTGTAAAAGAGCTCATTTTGTTTGGAAACGTCTCTTTTGATTGCATAAAGAATGTGTTTTGATGGTGTTTAGGTTTTGGGGATTCTCGTGTGGCTATCCAGATCTGTATTTATCAACATCTCTATCTCTATCATGACCGCTCCGGTGGCTTAGCGGTGAGATCTTCCGCGTCGGACGCGGTAACTCGATAGTTCGAACAACGGATGAGCCTTACCAATGACATAAAAATAGTATTAGCATCTGCTCCTACATGTATGCTGTGCTAGACATCACAATAACTCTCATACTACCGAATTGACTGAAAGTTTTATAGCTACGTTCAGAATCCAAATCACACATAAACACACATCTCCATCTCAAAATTTTACTACTGATGTCTAAGGAATTAAAACTTGTTGCTGCTGCTCGGCAGGTATGCATTATTGTCTGACAAGGGTAATTTGAATTTACTAGCATTATGTTGGACCATTAATTGTTCATAAGTGGCATGGGTATTTTCAAAGGAATGTGCTTGGCACATAGGAGGACACACAGTTTACCCTATAAGACCCCACGCGTTTCTCGTAGTATGTGTTCATTACCAGATGCTGTATGTTACCTGTTTGGACCTATACATCCCCAATGATAGATACAGCTTCGTATAAAGTATATATTGCTTCCGAACTGACTGCAACAAGATGTCTTGCGCATTATTGTTTATAGCACGGACTGTCAATGTACTGTCGTTCTTGTTAACAACTGTATATCAATTGCCCTCTGAAATACGGTATATTATGAAGTACAGATTATGTCCCCACTTAGAAATTCTGTGTATGTCCCCATCTGTAATTATCAAGCATGTCCCCACTATGAAGTTCACAGTATGTTCCACCATGAAGTAGACAGTATATCCCATTATAAAGTGCACAATCTGCCCCACTGTGATATAAAGGGCATGTTCCTTCTTCAAAGTACAGAATATGTCGCTACTGTAAAGTACAAAGTATGTCCACAATAGGAAGTACCGAGCATGTCCTAACTATGAAATGCACAGTATGTCCTCACTATGAAGCATACAGTATCTTATACAAGGAAGTGCAGAGTATGTCCACACTGAGAAGTACAGAGTATGTCCCCACCAGGAAGTCCAGAACATGTTCTCAAAATGAAGGAAGTAAAGAGTATGTCCCCAAAAAGACGTATGCAGTATGTCCCCACTATGGAATAAATGGAATGTCCACACTATATAGTAAAGACTATATGCCCACAGTGTAGTACACAAGATATCCCCACTAAGAATTACACAGTATGAAAACACTAAATCCAGAATATGAAATACAGAAATTTCATTCCCTTTTCTTATATACCTGTAGCACTTGTTCATCATGTGAACCACAAAACTTTATTGGGGTATTTAATTTCATGTTTGACTGTTAGGTCCTATCCAGAAAGTTAGTTACTACTAACAATCCCATCGTTTTCTTGTGTTAGTCGTTATGATACTTGAGTTAGCTTTTATGATACCCGTGTTAATTTTTCTGATAATTGTGTTAGTCTTTATAATACTTGTGTTAGTCTTTATGATACTTGTGTTAGTCTTTATGATACATGTGTTAGTATTTATTATACCTGTGTTAGTCTTTCTGATAATTGTGTTAGTCTTTATGATACTGTGTTAGTCTTTATGATACATGTGTTAGTCTTTATTATACCCGTTAGTCTTTATGATACATGTGTTAGTCATTATGGCATATGTGTTAGTCTTATGATACCTGTGATAGTCTTTATGATAATTGTGATAGTCTTTATGATACTTGTGTTAGTATTCATGGTACATGTGTTAGTCTTTATTATACCTGTGTTAGTATTATGATACACGTGTTTGTCTTATGATACATGTGTTAGTCTTTGTGATACTTGTGTTAGTATTCATGGTACATGTGTTAGTCTTTATTATACCTGTGTTAGTATTATGATACACGTGTTTGTCTTATGATACCTGTGTTAGTCTTTGTGATACTTGTGTTAGTATTCATGGTACATGTGTTAGTCTTTATTATACCTGTGTTAGTATTATGATACACGTGTTTGTCTTATGATACCTGTGTTAGTCTTTGTGATACTTGTGTTAGTATTCATGGTACATATGTTAGTCTTTATTATACCTGTGTTAGTATTATGATACACGTGTTTGTCTTATGATACCTGTGTTAGTCTTTGTGATACTTGTGCATGCCTTTATGATAATTATGTTAGTCTTTATGATACTTGTTCTAGTGTTATAATATGTGTGTTAGTCTTTATGATTCCTGTGTTAGTTGTTATGATATATGTGTTAGTCTTTATGATATTTATGTTAGTCTTTAGGATACCTATGTTAGTCTTTATGTGTAAGTCATTATGATATATGTGTTAGTCTCTATGATACTTGTGTACGTCTTTATTAAACTTATCCAGTCTTATCATTCTCTTTTCTGTTTTTAAAAATGAAAATACGTCTTAATTATTAAAAAGGTTTTGTTATCGAATATGCATATTCTGGTTTCTTCAAAAGTATTGACGGAAAGAATATTTCAATTACACTTTTATTGGGAGCACATTTATTATATATATATATATATATATATATATATATATATATATATATATATATATATATATATATATATATATATATATATATATATATATATATATATATATATATAACGTTTGGTCTTTGTTTCATGGTTTATTTTAATCGCTGATATGCACTAAAGTGACATGACGAATGACAAATTGGTTTTTAGTCCAAAGGTTCATCCAAGCTCTGTTATCTTGGTTATAAAATCGCTGATCTATGCATCAGCCATTCATAAACTTGTTAATATTGACAGCAGGAAGTGAATAACTTGCTATGCCTTTTTTAATTACGTATTAAATGGGTCTGTGTCATGACAAATATTACAAAGGACTTTTTAGCAAGTAGGGATGTTTTGAACTAGTATAGCAGGACGAACAATCAATACTGGCTTAGGATTTTCTTGATGTATAAAATGGCGATCACACTTTAGCGGAGCTGCAAAACTTTGTCTAGTTTTATTCAGTATTGACCCAACATCAGTATATATTGAATACAAGATATATATATATATATATATATATATATATATATATATATATATATATATATATATATATATATATATATATATATATATATATATATATCTTCCAAATTAGTTCTTACAAATTCTAACATTTATTTCAGGTTACACAACCCATATGTACTGAAATACTACCAAAATAAAATAGTTGTTAAAATATTTTCATATTGTGGTATAAAGTTAAGCTGTGCTTCATCATTTTCTTCTTTTTTTCAACAGTGTCTTGTTTCTTGTATTATTGACTTTTATGCTTCCTAATTTTCATATTTATGTTTGAAGCAAAATGTCCTAGGTAAATATTAGTCTGAAAATAACTTATGGAGGCCTATCCTGTTAATGTGCAGTTTTATTTACTGGTATTTGCTACATTACCAAAACAAAGCTTTATAAATCATGGTTATGCATCTCGGAACATTTCTAGAATTACATCGTGTTTATGTGATATTTGTTTATCAGATTCATTTTAGACTCTGATAGTGCATGTTTGACTATTGCATATCCGAAGTTTTATAGATGGTCATCGTGTATGTCTTTGTAGACAGTCATTGTGTGTGTGTGTGTGTGTGTGTGTGTGTGTGTGTGTGTGTGTGTGTGTGTGTGTGTGTGTGTGTGATACTTACACATTAGAATCTTTGTAGCAGTGGCACCGCGTTTGTGTGTGTGTGTGTGTGTGTGTGTGTGTGTGTGATAATGCATAGTAGATTCTTTATCATGTCCGTGTTATATTTGCATGCCAGAAGCTTACTAGACCGTCGACGTGCTTGTGTGAATTTTGCTTATTATAATCTTTCTAAATTGGCCTTTCGTGTGTGATATTTGCGTATCCAAATCTTTTCTAGAGGGTCATCGTGTGTATGTGGTAAAGGTTATTATCCATCTTTATATGTGTTAAATATGTACATTTTTTGGTAATATTTAAAACTATATATATATATATATATATATATATATATATATATATATATATATATATATATATATATATATATATATATATATGTAGCATATATAAAATATTTATATATTTTTAATTATTATTTATTCTTAAATATGCTCCGGATTAACGTCATATTTTCATCATAAAATTCAACCATGTTTACACCAGCATCCTGATATTAGAATCAACCCACATAGGATAAGAAATCAAAATGGCTGCTATGTACCTGTGCTTACATTTTATTTTCATACATGTATATGAGGCATGATACTAATACTAATTAAAGCTGACCGTTGTCCATTGCATCTTTACATATCTTGGTAGGGTACAAGTGTGGATCGGTAGGTCTGGTTGTTTAAATGATTCTTCTATTTAAATATCAAGGGTAATTTCCAGGTTCTTTAATTGCTTTCTCACATTCATTCAATACGTATTTATGTAAATAAATATGTATATCTTTGTATACGCGCATAATAAGTATAGTTTGAAAGGTTTATTAGTTCGTCATCTACGAAGACCATATGTTCTTCGAGATACGGCACTCACTACATTGCTCTTAAACGCACGAACCATTCTCCCTGAACCAAACGCATGCACATAAAAAGGGCGGAAAGTGGTCATAGGTATATACATGTATGAGCAACATACACACTAATTTGACTACTCTAAACTGCACCGCCATTTTAAATAAGCTGTGTCAGAAATCAAAACATGTAGTTGTTGATATTGATCAAACAAACAGGTAATTTACTCGAATCCTATAGAGAACACTGTCATCTAGGATAGCTGAATAGATACTTTATGTCGGGATAATCTGACTGCATGTTTAGACTAGAGTCATTATCTCTGTCCTCATGTCCCCATGTCAGTTTATCTGCTAAGTAATGATGCCTATATTAACGACTAGGCTTTATTAGTATAGAACAAATTAAAATAGTTTTCAAGGCTCCATCTTTCCTCGTGGATATGAGCTTTGTTTAGATGAAAAGGGTTTTCTGTCTTCAGGCATGTTGATAGTTAAGTTAGTTTGTAGACGCAGGAATAAAAGACAGGAATAAATTAAAAATAAGATAAAATAGCAATTTAAATGTTGATGTTGCTTTGAAATCTCATTGAATTCGACTATATCTCCATGCAAAGGTTTTTTTAAAGTTTTCATGACCTGTCTCAAATGTACATTTGCATTTTATTATAAAACTGATATTCAAACAAAGATCGATTTGTATAGAGTTATAATATTCACAAACTGTGGGTATCATATGTTGCAATACTTCACCATTACAAAAAGTAAAATTTAAAAGGAAACATTAACGGGATTAAATAGCAAATAAATTATCCTTTGTTAAAATTTACAAAGTGAAATATATTTTTAAAGTAAGCTAGATAAAACGTTTTAGAGGTAATATATCTTTGGAAGACATTTGTTAGCAGGCGGTACTTCCAGCCAATAAGACACTCTTAGATATATTACATTTTACATACCACGGTTTTGCCATAAAGACACGAATATGGTAAGGTCAAATCTACAGTTTGCAACAAAAAATAAACAGAATCGGATTCCATCTTATGATGCGTTGAAGATCAGGACTTATCCACGGTAAACACAATTCTCTGGGACGGACAGTATTTCGCAGGGGCTGTTTCAGCAATTGCACGACATTCATCGAACGAACAGGATTTGAAAAACCCATCCTTTGCTTCTTGATATGCCCATTTTGCAGTTTGTTCCACATCTGAAAGGCATACAAACGTCTTGTGACCTCCAAGACAAGGATTGCTGAAACCAAGGTACAGAATATATTTCGTTTGCTGTAATTTATACTTCAGTCCACCACCAACACTCATACCAGGAGGTTTATTGGCAACGAGAGTAAGCCAGCTTGAACCAGGAGCAATGGATTTCGTAAATGTAGAGTCAACCCGTTGTCCAGAATCTAGAAAGTCTTCGGTCAGTTCCAGTGCATACTTACTTTTGTTTTCTATAAATATTTCCAAAGGTCGTGCACGTTCAGAAAATAGTTTGATTGTTTCCCATTTCAGGGGAGCATCGTTCCAATAGCGGATAGACTCCATAGTTGGCCCTTTTGTTTCTGCAACGATATACAATCATGACACATTTTCACGCATCTATCTATCTATCTATCTATCTATCTATCTATCTATCTATCTATCTATCTATCTATCTATCTATCTATCTATCTATCTATCTATCTATCTATCCATCCGTCTATCTATCTATCTATCTATCTATCTATCTATCTATCTATCTATCTATCTATCTATCTATCTATCTATCCATCCATCCGTCTATCTATCTATCTATCTATCTATCTATCTATCTATCTATCTATCTATCTATCTATCTATCTATCTATCTATCTATCCATCCGTCTATCTATCTATCTATCTATCTATCTATCTATCTATCTATCTATCTATCTATCTATCTATCTATCTATCTATCTATCTATCTATCTAGCTGCAATAAACTGACGACGAACAGTGAGAAAATAGTAACTATCTAGCCTGAGCACTTTCGACTCTTAATGAGTCTTTTTCAAAGGCAAATACAAAATAAAAAACATATACAAAACAAATAAACACAAAAACGTTGTTTGTAAACCTCTACATGGCTGTCTCCACATGAGTTAAACCTATAAATAGAACCGACCTGTATAGACTTGTTGCGAATACTGAAAACGGTGGATAATTACCTAAAGGTCTACAAGCCAAAGCGACATCTTTTTGTACATTTATGTAACGCAGTTTATATCCGGGATATTTGATTCTATTCCGGATATTCGTTTGGTAATAATTAAAAGATACTAACAAGATTTAGAAAACGTTTGAAAAGAAACTGTGTCGGCTACAAAGACTAATTCTATAAGTGCATAGTTTTCTTTTTCTAGTCTTATTGGTTTAGACCGCTTGGTTTCAATGTTCTAAGGCGTGTATCCAGTATGATTCCTTTTCCTTCCTGGTTTCGGAATCGTGTTACACTAGCTTTCTGCTAAAATTACAACAATGCGTGTTGCATTATGAGATGGTAAGCAGCTTTCAAATTAAACATTTTCAACAATCCACAATGAAATGCTTGACTTGCAAGTTCATCTGGATAGACTTAAATGCAATAATTTGTGTATACAATGTCAAATGCAGCTTCTATCTGGTTTTGCATTCCTAACTGTGTGATTGTTTCCTTGAGTAAAAAAATGATGGAGTGAAGAGGGTTATATTTTTATTCTATGCTTGTCCATAACGTTTACCTTAGATCAGGCTGTACAATATCTAATTGAACGTCACTTGTATTGCCTATGTTAGGTAAAATTGCCAATAGTTGAGGTCATGCGGGCCATCTCCAGACTAAATCATACATAATTCCAGCAATGTAATTAACTCAGCCACAGATAAAAGAAGGATGGTTAATGAACTGTTAACGCAGCCTGCAGTTTTAATACAGCATGGATATATATATATATATATATATATATATATATATATATATATATATATATATATATATATATATATATATATACTGAAATGCCACCCATTTATTTATATTTCTGTTACAGTTTGCCCATTTGTTAATTTCATTTGCGATAAAACCTTTCGACAAAGAAGAGAATGTAAATATCCAAGCAAACAAATTTATAATGGATCTGTTCCGTACACGTTCTCGTTTTTCGAATAAATGCTAATATATTTTGAGCGAAACAGTCAAATGTATTTTTTTTTCATAGGTAGGTATTTTTATTGCTACTGATTTATGTATTCATCGTCATATTATGGTATGAAAAGATTTTCCATTTAACAGCCTAAAATTGTTGAAATGATAATAGCAGAGACATAATTATTATCATATCATTCTTTGATCTTTGCATTGATAGTTTGGTGCTATTTTATCCTTTTTGGGTCTTTCTACTTAAAAAAAAAACAGTATACATTTGACATTGATTTATGCATGTAGAGACTGTATCCATTTAACGTTCAAAATAAAGGAAAGAAGCACATAAATAGTAATGCAAAATGTTTATTGCTTTTAGAAATTGTTTATGATGTTATATATCCAATATACTAAGTTTTTATATGCTGTTTTATGTTAACATCCTCTTGCTAAAACAAATATAAGCACTTCAAAACGATTCCATGAAATCAAAAATCGTCCATTAAGTGCCGATTTAACCCTTGTTTGCATTTACGTACAGTTTAACTAAGACACATTTTGTGATATTTAAAAATAATTATAAATATTATATTATAAATTCAAATAGTTCTGATCTGACCTACTACTGTTGAAATCTCTCGTAACTGAAATTATGATATTAAGGCTTACCGCACAGTGACAACATGTTGTAAAAGAGCTCATTTTGTTTGGAAACGTCTCTTTTGATTGCATAAAGAATGTCTTTTGATGGTGTTTAGGTTTTGGGGATTCTCGTGTGGCTATCCAGATCTGTATTTATCAACATCTCTATCTCTATCATGACCGCTCCGGTGGCTTAGCGGTGAGATCTTCCGCGTCGGACGCGGTAACTCGATAGTTCGAACAACGGATGAGCCTTACCAATGACATAAAAATAGTATTAGCATCTGCTCCTACATGTATGCTGTGCTAGACATCACAATAACTCTCATACTACCGAATTGACTGAAAGTTTTAAAGCTACGTTCAGAATCCAAACCACACATAAACACACATCTCCATCTCAAAATTTTACTACTGATGTCTAAGGAATTAAAACTTGTTGCTGCTGCTCGGCAGGTATGCATTATTGTCTGACAAGGGTAATTTGAATTTACTAGCATTATGTTGGACCATTAATTGTTCATAAGTGGCATGGGTATTTTCAAAGGAATGTGCTTGGCACATAGGAGGACACACAGTTTACCCTATAAGACCCCACGCGTTTCTCGTAGTATGTGTTCATTACCAGATGCTGTATGTTACCTGTTTGGACCTATACATCCCCAATGATAGATACAGCTTCGTATAAAGTATATATTGCTTCCGAACTGACTGCAACAAGATGTCTTGCGCATTATTGTTTATAGCACGGACTGTCAATGTACTGTCGTTCTTGTTAACAACTGTATATCAATTGCCCTCTGAAATACGGTATATTATGAAGTACAGATTATGTCCCCACTTAGAAATTCTGTGTATGTCCCCATCTGTAATTATCAAGCATGTCCCCACTATGAAGTTCACAGTATGTTCCACCATGAAGTAGACAGTATATCCCATTATAAAGTGCACAATCTGCCCCACTGTGATATAAAGAGCATGTTCCTTCTTCAAAGTACAGAATATGTCGCTACTGTAAAGTACAAAGTATGTCCACAATAGGAAGTACCGAGCATGTCCTAACTATGAAATGCACAGTATGTCCTCACTATGAAGCATACAGTATCTTATACAAGGAAGTGCAGAGTATGTCCACACTGAGAAGTACAGAGTATGTCCCCACCAGGAAGTCCAGAACATGTTCTCAAAATGAAGGAAGTAAAGAGTATGTCCCCAAAAAGACGTATGCAGTATGTCCCCACTATGGAATAAATGGAATGTCCACACTATATAGTAAAGACTATATGCCCACAGTGTAGTACACAAGATATCCCCACTAAGAATTACACAGTATGAAAACACTAAATCCAGAATATGAAATACAGAAATTTCATTCCCTTTTCTTATATACCTGTAGCACTTGTTCATCATGTGAACCACAAAACTTTATTGGGGTATTTAATTTCATGTTTGACTGTTAGGTCCTATCCAGAAAGTTAGTTACTACTAACAATCCCATCGTTTTCTTGTGTTAGTCGTTATGATACTTGAGTTAGCTTTTATGATACCCGTGTTAATTTTTCTGATAATTATGTTAGTCTTTATAATACTTGTGTTAGTCTTTATGATACTTGTGTTAGTCTTTATGATACATGTGTTAGTATTTATTATACCTGTGTTAGTCTTTCTGATAATTGTGTTAGTCTTTATGATACTGTGTTAGTCTTTATGATACATATGTTAGTCTTTATTATACCCGTTAGTCTTTATGATACATGTGTTAGTCATTATGGCATATGTCTTAGTCTTATGATACCTGTGATAGTCTTTATGATAATTGTGATAGTCTTTATGATACTTGTGTTAGTATTCATGGTACATGTGTTAGTCTTTATTATACCTGTGTTAGTATTATGATACACGTGTTTGTCTTATGATACATGTGTTAGTCTTTGTGATACTTGTGTTAGTATTCATGGTACATGTGTTAGTCTTTATTATACCTGTGTTAGTATTATGATACACGTGTTTGTCTTATGATACCTGTGTTAGTCTTTGTGATACTTGTGTTAGTATTCATGGTACATGTGTTAGTCTTTATTATACCTGTGTTAGTATTATGATACACGTGTTTGTCTTATGATACCTGTGTTAGTCTTTGTGATACTTGTGTTAGTATTCATGGTACATATGTTAGTCTTTATTATACCTGTGTTAGTATTATGATACACGTGTTTGTCTTATGATACCTATGTTAGTCTTTGTGATACTTGTGCATGCCTTTATGATAATTATGTTAGTCTTTATGATACTTGTTCTAGTGTTATAATATGTGTGTTAGTCTTTATGATTCCTGTGTTAGTTGTTATGATATATGTGTTAGTCTTTATGATATTTATGTTAGTCTTTAGGATACCTATGTTAGTCTTTATGTGTAAGTCATTATGATATATGTGTTAGTCTCTATGATACTTGTGTACGTCTTTATTAAACTTATCCAGTCTTATCATTCTCTTTTCTGTTTTTAAAAATGAAAATACGTCTTAATTTTTAAAAAGGTTTTGTTATCGAATATGCATATTCTGGTTTCTTCAAAGGTATTGACGGAAAGAATATTTCAATTACACTTTTATTGGGAGCACATTCATTATATATATATATATAACGTTTGGTCTTTGTTTCATGGTTTATTTTAATCGCTGATATGCACTAAAGTGACATGACGAATGACAAATTGGTTTTTAGTCCAAAGGTTCATCCAAGCTCTGTTATCTTGGTTATAAAATCGCTGATCTATGCATCAGCCATTCATAAACTTGTTAATATTGACAGCAGGAAGTGAATAACTTGCTATGCCTTTTTTAATTACGTATTAAATGGGTCTGTGTCATGACAAATATTACAAAGGACTTTTTAGCAAGTAGGGATGTTTTGAACCAGTATAGCAGGACGAAAAATCAATACTGGCTTAGGATTTTCTTGATGTATGAAATGGCGATCACACTTTAGCGGAGCTGCAAAACTTTGTCTAGTTTTATTCAGAATTGACCCAACATCAGTATATATTGAATACAAGATATATATATATATATATATATATATATATATATATATATATATATATATATATATATATATATATATATATATATATCTATCTTCCAAATTAGTACGTACAAATTCTAACATTTATTTCAGGTTACACAACCCATATGTAATGAAATACTACCAAAATAAAATAGTTGTTAAAATATTTTCATATTGTGGTATAAAGTTAAGCTGTGCTTCATCATTTTCTTCTTTTTTTTCAACAGTGTCTTGTTTCTTGTATTATTGACTTTTATGCTTCCTAATTTTCATATTTATGTTTGAAGCAAAATTTCCTCGGTAAATATTAGTTTCTCTAGTACTAGTATGAAAAATGAACTTCTAAGTTGGGATTGATGGTGATCTTAAAGTTTAATAAAATGAAATTTTACAACCCAATACAGTTGTTTTGATATGGTGTATGTGTGCGTGTGTGTATATATTTGGATGTGCCCTTAAATCTTGTCGTTTAAAATGCATAATGTTAGATTGCTCTCAGCAGTCCATAGTCTGAAAATAACTTATGGAGGCCTATCCTGTTAATGTGCAGTTTTATTTGCTGGTATTTGCTACATTACCAAAACAAATCTTTATAAATCATGGTTATGCATCTCGGAACATTTCTAGAATTACATCGTGTTTATGTGATATTTGTTTATCAGATTCGTTTTAGACTCTGATAGTGCATGTTTGACTATTGCATATCCGAAGTTTTATAGATGGTCATCGTGTATGTCTTTGTAGACAGTCATTGTGTGTGTGTGTGTGTGTGTGTGTGTGTGATACTTACACATTAGAATCTTTGTAGCAGTGGCACCGCGTTTGTGTGTGTGTGTGTGTGTGTGTGTGTGTGTGTGTGTGTGATAATGCATAGTAGATTCTTTATCATGTCCGTGTTATATTTGCATGCCAGAAGCTTACTAGACTGTCGACGTGCTTGTGTGAATTTTGCTTATTATAATCTTTCTAAATTGGCCTTTCGTGTGTGATATTTGCGTATCCAAATCTTTTCTAGAGGGTCATCGTGTGTATGTGGTAAAGGTTATTATCCATCTTTATATGTGTTAAATATGTACATTTTTTGGTAATATTTAAAACTATATATATATATATATATATATATATATATATATATATATATATATATATATATATATATATTTGTAGCATATATAAAATATTTATATATTTTTAATATTAATTTATTCTTAAATATGCTCCGGATTAACGTCATATTTTCATCATAAAATTCAACCATGTTTACACCAGCATCTTGATATTAGAATCAACCCACATAGGATAAGAAATCAAAATGGCTACTATGTACCTGTGCTTACATTTTATTTTCATACATGTATATGAGGCATGATACTAATACTAATTAAAGCTGACCGTTGTCCATTGCATCTTTACATATCTTGGTAGGGTACAAGTGTGCATCGGTAGGTCTGGTTGTTTAAATGATTCTTCTATTTAAATATCAAGGGTAATTTCCAGGTTCTTAAATTGCTTTCTCACATTCATTCAATACGTATTTATGTAAATAAATATGTATATCTTTGTATACGCGCATAATAAGTATAGTTTGAAAGGTTTATTAGTTCGTCATCTACGAAGACCATATGTTCTTCGAGATACGGCACTCACTACATTGCTCTTAAACGCACGAACCATTCTCCCTGAACCAAACGCATGCACATAAAAAGGGCGGAACGTGGTCGTAGGTATATTCATGTATGAGCAACATACACACTAATTTGACTACTCTAAACTGCACCGCCATTTTAAATAAGCTGTGTCAGAAATCAAAACATGTAGTTGTTGATATTGATCAAACAAACAGGTAATTTACTCGAATCCTATAGAGAACATTGTCATCTAGGATAGCTGAATAGATACTTTATGTCGGGATAATCTGACTGCATGTTTAGACTAGAGTCATTATCTCTGTCCTCATGTCAGTTTATCTGCTAAGTAATGATGCCTATATTAACGACTAGGCTTTATTAGTATAGAACAAATTAAAATAGTTTTCAAGGCTCCATCTTTCCTCGTGGATATGAGCTTTATTTAGATGAAAAGGGTTTTCTGTCTTCAGGCATGTTGATAGTTAAGTTAGTTTGCAGACGCAGGAATAAAAGACAGGAATAAATTAAAAATAAGATAAAATAGCAATTTAAATGTTGATGTTGCTTTGAAATCTCATTGAATTCGATTATATCTCCATGCAAAGGTTTTTTTAAAAAGTTTTCATGACCTGTCTCAAATGTACATTTGCATTTTATTATAAAACTGATATTCAAACAAAGATCGATTTGTATAGAGTTATAATATTCACAAACTGTGGGTATCATATGTTGCAATACTTCACCATTACAAAAAGTAAAATTTAAAAGGAAACATTAACGGGATTAAATAGCAAATAAATTATCCTTTGTTAAAATTTACAAAGTGAAATATATTTTTAAGGTAAGCTAGATAAAACGTTTTAGATGTAATATATCTTTGGAAGACATTTGTTAGCAGGCGGTACTTCCAGCCAATAAGACACTCTTAGATATATTACATTTTACATACCACGGTTTTGCCATAAAGACACGAATATGGTAAGGTCAAATCTACAGTTTGCAACAAAAAATAAACAGAATCGGATTCCATCTTATGATGCGTTGAAGATCAGGACTTATCCACGGTAAACACAATTCTCTGGGACGGACAGTATTTCGCAGGGGCTGTTTCAGCAATTGCACGACATTCCTCGAATGAACAGGATTTGAAAAACCCATCCTTTGCTTCTTGATACGCCCATTTTGCAGTTTGTTCCACATCCGAAAGGCATACAAACGTCTTGTGACCTCCAAGACAAGGATTGCTGAAACCAAGGTACAGAATATATTTCGTTTGCTGTAATTTATACTTCAGTCCACCACCAACACTCATACCAGGAGGTTTATTGGCAACGAGAGTAAGCCAGCTTGAACCAGGAGCAATGGATTTCGTAAATGTAGAGTCAACCCGTTGTCCAGAATCTAGAAAGTCTTCGGTCAGTTCCAGTGCATACTTACTTTTGTTTTCTATAAATATTTCCAAAGGTCGTGCACGTTCAGAAAATAGTTTGATTGTTTCCCATTTCAGGGGAGCATCGTTCCAATGGCGGATAGACTCCATAGTTGGCCCTTTTGTTTCTGCAACGATATACAATCATGACACATTTTCACGCATCTATCTATCTATCTATCTATCTATCTATCTATCTATCTATCTATCTATCTATCTATCTATCTATCTATCTATCTGAATCGATCATACTGAGTTTAATTTGGTACATTTGATACCACTACAGTGATATCATATATTTAAGCGTCCTCATATATTAGAGATACTGTTACTACTACTACTACTACTACTACTACTACTACTACTATTACTGCTACTACTACTACTACTACTACTACTAATAATAATAATAATAATAATAATAATAATAATAAAAATAATAACGTTGACTTTATATAGTGCCTTATCTTTAGTAGCACTAAGCGCTTTTCATCATTTGTCAACTCTTAAAAAGAAAAAAAAGCATATATAATGAATTGATTACAAAATAAAAATAAACACCACAAAAATTAGAAATAGAAAAACATGCTGCAAATTTGTATGGTAAGGATATGGTCTAAGGATACATTATTAGGTTATTATGACTGTTCTTGCAGTTGAATAAGTTGGGTTTTAAGGGCGCTCTTGAATGAGATCACTGTGTCTTTATGTCTAAGTGCAGTGGGCAATTCGTTCACGTTGTTGGGCACTGGTATGCAAAAGAACGTTGTTTATATAATTTCATCTTCATAGTAGGAATATTGGGAATGCTGGCGTCAGAAGAGAAGCGTAAGCATCTTGCAGGTGTATACACATGGGTGAGGTCAGATAGGTATGTTGGACTAGAACCCGTCAGTGAAACGTAGTAAAGAGAACAAATGTGTTTAATTCTGGATCGTATGGATAGTGAGTATATGGTACAGTGCAGTATGCATTAGTACACAATTAATAAAATCCGGTTCATTACCCACGAATGTATTCCTAGTCTATTTTTAGCTCACTTCCTGTCTGAGTTTGGTGGTGATACTAGAGTTACGTTTTGGCATTCTTGGTAAGTATTTAAAGGCAATTGTTTATTCTTTAAAATGTGAGCTTATGGTGTGGTTGTCGATGTGTATTTCGGCGACAGTGCACATTGAGTAATAAGGTCATGGTGATGATCCGGAAGTGAAATCTGTGTTCCGTTGCCTGGTGTTTTGTTTCCAATTCAGCCTCTCAAAACAAATGCAGGTCAACCCTTGACAAGAACTTCACCGTAATGTCATCATCTTTGAAGGTATTTTAGATTAACATATGATTTGAATTGATTGTCACACAGTGGAAATTTCAGTACAGAGAAACAAATGTAGAGACAGTATAGTAAAACTAATTGTGTTCTATGGCCTAGAGCCCGTCAGTAAAACGTAGCAAATAGAACAAATGTGTTTATTTCTGGATCGTATGGATAGTGAGTGTACGGTATAGTGCAGCGGAGAGCCATGCTCTGATCTTGGTACTCTAAGGATGATCCAAGCAGCAGTGTTTTTAACTTTTTGAAGTTGCCGAAGTAGATATTGAGATGAACCAAACCGAATTGAATATGAGCCTATGGATTCCATCATTGTTACCGTATTGTGTATGGGGTAATACAGGTATTTAAATTCGATGAAACCACTGAAAGATTAGCCTTTGGTGACAACCAAGTCAGATTGACATTTACAGCAAATATATGACCATCATTTATGTTTCATTTGCTGTAACCAATAGCATCATTCCTCCTATTTACTTAAATAAATTTTAAGACAGAAAGAGAGCAAAATAGTACAGATTTACACCACATTAAATAAATAATATATATTATATTATATTATTATATCATATTATATATATATATATATATATATATATATATATATATATATATATATATATATATATATATATATAAAGAATACAAATCATATGGCGAATAACAACCCTCTCAAGCGTACTGGATCCACCAAGGGATCACGATTGTCAGGGATTAATTAAAATAGATGCAATAAACTGACGACGAACAGTACGAAACTAGTAACTAACTAGCCTAAGCGCTTTCGACTCTTAATGAGTCTTTTTCAAAGGCAAATACAAAACATAGTTACGACAAACAAATAAACACAAAAACGTTGCGTTTGTAAACCTCTACATTTCTATCTTCACATGTGCTAAAATAATAAATACAACCAGCTTGTATAGACTAGTTGCGGAAACTGAAAACGTTGTATAATTCCCTAAAAGTCTACAAGCCAAAGCGACATCTATTTTTATTTTGTGTACATATGTAACGCAGATTATATCCCGGATATTTGGTTCTATACCGGTTATTCTTATAGTAAAAATTGAAGGATAAGAAGATTTAGAAAATGTTAAATTCTACTAGTGCATAGTTTTCATTTTCTAGTCTTCTTGGTTTAGACCGCTTGGTTTCAATGTTCTAAGGCGGCGTATCCAGTATGATTCCTTTTCCTTCCTGGTTTCGGAACTCCATTGCCAACAACCACAGCTGGAGTTCCGAAACCAGGTAGTAGAATTGTACTAGTAGAATTTAACATTTTCTAAATCTTCTTATCCTTCAATTTTTACTATAAGAATAACCGGTATAGAACCAAATATCCGGGATATAATCTGCGTTACATATGTACACAAAATAAAAATAGATGTCGCTTTGGCTTGTAGACTTTTAGGGAATTATACAACGTTTTCAGTTTCCGCAACTAGTCTATACAAGCTGGTTGTATTTATTATTTTAGCACATGTGAAGATAGAAATGTAGAGGTTTACAAACGCAACGTTTTTGTGTTTATTTGTTTGTCGTAACTATGTTTTGTATTTGCCTTTGAAAAAGACTCATTAAGAGTCGAAAGCGCTTAGGCTAGTTAGTTACTAGTTTCGTACTGTTCGTCGTCAGTTTATTGCATATATATATATATATATATATATATATATATATATATATATATATATATATATATATATATATATATATATATATATATATACCCGAAAGTTTTATGACTGATTTAAAGAAGTATAGCATGGTAAAATTATTAATAATATATTTCTTACCTAGAAACAATTACTCCTAGAGGCCTTCCGGCTGATACCCACGTTCGGTCAATTTTGCTTTACCGTTTGACACTTTTGCGTACGACTTTGCAGTAAATACAGGCAGCGAGCCTATCGTAAGGCGAAGGTGTGCGATAAATCTTGCCGTTCAATATACGGCTTTCTCTACAGGAAGAAATACTAGTAACGTACATTTATCACGTCACTCATTTCTGTTTGGTTGTTCGCCAAGTAACAACGAATTCTCCATGTAGAGCTTAGATTTGAGAAGTTGGGTGGCTTTTTTCTAATTTCTTGTAAGACATATTCTATGATGTGTGATTATTTTAGTGAACATTGAAACCATGCGGCAAAATAAACATTTATTATGACATCCAGATATATATTTCTTAAATACATCTATATTTTTGTGATTAAGTTATATAAGATAGTGATTAATACACACAAACTGATGTGATTTGGAAATGCTACATACATTATTTTCCACAAAGCCGGAGGCTTAAATGAAATTGCGTACTGAATAAATGTGATTATAATAAACTTATTTCATGTCTTGTTCATACCAATATTTCAATTAGGTTTTAGATATGTTTTACATTTACAAATTCATGGAGTTCATTTACAAAGTCGTAGATTTTTAGTATCCTAACGATATGTAAATGACGATAAGTTAAGTGCCTACATAATTTATAAAAAAACCATTTGCCTGCGACATTAAGGTTTGGAACATAGATATCATTCTCTCGCACAGTAGATTCGTCCATTTTAATACATTATTGTGGATTGCTTTGTGATACAAAATACAAAATGTGTAATAGGAAGCTGCAGTGACTGTAAATCATCATAAATCAGAAAAAGCCTTTAAACGATTGTTCAGCGGGAAATTCATTTCATCTCCTGCACTAATTTTAGTGAAACGAACCCAGTTTACACGAGAGAACATGAAACGGAATAGCAGCTCTCTAAATAGACTTCTTGCAACTAGCAGACACACAAGTGATCGTGTTTTATTCGTAGCGTGATTCCACTTGAACACAAATTACGTCAGCATTATATGTTCTATTAACTTTTCATTCACGCTCTTCCAAATGTTTTTTGATTAGTCTAACACATATGCTGAATCTCTTGGATTCATCGTCAATGTGACGTTTTAGCTGAGTTCAAGAGTAAGTATGAAAACAATAGTAAAATATTTAACATATTTCAAGAGATTATATTGCAAATCAATTCAGAAATTATATGAGCACAGAAATGCAATAACTCAATAGTTCACAACGCATGAGTTACTGCCGGAACTACTATTCTTTCGCCTGGGGTTCAAATACAATAAAATTTAAGAGAGGAAATCAAAGAGTCAATCCTGCTGAGATGACGCAAAGCTAAGCTCATGGATTGACCATCACTACCACCACCACCGCCACCACCACTCTAACACCAAACTTACTGTTCGCAGTATGAAAAAATCGTATCATGATGTTAGGGACGATTCGGTGCACAGAGTCATTAGAGCTAGTTGCCAGATGTGACTATCTTGTAAAAATATTACTAAAAGTTAATAGTTTGCATAACAATCATCATAATTTTTTTAATTAGAATACAAATGAGGAGTAAAAAGATATAATTAGAACGAAATATATAACAAAATATACGATGACGGTTTAACATTTATAAAGGATTTTAAGGAGACAATGCCGGACAGACAGGAAATCTCCCACCACAGATGCTTCAAGATTCAATGAATGACATCATTTATATCAAAGTTTAAAGATGAGATAATCATCTCTTTTTAATGGTAAATTTGGCCATTTGTTTGATTCTATCATTACAATTTAATATTAACATCATATGTTAATCTAAAATACCTTCAAAGATGACTTTACGGTAAAGTTCTTGTCAAGGGTTGACCTGTATTTTTTGAGAGGATGAATTGTGAACAAAACACCAGGCAACGGAACACAGATTTCACTTCCGAATCATCACAATGGCCTTATTACTCACTGTGCACTGTCGCCGAAATGCACACAGACAACTACACCATAAGCTCACATTCTAAAGAATAAACAATTGCCTTTAAATCCGTACCACGAATGCCAAAATCTAATTATTGTATCACCACCAAACGATGACAGGACAAAAATGATCTAAAATGAGACTGGGACTACATTCTTGGGTACTGAACCGGAATTATTAATTATGTTTTGATTGCAGATGCAATCAAACCCAATGAATTGGTTTTTATTAGAATTCTTGATACTGGGAAGAAACTTCACAACAGCATTAATATTGATCATTTAAACATAAATGTGTATGATACGGGAAAATAGAAATTCGTGAAGATCTTAACAATAAAACTGTTGATATTATTTTTATATTGAAAAGCAAACTTGATTCTTCTTTTAGTGGCAGTCATTATCGTTTTCGTTTTCGTTTTCGTTTTCTTTTTGATGTGTACAAATTTGAAAGAGAGAATCGTATTGCCAATTCCTGTTAAGCTGTACATGTCCGCTCATGATCCTTTGTAGTACTTGAATATATATCGCTAGATTAATTTCATAAATGCTTCGATAATTATTACGACGTATATATTTGTTTTTATGCTGATGAAGGCAACTTGATTATAACTCATACATATTATTTGTCTTTTATGGCCCACAAATTTGAATTTATGGTTTAAGCCATTAACTAGCTTAAATTGTTTATTATCGAGGTATGTTTCAATATAACATTTATGAATATATTTTTCGTTTGGCTTCCTCATTCTGTAATAATCTGCATTATAATATTTTTTCTTTTCTGACATGCATGTCTTTTAGCATGAATCGCACCAAGCAATCGTTTCGTAGTTTTTTTTTTGTTTAACGCCAGATTGCATATACAAAGCGGACACTGCCACTCTTAAACATTATTAATGGTTGCTAATCTTTTATTATGTAGTAAAACTTCTGAATTTCATTGTATATATTCACACATTAAAATGATCTTTTCTACGAATGAACAACTTTAACACTGCAAGCGAGAGTACATGAATGAATTTCAATATCTCAGAAGATTCTAGCGGAGTTTTGGACGGATTCAAAATTTGACAAATCACAAGATAAGGCAACATCACAAAAGACCAAATATTCACGCAAATTTTAAATTGATCAAAGATCTAGACAACAACCACAATAATGCAAACTACTGAATGCCCAATGTGTAAACCAACAACGAGATACACACACACACACACACACACACACACACACACACACACACACACACATGTATACGCACGTTGAATTTTAACTCCTTGAAAGTAAATCTTGAATTTCTCGGATTATTCAAATACGTGTAATTTCTCTTCTGATGTATCTTATCTATTATCGATTTCATGATGTAGAGATTTAACATTTAGTTCCTGTCCTCAGTGAATATTTGTTTTGGAAGCCATAGTTCTATAAATGTGAACGATTTCGCTATGGATATATTGCAGTTGTACAGTATCACTTTGGTAATCACTGGTGACCTTATTTTGCACCATATTATTAGTCACTTATTAATTTGTGTGTGGTTAAAGTATAAGTCAACTTGCCACCTAGCGTGCTTTTACTAATATTAATTGTGTTTGGTTCTTGAATTAGTCTATCTTTTCTTCACATAGAACTTTTTTCGTCATGAACACATATTGTGTTCATTTGACAAGAATGTTTATGTCTCTATATCACACCTATTACATTTTATCTATGCATGTTTGATTATGGAATGTATACATTTCTCTTCACACGCTAAATCTGATGAACGTCTATACGCTCTACAGAAGAATGTGATGTTTCTCCAGATACCGCGGCAAACCTTTAAGTATCACGGTACTAATTGCTTTTCCATGGACCGCAATGCTAATGTTTTGCGAAATAAATATACTTTCTATCCTACCTCAGCATGCATGTCACACACTGTCACAGAGAACAATGTTAGAGTGTTAATTTGATAACATCGAAAATAGGTACTTCATTGCCTTTAAGAGAGATAACTCTGCTGGAACTAGACAGGGGTAAGAGTTATCTAGTTACACCGGACACATTTTCAGTTATGTGTACCACATTTTTAAAAAATCTTAAAAAATACAAAATGTGATCTAAATATGAATTAACATAATTTCAGATGTTACCAAAAGGCTCAACTTTTTTTAAAGCCTAACAGAAAGAATAACTCTTACATAATGCACCAATCACAGCTAGTTTTGTCATTTATTTCTGAATACAATGTTCCCTACACCTTAAGCTCCGCCCACCTGGGGTTGTACAATTGGTACCATTATACCTTAAGCAGTAGTCAGTTAGAACGCAGTTCAAGGGACACAAATATGTTTTGCATTATAAACTTTAACGAGACAAGTTGTCTCGCCTGATCCAATTTAAAGTATAAAAGTCGTCTTCTGCTGAGGAGTGATAATTATTCTCAAAAAAGAGGATGATCGCAATAGCACCTTCAAATCAACACAATCTTACCTTCGATAACGTTTATTGCATCACATGTCTATAACGTATAAAGTGCCTGTAATGTCTGGAGTGCTTGTAATAAGGTGTTAGAAATAAAACATAATACGATGAAAACTCTAATATTGCGTTAAAAGTTGGATCCAGCATTAGATACTGAAGCAATGATTGAGGTCAAAGTTCAGATCAACTGAATAAATTATATATATATATATATATATATATATATATATATATATATATATATATATATATATATATATATATATATATACTTTACTGACACAACTCCATTTTCAAACGAAGTCTTTTATTAAGCAATATGTACATGTGGCCTTTCTAACAATTACTCATGTTTATTTAAACATGTTTGTTTTTCAGCTCTCTCTCTCACACACATACACACACACACACACACACACACACACACACACCTGTCCGATGCGCGCAACTGCTTTCCCTGCAGGTAATCGGGTCTCATCAATTCAAGTGTTGGTCATCTGTGTCATTCTCAAGATAGCTTTATTCGCTTGCCACAACATTTTAATTAATCACTAAGGAATTTAACCCTTCTCCCCTTTAAGTCTCAGAGATAGATATGAAGAGAAATTTTCTGATTACATACCAGATACGACAATGCTTCAGAAACGTTTATGCGACCATGTACGCAGTCTTCACATTTGATAAAACAGACATTTATGTTGTAATCGTCAGAAAAGCCGGTTAAATTAAAAAAGGCCGCTGCTGGAGACATGAAATCACAAACCATTCCGCTGATACTACGTTTAAAATGGATTTGTTTTTACACTAGCAAAAATGAGAGGAGTGCAGTATACGTCTTCTCGCCACCGCTGTTAAGTTGGTGTGTGACTTATTGTATTTGAAGTGCAAGAATTTAAAGCATTAAACTCTTGAGCGAGAAATTTCAGATTCGCAGAAATTGTTTTTTTTTTAAATAATTTAGAAACGATTCTAGCTTGGAGTTGCACATGCAACTTGAAACAAATCTGATAACTAATTATCAATGCTGATTAGAAGTATGAAATACGCAAACAGCTTTGAGAATTTGTATATGCGTCTTCATGGCTCTAATTAGGTTCTCTAAAGGCGGTTCCATATACAAACCGAAGTAATCAACATAGATTATAACATGTATGTTCCCTATTAAAAATTATTTAGATGATTTCAAAATATTAGTATTCCCATAAATCACAAATAATTAATAACAATAATCATAACCCTGGTGTGTGACTGATTCATGGTGTGTGAAACTATTATATTAAATAAGCGAAGCTTTTATAATTTTATTTCATTATTTGCACCATCGTTTGGAATATATAGGATTATGAAAAATACGTATCCATGGATGATGCGTGAACTTCGTTTTCAAAACATTGGCACCTTTTGTTTACTGCCAAGCAATCTCTATTGGGTGCCAATGTTGATATCCCATCCATCAAAAGGATTTGAAGGATATTCGATGAGGGACTTGTTCTCTACAAAGTAAGAAATGTGGGATAAATGTGACTCAACCCATACTGGAGCCCTCAAAACTGCTCGTCTACTAATGTTTCTACGACATTAAACCAAAGACACGGAGAATTAGAAAAAAAAGGCTCGCTGTCAATCCATTGAAGACTGTAAAACTACCGCCCAATATAAACTCGATAACGAAAGCAAATTAAAAAAATAATAAATGTCAAATATTTTTGTGATCAGGAATACCAAAAATATCGTGTACGTCGAGAGTGTTGGGTTAGCATGTAATTTAAGACAGATTTAAACAGGTTTCCTTTTTACATAAAGCAAAATTTTACACAAAGAATAGTATTCGCTGCTACATCAAAGTAATCAAAAATAGAATAAAGTAAAAAAAAAAGCATCTCAAAATTATATTAACTGTTTGTTTTTACAAATCTTAGTTCCAATGACATTTACCATCAGATCCTGACACCAAACAATATCATTTTTGGGTCATCCAAACAATGACTGGTTTATGCTTTTGCCTACTCAACCGTTAGATCGTGCTTAATTATATCGTTGAAGGAGCATAATACATGCTCTTTGTTAATTTTTAAACACTGCACGCTAATGTGGCATTCAGAGTAAATATCCTTGGTTGTTGTTGTTGTTGTTGTTGGGCTTAACGCCATTTTCAGCACACAATAGGCTATTTATGGCAGCCAGTATTAATGGTGGAGGAAGAAACCGAGAAATCACCGGAAAGAGCCACCGACCCCCGAGAAGCTACTGGCAAGCTTTCTCACATATCCACATTCGCCGAATCCTTGGTGATCAGTGTACTTGAATCGTTGTTTGTGTGTGGAGTATCCAACTATGTTCAAACATGATGAAGTAATGTGCATTCAATTTGATGCAATCAAACGCCCATTGTTAAGTGGTTATATGGGCAAAGTTGCTAAATATAATATTTATTACGTGTTTGCTTAACAAAGTGTGATACGGGCATGTTTTGGACGAATTAGTCCTTCAAAGTACACGTGCACTTTTTTATAACCTGTCCGTTTAAGCATATCTCTGGTAAAAACAACGCTTTATATTTACAAGTTTGTGAGAATAACCAGGTTCTCCACCGCTACGGAACTACAAACCCATTTTGCTTTTCCTGACGTATTTGCATCCACAACAGAGCTAAGATGTTAAAGTTAGAGCTGTGTGGCTAGGTATCAAGATAATATGGCTGGGTGGAACATGATACTACCCGGCATTTAAGATCTGTGCTCGGAAAGAAAATTGTATCAGATGAATTTACAGTTATAGTGTTAATATACTTTTGCCAATTAAGATATGTGTAAAAACAAGTCATAGTCATATCATAATTTAATATAAGACTGGAAATATTCTTGACTTGTCCTTTACCTTAAGAAATGGCAAAAAATGGTATGCAACACACTCCAAAACAGCATCTGAGCTACAGACCGAATACAAAAGTTGTAAACTTTAAATAAAAATAGAACCATGGTTGTGGTGTAGCGAATCGTTTCATGACTGTAGTATAATGAATAGAACCATGTCTGTGGTATAGTTAATAGTCATATTCTCTTGAATGTGAGCATATTCCAAATATGGTAATTTAGTTGAAGATCGTGGAAGAGATACATGCATTTTGGCATTTGACTATAACTTAGTTGCTATGACTATGAAAGTCACAACAAGTCAAGATTGGAACTTGTTCAATGTTGTATAATATTACCTTTAATGGCTTAAAGTAACCGATATTGTTTCAGTTACGTAGCATTGATATGAATAGATGCTAACTTTGCCGATCAGACATTTGATATCAATACAAAACAAACCATCAAATATATTCCGGTTTTGATAATTTGATCATGCTATTTGTACACATGATAGGCACATAATAATTCCTCAAGCTATGGTTTTTGCAGGGGTAAAAAAAACTTTCTGTGATCTTCAACAACAGCTTCGGCGTGGCAGTTTGAACAAAAAGTACAATTTTATTGACTCGAGCTCTGATGCATGGAAATCTACGAAAGTGATAAGTTACAAAATCAAGGGCTGATGTGCTGCTATACCATGTTATTTGTCTATCACTACATCCCAACGTTTGCAAGTTATAGGTTTAAACAAATTCAGTAATAACAACCTTTGACCTTCAAACGAGAATCGTGATAGTGGCAAATTTGACAACTTTGTCATATATACGTTCCTACTAATAATTTTATCAGATTCAAAATTAACAAACAACATAATTAAAGAAATTGCAATTTTTATATGCGACCTCGATCTTCAAGAAATTGTAACAGCACTCTCAAGTTCAGACAACATTTACAAAACATCATCCAGATAATGGAAATGTTACAGCTAGCACTCTAAGCGGAATAATAAAGGAAGAATTTGTTGAAAATTTCACCGTCTTCGCGTATTATGTGGTCTGCTTTGCTTGTTTCGGGAACGAAGAAATTGAGGGTAATCAAAAATGAGTCAATAACTATCTTGACGTGTTCGAGGAACCTATGTGACTGAATGAGTATCAATCACCATCAGCAGAAGTCCATGTCAATATTAAGCATGACCATATCGGTATAGCATACTACAGACTAATGATGGTCATGTGGATAGATTATAATGTCAACGCTGAACTGCACTTGAATCACAATCTTTGTTTCCTAATAATTCCAGAATAAACTTCCATGATAATTTTACAGAAAATTTGTTATTAGAAAGTCAGCTTGTTGCGTGTCCAGGAGCACAAATTATTCAATCCAAAAATCAGATGAAGAATAATATATTCTGGCAACAAATTTACAAAATCCTTGTTCCTTCAAGGTTTTGAATGACTCTGTCCGAAAAAATATATGGAATGCGTATTTAAACTCAAAACTTCAATTCACATCTCGCGAGATTGGTCATGCTGTATCTTACTTCGCTAAAATTCACACGTAGACCAATGTCACTCCACTTATAAAACTAATCATAAAAGGTTGTTTACAAAGAGTGATCACGTGAAGAAAGTATGTCCATGATACTGACCAATCATGTTAACTTCCTATTGATATTGTTACCAAGGTAAGACGGACTCAATGTCAGTCAGTTCTCACGTATTATTATTTCGTCTTCAGTAAACAATTTTGTGATCAAAATATATCACACTATTAAAAATAGAATCCTGAATCCGAGAAAATATTTATTGAAATTAAATATAATGTAACAAAAAAAAATAATTTTAACCCTTACACACAAGCAGTTTAATCACATATACGTAACAATGGTAAAGATCGTTATGATGCAGGTAATTGAAATGCAAATTTGCAAGATATGGAGATTTCACAATGTCGTTAAGCGTGCAAAAAGCAAAGCCCAACATCCTTGATATAAAACACACATGTGAAGAATGTGGCATGTACTGAAGTGACACTTCGTCACAAACAATATATATGAGAGTTACAGAAGTATATTGAACATATTATATTCAGCCGCTTGCAGTTTCAATTAGTAATAACGTTCAGCCGCTGTCATAACGTTTAAGACAATGTGGGGAAAGTAAGGTATGAGGAATGGTGCAACAAATTATTACCTAACAGTAGTCAGAGTTAATTAACAATCAACCATATGAAACAATATTGCCATAAGTCAGCCAATTTATCTTGGTAATACCATTTGTTGGATATGTCAAAAGAACACAACCTATTATGTGCATAGCAAATCAAGTTTGGGTACCAATATGATATATATATATATATATATATATATATATATATATATATATATATAGATATATATATATATATATATATATATATAGATATATATATATATATATATATATATATATATATATAATCAACTGATTGTGAAAGTCAGATATGAAATTTTAAACAAGGATTGCATGTCTCGTATGTGGAACATGTACTATCTACCTATTAAGATTAACTATGCTTGCATAATTCAAATGATCTGTTTGAAGATTTTTAGGTCGTTTAAAAGAGTGTCGATTAAAAGTTATCAAGTATAATAGTTCACTGGAATGTGATATGAGATAATACTGCAAGTACTAAATTAAAACACTTTACCATACTTAAACAAACAACATTTCCATTTTCCATTTAATTTGTGTGAGATGGTCTAAATGCCAAGAAAGGATCTGTATTTAATCACCTCTTTCCTCCTTCCCTTTCATCACTGAAAAATAAATTAAGAAATAATAATAATAATAATAATAATAATAATAATAATAATAATAATAATATTATTATTATTATTATTATTATTATTATTATTATTATTATTATTATTATTATTATTATTATTATTATTATTATTATTATTATTTCCAATGCTACCTGCCATGAAATGTTATTAACCACATTTAAGTTGTATGTATCTAATTCTTTAAACCGTATTTTGTAAACGTCGGTGACTTTCGAATACCTTTAGTCATTCTTAATGTGCATTTTGTTATTATAAAGAAGAAAATTCCTACATATCTGGACAACTGATTGATCATCCCCTCAAACTTTGATTTTTAGAAAGGGAAGTAGCAGCAATGAGTTCAGGGTTATATTCTAAAATCATAAGATAGCTGAACAGGTGTAACTCGATTCATATAAGTACTGAGACAGCTTTGTTCAATATCGGCCATGATTTGCCCTTTATGACTCAATATTCCTTCTTCATAAGGAAATCTTCTCCCCTGCCTGCTTTGAGCATCCTCTACTGTTATTCATATTTAATATATTTGTTTGTTTGATAGTTTTAATTTTTTATTTCATTGCATGTTACTGTAATGAAAGATTGAATGGTGAACATGAACTTTTCCAAAGTTAAATTCATTTCTGCTTGACATGAATGTAATCTTTTACATTTTTTAAAAAAACTTTGTTGTATATAAACAACTTATAACAGCTCCATTAATCTCTATGTTTATGTACCTATTATTCAGGTAAAGACTAATTATGATGATCAGTAATTGTTAGTAATCTTGCAATCAGAATCTGAGGACAATTATTATTATGATTTTTGTAAGCTTTAGAAGCATAATAACCACCCTACGAATACGTAAAGTCCTGGAGATGATAACGATGTTGTTTATGAGCTAAAGCAAAAAATAAAAATAAAGCACTACACAAGAAACAATATAAGAGATAGCAATTGTGTCGAAATGGCCAGAAGGAGAGAAACATTTGATCTACCGTTTTGCTGAGGACACACCTGGAAGACTTACAGTTCTGATTGATGAACATTGTGATTGTGAGTCAAGAAGAAAATTTGGAAGAGTATTCGAATGAATTATTTCTGAAGAGAAAACATTTATGAAGTGGTATTGTGACAGGAGCGACCATATCTCCCGCGAAATGACTTTCCTGGACATACCACAGAGAAACGCGGCGAACGGAAAGCAAATTACTAGCAGAAATTTTCAAGGAAAAAGTCAGGATTGAAACGATGACTCATCATTACCCTTTTCTCTCCATATATATATATATATATATATATATATATATATATATATATATATATATATATATATATATATATATATATATATATATATAGATGCAATAAACTGACGACGAACAGTACGAAACTAGTAACTAACTAGCCTAAGCGCTTTCGACTCTTAATGAGTCTTTTTCAAAGGCAAATACAAAACATAGTTACGACAAACAAATAAACACAAAAACGTTGCGTTTGTAAACCTCTACATTTCTATCTTCACATGTGCTAAAACTATAAATACAACCAGCTTGTATAGACTAGTTTCGAAAGCGCTTAGGCTAGTTAGTTACTAGTTTCGTACTGTTCGTCGTCAGTTTATTGCATCTATTTTAATTAATCCCTGACAAACGTGATCCCTTGGTGGATCCAGTACGCTTGAGAGGGTTGTTATTCGCCATATGATTTGTATTCTTTATATATATATATATATATATATATATATATATATATATATATATATATATATATATATATATATATATATATATATATATATATATATATATATATATATGTGTATATATGTATATATATATATGTATATATATGTATATATATATATATATATATATATATATATATATAATTTAATTGCTTGTTTCTTAGTTTCAAATTCTTGTTTTAAATTCTTGTTTTAGAATGCTTGTTTCTTAGTTTTAATTCTTTATCTTTTATTCCAACACTCTTTACCGTAATGATAAATATATCTACTGGACTTTATATTATTTTTAGAAATTCAGTTCAGTTCTGTCTGACCTGATAAACAACCAGCAGTTGAAACATTGTATATAGTTTTTGACCTTCATCCAGAAATCAGATAACCTTATTGAGCAACAATGATCTACCACCAAATTATCAAAAGGCCTTAAAGTGGAAATAATTTATTAGGGATCTGTGTGTTTATATATATATATATATATATATATATATATATATATATATATATATATATATATATATATATATATATATATATATATATATATATAAATATATACACACACATATATATATGTGTGTGTGTGTATATGTGTATATATATGTGTGTGTATATGTATATATATATATATATATATATATATATATATATATATATATATATATATATATATATATATATAAACACAGACAGACAGACGTTCCTACTGTAGTTACCAGATTGTCCTCACTGAGCAACAGTATTCTACCAACGAGTTATCAGAAAGCCTACAATTTTTTTATCAAATGAATTATCGTAAGACACTTCCTATTCAAAGCAAATTTCGAACCCCGCACAAACTAGAATGTAATCGGATCCTCTGAAGGGTGTGTAGACAAAATATATCATTATGAGACCAGCGATTACTCCAGGACAGAAGATGTAAACATAGTCTGTTTTCTCAGCAGCGTCTCCAACGTCTGAAAATTTTATAGTGTGCACAATCTGTTGAATCACTTTGATGATGAGAGCAAAAAGCATGTAAGAACAGGAAGATGCGTTAAAATAGTTTAACTGGAATTCCTTGCGAAATTAAAGAATCCCCCATTGCAAAAGAACACTTTTCGTCCGCTTTCCACTATATCTGTAATTTTATGTTGACCTGAGCAATAGCACTAAATATTACAATGTCCAAGCCAGAATACCACAAGCAACTTATAATATTCGCCACACCATAACTTCCAGGCCACTTGACCCTGATTTTTAAAAAATTTCGGGTCATTTATTTATTATACTTTCTTAGTTTTGAAAGTTAATATTTGTTGGTACATTTCCCGCCTTGCGTAGCTGAGACTGCATCAGGATGGCGTGAATGGTGGGGAGACCTGCTTGGGCGAGTACCTCGGTGTCTGGGACCTTATCCTGATCTTGATGTTGATGATTTCTTGAGACTTGGTGGTTCAGCTTTCCGGCAAAACGTTGATACACAGTCCACGTTTTGCATGCGTTGAGTAGTATGAGAACAACTGCCCTGCAGTGATGCTGATGCCTCCTCTATTCCAGACGTTGGCATACAGTCTGATAAAGATTGTGCTGCCTCTGGCAATGCGGAGGTTCACCTTGTCGTCAATGGTGACGCTCTGTGGTAGTGTGCTGCCAAGGTAGGTGAAGTGGTTCACTACGTTGAGTTTCTGGCTGTTGACGGTGACGTTGGGCTCAACATAGGGCTTTCCTGGGACCGGCTGCAGTACTTCAGTCTTCTTAGTACTTTTGGTGAGACCAATGCTTGTGTAGGAACTGTATAACTTGTCACGCTGCGTTGCATATCAGCTTCTGAGCCAGCATTGAGGGCGCAATTATTACCAAATAAGAACACCCTGATGGTGTCTGTCATAACTTTGGTTTTCGCTTAAAGCCTCCTGGGCTTGAACAATTTTAAATCTGTAAGGTATCTGATGCCGACTCAAACATTTTCGTCTCTGAAAGCATTAGTCAGCATGCCGGAGAACATTAGACAGAACAGTGTCATTGTCAGAACGCAACCCTGCTTGACGCAATTGGTTACTGTGAATGGTTCAGATGTCTCTCTATTTTCCTGGACTCGTGTCTTCATACCCTCGTGAAAGTACTAAACCATGGATATAAATTTATTCGGATACCCATAACCCATACTTAGCCATTACCTTCCATAATCCTCCTCTGCTGACGGTATCAAAAAACCTTTGTCAAGTCGATGTAGATGAAGAAAAGGTAGGATGTTTGCTCTTGATATTTTTCTTGTAGCTGCCTTGCAGCAAACACAGTGTCGATATTCCCACGTTCTTTTCGGAATCCAATGCCAGATCACCGGCTGCCTAGGAGACTCTTATATGGCGAGTTACAGCAAGGACAGCGATATATCATGCTGTACTTTTCAAAAACTTTATAATCTGAACCTGATCCTCTGGTGGACAGAATAAACGCTTCAAAGACAATTTGAATGTTGCATTGAAAGCCTTCAACATAAATCCTGAATAAACAACCAGCGATCGAGTCTTTTGGAGTTCCTATGTGCAGAAAAGCTCCAAGCTCTTAGAATCTAGCAGGACAGCAGCTGCATAACTGAAGATGCAAGTCGTAAAAGCACGCGTCAGCAATCTTCCTGGAGTTGTCCCACTCATCCCTTGTCTCCTTTGCAACCGAACCTTCCGTGCATGGATTGGTTTTGTCAGCCACCTGCACACACACAGAACAGAACCAACCCCTCCAACTCACGAATGACTAGAGTGGTCTCCATCGACTCGATGGACGAACAACACATATTTTGACCATATATATATCCCCTAGCGTTGTGTCTAATACCGCCTCAATAAGGTTGTTTAGTATGTCCTTAGCGCTGATCTACGACAAGTACTTTAATGTGGGAAACGGAAACTTCCACGCCGTATACATCGATATCCATGTATTCAAGTAACAGTTTAGTAGCGAGTCCTATATAACTAGCAGGGTGACTTAGTCCTTTCCGTGATCTTCTATGGCTATATACAATTCGCTTGCTGGTTGTGGTGAATTACTTCTGCGACAAATACTGTATATGTTACCATTAATGAAAGGGACTCCTAGAATAAATATTTTACAGGTAATTTCGGAACTAGCTCATTGGATTCAATGGTTTATATTATAATTTGGGGGAATGGAATAAATTATAAGGAGAAGCTATTTTTTATGGAAGTTTATAATATATTTTAAGATGGTGACTTTAAAGTATTGTTTTTTTATGTTGTTTTAACACGGTTATCCTGTGTTATTATTAATTCTTAGTGTGGTTTTATCCCTGGATATATAGTTTGTTAAATATTAGTGTGAGATTGATGTGGTCTTGAGTGTTAATTATTATACCAAGTATAGGAAATTATTTAGTCATTAGTTGGTATTTATTGATGCGTGAATATACTTCATTTGTTGGAATGTGCCGGGATTGAAATGTTTGGATTGTTCGGTTTTACTGCAGCAGGGTATTTGCTTTTGTATGTCGAACTTGATTGGCTATTGATTTTGCGAATTTCAATCCCTTTTACCTGTTTAGATTTTGAATGTATTATTTTCGTTTGTCAAGGGATAAAGATGTTTGAATTGTTCGGTTTAACTACGGCTGGTGATGTTGTTATGTTAGATCGAATTTGGTTGGTTGTTGGACCTGGGGAGTTTCAATCTTACTTTTTGCTTGAATCAATATTATGAATTTAATCATTTTCACGGTTACGATGCTACTGTACATATGCTAATAAAATATAGATTAAAAGCTAAATTGTATATTTAATAGATACAAATGCTATTGGTTTGGTTTATATAGGTACCCTTAGATGATTAATTAGATATTGAACTGATTAATAGTAAACTTAAGTGATAGTAATTCAGTAACGCTATGTTATATAGCGAATTTTATTATAGGGAAACTTAAAAAAGAACGTGTAGCTGACATTAAAATCGGCTCTGTTCAAAACAATGCTGGCATTTCTTTCATTTGTAAGATTCAGACATTTACAAATATGTCTCAGCAATAATTTTGAGCCACTTAGCGATTCTAATGAATTCTAACAAGCGCTGTCCAATACAACCTGTGTTACTACTAGTAGTACTTCTGTGCAATACGATCTGTGTTACTACTAATAGTAGTTCTGTCCAATACGATTTGTGTTACTACTAGTAGTACTTCTATCCAATACGATCTGTGTTACTACTAGTAGTACTTCTCTCCAATACGATCTGTGTTACTACTAGTAGTACTTCTCTCCAATACGATCTGTGTTACTACTAGTAGTACTTCTGTCCAATACGATCTGTGTTACTACTAGTAGTTCTTCTGTCCAATACGATCTGTGTTACTACTAGTAGTACTATTCTGCTGCCTATCCTACTATTGATACTTCTATTAATTATATTAATATTATTATTATTCATAGTAAGAAGAATAAAACGATTATTACATAAGTAGTTATTAATTGATTACAGGCTTTCCCACGCTAGCTCTCGCTGGTCGTGAAAACCTCAAAGTCCAACTTTCTACGCTTTTGCCTCTTGAACGGCTTGGAATAACTTAAATTACCAATTTTATATATTTTTAACATATATATGTTAGATGAATAATCAAGTCCCAAATCGACATTTCTTCAAATTATTGAATTCAAGTGATTATTTTTCTCTGGAAATACAAAATTGCTCTGATAAAATTCTTGAATAGAGACATTCACTGGAATTTATAGCTAATTCAAACCTGGAATTCTATTACTGTGATTCAGCAAAAGACTGTGTATACATGAACAGTCTATAAGCTATCACAAAAACATCATCGTTTTTAATATTTAGATTTATTCTGGGCTTCCACTGTCTTTTATTGAGGACTTTCAATTACTAGGACTCGTGTTTATAATTGTTGGATTACTTTTTTTTCTAATTTCCACTTTGTATTCTAGGGAAAAAATTATTTGTTGAATTTATAAAGTTTGTTGCATTTAACTCTTTTTATGTTTCTTATTTTACTGTAAGTATGAAGCGACATCTATGGTAGAGAACCGGCTGTATGCATATATATATATATATATATATATATATATATATATATATATATATATATATATATATATATATATATATATATATATATATATAGTACAATACTCATACATTTGTACTTGGAGATTAGAAGTTTCGGAAAGTTGAAGATTACAGCCTTATTATGTTCTTCTAATGGATGCATTTTGCGGCATTTGTATTTTGATTTCTCGTATATACATCTTACTGACTTTATTATATGTATATCACCAGCTTTGGGATAGGTATTTGAGATGAATCAACATATTTTCTAATATATCGAGATTTAGCAACATATTTCCAAAAATGGGGATGTTAATGATCATCTAACTTATTGTGATGCAGAGAACATTGATATTGATAATTCAACTCTTATTAAATTGGAATGTTTTCGTCCTAATGAAGACGATATAAAGTCAATTGTAAGAATTTTGACATAAAGAATGGTCTGGCTGATACATGTAATACTCAGGTGTGATTTCGAAATCACACGGGTCCTTTGTGTATGTATAATGGTGTGACGTATTGGTTTGCTTTACATACTCAGTTACCTTTAAGAAATATTCAGTCAGTCGTAGTCATACATTGAGATTCACATCATAACATCTTATAGAGTTTCTAAAATCTCTAAATGTATTTCTGTGCTGGAAAGAGTTGCTCGTTCGTACGTATGAGGAACAACATGTGTATTGTTAGTGGTGGTAGCTTTACTTCATCTACTTTCTAAATAATTATTTTCCATGGAGAACAACATTGCGTGCCTTGGACAAAGACATTTTCTGAAATTATTTCCTATTTGGAACTGAACAATACAATTTGTGATTCACAGTGAAAATAATTGATATTTTGTGTTAACCTTCATCTGACGTCATCATCCGCCATCTGAGATTCAGACTGTATCAATTTAAAACTGTTTATTCACAAACTTATGTGTTTTCAAAACTTTATAACAAAATTTTGGATCTTCGTAAATTTTAAGCCTTGTTTCATATATTTACCTTTTCTCCGTTTTATAGGGAAATATATTTTTGGGTTAAAATTTACAAAGCTTGTTTTCTTCACTCTATCTTTGTGTTACTTTGAACGAGCCGATACCTAACAATAGGTCCGATTTTTCAGACCAATGATACACAGTCTAATATGAAAACGAAGCAACCATTTTGGTGGGATATGAAATGCGAAATATAATAAAAACAACTGGATAATTCATTTAAGATTCTAAAATAATGAAGCTGACCTCAAGTTATATAGAGAGCATAAAACTGCTTTTAAATCGATAACTGCAGTCAAGCAAAGATGCACTAGAGAATTCCAGAAGAATAAATTAACTCAAGCGAAGAAAAAACATCGACAATTTTAGCATAATTTGAAACTGTAAACGCATTTTCATCAACAAGACTGAGAATTTATATCCACAAAAACGGTATGAATATCTTAAATATGTGATAAAACTGGTATGATGGTCAATCTCAGTAAAAGTAAAATCATTGTTTTCAAAAATGGGGGATATCTCAAACAAAAGTTAGGTATGGTGTTTCAACGAAAGTCTTATAGAATGTGTGCCTTATTACAAGTATAAGGGTTTATTTTTCATCCCAAACTTGGTTTGGACGAAAGTAAAGCAGATACTTACAGCTCAGGGAAAGAAAGCAATTTCAAAGATTTTGAATTAACAAAACCTATTCGGCTGATTTAGTGTAGATGATGCATTTAAAGTTTTTGATTCAGTAATTAAACCAATGCTTGCTATTGGTCTGAAATTTGGGGATACAAAATTAGTAGAGATATTGAAATTGTGCAATATTATTTTTTCAAACAGTATTTTGGTGTTCCCACAGCTACCAATAATGCGATTGTATAAGAGGGTACAGAAAATACCCATTTTGTACATCGTATTTTTGTACGTTGCATTTAATAATGGTTGTAAATCGTAAGAATGCCTTCAACTCGATATCCACACCAACGTTATATAATATTTTAAAGATTAAATGAAATTTTTCGTGTCATCTGGACTACCAAAGTTAAAGATATGTTATTTCATTTCGTTCTGGGTATGTTTGGTTAAATCAAGATGTTGGAGACGAAAAACAATTTTTGCAAAGAATTAAGAATTCAACATTACAAAATTTGCAAAGTGATATTAACTTACATAAATGTGGGAAATATAGCATATACAAAACCTAATTAGGACCAGAAAAAACCTCTCAAGTGGATTATCTTATTTTCTTAGCAGGATTGAGAGAAATAATAAGTATTATGAATTATGCCAGAAAAAATAATGTTTATTTCGTAGAAAACAAATTTCATTTTGTCTATGTTTGTCCAAGAACTAATTCAATTATCTCTTTCCGTTGAAGAAAAATGTGTATCTTTGATACAAATTGACAATCTTTGATAACACAGAAAAATAGTGAATACTATACTTAGAGGTAGTAACATCTTTATAATATTATGCACCAATTAAAGGAAGGTATCTATATATACTCATGATGAACACCATATTAAACTTCTTTACACCATGGTAAACATTATATTTGTTGGTATTGTGTCTTGTAAATTACTGAATAAATTATTATTATTATTATTATTATTATTATTATTATTATTATTATTATTATTATTATTATTATTATTATTATTATTTAGATGGATGGATGGATGGATGGATGGATAGATAGATAGATAGATAGATAGATAGATAGATAGATAGATAGATAGATAGATAGATAGATAGATAGATAGATAGATAGATAGATAGATAGATAGATGACAGTTTCTTCCATGTTAAAATTATACAAGCTATATAACACTCAAATGATTATCTATGAGACTCTCTACTTGGCATACTATTGGGTAGTTTCGGGGCAACTAATTTTCTTAAAGATTTGTTTCATTGATTGTCATTTGCCATATTTATATTATAATCACCTCTTCGAAAATAGCTCTTTATCTTTGAAAAAATTGTCTGCTCTTTTCAGAGTTTGCCCCTTAAATCAGATTCAGAATTAACTTCCAGTTTGGAAAAATCAAGAAAAGAAAACTACAGCACTGATACATTAGAAAGTGTTGTATTGTATTTTTCGGGAAGCAAACTTCCATTATATTTTTAATGTACCAGTGCTGTACTTTTCCTTTTCTCCTTTTGGAAATGGAAGTTAAAGCTGTTTCTGATATCCTCAATATTCAGGATGTTGTAAAGATTAATAATAATTAAGAACGAACACAAGCTTAATAATGGTTGGTATCAATTGCTGGGTAAACATTAGGGGTTATAATGTTAAAAAGAGTCGAGGTTGAATAAACACTACCGCTTCTTCATCAAGCCATTATTTATCGCTTTCTTAGTCCGCAAGTCACAAAATTAATCAAATCGGCAACTCAATAATCAGTCTGAGATAAATAGACAAACATTAAAAAATGAAGGTTGAGAAATAATTTATTATTATTATTATTATTATTATTATTATTATTATTATTATTATTATTATTATTATTATTATTATTATTAGTAGTAGTAGTAGTAGTAGTAGTAGTAGTAGTAGTAGTAGTAGTAGTAGTAATAGTAGTAGTAGTAGAAGTCGTAGTAGTAGTATTGTTAATTAAAGTAAACTATACCAACTGAAGTGGCTTGCCAACAAGATTCCACATCGCATATTCAAAAACCCCAAACCTAACCCCATCCTCACCCCTTACTCACCTGCATCCTTAAAATGCCAAAATCTGTCACGTATATCCGATACCAGATTTAGCATTGTGCTTAGGGTTACTTAAGCACGGGTCCAGGGAGCAATCTTCTTGGCCAGTTTTATTTTTAAGAAGAATGTTTCAAAAGTCTGTGGCTATTTTAACTACTCCTAAATTTCCTTAGTATATATGCCTGATTACTGGTTTAGGCGTACTGGGACTGTTTCCTTCAATGCCCAAGTAAGGAGTTTTACAACTTAACTAGAACAGTGCCTCATTTGTCCTAAATCCGGCACTGAAACCAATTTTGATATATAGATTATGAAAATATTTAGCTGCCATCAACAACGTAAGCTATTTATGTCGCACAACTGTTTAAGATGACGTCAGCATGACAAATTACCAATTGCAAATACATATATTGCTATTTTGCTAAATATATATAAGATAAATATAACAGTATACATTTACATAGTTACATGACATTTATATATTTACATAATTATGTCAACCCGTTACAATTTGTATCTAGCATTTTTGATGTTTAAGTTTATAGAAAATGAGCATTAAAAAGATGACTGCTTAGTACTACCAAATTTGATCAATGAATAAAAACTTAAATTAACCAAATATGTAAGAATAATTTCTTATTTCGCACTAGGCTATAGTCTCAAACATGATATAAAATTGTAGTCAGTTATCTAAGTGCGTAATCATTGAAATTGTCTCCTCATAAATGACGTTTGACAATTTAAGCTGCAAAAGTCAAACTTGTTCATAATGGCGGTAAAAGTGTAGATTCGTGTATAATATTTGCAGTGTAGCTGTAAATCCATAAAGAAAAAGCAAGACATTTAGTATGGAGTGATCATCCAAGGCGAACACACTAAGTTATGTGGTGAAAAGCGTTGAATTATAGGTTTGAGCTTCATGATATTGATTAAAGAAAACAAGTTGGGGTACATCCATCACTGGAACGGAGAAATAAATAAATAGATAAATAAAGAATGAATGAAAGAAAGAAATAAAAAAGAAGGAAAGAAAGAAATAATAAAGAAAGAAGCAAAGAAAGAAACAAAGAAAGAAGATGAATAAATTGAAATTAGGTAACTAAGTACATACAGGAATAATATCATTAAGCCAATATGATTTATATGCCATTTGTGATTTTTCACTAATGGAAGAGATTTGAAGTTCATTTACTCCAATTGTACCTCCACTGAATATATCTCTTCAGATGAGAATAGTATAAAAAAAAGATATAATAGCCATTCCAGGTCCTTTAGGTCTCGTAGACTTTACTGCCGGGCTATCGCCATAGCTCTTGGGAAACCTTGCACTTCCTGCGCTTCTTGTACTAGGGCACAACAATGGCAGCAAACAATTGTCAGGCAGTCATTAATTGCAGTCCCCTGAATGCCTTTTTGCTCACGGATCTTCCCACGAATAGTCAACATCGTTATAAGGTCCAGAATGGGAACAAAATATACAAGACCTACAAAGAAAATGTTACATTAACACACAATATAACAGATTCCATTTTATAATGGAGAGTGTTATAATGGACATAACATATATCATTAAGGTAGATGTCTGGTACATATTAATATGTGGGGTGAAGCACATACATGACAACGTATTGTTACCACCCTAGTCATATATCCACAAAACCCCTTAGCCTGAGTGTGTACTTAATTACATTTGAGGAAGAACAACAACATACTGCGAACTACACATAATACCCTGAATAAAAATCTGCAGCACGGTCGGCTATATCTCCTTCTCGCCGTAGATGTCGAACCAGACTTCCTGAAAAGGAACTCAACCTTTTTTACGGTAGCAATCTATGTTTCATGTCCATATAATTCCGACGTATAGCTGGACACGCAGGTCACTAAATTATGACCTTCTTACCCCATTCCCTCAGCGAATGCATACTACTTCAAGGTGATTTATAACAAAGTTATATATATTTTTTTAATAATTGAAGAGAAAATGTTGTTTATTAACATCTCGTATACAAGAAGAATTAAGCAATAAAACTACCTTAAAATCGAAGCATTTTGGCGCAATGAGGATGTTCGGTATTTTGCAAGTAAAAGCAGTGTTGACCGTTAAGCCTAGTGGTTGAGCGGCAACAACGGAGCAAACACAATTTTAATTTTGTGTGTGCATGATAAATAACGGCAACAAGGCACAGTCTAGTAAATTCAGCAACTTTCTCATAGAAATGGATAGTTTCGACTTATAAAATCAATATATATATATATATATATATATATATATATATATATATATATATATATATATATATATATATATATATATATATATATATATATATATATATACATGGTGTCAGATTGTGAAAACAACCCTCAACTACTTGAGGAGAGTATCCCCAGTACCTTGGCCAGTGACCTTTGTTGCTAAAGATTGCGACTTGAATCGACACTGGAAGAACAAAGGGGCTGCTATCTTCAAAGATACTATGTAACAGGTAAAACCGGAAAAGGTTGTTTATTCACACCCAAGCTGTGGCCTATAAGCGGGAGAAAGAAATTTGAGATGCCCGTGATAAGCTTGGAAAATTACGGTTCAAAGAAATCCCAGTATCAAATCATAGCTGAGTTAGGGAAATATGAGCGGGGGTACCTGTCCAAAGCATACCCTTATTCTACAGGTCATCTTTACGATCACTTCAATATCGTCGCACATAACCAATTATACGCATGTGATGGTAATTCAACCAACAAACCAACCAATAAAAAAATAAATAAATATATCAATCAATCAATCAATGGATCAATCAATCAATCATCACTTTGATACTCATCATGATTTTTACCAACGCACAGGTCTAGTAGGCTAGAGAGTGAATACTAACAGGCTTCATTCAACAAGCAGGTGGTCCGATTCTGCGGTAAAGCCACAGCAATCAGAATGAATTTTTTTTTTTGCACCAGGTCCGATTCTACGTTAAAGCCACAGTGATCAGAATGCACTTTTCTGCATCGGGTCCGATTCTGCGGTAAGGTCTCAACAATCAGAATGCACTTTTCAGCATCGGGTCCGATTCTGCGTTAAAGCCACAGCAATCAGAATGCACTTTTCTGCATCGGGTCCGATTCTGGGGTAAGGTCTCAGCGATCAGAATGCACTTTTCAGCATCGGGTCCGATTCTGTGGTAAAGCCACAGCAATCAGAATGCACTTTTCTGCATCGGGTCCGATTCTGCGGTAAAACCACAGCAGTCAGAATGCACATTTCGGGTCCGATTTTCACTAAAGGCAGCGATGCACTTTTTCGCATCCATATATAATATAAGGATGCAGAAAAATGCATCCTATGAGAATGAATTATACATCATGCTTTATGTAATTGGCATGGATACCAATCAATTGCAAAGTGAAAAGATGGATATTTCAATGGAATGGGATCATTTTGCATTGAGTGTGTAAGTAAATTTTGTATTGAAAACATGCTTGGACGAAAATTTTTATTGAATTATGATATAAGTAGTATTGTTTTCATAGGTTTGGAAATATATATATATATATATATATATATATATATATATATATATATATATATATATATATATATATATATATATATATATATATATATATATATATATATATATATATATATATATATATATATGCATGTGTGTGTATGTTATATGTTTATCGTTCTTCTCCCATGGCTGTCGGCGTCATCGTCGCGGAGAGGTGTAACAACCAGCAGCAGAGAAGCTGAACCCTACAAGGTTATGCCAGGCGAACCTTTTGTCCCAACTATGAGAAACAAACGCTATTGTTTGTTCTCATCAACAGACACAAACGATGAGCACAATCTTGAGTTCACAGCCTCTCTGCTACTCATCTTGTTGTTAAATAACTTAGATGAGAGGCTGAACCTATTATGATCATTCTGATAGAATTTGGTAACGCGGGATTGTGCCTTACTGGCTCTTGTTTTCGTTGCAGAAAAGTCAATTATATCTATATAATAATAATATAAGTTTATATTGCGTTCGATGTAGATCAACAACCATCACAATTAGATTGACAACGATAACAACAAAATAAAATAAGAGTCGCGCACTCACAGACAAGTGTACAAAATGTTGTACAAGCAAATATAAATTTGTGTCCACGTTGCGTGGTGGTGATTTTGCTGCATCGCTAGGGAAATTGCCAGGAACTCCATGGGTAAAATACCCTGGTGAGAAACAGCTTCCGGGATATAATTTTTGTGATTCTGGAACTTGTTTCGATATCGGACTCGATAACCAAGATCAACCAAAACCTGGAGAGTATCCAATAAATAATATCGATCAAGCGTGTCACATTCATGACGTTGCTTATAAAAATCCACATTTGCGACAACGACATCTTGCAGATTCGATTGAAAATGTGCAAAATATGTACCCTTGCTGGGCATGGCTAGACTTTGAAAGATCTATCTGAAAACTTCCATCCACAAAGTCGCAAACGAGACTGACAGAGAATGTTGTTGTGATGTTTAAAATGCCTGGTGATATGTGGCGCCCGGCACCAAAGTGGTTGTTATTATGTTTTAAAATAAACGGTGGTGAGGTTTTCTTGTCTCCATGATTGAATTATTCCCGTATAATATTCTTCAATAAGATCACTTAATGATTTCTTCATTTCAGCGTGTTTTAGATCTGGTATAATGAGTTTTTGTAATTGTTCTTAAGTTATTTTGTAACGATAAAAAAAATACTTGTTTAGATTCTCGATCTTTGTAAGGATTACCGGGTTCGATAGTAGTCGCACGTTTTATAATACTTCGATTGGCGATGTATAAATCGAATAAGATACCATTTAAGTGTTTTATTAACTCGATTATTTGCTACTTTACATTATGATCATAATGCTGTGATAATGAAGTAAGTAAATTTCTTAACTCATTAAACGTTTTATCATATTCAGGTTTAAGAGTATCTAAAAAAATCTTTTAAGACGTCTTTCATCAACAATCTCTATGGTATCACGCCGCCCCTTGGCGTCTCTGATGGCACTAAATACGGATCTATCAATTTTCGGGATTCTTTTACCGTCAAAGTAATATCTATCGTTGTTTGAATCATAATCAAATAATATATAACTCCATAGATTTTTTCGATATTCTGGATTTTTAATGAATTTTTTTCTTAATTCGATTTTAACTCAGTTTTAGTTGGTTCTGAAACCAGTGTGACTTCAGGCCATCATAACACTGATCTGATGGAACTCTGATAAATGTCTACGAGATAATCAGGAGAATTATTTCAATGATAGTGTTGGTTCGTAAACAGTGATCGCTATTTTAGATTCTTTCCCTGTGATAGATTTTATTCTGCGTTGAAACTCGTCTTTAATCTGTTCTATTTCATAATTACCCGTTGAAATTCCAACAACTTGCCAATCAGGTGTTCATTCCGGTTTATTCTTGTTTCGCAAATACCAGTGAAATATTTGCTGGTAATCCACCAAAAGGTTTTCACCTGATATTTGGCCAGCTATTATAAACGCGTAGTTGAGCCAGTGCAAATTCACTTGCTGGAATTGCAGTTGGAAAGTTAACGCTAAATAAAGGATTGTTCGAACTTACTGATATCATAGTAGTTTTTGATGATGTCGTATTATTGACGATCTGTTCCAATAGTTCTCTTGACTCAGACATTATTGTTATCGTTACTATTTAATTATCCATCTTTCCGCTATTGTCACTAGATAATTCATTGTGTTCCATTATTAATTATTCATCGTAGGTTTTCATTATCGTTACAAACTCCTCATCAGATATTTTACCATCACTGAGTTACAAGGAAAGATGTGAGCATAATTTAGTATAGGCGGCTGTTGCTGTGTGTAATTTCATCATGTACTCGCGTAATTTATCGCTCGCGCATTTAGATATTTTCTTAGCGATAATACTGAGAATATATGCACATGTGGTTGTCGTAGAAACTACAATTTTTAAAACCGCAGGAGCCGTCATGATTAGCGTTTATAATAATAATCCGGTTCCAGCATCAACAGCAGAAACCGAATAAACTACTATGTCAATAACAAACATGCGTCTACTTTCAACGTTTTATAGTCAATGATATTTTTTAGTTCAGTCTGACGCTTACGCGCCTGATTATATCTGTGACGTTGAACGTCAATGAGTGGTTCTGTTATTCGATTCGATACCAACATAAACTTTTCTTCGGAATCTTTGTTTAAAACTATAGACACAATTCCAGAAAAGCTATCGGTTGAATGACGCCATGGAAATGTAGTAAATATACTGAATTTTTCAACGTTAAACACAGATAATCTATACACACCATTGACTTCTGCGGTGTGTTTAAGTAGGGGTTTTTTTTCGGTGTCCATGTTTCTTTGCCTGATGCTACTTTGTAAACGATATTGTTAGCTCATCCTTTTGGAATTTTAATGAGATTAGTTTTTTTTAACAATATCATGAATGCCACTCATAATATCGCGAGTCTTAAGTTAATGTCAGCGAGATTAAGAATAACGGTTGGTGGAGTTCCAAAATAATCATTATTAGTTTTGTTTATGTTTCTACGAAAATTTAGAAAGTTTTGTAAGTGATTAGAATATTCAGTTCTAAATGCGGCAATTTCATCATTGATTGTCGTTAACGAAGTCGTTATTGGAATTTTCTTATCGTCGACGTATTTTTTGTAGCAGCATCAAAATCAGATTCTGGTGCACTAAGATTAATAATACCATTATCGTTCATATTGTGAAATGCACACATAATACCACCGTTGGATAGTACGTACTTTTATTCTTGATCGTCCACGTAATTTTTTGTTGCAGCATCATTATATGTGGTTGGATTTCCAAGACCTGTAATTTTATTTCTGTTCATAATAATAGCCCCACTGAATGAATAGCCGGTTTTCTTAACATTGTCGTTAACCGACTTACCGTAATCATGTATGTTACCTTGTTCAGCAGAAGTAACGATATTATTAGTAACCGCGGTTGGAATTCGTATAAGTACATCGTCCTTGTTTATCTTTAAAAACGACGACTTCGTTTTGATACACACTCGTGATATTTAATAAATCATTGAGTTCATTTCTAAGTTGATCAAGAGTTGCATATTTAGATAAGTCGACGATCTTATTTTTTTTTGTCCGGTGATCTTCCATAGATATCAACCATTATGTTTAATAGTGTCTGTTCAAATACGACCGTGGTATATTCATGCACGACTTTATGAGGTGGTTTTGTTGATTTTGATATAGCATCAAGTATATTAAGTACTTCTCGACCACGTATTGGGGATCCGTTATTGTTTGTGTTGGTAGCGTTGAATACCAGATCGGAGCAATTTTATTGCTGACATAATGAAGAAACTCCTTTGGTGGCGTCAACCCATACGAATCGAAATAAACAATTCCACGTGGACTAATTGCATATCCCACCCAATGCGTGCCAGGTTCAGAGTTTTTATCGAGATTAATAATACCGGTTTCAGTGTTGTTGGGTTGTTTTGGTAATTGATCGCGCATAAAAAAATCCTCTGAAGTTTGTTATATTTAGTTACTGTATCAAATAAATCAAAATGCAATAGTGGAGCTATCATCGAACTGTTCCTAGTCTTAAACCGCGTCCGTACCACAAAGGTGGGCTTCTTGGAAGTCTTAGACCTTTTCCGTACCACAAAAGCGGTGTTCCTGGAAGTCTTAGACCTTTCCACTTTTTTGATTCCCTCTCCGGTTGCTTTCTTTAACGCCATTCCAGCAGCAGTTCCAACAGCGCCTAATGCAGCTGCTTTTGCAATAGCTGGGACTGCAGCGACTATTAATGCTATTATAGCTGCGAGAAGTGGAAATATACCACCTGATTTAGCGATGTCTTTAATAACCGCTGCAGAAAGATTAAGTCGTACCCCAGTCTTTGATCGCTTGTCGCTTGGCTTCATTGAAGTGATTATACTGACGATCAGTCAACGATAGCATATTCGGACCACATACGAGTTGTTCTCTTTTTAATTATATTTTACCGCACAATTATTTTCTGATGATGATTGTAGTTTTTTAATTTGACCAGGAGTCAGACTCACACTAACGTGATGATATGACATTATTAATATTACGAGCGATCTAATTACATGTTCTTTACTGGAGCATCAACAACTCTCATTCGTCCACCAGCACATTTGAATAACATTGATTTATGGCTGAGTATACCTGCGATTGCTCTGTAATTAGGAATAGCTCCAACATCTCTATTAACACGAGCTCAAAAATGTATATCTAAAACAGATTGTCTGGTTCAATCTAAATGTTCCAGCGAAAAGTAATAAATCGGATACAGCGTTGTAAAATCTAGCTGCGATATTTGTAAACCAGTAGTGGTCTTGATGTCCATGTATCCTTAATGAAACCTCAGAAACACCGAGCTTATCAAATACCATAACATTTTCATCTTCATCGTTTATTCGTTCACTATTTTGAAATGCAATAAATATGTGTCGCGGTGCAAAAACACCTTGCTGAGAAATAATGTGCCATGTGAATAAACCGTTAATTGCACTTTCAAAATCATCTATGGTCATCGCTAACCATGACAACGCTGATTTGCCACCTTGACTCATAAAAGATAACAACCTGTCTTCTTCAGATATAATGGAGTTATCATTGAAATCCACAGCGAAGGTTTGCTCAGTATAACTCTACCAGCATCAATTGCACCAGGTCGCCAGATTGCACCATCGTCTGTACTTTTTCGTACTAGTACAACTGTATGTTTAGCTCCGAAAATCACTTTCCTAACATTTCTACAGAATCAAAAAAATGTGTGACAATGGAATTGCACCTAAAAATGTTTTCCTATCACCTTTTAACATTGATTTACGCACTGCAAATCCTAAGTTAATATTCGCATTCATCCATAATACTACAGGGGTATCAGCAGCTCCTCCTTCAGCTCTCACATTACCAATGGTCACGTTTCTACTTTCTGGAAAATCAGTTGTATCCTTTGCAAACATCATTGAGGGACCAGCTGATCTCGAATAATCGTCACTGTATCTTGCAAGACCAAGTATTGGTGTAGCAACGTCAACGTCTTTCTGAATTGATTCAATATTTTTTTCGTCAATCATGTACGTAGCGCTATCAAACAAAGCCATAATACCATTATTAACAAACCCAACTCTAACATCGGCTGTATATGCTACTGGTGCTGCAGGATTAACATTATTTAATATTTCACCTGAGACTTCAATAAATGCTTAAGCGGGTAAGAAATATCTACTTGTATCCTGAACCTGTAATTCGATTCGTCCACGCTGATCTGGAATTCGGGCGTCATAAGAATAATACTGATAATCAAGCACAGGCTCATCTTTAAGAACTGGTGCGTCCATGTCAAATGCTGGGTCAGAAATATGCTTGAACATCTTTAGTATTATCATCTTCGTCATACACGAAGACCACTTCCTGATATCAGACTATTGGTTATATTTTTTCCTTTCCCGACATTGGGACATCAACCAACTCCGCTAGTTTTTGATTAGCGGCTTGATTTATTATTTTACTTACACTTGTAGGCATCACTTCAGTGCTAGGTAATTTCACTGGTTGAGGTCGGATGGGTTGTGGTCTGCGTATTAATCTCGATAGTCTATCTTAGTTTGCTAAGAATGCTTTGCTAGCAAGGTTACCAACAGCGTCTATACCTTTTCCACGAACAACATATATAGCTTTCATTCCGAATTGCTTTGCAATGCGTATTGCTTTTGAACCTTCTTTTAAACAGACCCTGAACAACATCGCCTAGTCCACCTCCGTAGGTTGCTCTGTATACCGGTAATCGAGAGTTTATTACCCTGACCATGGTAGGTCCATGTAAAGCACTATGTACAATCATTTTATTATTAACTGACTTTATCACTAATTGTATCTAATCACTGTGGTAGTCATCGGCGATTTCATTAATGAGGGATCGATACACATCAATGTCCATAATACCGCCACTAAATAATCGTTTGCAAATATCAGCAGTTTCATTAATGATTTCTGATAAATTATTACCAGCGCGTTTTCCTCCAATGAGAATTTCTAGTCGATCGACGTCAGCGAGAAAATTATTGGGACAAGTAATAAGACCACTTCCAGTGCACCAGGATGGTCTTGAAATACTTCTTCTTCCTCTTCAATTGGTTTCGGTGGTGCTTTTTTATTTGGTTTTGATGGTGTTTTGGGTTATACTGGATAATAACGAAGTTATTGCTCAAATGATTTCGTTGCTTTTTGTCGTTGTTCTCGTAGTTGTTCTCGTCGTTGTTCTCGTTGTCATTGTATCTCGTGTTGTCGTTGTTCTTGTTGTTGTTGTAGTAGTGGTCGTAGTCGTGGTAGTGGTCTCCCTGGTGATGGTAATTTAAGTTTTGGTGATGATAGTTGTAATTGCAATAATTTCATTGTTTCTTGTCGTTCTTGTTTTCGTTGTTCAACCTCTTTTATGTATTTATTTATATTTTCACCAAATTTGCTATAATCGCTATATTCTTAATTAGATCTGATTTCTGGAATACCAGTAGCGATTTGATATACATCCTTGATCCAATTGGAAGAGCTTAGAGATTTAACATGTTCTGGTTTTACATATTTTTCTTTCATAATATCCAAATGCGGCAATATCAAAAAATTGTTTTGGGTCCCTGTTAGCAGCAATACCTTCAGGCGTAAATTTATCTATTATCTTAGTCCTGGTTCTTGATGGTTGAGAAGGTTGAGCGGGTGGTGCTTGTGGTAGTGGTTGAGCTGCTTGAATACGAGCAATATCGGCAGGCAATGTTGCAAGAGCTTGTTGTGTTGCTTCGATTGCTGTACAAATTTTCTTCGTTAGTTCGACAATCGGTTTAAATAATTGTTTTGTATCCTCCTCAAATTCAGCTAGATATTTCTGACGCGATTGTAGTTGTTCTTTATCAGAATCACGAACAGGTAGATATTTTTTAATTGCCTCTAGTCGCTCTCGAGCTAATGTAGCTGAGGTTGGTTCTGCAATACTCATTATTGATAATATTTATACTGGCTGTTTAATTTATAGCAGCAGAGAGGTGTAGTGACCAGACTGTGAATAACTCGAGCAAACAAAAATGGTCAATTAGAGAAGTTTTCATTATTAACGCAAAAACATTTTTTAGCCTTCGTAGGAACCCTTAATTTTCAAAAATAAGGTAAAGTTGTCTACTCGGCCTCTCATCTAAGTTATTTAACCAAATATATGAGCAGCTGAGCGGCTGTGAACTCAAGATTGTGCTCATCGTTTGTGTCTGTTGATGAGAATAAACAATAAAGATTAGCAGTTTGTTTCTCATAGTTGGGACAAAAGGTTCGCCTGGCACATCCTTGTAGGGTTCAGCCTCTCTACTGCTCAACCTATATTTTGTAGGTTGGCTAACTGGACAGCCTCTGTCCGCCATTATTCCTGACATTTTCCTGATTTTATTATCCAATTCTTATTTGTCAATATCTGATCTATCAGAAGAAAATTCAATCATGGCTGTGTGTATGTAATGTTTTGTCTGTATTCCATTTTTTTGGTGGGGATCATCTCTTATAAAAACGAGAAAAGTTTTGATTAGTTAGTTTTCAGTCATTTTATTGAGAAACTGGTGAGAAAATTGGACTTGGTCTTTTTCAAAGAGTTTTTTTTTTCATCAATGAAAAAAGTCGACTTTTTTATATATCTATGTTAATATATATATATATATATATATATATATATATATATATATATATATATATATATATATATATATATATATATATATATATATATATATATATATATATTATGTATATAACTGGAGTTTCTTACTAAAATTACTTTTTGTACTATTTACCTCCCTTCATGCATGTTTGAAAAATAACGTTGTCTAAAAATAGATAAAAAAAATAACAAAGTCCATCTTTCCGAAATAATAGTTTGTGGAGGCATGTGCTTGTGTCTGTATGTACATATGTGAATGTGTGTTTCTATATAAATATGTGCTTATTTGTTATTATTTATGTATGTATCTATGATCATAACGTGTTTAAAGAAGAAAGATAATAAACGACTAAATTTATTCTTAAAACTATTCTGACAGATTAATCTTCTTTTATATGTGACACCAAAACTGACAGTCTAGCTTTAACTGTGTGTCTATGTAGGCGTAGTAAAAATACACGGCATTCGTAAAAGGGTGAGCAGGAATTCAGACTTGAAAAGCGTCTTAAAGGTAAAAATCCTTCGCCCGAATTTGTTAAACATTGCTGATAGTTGTAAGTTTATATGTAGTATGTAGAAGTGATTATATAATTATGTTGGTATGTAGAAGTTGTCTTTATTAGAGTTAATTTCACCTATCGTAACGTTCTGTAGAGAAATTAGTAGTAACAACGGTTTTGTGTTTGATTTGTTTGTCTTGTCTATGTTTTGTATTTGCCTTTTGAAAGGGACTCCTTTATAGTAGAAAGCGCCCCGGCTACATAGATGCTAGTTTTGCACTTTTCGTTGTCAGTTTATTGTATTTATTTCAATCAATCCTTTACACACGTGACCCCTTGCTGGATGTATTGCACTTGAACACATCGATACATTATCCGGAATAATTTTGTTTCCCTGTTTCCACGTCATTTGATCTGAAGTTTTGTCTGCATCACTCCATATATGCATCACACTCTAATAACAACAAGAAAAACACACCACCCACTCCTGTAATTTCCGTCAAAATTTACAAGACACATATAAAAATGAACCATTATAGATAAAACAATGTAATTGCACATACCTTCTTGCATTCCGTTACTCATCCCTTCTGCCTACCAAGGCATGTGGTAGGCTTAACAGGCTATTCATTGGAATTTATTACACTTCACTTCGAAAACATGTTACATCAACTGTTATTAAAGGCTAGGGTCACTTGATAACTATAATTGACTTTGCATACAAAATAAGTATGGTTCAGTTAAGAATTTTGCTATTCGCTCATCCATGCAATTTCTATGATTTATCCATGCAATTTCTATGATTTATCCATGCAAGTTCTATGATTTATCCATGCAAGTTCTATGATCTTTATCCATGCAAGTTCTATGATTTATCCATGCAATTTCTATGATTTATCCATGCAATTTCTATGATTTATCCATGCAATTTCTATGATTTATCCATGCAATTTCTATGATTAATCCATGCAATTTCGATGAATTTTTTACACATGCAGTTGTTGTGCGGGCATAGTACAGAAATAGGGAGTTTTAGATGTGTTGTAGTACAGAAATAGGGAGTTTTAGATGTGTTGTAGTACAGAAATAGGGAGTTTTAGATGTGTTGTAGTACAGATATAGGGAGTTTTAGATGTGTTGTAGTACAGAAATAGGGAGTTTTAGATGTGTTTAGATGTGTTGTAGTACAGAAATAGGGAGTTTTAGATGTGTTTAGATGTGTTGTAGTACAGAAATAGGGAGTTTTAGATGTGTTGTAGTACAGAAGTAGGGAGTTTTAGATGTGTTGTAGTACAGAAGTAGGGAGTTTTAGATGTGTTGTAGTACAGAAATAGGGAGTTTTAGATGTGTTGTAGAGACGTAGGGAGTTTTAAATGTGTTGTAGTACAGAAGTAGAGAGGTTTAGATGTGTTGTAGTACAGGAGTAGGGAGGTTTAGATGTGTTGCTTCGAGTCCATTTCTCATTTTTGTTTGAGTAGTAATTGAGTCATCGCATTATATTTGTAAAACCGGCGCAGGGAAACAAAGCCCCAAAACATCTGTCAAGTTATGTATTTAGTCTGGATTTTTACTTTTCTCTCTACTTCTCAACCATATTTAATATTTAAAGAATGAAAAATTCTATAACTTCTACGATACTGTAACCTTTGCAAGTACGTGTTTAAGAAGTCTATTTGCATGTTCAACAGTGGAAATATCATTTACTAGATCAAATGATGGAATGATGCTATGTTCATCCATGGGTACGGATGAATCAAGAAGTTTATCGTTGGTATACAGTTGTGATATTCTGAGCTGCTTGGTTGCCATTTACTGGCTTTGATCATTATTGTCTCCATTTCGTAACATGTGCAGGAGTAGGATTTTAGGCCTTGCATTAGTTCATGGTGGAGAAGCAAAAGTTCCGATGTTTAAAAATACTATATAGTTTTATTGAAAAAATTAATTATAAGCCTTCATATATTTTGTCAGAACATGAAGAGGTGTTACGGTCTGGATTCCAGCTACAGCCAAGAGAATAAAGTAGGAATATTGTTAGTTGGGTTAGTAGGTGTAAAAAGGTACAAAGTAAACCATCTTTGATTCAATTCTCTGAGATTAAGGACTACTAGCTGCTGATGTTTTTCGAGGTTTTGTTTTGCTTTGCTTGGTGATGTAGGGTTAATGGAGTAATGAATGTATATACTTACCACAAATTAAACAGCTACCTTCCCCCATTGCTTCTGCTGTCTGTCCAAAAGTTACACAGGGTGCAACATAGGTAACTATGCATAATCCTAAATTGTCAAAGCACCCGAAAAGACTGTGAGACCAATTTCCAACCTGACAAAAATAATAATAATAATAATAATAATAATAATAATAATAATAATAATAATAATAATAATAACAACAACAATAATAATAATAATAATAATAATAATAATAATAATAATAATAATAATAATAATAATAATAATAATAATAATAATAATAATAATAATAATAATAATAATAAAAATCAATTTCGTTATTATCAGTGAAGTTGCGCTTCCGCAAGGCTTGAAAAGTTATTCCTCATTCCCAGCTATCTATTTATACTGATACACTTAACCTACCAATTTTCTTCTCCTACTATATCTAATCCCAAAAGGGCATGGTAATTTGTTTGTCACAAGAATGATTTATATTTTAATTGTGAATAAGTTTGTGGTATTGAAACAATGCACCGTTATTACGGTATGCATAAGAAACGAGACGAGGCATATATTGTAATCAATGAATCAATATATACTGATATCAAGCAAAGCATTTTATGATTATTTCACATTACAATTATATGCAAGTCCGAATCTACCAAATTATTAGTTTTTCCCCATTTATTAGTTGTTTTTGTTAAGAAACTATTCATTCATATTTTTCATTACGCTGCCATATGGAGCAGATTATGACGAAGCAAAGGTTGTAACCCTGACAGTATCGTTTCAGGACCAGGCGCCAGTAGTAAGGGTGAAATAGGATTTCTGGCTCAGAGATATCCCACTGTGATATCTCTTCCCTCCAGACAAGTATAAATTTCTTACTCCACCAATCACTCTACTATTTTCACCCCAACGGGTTTTTTGGATCAGAGACCTCATTTTAGTCTAGAGACCAGACGATGGCTAATCATAGAACAGCTATTTTCATATTCTGAGGCTGTTATCATCAATTTGGGAAAGGTTTCAAGCCCAGAGACCTGGTTTTGTTAAAAGTATTCTTGGAATTATTTGATTAGACCTCATTACCGATTATTAGTGCTTCAATTATGGCTAATAAATATATTTCATCATCATGATTATGGAGACTAAACTTTAGTATACTGCTTTACATAGCGACGAGACTTAAATAAATCTTTCCTTTGTGGTTTACTAACAGGATATTTTTTATCAAGAAGAAATACCTTTGACTAATCAAGATTGATGGTAATTTTAGTATATTTTTGTTGACTGATAGGATCATGAAAGTTATTAAATCCCCTTGATAACTCACGACTCAATTTTTCAAGATAATTGAAATAATTGCAGTTACCAGATCTGCTAAGCGAAAGTTTTAGCTTGTCACGAGCTGCGGCAAAGTCGCTGCCATTGAAACATATTTCTGATATTTCATTTGTAATTTCAATTGTCATCTGTTCACCGTCTATTATTAGATATTTTATCTTGCTATTGTTGCTATTTGTCACTCAAATTTTCAAACATTATTTCTTTGTTCACACAAACTTTCATACCCTAGTCATCGCATATATGTGAAGTATAGATTTATCGTCTAATGAAAATACAATATCGAGTACAGATCTATCGTCTCGACAGTACCCAAGAGCAAACATATACCCCATTTTCGCAATAACGTTTGTCATCGAAATTACCTAATCCATGTTTGATAATAACATCTATTTCAAGTATAATGATTTGTTCGAATTGCCATTACTCTTATAAAGCTAACGCCGCCGTCAAGTGCGTACTTGTAATCATTAAATTCCATATATTCATTAACAAAAATGCGAGGCAAACTTCTTGCTTTTTGTTTTTTTTATTGTCTAGCAACACGGCGTACATTTTATTTCGCAATCCGATAAAATATTTGATGATGCTTAAACTTACCGATAACCTTTTTGATTGTGCCATTATCAAATTTACTTAACGAGGGTATTTAGAGAGATCAAATAGATGTTGGTTATTATAAATATCCTTATAGAAGTTCTCACATTTGATTTCATAAGCAAACAAGCCAGTATCGATATACTTGACGGCCATTGTTTTTTAACGAAATTATAATGAAAAGCATACATATAGTGAAAAACATACATACAATGAATATAATACATATAATACATACATATAATGAAAAGCATACATATAATGAAAAACATACATGAGCCATTTCGACAAAGTTAACTCGGAAGCTCCAACGTAATTCGGCTCTTTTAGTTTCAATTTTGTTTTTATTGTCGCTGTATCGCGAAAAGAATTTCAGTTAAAAAACAATTTCATGCTGACAATATTATCGTCCGACACAAGTTTGTTTTAGCGGTTGATATTTAGCTAACTCGATGTTTACTCGCTTACTATTATTTCCCATTGTCTTCCCAAAACAAGGAGATGTTCATAAACTTAAAGTAGGTTTCTAGCAATCTGTTTAAGCTACAGCTCTCCTTGACATGTTTGAGTTAATATAACTTCTCATCCAAGGTGACTGAATTTTAACACACGATCACTTTCCTCAAAACAAGACCAGCATCTCCTGCTTGTTTTAAAACTTAATAATGCAAAACATATTATTTTATTATTAAGTAAATTTGGACTAGCATTTTTATAATCGGCTTTTGTCCTGGTGGTGATATTGCTTGTTAATCCTAGATAACAAAATATAATCGATTATCATTAATTCCGAACAGAAAGGATGATCGTTGTGTAAATCCTATAATGAAATAGGATAATCGAGATCAACTTAACAAAGCATGAAATATCGTCAGGTATCTTTTTATCTTTGCATCAAATTTGTCAGTCATAATCCAACGAAATCCACCAAATGATATTGATTCTGACATTGAATAATCGTACAAATTATAAGCGCGAACTAAATGATATATTTTGATGGAAACACAGGATTGTACTCTTTGATGTACTTGTTATTTGATTCCGAACAGTTTTGTTATTACGATAATACCGCCACGAATACCTTTCTCGATAAAGTTAAACATATCAACGTCAGTCAGTAATTCTAACTTCACTTTACTAAACTTTAGCAGAGCATCCCAAGATAGCACAGGAGCAGAGAAATACCAACAATTATCTAATCCATAATTATTATAACTCAATTTTCTGAAGCTTTCAAATACATCTGCCAGCAATAACACATCCGTTTTCAAATACAAATCCTAATAATTGCCAAACGTCTTACAATCGAATTCTTTCCAAATATATTGCGTGTATTTATATTCCTCATCATTTATATTGTTGTTCTTTTAGTTGCGAATAAAATTTATTTTTGTCAGGTCAAAAAGTTTTATTAATTTTGCTCCAATCGTCAAGATAATTATATGGAAATAGTTTTTTTGTTAACAAGCTTGCTTTATCACCAAAAAAATATTATAGGTTATAAAATCTCGCTACCAGCTCTTACATCATCTGTTTTTACAAGATCTTCAAACGATACTAATGTAAACTGCAGGCTATCAATAAAACGCACCTTACTTAAACAGACATATACTTTTCAAAATTATTTGGAACACACTTGATCGCTTTATCGAGTGTTAAACGAGACTTTATTTCGAGATCACCAAAAAACTTTTACGATAATGTGACAATCGTATTCTATGAAATTGTGAAGAGCAACAGGAATAAAATCCGGAGCGTGAAACATTAAATTACATTTTCATGAGCCGCTCTATTATGTAGTCCGATCAAATGACAATGGTTACGTACTCTTTTATTGTCAGGACGGTCAAACATTTTTTTCTCAAATGTGACAAAATTTTGCTTTCTCGTGATCAGATTCCTTCTGGCCTGTTTTTATCATTGGAACGATTCTTTGTAAACGTTTCACTATATCATCAACTTAGTTAATCAACTGCTTGAGAAGCCTTACCACCATATAATTTAATCTGCATTGATAAACTCGAATCAGTACAACAAACTACATAATACGCTACTCCACATAGAATATGAGATTTAGTTTTCTTGTACTCGATTAGCTAGGATCATTTTCTGCGCCAAAACACAGGCTGGAGTAAACATTCGAATTCGGCGTATTTGACGAATGCAATTATTAGTATATGTTTATGATTGACGAAATGAAATAAATTATTATCTTTAGACGGCATTGTTATTTGCTATATATTATTAAAGTACTGTAGATGCTTTTGTAATTTTGCATGTCAGAGCAACCGTGCAAACAACGATAATAGAAGTACTTCTTATTTCTATATTTATTATACTGTTTACCAACGACTTAGATAACATTTTTGATCCAAAGGTAATGATTCTTACAAAACAGCAAGTTTATTGTTGATAGAGAATCTTTTTTATGAAATATATCTTGGAAAACATTTTCATGTTCGTCAAGGCCAAACACGTTAACTGACATATTAATATTTTGCTTTTCGAACTTTGTTATTTGATTTTCTGCAAATGAAAAATCAATAAAAGTAAAAGGTGATGTTGATATGTGACAAAAATATTTGTCAACGAGATCACTTTTTTCTGCTGGAAACTTTCCAGGAAGAATAGCCCACACGAAACATTTGTTATTAAAGTTTTTTATGTTTATGCAGCATTATTTATTTTTTTGTGGCAGGTCAATGTACTCAGCACTGCTACCGTGTATTACGTTATATTTCTTTGTGTGAAATAAAATTTCTGTAATCATTTCAAACTTCCACCCCGATTTTAATTCAGTGAATTCTTCTATTATTTGGTCTTTTTATTGGTATATTTATTCAGCTAGCGACGAAAGAGTAATTTCCAATCAAAATACGCTTTGATTTTGCGTTAAAGAAAGAATCTACAATTTCCTTGTTAGTTGATTCTTCCGTCACAAGTAACTTTGATGATATGAAGTGATATTGCACTAGTAGTATGAAACCCTTATGATTTCGAGTTCACATTTTACAGTTGGTTCTAACAAATCATAAAGATTCGCTAGGGTGAAATTTACCAATACAATTTGTTTATCAAACCCTATAGCTGTTGTCAAATCCTGCAAATGCGGTGGCTATTTTTATAGTTTCTCATATCAGGCGCTTTTTGGCTAAATCACGTAGCGCAGCATTATTATATAATGTAATATTATATCTCCAATTCATTGTGTAACTAAGTTCATTTACCAGTAAGATATCAGTTTGACAATCAATTAGAGATATATATTTTTTATAGAATAATGGCACTTATAACATATACGTCGGAAATAAGATAGGATCAGTTATACACGTCAAATATGGGAAACCAATTGGTAAAACAACACCGACTGGTTATATAATCAGCGGTAAAGGCGATAATGCAGAGAGAGCCAAAAAAATAAAGAAAGATTTTTTTAAAGTTATTTTGTGATGATATTCCAAAAGGACAAGTACATTCAAAACCTTGATTTGCAGAATGAATTTCATCCGCATCCTGTTTGATCTTTACGAGGCATGTGACAAAGAAATTATTCGAAATATCCAAAAGAAAAAGTTTTAGGAAAAAAATAAGTAATAGCGTATACCACAATATAAATGTCAAAAGAATAAAACATATCTTGTTGGTTAGTATAGCCATAGATTTGTTTATGAAACATTTAACAACCTATACCCGATAGTTTACTAATAGATCACATCAATGGCATTAAAACTGACAATCCTCTAGAAAACCTCAAACTTGTTACTCAAAAAGGAAAAATCAGATGAGGACGATGTGGTGGTAGTAATTTTTATAATCATCATAGACATATCGTTGAAGTAAATACTGAATCGAATGAGGAAATAGAATTTAAATAAATTAACTGTTCTGAAAGATATTTTATATTGATCCTAGGTCAGTAAAATTTGTCGCAGACGGAGTAATAGATGAGCTTTATCTAAAACTTGCAGATCTAAACTCGTCTTTCGACAAAGCGCATTGCAATATTTTTACGAGCTTATCTCCAATTATACAGCTATGGAATCACAACTCTATTACATCTTATAATAACTTTTTGCTATAAATTGCTTTCTTTCCGAATTTGTCAATAAACTTTTATCGTTTCCGCCAATGACTAAAAATAAATTAACCCAAATATTTTTTCGCTAGCTATCTTTATACAGCTTCATCGAGGTACCCATAGTCATATATCTTCGCATGCTTGATACACCTTATTTTGTCCATCGATATAATATTTAAAGTTGTATAACATTATATAATGAGTCTGAAACTTCAGCGAAGACGAATTTACCGCAACAACGTCATAGGACAAGAAAAAATATGGAAGGCGGACAACTGGCAGATATAACGTAAAATATCACATCACAAAAAAAATATTAAATTTCGTTTGACAATAGATGAGAATCAATCGGTTTGGCTGCTGATAAAACCGTTTTTAAGCTTCAAAATTCGCGATCGAAAGAAAAATATATAATTTGATTTTATATTTGCCAAAATCTTTAACTTGATGACGATTTCTGACTATCGACGAAAAAATTGAATATCGTTATGTAAGCCTGAAAAATATAAATCTGTACTATGTAATTATGAAAAAATCTACAAAAGCATTATTTCTCAGTATTAATTAATCGTTTGCTTGGAACTCAATTATCAAATTTATCAATACAATCACCCACTTGACAATGCTTTTATTGCCACGCCCTTTAATTAATCGTTGGATAACGAAAACATCTTGTGCATTTTATTGTAATTCTTGGTCGTAAAAACTACTAGTCACTGGTTCTCCTGCTAACCTAACCTTAGCACATACGTTACATGTATTGTTAACAGTTTTAATGCATCGGTTATCGACGTTCTTGACTTTTCTGAAACGAGTACATAAACGCGTATTTTCTAAAAACATGAATAACGTTGAACAAGTATTATTTTAATTGAGCAAGATTTCAAAAATATATGCTAACTATATTGTCCAGATAACATTAACGGCATTCGCGACAACCTTGCGTAGCGAAAACGTTTTTAGGTTTGTAATGCTATGATGCGAGATCATTGTATTATTATCTACCAAATCCGAGCTTGTATTTTGTTCCGAAAAAACTATGCACTAAATTTCTATCAAGTTTCTCTTATATTTACAGGTTTCTTATCGCGCAGTTCACCTAACATTGTCTTATCACAGTAAGATTTTGAGTTCGCTACACGAACGTTATCAGTACTTTTTAAATCACGATAACAGATATCATGATGCATTGATACTGCATCAAACTTTATTATGAGGCTCTTGTCCTGGTAATAGATTATTGGTTTCGTCCAACTATTAGTCTATTGGATTGTACGGCCGGGTGTATTTGTGGCCAGGCAATGTCCAGACTCCTTTGGTTTCTGTAATTTTCTAATAAATTTGTGGATGTCAATGCCGCTTTCAATTACATCACGGCGATTACATGATTGACAGTATGTCATAATTTTATCATGTTCGATACAAAGATCTTGATCACAATCACAATTACATTTTATTTTATTTCATTTTTTAATCGCCGACAAAAATTTAAGAATTTCTTTTTTTATAGCTTTTGTTCATTTTTGTCTTTTCTGACCGATTTTACCTGTTTTGAAAATCGAAAGAATGTGTCCGATTTTTTATTTTTTTTTTCAGTTTCAGACCTCCAGGATGTTAACGGAAATATTAACTTGTCTTCGTCCAAATTATCAAAGATTTGCCATAATTTTACAGGGATTTCAGATCAAACAAGCATGGTAAACCATAGTAAAACCCATTCAGAACCAGTCGAAAAAATCGATTTGTTTTTATTTTCCAACGAAAGTCTTCGCCCTATGTCATTTTTGTTTTAGTTCGGATACCAATCGAATTGCAAAATAAAATTCTACGTGCTATCCCTAATATATTTGGAATTCGACTGCCTGCGAAAGGAATCATTCTTCCTTGCTTTTGTTTTCCTTTCCTTTGTCATCGTTGTCTTCTGTTGTCGTCTCTTCGATTTTATTGCTTATGCTTTTCTTGGCTGGCATTTTATTTCTTATTGCTAAATAAATCAAACATGGTGACAAAAGTCATTGACAATAGATTTGTTTGAAACAATCTCCATATACCGTTTCTTTTAGTTGCTCTTGATTCTACCCCACTACTCCTAACGCAGCCGCTAGTCCAAGTGTTCCTAGTACAGGTAAAATATTTTGGTATTGCGCTATTATAGAAAATGCTGGTCTAAGAAACCCACCGTCGACCGCATAGTGGTTGGACAACCCCGTAATTTGTGCAGTGGATAATTTAAGCACAAATGGTTTTCCCCGATTGAGTTTATTGATTTACTGTTGTGTTAACATCAACTTTACTGCATTGACTTTGTCAGTCTCTGGAGTCCCAGGGATATCATTTCAAAAACAGAATTATAATTGGCAACCGCTGATGATATTTTGTCTTTGAATTTGGCCGGGCGTTAGGCATATTTTTCTGGTTGTGTATTCCATTTTTATAATTGTTTGTCACACAATACTTATAGACAAATCACACTTGTACAGTCATTATTCCTTTGGTTGCATCGATTATCAAGAATCGATCACTAACAACTAGCGCATGGTAGTACGCCAATCATCCATGTGGTTTCAACATCGATCCATTAACTCGTTCTGAATGCCTTGATATGTCAAAATGAAAGATAGGATAGTGATCGAAATTCTTCTTCTGATATCTGAGATCCGCTGTCCTCGTTCTGATACTTTTGCATTGCTTCCATAAGTTACATACACGACCGAGTTATGTTTCTGGTGGTGTCCACGACAAAGCTGCGATTGCACGTTCGGAATATTGCTTAGAATTTACTCTAACAAAATTTTGTCTGACAGCAGTGTTATTGATTACGGAGTTGTTCATTTCTTGGTCATTACGACGTGCCTGTTGTTAAAATATAACAAACAAGCATGGAGGTAATTGTGCGCTAGGTGTAGTTGTAGCATGCCAGATGTAATCAGTTGCATTAGGAATTGCTGCTTAATAAATTCTGTTTTGCTGAAAATATATCTTTTGTTCCATCGTTTTAGCTACAGACAGAACAACTCACGGCGTCCACAGCGTTAATCTTGCAATAGCAATATGTACATTTGCTCCACCAGCTTGTGGAAAACAATCGTTTTGATCAGCTCGATCTAAAATATGTGTATGTTTTATCCAGCGAAAAACTTTGTTATATCCAAGGCAAAATCCAATTAGTGAACCTAACGGAAGCTTCATTGTTATTGGCGGTTTTCTGTGCTTTCTAACGGCTAATATTATTGTGTCTCCAATATTAGCAGCTGCATTATTAACCGGATTGGCGATTAGATTATTGTTCTCTGCAGCAGGAGAGGCAGCACCAGTGTAGCAATCGCTTCAAAAACAGCTGTCCCAAATCCGGCACCTTTAAAGCACATCATATTCGTTGCGATTTATGTCAAATAATTATCACTGAACGAGACAATATTATGTATTGCAATTGCTACAGGTAAGTGCATCGAAATATCTTCTACGGTTCGATTGGGTAGTTGGTATCGTGCGATTTTAAACCAGATCGAACCGTTTTTTACAGATGTAATTTCTGCACCAGCTGAAATAGGATTACCAGCTGAATATTATATCCTACAACTCACCTCTAACACTTCTTTGTGCGGCAATATATATATATATATATATATATATATATATATATATATATATATATATATATATATATATATATATATATATATATATATATATATATATATATATATATATGTCCTCGTCTCTTGTGTTAAAAGTTCAGAAGCCAGCTTTATTCCTTTATTCATCTAGCTTGCTTTACACTCAATATTCTCGAAATTTGTCACTGTGTCGTTGGTATCATGCTCGTCCGCAAGATCGGGATACTTTTTAACTGACATTTTAATTTATAATCGACACACAAAATTGCAACTTATAAAAGCAGCAGGTGTTATAATTTGTATTGTTTTATCTACTAGCTTGCGTATTACCCCTTAGCCGGGTGGTGATAGTTGTGGTAGCTATCATAGCTCCTTCTATTTCTTTTGTTGGTGCAATATCTGATTTTGCTCATTTTTTCCGCTTTTGAAGGTGCAACACCTTTGATGTCGACTTTAATTTCATCAGCCATATTTTATCCGATTTCAGTGTTAGCACTGCTAGCAATACCTTTACTTGTGTCAAGTGAAAATTGGTGTTTCTTTATGCGCAATTCCTGAGATGTTTTCAGTAATTAAAGTAAATATATTTCGAAAGAATCACCCCACAATTTTTCTTCTATAAACTGTTTTGTCTCGTCTTTATTATATAAAATATAGGCTTGCACAATTTACGTTGACGACTATGTTGCGTGTAGATGTAATATGTGACAATTTCCTTGTTAAGATTTATTTCTTACCCTGATTGATCTATTAGTTGCATTCTTATACTGGTATTTGGATTTTCAGAGTAATCGGATATTACATTATTTGTTGAGGAGTAATTTTCATTAATGACCCAGGAGGAACATCATGCGAAAAACTATAGATTGTTTGACCTTGACTATCCTTGGCAAAGTAAGACTGATGCAATAGGACAAGTGATCAATATTGTGATTACTTGTCTTATGCTAACAGGCATATCACCGTCATGCGATACACTTTGTTCTGCAACACTTCTATACTGTTGGTTTTAAACTCTAAAAGTGATGGCCGCTGGTGAGAAATCAATTATCAAATTATTTTTAATGTGATTTTGGCTCATAGTATATTATAGTTTGGAGTCAGTTCAAAATTGTCTTCGGCAGTTTTCTTTGTTATCAGCTCTTTTGTCGTTTTATTTAGATCAGTCACGTTATACGCTCCCTGTGATATTTTAACTGATACCAAACACCAGAATTAAATGTAAAGTCGTCATTGACGTTTATTTTTACATTTGCCGTAAAATGCCATATTGTAGCAAAAAACAATCCGATTTCGTACTATTTACCAGGATCTAGTATTATTGGCGGATTATAGTGCACAGGAAAGCTTCCGCCGTCACTCGTTGTTTGTGACGAATCGAGTAGTAATTCGTTGACATTATCTATAGGTTGTTTGATAAGATGGCTATACAAAATTTCGTATTCGTCTGATGTTAGCAATCTGCTCGATCTACAGTTATCTAATTTTAATTAGATATTAATCAATAATTTCATGGTCAATCTCTGCACTTTCATTATCGGCCTCTCTGAATAATATTAATAAGTCTGTCAACTATTTCTGCGTTAGAAAAAAAAATTCGAAACCAGATTCAGTGGTTTTCTCTGGTAGTCTTATATCTCGTTCGTTTTCATACTATTAAATAGTCTTTAAAATGTCCAACGTTTACCATATTTTTTTCTAGTTATGTACAAGAAAACTGTTTTATTATTTTATATAAAGTGTCAGCAATAATTCCCTCTCTAATTTTATCTAATATAGTCAGCATTTCTCAATCTGTCGCAGCTTCTTTGCATTTTTCTTCAGCTAATTTAAATTCATTATAGTTTTGATATAATATTGTTTAGTTTGGTATAGTAATCGTCGCTTTTGAATGTTTTTAAGATCGTTATATATTTCATTTTCCAGATTTTTTTAAAATGCCATTAATAAGTTTGGAATCAAGTATTCTTTTTCTAGCCTTTTTTTATATAAAATCGTATCTGTCTTCTAATAGACATTATTTAAAAGGTAAGTAACTAAAGTCATTCTTTTTATCTTCACCTAATTTTCTTAGTTTGCTTGATTTTTCTCCTGTTAAACCTAACAAGCATTTTACTTGTATCTTTTAGTTCTTTTGAGTTATCGTTGACAATTCTGATTGTTTGTCAAGTGCATATTTAGTAATTGGCTTAAAAAATATGGTCCTTTCCTCTTCTTCTTGAACTTGTCCACACTGCGCTTCTTTCCCTTTCTCTTGAAAGCAGTTCGAATTTCAACAAATTTGTTTAGAAGTTCAATTCTTTATTGATATTTGTCCATAGTTTATATTTATACGCATTATAACATTTGTCTATCGATATGTGTCAATACAACAACGAAACATCTAAGCCGGATCAAGCGCTAGTTTATCAAATAAAAAAAAATTGCATTTATCTTTGGTTGTCTGATGATATAATTTAATACATTTATCTTTTGTAACATCACCGCATTGCTCGTTTACAATATTTTTCATATCAATATTATCTAGTACAGAAAACAATATTAAAAATCCCATATTTTGCCTAATACATTTGTCAACGTTGTAAAAAAACTTGCAAGAGATACTTGTAGGTTTTATACTTTATATTGCATGAGTAATTTCACACGATCCGCAGAAGAAACGATGATAACTGATACATCAGCTTCGTCAAGAAAACCGGCGATAGAATGACTGTAAATCAGCGAGTACTTGATTTAGTAGATTATCCGCCACTAAAGTTCGATCTTACTCAAGTTGTACGTCATTCGTTATTCACAACTAAATACGATCGATAATAACAAGCTATCACATACATAAGGAACTTTAAGCGGTAAGTTAGATATGTAAGAAAAAAATAAATTTCGAAACCGCATACCATCCAGCAAACTTAAGTCAAACCCAAGCGGTAAGGTTTTTTTACAAATGAAGAATGTGGATAATAACAATCTTGATTAAACCAGTAGAAAGGTTACAGGTAATATTAATATGTCGAGTAAAAGAGTATTGGGTTGGAACCCATATATCCGCCAACAAGTGTTGATAGTACACAAATGGTGAGCTATGCGCAACTAAAATCAGCTGACGCTAGAATAACAGGTAACTTTGGAACGAACAATAACTCAAACATAACATATAAATGTATCTGATAAAGATTTATGAGTTATGCTCAGTTAAAGGAAGAACTCTCCCCGTATTTGGGACAATCCAATAGATAGCAAAAATATGAGAAACAATAAAATAACAATGACATATGTTCCAGTTAAACCTAATGATCTAACAAATAAAGCATATGTTAAGTGTACATCTTGTGGTGGTATAACACGAACTAATATATTTGTGGATATATTCCAACATTTTTAAGGCATCTGATAACAAAGATGGGTTTGAGGTAAGCGTATCAACATATTATCCTGAAAATTACCATCATCACGCTTTCTCTGATAGACAAGAATGGACGACTAAAGGAGAAAACAAAAAATTTTGGATCAAAATCAAATGTCCCGCTGCAGACGCTATTTGGTAATTTCATTTGCGCGGTCGATTAAACTGCAGTGTTGGGGGAATTTATAATTGGCGATTAAAGGGATCAAACAATAATAACAGGAGGGTAACATTGTATTGTACAGCAAACACGTATATCTTAACAACAATACTTTAAAATTCAAACTAAAAATTCTGTTAACATGTACTTGTATTTTCGAATTTATATTGTCACTGCTGAAAGTCCGTTTCCTGGATTGACAGCATTTCAAATATACACACTCGATGATCAAATTTAATGTAATATTGTAAAATAAATGTCTGAACCAGCAATCATAACCATTACGAGAGAATTTTATGATGATATATGTAAACCTAACATACATTTTATTAAATTAGGCGCTGGAATGGTATCACAAGCTATTGATAAGAGAGAGAGAGAGAGAGAGAGAGAGAGAGAGAGAGAGAGAGAGAGAGAGAGAGAGAGAGAGAGAGAGAGAGAGAAGTGTACAGTATTGTCTCTTTAACACAGTATCTTACTAACCACGGTACTCTATATGCATTATTTTAATATTAACATTCACTAAATTTGAAAATGACATTTCTAAGTATTTCTAAGTATTGTAGTCTAACTACGCATCGACCCACCATAATAAGTGTCTCAGCCTACGGAACAAAACTGCACCAATCGAATTTTGTTATAGTTAATACAATTCTGTCATAAATCATTTATCCTCTTTCAGTTAAATGTGTGTTTCAAAGTTTGTCTCTTTATCTCTATGAGTATATTGAAGTATATTGGGTATATTCCTAACCACCATGCCGCCAGGGACGATGGCAAAATTATGTAGAGGGAGGGAGAAAATATATTGTGTTCAAGTACTAAGTTGTACAGATGAAGGCCAAAACATGTATAGAAGTGAAACCGAGGGTGGTTGTGGTGGGCCAAAACATGTTTAGAAGTGAAATCGAGAGTGGGTGTGGCGGCAAATGCCCCAAGTGTGCAGCCACACATGTCGCAGCTTTTATATGCGAGATTTAAAGAAAGAAAATAGAGAATTTACTTACAAGGTCCCTAGAAAAGTCATCAGCGGATATGGATGAATAAAATTAAGCAATATAATTATGTAGACAAATAAAACTTATGAGAGAGAGAGAGAGAGAGAGAGAGAGAGAGAGAGAGAGAGAGAGAGAGAGAGAGAGAGAGAGAGAGAGAGAGAGAGAGAGAGAGAACGGAACATAATGATAACGGAAATAGCTACATCTTGAAACAAATAGAAACCTGGATTTTCTCTAACATTGATTGGTAATAGGATCGAGTTCCCTTCAATTCATATGCAATTTTGAGATGGAAGCTGCATTTGCTCGAATACAAAATGTGTGTGTGTGTGTGTGTGTGTGTGTGTGTGTGTGTGTGTGTGTTCAACATTGTATTCTACATAGTTTTTAGTTTTTCCTGTATGCAGATACGCTGACTAAAATAATAATTGGTTAATATGTGATTACATTAGAATTCTTTCTAATGTCACTATTTGTAAAACTTATGATAGCGTTTCTTAAGGAAAATGTATAATTTTTTGGACGTATGACTGCTTTGAGCCAACGTCATTCAATACTTCCCTTGTTGCAGAATGTACCATACCATTAGTTAACAAACGTTAACCCGAACATTTGTGAAAAAACCTGCATTTAAAATCTTAAAAGGTACGCAAGCTCAAAACTCTAACTCTTAAGGGAAACATTTTTAAAGGTCCACGCAGAACTAAGATAATAGACATTGACTTACATGAGGCGTGGGAAGTGATAATTTTTATGACGACATGAGAGGTATACACGGCATAGTGGATGGCCAAGCTCAGCACGAGATTTTAACGATCTAGATTAAAAAAGGAAATGTACATACTGTTTTCACAAACACCATCCACACATATCTAAACTTGCACATATCTATAAAAGGAAGAAGGAATTAAGGAATAAGCCAGAAATTCTTGTCCAGAGCAACACCCACAGTGTAATAATAACGCACATACATATGAACATTCTGGTTCTGCTCGGCAGCAACGGTGAAATTAAAATGCAAAAAATATATAAAACGGAAATGAGAACATACCTGAGCCATCTTCAAAAGAATGGTTTTGCAGTACTTGTCTCAATTATTTTATATCCACATTAACTAAAGCATGGAAGACTGAATTATCGGTAGGTATAGTGTGTGGATAAAGCAGGAGGAGTGTTCTGAGCAAAGTCTACTGATTGGCCGGTTGATATGCATCCTGAGATAGCTCTGTTAACAGGACCTGAATCTGACACGTAAAAGCACATGAACGGACGAACTGACATCCATTTAGCGATAAACATCCGTTAATAAAACACATTTGATATCAAGTAATATATATATATATATATATATATATATATATATATATATATATATATATATATATATATATATATATATATATATATATATATATATACTGAGCTTGAGAGAGAAAGAGAAATTACCACTTCAATAATAAAAATAACTTTATAAGCGTCATTATTCAGTCTTTGCAAAAAGAAGTAATTTAAAGAAGACCACATCTAGCATGAATTCATGTGTGATAATATTTCTACGAATGAGCTACTTGTGTTAGGCCAGGCGTCAGTACAATGTAATTGGTAATCATGCTACATGTCTGGGACATAATGTCCCATTGCTAGACATCACTATAAACTGCCACACATGGGTAGCGATATCATTGGAACATTGTTACAGGTACGTTAAAAATCCAAAACTCATACAGACAAATGAGATACAAAATATAGGGACAATACTTAAATTTACTATTGGCATGCTTGATTGAATACTTGCATATTATTTTTTCATTTCTATTTGTAATTTAGTGGTGATGTATACAAGAGGAAAACGAAAAACCTTTGCTATGGGGCTACTATGGGTCTATATGTTTTCCTCAAGGACAGATAGATTGATACACGGACAGACAGACAGTAGTTATCCTTATTTTATTATGTCGGTAGGAAAGTTTCATGTGTGAAGATATTTTCTAGTAAGTTGTTACTGAGTGTCCATTGAAAATTTTTTTCTATAACTTCTGGACATTTTCCATTAATAAAAAGTTGAAAATTGTAACAACCCATTACATATTTATAAGAGGCACTGAATTTTGTTGACTTTTGTTCAAAAACTTGCACACCATTTGAACAGTTTGGCACTAGTTTTGAAGGTAATGTATTAAAATAGTAATGTTCCAGTTGATAAGAATTTTTTAGTTGTTTGTAAAGTTTACGAGCCCACGCACATATATATGCATTGGCTTTTCATTTTAAAAAAATTGTCCAATATATCTATATTTCTGATTAGAAATCTGTGATACTTGTGTGTTTATTTATGAGCGTCGGACTTGGGTACAAACAAGATAAGAAGATAATGTGGGGTAAACCACGATCACATTGAAAAGCCGACTGATCCCATTTACTGGTATTAGCTGACATGAAATTTGATGCAGAGTCTAAAAGTGAAAATGGTCCAGGACTCAAATTCGTTATCAAACACTTGTGATTATCATTGTTGCTTTTAGAATGGACATTGTTTCGAAGCGATGCATGTCCGTCAACCGACTATCGCCATTTTGCCAAATCCCTCATGTATGTAGATTTCTTAGACTGATAGGACATTGTTACATACACAGCTTTCTCTTTAAAGGCTCGTTGCACAAATCGACACTAGATATGTATATTTCTTTTTAAATGCAAATTGCAGACATGCAATATATTTCTCTTTCCATGCTGATTGCACACTATCATCTTAAATGGAATCTTTCAATTGGCATGCATGTTGCAGACAGTGGTCATAGCTTGTTTATGTAAAAACATTGCCTCAACATGCCGAATGAATACAGCTACATGAGCTTGTAATAAGCAGAATGTTTGTTTACTTAGAATTTATAAAGCTTCTAACAGTTATATATCTGCATGCCAATTACAAACATCCACACTTGTTATACGCAATGTGTATCTATTTACCTACCGAACGCATCACGTGTTTTATGCAATATCTTTCTCGTTAAAAATAAAGTTTGAACAAAGTCAAACTACTTTGCTAAATGTAATATATTTTTGCTTAAATGCTGACTGTACACAGTCGAAAGAGTTTGTAGTTTGTTACATACAATATATTTATCTTTACATGCCTAATGCATACATTTGCACTAACCTTTAATATGCGATATCATTCTCTATCTTTACCGATTGCACACAGCTGCACTAGCTTGTCATGTACAGTACATTCATATTTGCACATCGATCACAATGTCTCTCTTGCCAGTTTTACACAAGTTCATTGTTTTTGTTTTGGACTCCCAGTGTATGGAACAGTATAAATGAATATGAGAATAATCGCTTCAAGCACATGTGACTTAATGGTGCATCAGTCTATTACAAACGCCATCTTGTGGCTAACATTTAGGTCAAATAAAGAGCTTAAACGGATGGAAATGTTGGCCAGATTTCTAGTAGCTCCAAACAATTTGATTCTTCATAAGTGACAACTCTACAACACTTCATATACTGATATTATTAATGTTTTATTGTTCTTGTGAATATATTCAGCATATATGTGCGAAAAGTTTGCCCAGCGCTTACTAGGAAGGAATTCCCTTACTGAGTGACCCCGACGCCTGCTTAAACTTATTTAGCTGCTTTATTTGTCTGCAAGAAGCTTGTTACTTTTATGAACGGCAACGATGACTTCAATTAACTCCAAATAATCCAGCTGGGATACTTGATTGCAGCTCTGATTACGTCCTTAGATAATTGTCCATACCATGTGATGGAACATCTCTCGTAGTTCTCAGATTTGTTAACTATATTGTATACACCATTGTATCTGGAGTCAGAGAATACAGAATATAGGAATGGTCCATTTATCGGTAGAAAAGATATAAAGATTTCACATTCAAAATATATTCCTATTTCCGATTTCGTAGTGTCTATGTGTAAATTTATGAATATTTGCAAGTGCTAGTGATTTATCTACGTATTTGTATGCATTATCTTTGTTAGTCATTCTCGTATCTGTATCAATTCCCTATGTTTTTAATTTCCGAAAGGAGGAAATAAAGATAGAATGCAAACATTTAGTCATATATAACAGATCTATATTTTCTTTTATTTGAGGAGATATTTTAACATATCTATTGATCGGTAAAGAAGTCCTTCCTTTTCAAAGAGGGTTTATGCAAAACTGTAAGTACAACCGTTCAGGGGGATTTCCTTTAATGAATACTATGCATATTTGCTCTATAATTAAGAATTGATGAAATTCGTGACAAAAATTTCAAATTTTACCTTTGGAAGAACTTTTCCAAACTTGTGTAAATATGCATTGATTGCAAATAACGTATCACTTACAGTTTGCTTAGCACGCATGTAGAAATCACCTCTTGTAAAATCAATTCCAACAAATACAAATGTGTTGACAACAAAACAATCATCTGACATACATCAACCCATAGGGAAACATAATGTGTGTTTTATTTAGTTTTACGTCAAGGCGTGACTTTTCACTGTATTCACACACAGTTTGATACTTTGCTTGATTCAGAAAATATTACTATTTATTACTACTTCACCTGCGCTATAAAACCATGAACAGTCGTAGCATACCTATCAGCCCCTGGAACACCACAATTAATGCATTCTTCTTCAAAGTCATTAATAAATATGGAAAATGAGAAGGGCGACAAGCACTGTCATTAACGCACGTCAGTAACACATAATAATTCTTCCGTCAAGGCATTACTGAATTTCATTCTGCTCTGACATTTCAATACTTTCAATATACAATATTATATATTTTATCTCTTCCTCGTAATTTAAGTAATTTATACCCTTATAACAGAATCAAACGATTTATTTTGCCAAATCAGCAACATCACAAATTATTTTCCCTATGTAGATCTAATGATGTATCAACCCATAGAATGTAAAATTGCTATCAATTGTGAATATATACGTCTGAGGTGGCAACCCCTCGCCCAGCTAACATGTCTGTTAACACATTTATGATCCTATTAAACTTGTTCCCTTTGACGCTTGAAGGGGTGATAACTCTATAATCTTCTACGTTATTTAACAGTCTTTCTATACGCTCAGACTAAATGTCTGGAAAGCAATCAGTATTGAGAATAAAATTAATAACCTAAAGTAAAAACAATTTGAATACATCCTTCCCAGCTAACAAAAATTAAGCAAATAGATTATCCGGGCCGCTGCTTTTACCATTCTTTAAATCTTCAATTTTCCTCAGTCTTTAAATTCTTTAAATCTCAGTCGAATTCACCTACCGAAATAAGAATATTTAATTCATTCAACACACTTAGAAAGTCGCCCTCTTAGAAAGTCGCCCTCTTAGAAAGTCGCCCTCTATATAAGTATAATATAAATTTAATTCCTCATCATCTGCAGTAAAAAGTGGGCTATCAGGTATACTGGAAGGCTTGAAAAGGCTTTATTCTCATTGATTGATAGTTGCAAGTATTTGTTTCGTAACAGATCCACTCAAAAGGTTCCAATTTTCTGTAACATTCCGCTAACGTGCTTTTAGCAGTTTATTCATTTGGGCGTCTATGAATTTCCCTCGCCTTTCTTAAATATGTGCCTTTCAGAAGGATTGCATCAGTACCAAACGTTTTCTGTTTTCTTCGAACACGTTTTGTTTTCGGTAAACCTTTTCACATTTATACAATTCCCAAAACAAAATGGAATCAAAATCGAATATCTAATGTTATGAATATTTTCAGGTATTTAAAGTTTATTGACGTAGACCACTTGCTACCGAACTACTTACCTCAGAAAATTCCGTATTTGATTTACATGTCTTTTCAATATGACATCCAATTTCACTCTGCTGGAGAGTTTAATTTATCAATAATTTCATTAATTACATCAGCCCTACACCAGCCTTCCATGTAGAATTTGAATTCAAAATACATGTGCGCATACCAGAATTAATATATTTTCATTGAAAATATTTGCTTTCATACTAAAATTTAAAACACAAAGATGAGAATAAGAACTGAACAAAAAAGAATCAAACGAAGATAATGGCGACTAATTTATATAACATAAATCGACTACACTTCTAACTCTATTTCTTTTATAAAAGTAGATTCACCTATAAATTGAATATTGGCATAATCGCCCGTTAGCTATTATATGTGCTATTTTATTACAGGGCTCTAAAAGTGCTTGACCTCCTGCATTTACTTGAGGCTCGATGGATCGGACAGTTTGTCGTCTGGTATACTGTAATAATGTGATCGTCCGCTAAAAAAAAAAAAAAAATTCCTAGACTGAGCGAGCGTCAAGTCGTGTCTTTGTGAAGTCAGAAAGTTTTGGAAATTCTAATATATACAGTTAAATTATTAACTCACTTTGTGGCCTGCTGTGAAAAATGGAATAGAATATGAGAGAATCCTTTTCGATAAGGGATAGAAGACTCGAGCTCTTTTTTTAACTTGATCTCTGTTCGGATTCTAATAAATATATATATATATATATATATATATATATATATATATATATATATATATATATATATATATATATATATATATATATATATATATATATATATATATATATATATATATATATATATATATATATGTACACAAAAAGTATAACATTTACTGATATATAGCACTAATATTGCAGGCACTCACAAATGATAATGAAACAAGTCATGAATTAATAAAATTATTAAGAAGTAATTTTATTTTATTTCAATTTTATTGAGCTCTCTTTTTGATTGCTCATTTTCTTTTATTTTATTGTAACTGGATCTCTCTGATGTCTAGTTTCCCGCTTTGATCCTGATATAAAGACGACAGAACAGATTCTAAACAATAATCCACTGTAATATATGTATTTTCAGCACGAATTGTCGTCTATACGTGACCACAGTTTACACAGAAACTATACTGTAACATAATATAATTGCCTTCTGAGCTCATATCTTAAACTTACCCATACAACTGCCAGAACAATCTGTCTTGTGGAATTCCACTGGTAATTATACTTTTCACTGCTTTATATTACCCACAACCATCAATATTCATGACTATGCTTTCTCCGTACAACACAGGTATTCTTTTGCGTTTCCTCAAAACGACGCAGTCAGTATTACTCATTGTGCACATTCTGTGTGCACTCTTAGGAGAATGCGACATTAAAACTGTCAATTTAATGGGTTTGTGTGAGTCTTGTTATTGTAGAGCTTAACGCCATTTTCCAGCACAATATAGGCTATACATGGCGGCCATTATAAATATTGGAGGAAGAACCTGGGTAAAGCTAGAAAAGAACCGACGACCCACGAGAAGCTACTGGCAAGCTTTCTAACACACCCACATAGGCCGAGTCCGTGACTCGAACACACGTAGACAGAGATGAGATGGCAGTGATCCGCAACGGTGAGCGCTTTAGACTACTCGGCCACTAGGAGCCCTCTTGTGTAAGACTAAAGTAGATAATAGCATAACTTTAATACAAAAGGTCGAACAGTGGTGTGACAATACTGCATAAGAAAATTCTAGCATATTGTTTCAAACAACTAGGTTGTCGTAACTGAACAATGAATGACTTTTTAAAATATCCGCTTTTCGTATTTATTGCTTATCTTCCTACAGATGATTACCTTCATTTCTTCCAAGAATGTATTGGCTTTCTGGAGTCACTGAATATAATGCTTCTCTTTGCGATGTAAACACATGAGATACGATGAAACTTCCCATTCTTGTTGCTCATGGTACAAACTTGATTGACACAAAAGTTTAGTGGCCCTAAAGAAGAAAAAGTTTAACAAAGGACTGAGTGTCATATTATAGCCTCTTAAATATTTTTTGACTTAATATAGTCAAAAGATCCATAGAATATTTGTTGGCAAACGCATGTAGCAGATTACGAAGTCTTTACAAATCAGAATAGAAGTTTTGGATCAAATCACCATACAAACCTCTCTGTCTCAGTCTCAAAGTGTTTCAATTCTCACTACAAGGTATTTTGATTCATGATCTATATCAACACTTTCTTCATGGCACACGGGTGACACGGGTAGGTTTACCAACTAGAGATTAACAAAAGAGTACTCGAATTATCATAATTCATCCAGTTCACTCCAAAACAAATAAAAAAGTTTAAAACATGAACTCTTTTTAAAGATTCCGCTATAACTCATATGCAGACAACGCCTTATTGATCAAAAGATGTTCCTGAAAGAAGATAGAAGAGATGGATTATTAAAAATGGAAGACCCAGGGGCCTGTAAAGGTATTGTCACTTACAAGTAATGCACGGATGTCAAGAGATATTTAAAAAAAAAAACCTCTATCAATGCGCAGGAAGAAATTTTTCGAACTGATATTTGACGGAGAAATAGCACCCAGTGGACAAGAGATAGCTAATTTATTGGCCAGATATTTCAAAAACGTAAGTACCCCAGAAAACAATCCATTCCTTAGCCCTAGGATGAATAAACAAACCGATTGGAAAGATTCTATTTTGACTGAAACTTTTACATTTCACAAAAGAGCAGCATTCATAATACAACTTATTCGGGGTAAAACATCGGAGATATGTAGCATACAGTGCGAGTGTAAAAGATATGGGGCATAAAAACTGATAAAAATTATTACAAATCTATTCAGTAGGAAACAAAAGTGTTTTAAAGTACAATCTAACTGGAAACTCAACGTAATTGTATCAATCTACAAAGCAAGACTAGAAGAAAACATTGACAACTACAGAGCTGTAATTGTACCACCCGTAATTGTACAAATTACTTGAAAAATGTGTGTATAATTAGGCAAGTTATAAAGTACAAAACAAAACCGTTATATTTCCTAACAGTCAGCATTGGGGCTTCCAAAAGGGACTGAGTTGCATAAACGGCATAGTCTAGCTTACACGAAGCTATCTTCACTAACCAGGAATCAAAAGTCTATGCCACAATTTTGGACATAATGAAGGCGATTGATATTGTATAGCAAGAGGGGTTTTTTTTCATTAAGCGTGCCTTAATGGGAATTTCTGGAAATCTTTGAAGATTATACCCCGCAAAGGTAAATAGGATGTGAGGATTAAATGCAGCTGCAGACGCCAATACGGTATTGACAAGTTTATGCCTTACTGACTGAGTCGGATTGATTATCTGAACAAATTTCTGTTTGAAACTGCTATGATTGTGAGAGCCGGGATAATTTGGGAATTGTTGGTAAGGTACGAAAATGTTCAATGTTTAAAACGGTTGTTACTTTTGGAACCTTACTGATACGAGCTGAGTTTCATGAAATGGCATTTAGGGGATCAGCAATGGCGTGAGCAGCACATGCCAACTCTGTATGTCTGTATGTTAGATTTATCGTAACTGTATTATCTAGTAACAAGAGCTTCTACTCATTGAGATCTAAGACGACATTTTGCTTAGTCGTAAAATCGATACTGAGGATAGCCATATAATATAAAGCTGGTACGACATATAGAATGAATGAGACCAACGAATGCCTCTTATTTATAAATTTAGTTCGACAAGATCTGAAACACAATAATGCTCAATCCTAGCTCCTACAATCTGAGAAAAAAGTTGTTTTTTTTAAATTGAATTTAATCCTACACGATATAGAGACCTATCATTTCTGGGAAATATATGTGCACTTGAGTTAACCAGTGCATGCATTCCATTGCATCTGACACGTATGGGTATGAAATGTTTATAAATGGGTGTTACCAAGATAACCTGGGTCTCTCGCTGAAGCCAAAAGCAGGATTATTTCCCCTGGCTATTCTCGACCACCTCATATTGTCATTGGGATGTCAGGCATTCTTGTGTAAAGTTACTCCTTTGTGACAAAATTGGCACTGCATTTGTGTGCGGCAGACTGTGCGAGATGCACAAAAGACCGCCATATTTCAAATAAAATGTCTGAGAACTACTTTGCGGTTGTGGCTAGTAGGACCTAGTTGATGGATTTATGATGATAAGTATCCTGCGTTGGTGTGGATGATGGAAAGACATCATTCTGGTCTCCCTTTCTGGATGTCACTATTGCGTTTTTTCACCGCTAGTGTAAAAAGGAAAAAAAGTCAGAATCTAAAGTCTTAATGCAGCAGCATTGAATAGTCGGGCACTCTTTGTGTGCGTGTGTGCGCGCGCGCGCGTGTGTGTGTTTTCTGCACTGACGGAATATCTGGGGTTTTTTTTCAAAAAAAGGTTATGGCTTATAACACTTAGCTTCAATCCTTGTACTCGTGAAACCCGGGGAGCTGTTCAAAGTTCCTAAAAACTAAGAAGGGTTCTTCGTTTTGCATTCCATTTTCTAAAAATAATTTTCCACTTCAAATATTACTTACAGTGCAAGACTCATGTCGAAAGGTTCTACCAAGCCTATTATTAAAATATTAAGGGACACACGAGTTTCTCAGGGTCTCTTATTATCAGGTACTTTGCCTTTGAAAAGTCCTCTAGTGAAGGTGTTTTTGTCAAGAGAGGATCGCTTGGCTTTGTTAATGTTCCTCTCCTTCCCCTTAATTGTGTCAGTTTGGCATCAGACTTAGTCTCATGACCCGTATCAACAAATTCATATTGTAGCCCACAAAACTCACTTGACTGGTCTTTTAGGAGACAGTAAGATTCATTGCAATATCTTGAATCATTGTTATTGCCCGAAATTGTAAAGGGATGTTTCTAAATACTGTTCTTGTCATACCTGGCAATTTGTAACTTAGACAAACAAACTTTTGTCTTATTTTATTTAAATTGAATGTTTCCAATTCTTTTCTATTACATAGCGTAAGTCCTAGTTTAAGTTCATAACTTAGCTATGACTGTATGTGCGTGCGTGCTTGTGCTTCTTCTTAACCTCAGATTCAATATATTCACAAAACTTATTAGCTGTACATATGGGAAAACTCGAGTTATAGCGCAGAAACCATTCTTGTTCTCTAGCTCACATTTACTTTGAAATTTGATCCCAAATTCGATAGTTATTCCTCTGCAAGTCATTCACGAAGCTTGGTCAATGCAGATGGTGGGCAATTCAAGTTCGTTTTTGTGGAAACGAAAGTGTTAATAGACTGAATGACAGACAGACATTAATAAATAACACGCTTCGTATAAACTTGAGTAATGTTCAGTCCTCTTTCTACGTAAATGATACGAGAATATGTCTGTACGAGTTTGTTTTTGCCCGAGAAACACGAGATTTGGAAACCTCTATATACATTTAATGAAGACATTTGTTCGCACTTTTATCTATATGTATTAACATCTCTATGTCCTAGTTTCCTAACATTGCGCTGATAACCTCTATAAACCTTGCGTATTATCGGCAGTAAATGATAGTAGCGATCCCCAGCTAAGCAGGATTAAAAGGTTGAACAAACTCACCAAGGACAGTAAGATGAAAAGTAAGTCAGTCGAATAACGACTTCAGCGTTAGATAATTCTTTATATTCCGGTAATAAACGCTACGTATCATGTAATTTGTTAAACTGATATCACATAGTTAATATCATCGAAACATCCGGTACTGCCCCTAGTGAAATACTGCTTATGAATATTATAGCGATATCCTTATACAATTGATTCTAAATGTACATTTCTAAAATAAATATACATGTATCTTTCAATGGCGTTTGTCCTAACTTTACTTCAGACTGGGTTATCGTGGTACCACTGTACCTGACTTCAGTGCAAGGCTTCTTGTTGGGTAAGTAACCTTTCACCTCGATTGTATAGTTTTCCACATGACAATATCTTATAAGAATGCATTTAAGACAAACAAACCCAAGGCCGTATGAGATGGCTCGTCTGAGAACTGTTTCATAACCAAATACACCAACAGACAGTATAAACTCTTGGTTAGTAAGATCATTTGTGAATATATTTATTTCCAGTTTACTGAGAGCATATTTTATGTAAACAATTATTTATGTTGATGGCATTTGTATAATATCCAAAGGAAATTGTGTCAAGATGCTTGCAAACAATTATTTTTTTAATTTCTCTTGAGCGTTTGTTATTTTAAGGGTTTTTATCTTTATAGCAACGGTGACCATACTCAATAGTTGATCGGCATCATTAGCATAAATTACATGTGATCAAGTTCTGTTGAGCTCTTTCTAAAATAAGACGTTACAAGGTTGTTCCATTCTTAGTAATCGCATTTACGTTTTACGATAGAGGTGTAGTACTTGCATAAGAATTTAAAAGTCTTCATGCCAGAATGTTTTTTTTTAATTCTTTTCAATTTCTATTGAATGGTGTTTGTGAAGCTGTTTAATATTTGTTTTCAATCTTACTTTAAACAGCGGAGATATATCAGACAACCACAACGTCAGTTCCAAGTAAGAACATCTATTTTCTCTTCTTTTCTTACATAACAAAAATCTTAAGCTAAAAGTTCTTGAACTTTACAAATAAACATTATTATACAATGTTATGTTCATGAGAAAGTCTGTACCCACTAGTCCCCAAATGTAACTGGTATAATCCCCTGTGATTGACCATGTTTAACCTGTGTTTCACTAATTGCTGTTGGATTACCATTTTTTTTTTTACTTCATTCAAATCTTGAACAGGATATAAGTGAATTATGATAAATGTGGCACAAACATCTAGAAATACCGCTTGGAAATTTTGACTCTAACAAAGGCAAGAACTGCTTATTAAACATCTTTAATCAGGTATCGGAAACCTAGTCTATGACAAGATAGGAAAATAACTCTTCACACCAAAAATGAAGTCCAGTTCGACTGAACTCGTTTGTCCCCCATTTTTCACACAGGATAAAATTATCTTGTCATGTAGTATGATTCATTTATATCACGTCAGAGATTTTAATAAATTACAAATTATTAAAACGGCACCAATTAGTCTCCACAGGTGAAACATGTAATAGTTTTGGTCAATCACAAGGGATTATTTCAAATACTTTTTGGGAGAAAGTTTTAGTCGTGTAAATGATTATGCAAATCTTTATGTTACTATGTCAGTCCATACACTACTGAGCAAAATTATATACACTGACACTGACAAATAGCTTGCGTGACTCAAAAAGTCTACTTAAGAAGCAAGTCTGCAAAGTTTGTCTTGTTTACTACATCGGACAAGTTCGACAGTATTCGGTTTCGCAAATTTTATATCGAAGACAGCGTTGTTCATGAGTTTGAAAAAAATCTTTCGCAAATTCGTTTGCGAACGATAAATTCGTTGTATATGCATACCCAATCGTAGATATAATTGCAAACTTTTACTACCTTGTTGCCCTTAGTTCTCAGAGTTGTAACAAGCTTGATGCATTATGGGAAAACCAGCTACTCAAGAGGTGTAGTGAAGGTCATCCAGCTTTTTCTGGTCAGCCTAATAAAAGTACCCGATGTTGTTGTTATGACCATGCCCACATATATGTTTCTGTATATCTATATTAGTCAACCAATTCACTGAAACCGTCCTACAAGCATGGGTTGAATCATTACCAAACTTTAAAGATTGTTTCGCCCAAAATATATAATGCAACTATATGGGATAGTGAGGTAGCAGCCATCCTTGTTTGCTTTGTTAACACGTATCAGTGGCTTGCCATATAAATTCCACGGTGGATGAAACGCCGTACAAACATACTTGTCAATGTCGGTTACATGCTCTGTGCGCCGTTCCTCTATAAATGCCAAGTAATGTAACAATGATCGCGTCCTTTTTCATTTGCAGATCGAACGATGCTTTGGAAAACTTGCGAATGTCGTCGTTGGTCATAATGATATCTTACTTTTGCTGTTCTTGACTCGATATCATGGGGACCCGCATGAACGTTCAGTATTCGAAGTCCGCGTACATGATATACAGAACTTTCGCTTTCCTTTGCCAATGCTGCAATTTACAATATTCCTGCAGGGTTCTAGAGTGATTGTGTGATGCAGCTTTTCACTAATTTCACGTATATGTCATGCCTGTCAAGGAACAGTTGCATAGTAAATAAAGTCTTGCATATAAACGTTTAAATATAGCGAGTTCTCTATCGGATAAGCAGCCGGAAAAGATTCTTATCCAACGTATTAATACCGCGTCTGCGAACCTTCCATATAACTCAGCAACATCAGATCATTTTCTCGGTCTGTCAAAGTTAATTTTCTGACGACAATACAAGCGAATATAAAGCTTTGTCCCATACATACATGTGGCACTTAAGAATTAGATATAATACGTGAGTCTCAAAACTTGAAATTAATATGGAAATGCCACTTGAGTAAACGTGAAATTAATATGGAAATGCCACTTGAGTAAACGTGAAATTAACATGGAAATGCCACTTGAGTAAACTTGAAATTAATATGGAAATGCCACTTGAGTAAACGTGAAATTAATATGGAAATGCCACTTGAGTAAACTTGAAATTAATATGGAAATGCCACTTGAGTAAACGTGAAATTAATATGGAAATGCCACTTGAGTAAAAGGGAAATTAACATGGAAATGACAACCAGGCCTTAAATATAACACTTAAACCTCAAAATAATAACAGTATAACAAGCATGTTTGTTGCTTCAAAAGGGTTTAAGGAAATATAAGAGGTCTATGGGGTCAAATGAGTTTATAGAGTCAAGGGGTTTTAAGTTTTAAATTTGAGTTGAAAACATAAACATGCACAAAAACACACATGCACACAATACGGACACAAAGCACACCTTTTGGGTATTAGTGAAATAGTATATTTTCTAGACATGTGAGTGGCCATGAGAAAGGCTGTTGGTGTTTCTTCTACTTTCAATCCTGACCTCCAGGTCTTCCACCTTCTCTTTATTGATCGTAGGTATTTTGCGTTTTTTTTTCTTTTTCTTTTTCTCCTTAGACATTCAGTCTTAATGTCCCATTTTTCTGAATTTCTCATGGACATTTATTCAGTAACATTCATGAGTTTTAAGTCTTCATTTTCTTATTGACTTGTTCCTTTCTTTTTTATGCAAGGTAGTCTTGATCTTTCCTGCTTACTCTGTTACAACTTTGCATTGCAGCCACTTATGAGCCACTTGCTCTGGCAGTTGCTCTAAATCTTACAAATATCACGAAGCTCCATAAACACACACACACACACACAAACACACAGAGAATCCAAGCCCAAACTTATAAGAAACTGTTTTTGGTAAAAAGCAGAGATGAAATCTCACAACCGTACTATCCATCGAACATACAATCAAAAACGCCTTGCTGTATCTCATAAATGAAATCTCAGAAACAAATAATCGCTACCGATCTGTGCCATCCAACACACACAAACACACACACACACACATCTTTCCCAACCCACGCTTACTATAGAAGAAACGAGCAGAGTTAATAGCAAGGAGATAAAATCGTACAAACATAAATCCGACACAATTAGTATTTTCTAAAAATAAAGTATTAGCTAATGGAAAATATAATTGTATAATGATCCTGACATTTAAAAATTAAAAATATTAGTTATTTTTAGAAACCAGAACCTGGACTGAGTAAATTACACTAAGGCAACTCAAAAATCTAGATCTAGACCTAAAAGCCCCATATCTACTTATACTAGTAATTATTCTGATTTTAAACCCATATTTTAGCTACCTATTAGGTGTTTACAAAAAAAAAATCAAATCAAACCAAGCATAAATGATTTCAGTTTTGGACAAAGTCAAGTCCAATATACAATGTTGCATTACAATAGCACGCAATGAAAAATGATTAGAATACCCAACTAACAAACAATGCAATTTAAATATACATAACAGTAAATATTATTGAAAATCAGTTCGTTTTTTTGTAACTGGCAATTTTCGTTTCTTGCACTTAAACATTTTGACCAACACAAAGTGTGAAAATGTTACTGTATCGGTCGAAGGTCAATATTGCAAGGACTTTTCACACACACACACACACACACACACACACACACACACACACACACACACACAAACACACACACACACTTGTTACTGTATTGAGTGACGGTAGAAGGGACTAGTCTGGAGACGAGTTTTTGAGAGAGAGAGAGAGAGAGAGAGAGAGAGAGAGAGAGAGAGAGAGAGAGAGAGAGAGAGAGAGAGAGAGAGAGAGAGAGAGAGAGAGAGGAGAGAGAGGATGGTTAAATACAGAATGAAAGGTCACCATTTACATTAGGTTACCATTCTTTGAGACAACATTACAAATCTAAGTTAGAAATGCTCATTGTATATTTTTCATTCATCAATTTAATAAACATTTTAGTTTTATATGTATTGTCGACTGACTTTCTTTATATCCAATCTCAAATTTAAGGGATGTCATGTGTTGCAGCACACGCATTGCAATGTTGCAAAAGTTCTCTAAACCATGGACGGGAAAAACATCACCCTAGCCATAAGCAGTCTTGTTCTATTGTAGTCTTAAATCAACTGAAAGAAAATAGAACAAACATCATTACATTTTTTCTACCCGAAACGCATGTATTGACTCTACAATGAGAATTCGTAATAGGCGAAGCCATATTCAAGTTCACACTGTAATGTATATAGTCTGTTTCGAAATGGTAGAACCAATGCTTGAAATTTGTCTCTTGACACTTTGCAGCGTCAAAATAGAGATAAGATATTTGACACAAGAGGAATCGTTGCACATTTTTTAAAAGTTACAAGTATTTGAAAAAAACCTATGAGCCTAAAGTATAATTTCTTTTGACTATATTTTTGAGGTAAATCAGGAATATTAGATCTAAATCTAAGTAATTTGATAAGAAACTAAGGTGTGTACATGTGTTTCATGCATCAGAAGAAATAAACATCGATCGAGAGAGAGAGAGAGAGAGAGAGAGAGAGAGTCATGTTGTTCTACTTTTAAAAAATCAATGCACTTATATATTCATGGTATATTTTCCCCACAAACCTCATACACATCCCATTAGAAAGATTGATCTCATAGAAAGGAAGTTCGCCTTCTTGTCAAATAACACATTAATGAACTTGAGACAGTCGACTAAAATCCTTCTTTTAAAGATCGGATCCCACGAGATATTCCAATATTCCGGGATGTATTTTGCGTTAAGAATGACACAGTTTCGATTGATCAAATATTGTGCGATATTTCCTTCTTTTTTTGTTTTGTTTATTGTTGTTTTGTTTGTAATTAGGCTAGTGGTCAGGAGCAGTAAATCTTGTCTGACCCTATCACTGTATGAATAGCAACTGAAACCGGTTTGAAGATAAGGCGATAACAAATGTGCTATGTGCGCATTAATATTGTTATTGTGCATTAAGGTTGTGTATCTATCTTGGAATACATTATAAATTCAATTACATTATTTCTTGTAGTGTTTTCTTTAAAAATTACGTGTTCGGTAGAATAAGAAAAAAGTATGTAATAGAAAGGTTATGTATTTGTATTGGAAAATATAAACTCGTTTTTTTTTTCTTCAGATGGATACTTCACTGTCACAGGACGTGCATATCCACCCCAAAATAAACCCCTCTCTCATAATTTCCTATACAAATGCAGTAACCTATAATTACAGCACACAAAACATTATTTAAAAATTCACGCTAGTCTGTATGACGCTATAATATACCTTTATGCTACTTTCATGTAATGTGGCTGAAATTTCTTTGGATATTGTACTTTTGGAAATTTTAAATGCTCTTAGGACACTGCTAACTAAAATGACTGCTCCCTTGTGCTCCAAAAATCAACCCGAATTTGTCTAAAGTACACTATTCTTGGCAGTTATTAAAATATGGAAAATGAATTTTGCCAAACTAGGCAATACCAGCTTCTAAAAGTGCAATGAATGAATTACCAAATACATAAAATGTAAAACAAATTATCGGCTCTAATTTTTACAATTTACCTCGGAACTTCGAGGAAATGTAAATGAGCAAGTAGAGCTAGCACTGTTTTGAAAGATGCACATCTGGAGTAAGGCCAACCTTTATACTCTCTATAACCATATTACACACATCAATCATACATCAAAATAAAGGGAATTAAAGGTTCTTTGAACAATCCCTAAGATATTCAAAGTCTCTTTTAAATAGCCAGTATAACTAGTGAGGAAACCCAGGAAAACTCTTTTTCTTTAAAATTCTAACCCTATGCTAAATACGAAACTGTAGAGCGCCATATTAATGATGGAATGATATCCGACGAAGAATTCAGTATCGCAGCAAAGATATACAATGAAGTATTCGGTAGTGTCACAGTCACCATCGAAGATTTAAAACAATAATAGTATAATAATGACATGGTCAGTGCCTGTGTCACTGGATCAGCAATCGCAACAATCATTTTTTTTAAAAAAATCGTTGTTAACACTGATCCAGTAAAGATCACAATAATATCATCGGGTTCAACTTCGCCTGAATTCAGTATCAATTTTACAATTGCAAACCAGTGTTAGAGATAAGTCTAACGCAATTACTTATATTTGGCCCAACGTTGTTTGGGGTACTATAACCGAATAATCAATTAGTATTTTACAAATAAAAACAAACCCGATTGAACTCCTGATTGGCAAGTAGTCAGTATTCCAACGGACAGGGTATCAAATCTATTCTATCAATGAAGAATTACATCGCAGAATTAAATCCATCACAGGAAAAGAATCCAAAATCGCTATTACCGTCCACGAGCCAAATCTGTCATCTGCGGTAGAAAAATTATCACCGGATTAGTTTGTGGATATTTGTCAGAGTTCGAATAGAACGGCGTTAGGATGGCATGATATTCCACCAGTTTACAAAAATTCTGCTGAACCAACCAAGAATGAACTTTTGATAACAATAAGATCATCAATATTTTTACAACTCACCCGGCATAAAATCTTTATTAATATGTATCGTCCACTAGAATTTCTCACAGATGATGATGGAGTAATATATCCTACAAATATAATTCCGCTGACATCAACAACACGGTATGGAAGCTTTATATCATTTGAATGTGTTTTAGAAAACTTTCTAAGGTTATCGATCATAAATTTGATCGAAAATTTACTGATATAAAAAATATTCTTATCGCTTTCGCAATTTTGCAGCAATGTAATACAACAAATCACAGAGATAAAACAACTAAATAAAATTATTTCTGATGTAAATTTGTCAATCGAGCTTTATATGGTTTGCAAGAATCCCTTAATCATTATAAAATAACATTTGTGCTACCAGAACCTAACACGGACGAACTAAAAAAGACACTCAACGACACTGTCGATAATTATTTTCCAAAATCCTTGAATCATGAAAAAAAACACCACCAGGAAGCATTCTCCAATACAACAATTGCCCATACAACGAAGGCCGTCATGTTTCACCGAACGTCGTCAATGTCACATCAACGATCGCGGTCAATCTAGTATGTGACGGCGTCGACGGCAGTTGTCAAGTTGACACTGCTAAATCCAATCACAGTAGTGGAACTGCGAAACAGGGATACATTCTGTATTCGTTTACCCCTCAAGTCCAATCAGATTATTTGATTGTATCAGAACCAATCAATGTTGTTTATCTGCGCTGTTGCGATCGTTTCTTATCATAGATAAATTTCAGACTTACTGACCAAAATGGCCACCTGCTCAACCTTAGGTCAGATTTGCTGAATATAAATGTGTGTTTGAGATATTCGAAAACATCCAAAAAAAATATCAAAGATAACGTCAGTGACTGTCACCTAAAAAATATTTTTTTTTGTTTCATTGATCCGAGGCATCTGTCATTGATGCAGAAAGTGTACAATCATTATTATATTACCTTGTCACATCATTGTTTGTGGAAATTATATCATTATACATTATTAATGAAATGTGCAGATTCTGCAACGAGAAGCAAAAAAGAATATTTCATTGATCTGAGGGTTGCATGATGATTGTTGAAAGTGTACATATCATTGTATAGATTATAGACCTGTACACTTTCCAGAAACATTTATAGAGCAATTGTTGTTTTTTTTTAACGGCTTGAAATCAGCTGGGACATCTTTAACACTTGGTCTTCTTGTTTCGATGTCCTCGTCGGGGACTCAGTCATCGTCCTCACAGTTACTACAATCACACCCGACGTCGGTGACTTTGTCACTGTCTTTGGTCAATTCTTCGGCTTGTACGTTTATCAACTCTGACAACGCAATGTCTTTCAGTTGTTTTACGCGAGCATGTAAAATTCTCAAAGGCCTTGACACTGCCAGTTCAGTAATCTGTGAAATGGTGGTTCTATAGCCATAACCATTTTAGGCTTTAATAGTTAATAGCAAAGTGCATGGACTGCTCAGAGGAAAGTTTTCCATGAGCACGAAGACCTATTATTTTTTAAAATACAGGTTGCAGATTACGAACATATCTGTTACAGTACATCTCTGTTAATGTATTTAAGATTTACTGTAGGATGATTGTTTAGTGTTGTGGTAAGAAAATGTGTGTTTTGTATGACTTGTGGCAGGTATGACACTTATCTCCACATTCTTTAGGTGTGCTGGTGTGTAAGTTGGATGAGTATCAATGCAGAAATGCTGCTCGCTGCATACCTTCAAAGTGGCGCTGTGACTCTGACCCAGACTGTCCATATAAAGATGATGAAGATGGATGTAGTGGCAAGGGTAGTATTATATATATATATATATATATATATATATATATATATATATATATATATATATATATATATATATATATATATATATATATATATATATATATAAGATGAAACAATGTAGCATGCTCGAAAACTTCATCTTCTTTTAATCCCTGGAGATGTACTAACGTGACGCTCTTCAGTTTGTATTTTGCATAGGCTTAACTGTTAAAGAAAAAGACTTTCTCATGTCTTCCTCAGTGATTATCCTGTTCAATTATATAAAAGACTTTGTATAACTTAGGTATTCTTTAAAAAAAAAACAACTTTTAATTCCTTTCATTTTGGTGCATGATTGGTGATTGTGATTTGAATTATAGAATATACAAGCTTCGGCCTTACTTTAGATTTTGACCTATACAATAAATTGCTTGATCCGATTGGTCATTTTCATATCCTGGACATCAGAGAAAAAGTGGAATAAAAAGCAGATGATCTTTTACTTATTATATATTTTGCACAGTATCATTCATTCTACTTGCAGATGCTGGTATTGTCTAACCTGACAAAATTTGTTTTCATTTCTTGAGTAACTGTGTGATTTAGACTAATTCAGGCTGATTATTTATTTATTGAGCACATGGGAAAAGTCATTTTTGGATAGCTGTCGCTTGCATCATGTATATACAATTTCCACTATCACAATATCCAAAGAAACTTCAGTCTCAATACATAAAAGTAACAAGGAGGAATGCCAACATTCTTGTTACTGTGCAAGTTACAAACTTCACCTTATGTCTGTCGCTCTCTCAGGAGTACAAAATATCTGTTGAGCACCTCTGTGACAGGATCAGTCTATCTATATCGATATGATTTAAAACAAATCATCAAGAACAACAAAAAATATGTGTAAAGGGTTTGCAGTTTTCTCTACGAGACTCTGCTGAATAAACGGAATACAATGAAACCACGTGTATAATATCTATATAACAATGCCAATACATGTATTTTTACAGTAATATTTTTATCGTTATTTTTAGGATTTTTTTTTTCACGTATAAGTGCTTTTACGTGACATATAAATTGCAAAAAATTTCATTAAGTAACATCAAATTGAGGAAAATGAAGATCAATATATTTCGGTTGAGAAGTTACTTGCTTTGGAACTGGTTCAAAAGAAAATAATAACGGCTTATTGCTTTTTTAATTTTATCGACAACATATTAAATATAAATCTAAAATAATGTGTAACTAACAACACTAAATCAATTAAATGCCATAAAATAAATATAACCTGGCAACATAAAAACAACGAAGATATTAGGCACGTTAATATCTTGACATAAGTGATAATAAATTTTAAGTTTTATTGGTGTCCATCAGATGTCACAAACAGTACTTACCTGGGTTTAAAGCTCAACACAGCAAATTAATTTCAGATATTACATTTAAAATTGAATAATATTCATAGTGTTGGTAGGTGAGTAAAATGTGTAACATTTGCCTGTTGGTATTGCCATCGTTATCTCGTTGATGACGTCAATCCACTCTAAACTCATAATTCCTTCCTTTAACTAGTATGGAAAGTTCTAAAATATATAGATCTTCCACTTCGCTGGCCTAGGTTCCGATATGTTAATCCTATCTACACATTGGTGGATTGGTCATCTATTTCATTGCTTTATCCTAGGGACAGCTATTAAATACCATGGGTTCCATCTTTTAAAATGTAATGCCAACTAACCAATAACGTACAACATCAATGCATTGTATATAGGCCGACAATTGTGGAGACAATTGAATCGAAAGGATGACTATGTACCAGAGAAGCAATTACACAGACTGGCAGTGGAAAATTGCTTATTTATGAGTCCATTCCAGTTGTGGATTCCCCTTGTCTCGATCATATTGGATATATTCAAATTTGAACAATTTTATTTTGATTGGACTCATTCAATGAATTGTGATTGAATTCACAGAAATCACTTCGTCTACTAATTTGACTATACAATAAATGCTTGATCATTGTCATTTTCTAGAGGAAAGAGAAAATGGAATAAAAAGCAGATGCCGCTTTATATTTGACGTATTGAGATGTGTGATGTTAAGCTGCCAAAATTGGTTCATCTATTTGTGTTTGATAATTAGGGATTTTAATTGAGAAAAATGCATTGACTGATCGCGCATATGAATCAAGTTTAATATTAAAATCAAGAAACTTCGATTCATAATAAATGATTAAACATGGAGGAATGCATACTACTTGTTTGTGAGTTTACAAAGAAAGTCCCTTATGTCTGCGTTTGAATATTGCTCCTCTTATAGGATCATCGAACATATGATTGATTTAAACAATCTAGCAAAAAACTTTAAATGGTGCAGTTTCTTACGAGACTACTACGATCATAAACGGCAAGAAAACGCATTTGAAATATCATGTAAATCACAGTTAAAAGTGTTATTTTGACTAGAATATTTTCGTTATTGTTTAGGATTTTCTTTCAACTTTTAAATCTTTTACGTGTATAGATGAAAAAAAATAAGACTAGAAACTACGAACTGAACGTTTCAATATCTTTGGTTGAATTCTTGCTTTGACTGTTCAAAAAGTAAATAACAGTCTTTCATGCTTTTTAATTTATGCATCAATATTAATAATATTAACTAAAAATGATGTAATAAGTCATTAAATCATTAATGCATTAATAAATTAAGTTTTTACCTGCAACAACAACAATCGAAGACTATTGACTAAATTTCTAAGTAGATAATAATTTAATTCATATTAGTGATAGATGTCAAACATTTACCTTATCTGGGTAAAGCTCAAACACAAATTATTTAATATGTTACGTTTATTGAATATTATAGTTGCTTGTGGTGTAAAGGTAAAATTTCATTGGTATTTCATTTTCTCGTTTATGACGTATCTACTTAAATATAATTTTTCTTTAGACTCGGGAAAGTTTTAGTTATAGATACTTCCTTGTGCCAAAGGTTGATTATTAATCTATGTAACACTTGGTGGATTGGTCATCATTTTCATTGCTTGTATAGACAGTTAATACATGGGTATTTTAAAATGATGCCACTACATACGTGCATCAACTTTATTAGGCGACAATTTGTGAACAATTGAATGATGGTGATTTAAGGAGCATTAACAGATGGACGGGGACAAATATGTGTATTATGAGCCATTCAGTGTGATTCCTGCTAATCTATGGATTTTCAAATTTGAACAATTCGTTGATGGATCTTAATAACGCAGATACGATCAGAAATTGTGTTGATGTTGATCAGGTCATTATTTTGAGAGAAAAACTGATGGAATAAAATGAATGCTTTATCTTTCGTAGGTTTTGCTGATGTAGTGCCTGTTTACTATTGTCTGATTTTTGGTTTAATAATAAAATATTCTGATGACCAATAAGTGACTTTTATTAGAAAAATTCGATATAAGATATTTGTGAAATGTATGATTCTATAGCGTTATTTGGTCTTAACAAAAAAATCATGATTGAAATGCCGGTTTTTGTTATTACGTAATATTGGATTACATTGACGTCAAATGACCTTTCATATTTAGGAACGTTCAGAACTGCAGAACGCATTTTATATGACAATTATAATGACTGTTGTTATTTTGGACTTAGATCAAATGTTTGGTTCAATACAGATTTCTTGAACTTTTACAATTGTTTAGATGAACGATAATTTGACTTAGGGAAAAGAATCTTTTTCTTGTTTAATTATATGCAGAGTCTTATAATGGCTTTCATACCTTTTTATTGTTATCAATCAGACCTTTCAATATTAAGATAGCAAATTATTGAAATATTTTATTTAAACATAGCTTTTTTCCCAGCAAATCCATCAAGATATCCAAATCTAAAGATAGTCTCTCAAGCCTATGTTTAAGAAATTAAAAAAGCTCACATGTGCCCCCCTCTCTTCAGTTGATCCAAAAGCATTTTAAAAAGTATGGAATTTTAATTTTCTCAAAGCTTTTAGAGTTGAAATTATTAGGTCATTGAAGTTTTGTATTATCACTGAAACCACATAGGAAAAAAGGAAGTAATAGAGATATTTCATTGGGTTTATACAATTTTTGATGAACATTTTAAAACTGTAAACTTGTGCATATCTTGTCTACATTTGGCAGAAGATATGAAATTGTTTGCAGTAATTGCTGCATGCTATCACCAATAAGGTTATGATTTGGTGCAAAATTTGCTAAAAGTTAAATGGTGGCACCAACAGTAAAACTAGTACCTTCATAAAGTGGTATTTTATCATTTATTGATTCTTCAGGAATGGAATCTGTGAAATTGGTTTTCGTCTTCAGTATTGTTTATATTGTCAGTGAACAAATGTTCAAAATAATGCATTTCATCATCTGGGTTTAATGCCAAATCACAGTCTTTTCCTCATTATCCTGATCTGTTCTGTCAACATTGATTTCCTTGTGGTAAATTATCACATAATTAAAAACTTACGGTCTCATGAAGTTCATCTTCAGCACATATTCTTTGTACTGACTCACAACAATTTTTTTTAATGCCTGCCCAGCAAATAATGTAATTACTCTAAAATTGTTTTACTTAGTGGTGTACCTATTTCAAAGTAGCAACATATTAATTTAAAAACCTAATTAAAGTTATTTTATTATGATTGAAATTACATTTATTGATTCTTCAGGAATGGAATCAAGTTTGTCAATAAAAATGCAAACACCCATGAAAAGGGTAATTTACAGGACAGTCTTTCCAGTAACCCTTGTATTTTTACCTTTCCTTCTTTTTCCTACCTTTTTGTCAGACTACCTCTTTTTTCTTACCTTTTAATGAAGTGCATGTTATAAATAGGTAAAGTATAAAGAGGATAAAGTATACATTACAAGTGTATTCCAAATTTAGAGAGCAATATATGTTTCATTTAACAGAAAATTCATTGTAAACTTGGAAATGTCATGATAAACACATAAACAGTGTGAATTAACATGATGATGTTCAAATCCAGAGACTTATATTGGCTATTTTCTGTTTTAAATTATTTTGGAGCAATTAACTGGCTCACTGGAAATTAAGGATATTAAATTAATTACACAAGAATTGAAAAATATTTTATCAATGAAAAGAGAAAAATTATATGTAATGGCTTAATCTAAACTAACAAGAAATTTTGCTGTGATTTATTTCTAAATTTTGACAGAAAGACTATTATTGCTCTTAAAGTGTAATGGTGCTTTACCCGAATAGTCATAATTTGACTGCTGTTTGGTTGCTGAGACAATTTTTACTATTTCTGCATGTACATATGTTTGCCACTTTGTTTTAATTGATTCATTTCTCAAATTGGACAACTAGGATCAATGTGTTTTCTACTGCAGCAACCATAAATGAGCCAACACTTTGCACAGACCTTAGAAGTGGAGTGCATATCTGGGACAATGTAATTGGCATCCTTGCTTGAATCAGGTCCTGGAAGACTGATAGCTCAAGATGAGCCAAACATAAACTTAAATTTTGATCTTTCAAAGGCACTGTATAATCAGAATTGTACTAAGATATTGTGAAACCACCTACCAACCTTCATAAATGCCATGGAAGGGCATAAAAATATCAAACATTTTGTATAGTAGAAGTACTATAAGAAGCCAATTAAAACAAGGCCTCACATGGAAATTTTGTATAGTAGAAGTACTATAAAAAGCCAATTAAAACAAAGCCTTACATGGAAATTTTGTATAGTAGAATTACTATAAAAAGCCAATTAAAACAAGGCCTCACATGGAAATTTTGTATAGTAGAATTACTATAAAAAGCCAATTAAAACAAGGCCTCACATGGAAATTTTGTATAGTAGAAGTACTATAAAAAGCCAATTAAAACAAGGCCTCACATGGAAATTTTGTATAGTAGAAGTACTATAAAAAGCCAATTAAAACAAAGCCTCACATGGAAATTTTGTATAGTAGAAGTACTACAAAAAGCCAATTAAAACAAGGCCTCACATGGAAATTTTGTATAGTAGAAGTACTACAAAAAGCCAATTAAAACAAGGCCTCACATGGAAATTTTGTAAAGTAGAAGTACTAGAAAAAGCCAATTAAAACAAGGCTTCACATGGAAATTTTGTATAGTAGAAGTACTATAAAAAGCCAATTAAAACAAAGCCTAACATGGAAATTTTGTATAGTAGAAGTACTACAAAAAGCCAATTAAAACAAGGCCTCACATGGAAATTTTGTATAGTAGAAGTACTATAAAAAGCCAATTAAAACAAAGCCTCACATGGAAATTTTGTATAGTAGAATTACTATAAAAAGCCAATTAAAACAAGGCCTCACATGGAAATTTTGTATAGTAGAAGTACTAAAAAAAGCCAATTAAAACAAGGCCTCACAAGGAAATTTTGTATGGTAGAAGTACTATAAAAAGCCAATTAAAACAAAGCCTCACATGGAAATTTTGTATAGTAGAAGTACTACAAAAAGCCAATTAAAACAAGGCCTCACATGGAAATTTTGTATAGTAGAAGTACTATAAAAAGCCAATTAAAACAAGGCCTCACATGGAAATTTTGTATAGTAGAAGTATTACAAAAAGCCAATTAAAACAAGGCCTCACATGGAAATTTTGTATAGTAGAAGTACTATAAAAAGCCAATTAAAACAAGGCCTCGCATGGAAATTTTGTATAGTAGAAGTATTACAAAAAGCCAATTAAAACAAAGCCTCACATGGAAATTTTGTATAGTAGAATTACTATAAAAAGCCAATTAAAACAAGGCCTCACATGGACATTTTGTATAGTAGAAGTACTATAAAAAGCTAATTAAAACAAGGCCTCACATAGAAATTTTGTATAGTAAAAGTACTATAAAAAGCCAATTAAAACAAGGCCTCACATAGAAATTTTGTATAGTAAAAGTACTATAAAAAGCCAATTAAAACAAGGCCTCACATGGAAATTTTTTATAGTAGAAGTACTACAAAAAGCCAATTAAAACAAAGCCTCACATGAAAATTTTGTATAGTAGAAGTACTACAAAAAGCCAATTAAAACAAAGCCTCACATGGAAAACCTGCTGTATGCTGTCCATTTATCTAATTACTATAGTCATTAACATATACAATATGGAATTAATCTGCTGATGGTAACATAGCACAATATATAAGGTGTAGTAATTAATACTGAATGCTCACCACTCAATGGCCATTTATGTTTCTCTTTTCAACTGCCTTGCTCAGAAAGGGTCTACTTTGTAGACTAGGATGAATCATTGTTATCATGAACTCAAAAGGTCAGCTATGTTAACATATCATAAACTATAGGTCATTGTGACCTTTTCTGGTTCTAAGTGTGTAGCAATCATATAGATGTTTTCAAATATTAGGTATTAAAAGAAAATTCAAGATGGCTAACCAGGTAACCATTTTAGAAACAGACCCGCATCACTTAAAACAAAAGAGCACCTATTTCAAGTTTGGTTTGGTGCTTTATGGCACAGCAATACAGATAGGCTAAAGTGCCTTGCTCATCTTAGATGATGAACCTGGCTGTGGTAGAATTCAAACCTCTCTGTCACAAGTTCAGCAAGATAATTAACGTGCTGCTGTGGATCCTGCCTCCATCTGATGTCTCTGATAACATGTGGGAGAAAACACTTAATCAATTCTGCATCCATGAGTATTTATATATCAGAACCTCTTGTCAACATAACCATCTGTCATGGAAAGTAACCATAACAGATTTTCATACTGGTTGCAAAGACAGCCATATTAGGGGTCAGAGTTGTATCATTTTCATGCAGGACCAAATACACATAAGAGGAGATTTATTTCAAGCTCCATTTTAATTTTTCATTTTTAGTTATTTTTTTTGGTTTAACAACATTTCTCAGCACATGATAGGCTATACATGGTTGCTATTATATCTGGTGGAAAAACCTTTTTTCTTGTTTCAATCCCAGTGATGTTGACAGAAAGGGTTAGGCTTCTTAACACTAAGCACAAGCCAGCCACAATGTTTGGCCTAGGTCAGTGATGTAAAACTTATTTTTAGAAACCATTTTCTTCTTTAAGTCAATGACTTTGACCTCCAAATTGATTTGCCTTATTCTCCCACAATTCATCAACTAAGTTTGAATCTGATCAATCATGTAAAACTTGTGGGCAGACGTCTTATGATCATAGTAACTTTTGACCTTTTCACCTGAAAAAAATTAATAGGTTTCTTCCATATCCCAGGTGCAAAATGATATAAAAAAGACTGTTAGCTGGTGTAAAACTTGAGTTAGTGTGCAAAAATTTAAATTGTTAATGGATGGGAGGATTTAATATTTAAGACATAAAATATGGATGGTTTTACATTCAATTCCCAGCTTTATCTTTTTGTTGCACTGCCTTTTCTTTCTTCTATATTTTAGATCAGAACACAGTTAAGGCCTCCAGTCCAGTGACAACAAATTCACCAAAATTTCTTACAGACAACGTTTTCTTAATACTTAGTTCATCACCAAGTTCTACATTCAATGCCACAATGACAAGTAGTTTTCTGAAAAATTCAACTGACAATCAAACAATGACAACTAGTTCACTCGAAAATTCATTAGATAGCTTGAAAATAACTAGTTTTCTGTTGTCAACAGACAACTCTGCCTTGACTAGATCACCAGAAAATTCAACTGATGGTCTTATGACAAGGTCACCAACAAAGTCAACTAACAACTTTACAAGGACAACTAGCTTACAAACAAATTTAAAAGACAACCTCACCTTCACAAATAGTTCACCAACATATTTAACTGATTACATTATCATGACAAATTCACCAACAAAATATGCTGATAACTTTGCCATGGCAAATAGTTTACCAACAATTTCAATTGACAACTATACCACCACTACAAGTTTACCAATGAATTTGAAAGACAACCACATCATGATAAACAGTTCACCAACAAATGCAATGGACAAGTTTACCATAATAAGTAGCTCACTTAAAAATTCAACATACAACATAACCATGACAACTAACTTTCTAACAAATTCTTCTGATAAACTCACAAAGACAACTAGTTTACCAACAAATGTAACACACACATACACGACACCTAGTCCACCAGCAAATTTATCAAATATCTTTATGATGACATCTAGTCAACCTACTATTTTAATAAAAAATTTCACTACAATTAGTTTGCCAACAAATTCATACTTTACCCTGAGAACCAGTTCACTAATAAATTTGAAAGACAATCTAACTAAGACAAGCTTACCAAGAAATTTAACATTAACAACTGGTTTACCAACAAATCTGTCAAACAGCTTTATGATGACAACCAGTCAACAGGCAAATTCAATAGATATCCTTACCCTGACAACAAATTCACCCATGAACTCAACAGACAACCTTACCCTGACAACAAATTCACCCATGAACTCAACAGACAACCTTACCCTGACATCAAGGTCACACATCAACTCAACAGACAACTTTACCCTGACAACAAATTCACCCATGAACTCAACAGACAACCTTACCCTGACAACAAGGTCACACATCAACTCAACAGACAACCTTACCCTGACAACAAATTCACCCATGAACTCAACAGACAACCTTACTCTGACATCAAGGTCACACATCAACTCAACAGACAATCCTATCCTGACAACTAATTCACCCATGAACTCAACAGACAACCTTACCCTGACAACAAAGTCACACATGAACTCAACAGACAACTTTACCCTGACAACAAATTCACCCATGAACTCAACAGACCTTACCCTGACAGCACATTCACACATGAACTCAACAGACAACCTTACCCTGACAACAAGGTCACACATCAACTTAACAGACAACCTTACCCTGACAACAAATTCACCCATGAACTCAACAGACAACCTTACCCTGACAACACATTCACTCATGAACTCAACAGACAACCTTACCCTGACAACAAGGTCACACATCAACTTAACTGACAACCTTACCCTGACAACAAATTCACCCATGAACTCAACAGACAACCTTACCCTGACAACAAATTCACCCATGAACTCAACCAATACACTTACCAGGACTACTCCTTTGCCCATCAATTCGACTTCATACCTCATGACAGGTTCACCTATAAATCAAACAGCAAGTCAAGTTTTAAATTCCATATCCATACCCCCCACTAGCTGGGGTCTGAATTCAGTGTCAACATCAACTAATGACCAACAAAGCACAAGTGGAGGACAAAAATTTAATTCTGCTGCACCTACTTCTGCCCTGTCAACTCAACACTATGGACCAAGTAAGTGGACTGGACATTTCTTGATTGTAGATGATGTCTAATATTCAGCTCCACATTTAATGATGACATGTTGCAGACATTTTACTATGTTATATACAAGAGTTCCACAGTCTTACTAAATTTAAAAGTATGAGTTTTAAGTATGTTCTTTTTATTGTTGTTTTGGGTTTAACATTATTTTTCAGTGCAAGATAGGCAATACATGGTAGCCAGAATAACTTGTGGAGGAAGAACCTGGGAAAACCCAGGGAAGAACCACTGACCCATGAAAAACTACTGGCAAGCTTTCTCTCATACCCACATTGAACAAGCTTGATACTCAAACCCATGTGGTCAGAGGTAAGAAGGCAAAGGTGAGAGGTGATCAATAAAGATGAGTGCTTTAGACCACTCATCCACCCAAAGTGTACATATATTCTAACAATTATCAAGACAAAGGGATAGAATGTAAGCATTGTATAGGTTTACCACCAAAAAAACTGAAATATCACCAATCACATGGTACTTATGAATCAAACTTTGAAATCAGCATATATTAACAAATATATGCATTCATTACAAGATCATTTAAAAGAATCAATAATATTCTAACAGCACATAAGGTAAGCATTCTCGATTAATACCAGTAGTGTAAGAAAACAAAGTTATGATTTCCAGAACTTACAATATCCATGTAAATGGTGATATATAGCAGCTGCTAACATTTTACTTCAACATTACAAAATTCAGTTATGTATCCATCCTTACATGGCAAAACATAATCATGATAAATTTATCAATCTTATTCCTCATAAAAAGTATAATTCATTTATTTTAGATTTTACCATTTTAAATTTAACTAATATTCTAATAAATCTACATTATCACAGATATTCTTCATACTTCCTACATAAATCCGATTTCAAACAAATGTTTTACAAATTTTTTAATTGTTTCATTTGACAGCAACATGCTATGTAACAAATGCAGTATGCATGATGCGGCCTGACCTCTGTGACAGCAATGGGATATACGAGGAACAAAATTGTACAGGATGGGATCACTATTGTGTAAATGAGCTCACACGCACCTCAGATGGAGGTCATGTCTTGAATCAGAGGCAAGTACATGCACATAACATCCATTCTAGATCCTTTATTTTTCACTCTTCTTATTTAAAATTTTGAAAAGAATGGTAGGTTAAAACTTAATATCTTTATGCATTCACTACTGAGTAGGTGAAATAAAATACGACATTCAAATACGTTGAAGATGAGTTAGCCAAAGGTGAATATTGTAACAGTTCATTGCCTTTGAAAATAGTTATATGCATGCATACCTGTTATTTTGTGAAAGTGGGTGGATAGTATAATGCTTAAGATTACCTAATATATATCTAATTACCTAACATATATCTAATTACCTAATGTATATCTAATTACCTAATGTATATCTAATTACCTAATATATATCTAATTATCTAACATATCTAATTACCTAACATATATCTAATTACCTAATATATATCTAATTACCTAATATATATCTATTCTAATTACCTAATATATATATATATATATATATATATATATATATATATATATATATATATATATATATATATATATCTTATTACCTAATATATATCTCCTTAGATGTGGAAACCAACTGGAGTGTTACCATGACTGGTGGCTTCAAACCAAGCCAAGATCTGAATGTATGTCATACAGCAATGAAGACCATAACAAAACCACACATTCTTTCAAATGTACTTTTTGCTGCATAGAAAACCTCTGTAACAAGGATCCTATTCCCCGAATTGATACATGGTTTCTGCTATAATATTCTAGGGATATTATTCCTCAAATAATATGTGGTTTCTAATCTAAAATTCTGGGCATGCTTAATGAATCTGAAAATAAATGTAACTATTGTGTATAGAGCAAGACAGACTTCCAATCTTCTGATGTAGAATGATGAAATGATCAGAGTTTCTTAGTAAAAAGACAATAATGAATACCAGCACAGAGAATTCTAGCAAAGAAAGGCAACAAACAACAAACTTTTCAAGGCAGTGTGCTGATTTTTCCCATCAAGATTTTGGAGAATCTGGTTGTTGGTGTTGCAATTATTTTAATGCCAAACACGGTGCCATTTCTTTTTGTACTGAGCAATTTCCACCAGTGTGAATGGGGTAGTTCTAGGATAATGCTGAATATAGTCACCTAAAAGTATGCATTTTTTATATTGAGCCTTTATGTACTGCTATGTAACTTGAATAAGTTTTAATAATGATCTGCAAATGGGATTTGACGTTGCTAGCATCTGTATCTAAGACAAAAAATAAAATCAATTTTTTTCTTAAAGTAAAATCATTTACTACCACATTTCTAGTGTTGTTTTATTTTTTAGACCAAGAAAGTGTGTTCACAAGCAGGATCTGGGTGTGTATGACCAAAAAATCCATGTTTAAAGCTATTTTTCAGACATTGATATGCTATATATGGTGGTCAGTATAGCTGTTAGAGAAAGAACATGGGAGAACATCAGTAAGAACCACCAACCAACAGGATGCTACTAGCAAGCATTCTCACATACTGACAATGGCCGAGTCCAAGACTCATGCAGACAGAGGTGAGATGGCAAAGATCAGTAAAGGCATGGACCACTCTGCCACCCTGTCATCTAACTGAGAATAGGCTATCTTTTCATATCAGCCTAAAGAAAATGATTGGAAATTCTAATCTAAAAACAATAACTTTTTTTCTTTAAAGCACTTAAAACACTTAGAAAGGAAACAAAGTAGTTGGTAGACATAGTAATATCAAATATCATTAAATGCAAACATATTTGCAAACTCACATAATCACAACCATCATTGATATTAAGATACACATACACACATATTATTGTCTATAAATCCATTTGACATATTCTTAGATGAAGTCTTTGCTACTCTGGGTTTGAAGAAAATGCAATCATCACTGACATTCATCTTTGCACTCATTAGCGACATGATGCTACTGTTGTTTAATCATCCCTGCTAGATTCTCTGATGAGTGAATCCTGGTAAGAACAAGGATTATTCATAATGTTAGTATTGTCATAAGTGATGAAGTCGGATCATGAAATATGCTCGTCTCATCTATAAATCACATTTGGAAACTACAATTTTATTGCAGGAGGAGACAAAAGTTTAATTGGTGCTTTACAGGTGTAATTGGTGCTTTACAGGTGTAATTGGTGCTTTACAGGTGTAATTGGTGCTTTACAGGTGTAACTGATGCTTTACAGGTGTAATTGGTGCTTTACAGGTTTAATTGGTGCTTTACAGGTGATACAGCAGTAATAAATACATCTGTCCTGTATGGATAATAATGCTTTGTCAATACAAATAAAATGCAAACACAAACATGTGCATATTATGGTCTATAAATATTTCAGTCAATCTATTTCAAAGGCTAAACTCAACCTGAAAAGCATGTATCAATTAATAGTTGATATTTTAACAAGATTAAGATAATGAATAATATGAAAGAGAACTAATATAAGTGTTCAGTTCAGAATGTTGAATATGTTGCATACAGGTTGTTGTACATATTTTGATGTAAATTATATACTCCAGAATGTTGTAGGTTTAATGCCATTTTTCTGCACATGACAGGCAAAATGCAATGACTATTATAACTGGTGCATGAAGAACCGTGGCAAATTCCTGTAAGAACCACTGACTCGGGCTGAGCCCAAGACTTGAACCGATGCGAACAAGGTTCAATATAAAAAAAATCGGTAAACGAGAGCACTACAGTCCACTTGGCCACATAGGACCTCACATTCCAGAATGACTTGCACTCATATGTTGTCTGCAGTATAATTCCAAAGTTGAAGCATGTTTTCACTTAATCTTCCTTCTAATAAAGTAATTAATAAATGTACATATATTATGTACTTAAAATTGTATCAAGACCTCTCATTTTACACAGACTCTTTTTCATTCCATTTTATTAATTAATTGTGATACATTAAAACTGTTACAACTAAAATTGGATATCAAATGAAAAGATCAAAATAATGATGTAGAAAAAATAAACTTTAATGCCACATGGTAAACTAATTACCCCAGTATTTGGTACATCTGTTTAAAATATTGCAACATATGAAACTATTTTATATAGACAAAACTTGGGTTTCAGCAAAAAAAAATGTAAATATATATCATAGTAAAGCTGAGCAAGAGCCATAAAATCTCATCATTAAGAATATGTCTTTGTAGACAAAAACATTTTTCAGGGTACACTTGTACACTTTAAAAATATCAAATTGTGTATGATGATAATGATGATTATGATGATGATGATGATGATGATGATGATGATGATGATGATGATGATGATGATGATGATGAAGGTAAGGAAAGCTGAAATACATACAGCAATAAAAACCTCACTATTACGAATAATTACAATCATAACACCTTCACAGACTTTTGGAGATTCCTTGCCAAATATACAAATGAAAGATGAAATGATGAATTGTACCATATTACAAATCTTCAGCATATTTTCAGTGGTAATACTGTCAATGTCAACAATCTGTTTTCTGTGAAAACAAAAAAGGACAAAACATATATCTGAATTTGGAGTATATATGAGCTATTGACATACATGTATATCATTCAAACAGGAAATATAAATGTCTAGCACCTTATGAGGTAAAAGTTCTTTGTGTATTTTGCCACATATGTATCTAATAATCTAAAAACCAATCACAGAGCTACTTGTGGCCAGGCTCTGTATTCATTAAACTTCTCAACCTGAGTGCATATTCAAAGTAAAATTTGGATTATATCTCACTTGTGTTATTTGTATTAAAATGTTCTCCATATTCAACAAATTATTTAAATGAATAGCCTTAACTCTTCTCATACATAAATCAATTTCTGCATGACTGAGAACCACAAGAAAGTTTTTTGTGTACACTGAAGTTGACAAGTTTGCTGAATATACAGCCGGTTCAATTAGCTATGAATATACAGCTAGTTCAATTAGCTATGAGTATACAGCCAGTTCAATTAGCTATGAATTTACAACCTGTTCAATTAGCTATGAATATACTGCCAGTTTGATTAGCTAGAATATACAGCCAGTTCAATTAGCTATGAAGATACAACCAGTTCAATTAGCTATGAATATACAGCCAGTTTAATTAGCTAAGAATATACACCCAGTTTAATTAGCTAAGAATATACAACCAGTTCGATTAGCAATGAATATACAGCCAGTTCAATTAGCTATGAATATACAGCCAGTTTGATTAGCAAGAATATACAACCAGTTAAATTAGCTATGAAGATACAACCAGTTCAATTAGCTATGAATATACAGCCAGTGTAATTAGCTAAGAATATACAACCAGTTTAATTAGCTAAGAATATACAACCAGTTCGATTAGCTATGAATATACAGCCAGTTCAATTAGCTATGAATATACAACCAGTTTAATTAGCTAAGAATATACAACCAGTTCAATTAGATATGAATATACAATCAGTTTAATTTGCTATGAATATACAGCCAGTTCAATAGCTACGAATATACAGCCATGTCATTTAGCTATAAATTTTAGAACCAGTATATTTCACCATGAATATATAATCTCAACCAGGAATATGGCAAATTTAAAAAAAAGATAATGACTGTTATAGTATGACTAATAAAATCTAAAAGCATGGTATGGCCCTTTATCTATGACAAATTACATTCATGTTAACTATTTTTGTAAATCATGAATGGTACATTAAATGCAACTACAACAGCAGTATTTACAAAACATAGACCTTACAGACTATATCAATAAGATGCTAGTGTCAGATAAATATTCAGCTGTTTGATATTAATGATGCTGCCCTGCTATACCTATACAAAGTATATATATATATATATATATATATATATACATATACATACACACACACTATTATACATACTCAAAGGTGAGGTATTTTACACTACTGTAAAAATACACTGCTGAACATACTCAAAGGTACTGGGTGTGTGTGAGGGTGGACACTATATGAATATAGCTCAGGGGTCAATGTATTATTCTATACAACTATATATATATATATATATATATATATATATATATATATATATATATATATATATATATTGCTAAGGCTGTCATTGTTTCAAAACTGGTGTTTGTTTTAAGTCCTGGAACTAAATGTAGTACTTGAGACTAATGTTTATATGTTTGCCAAGTGAGTCGATATCTTTTGAAGCTGCTTTATGAAATCACACCACCATAGCTAGTTGGTCTGGTAAGATGCTATTGGCTCTTCAAAGCAGAAATTCAAGCATTGGGATTGAAAGCAACAGAGTCTCTTTTGAAAACTGACACTGGCTGGTGAACCCTACAGCCAGGTTTCTTCCAGTATCTACATTAAAAAAAGAAAAAGAAAATTATCAGCATTGACATTGGGAGGATTAAACTAAAATGGCTGTTTTAGTTCCTGCTATTTTGAACAAATATGTGGAGAAAGCAAAAAAAACTTCAGCTGGTCCTAAATTGATATAACTCCCAGCACACACTATTTTGCACCGAAAGTACAATAAAAACTCTTGCATCTGTTTTTTCTTCAAAGTGCAATGTATTTTTCTTACATTCTGTCAAATTTGTGTATGAATTTATTTTTGTTTTGCAATTATGTTTCATTCAATGGCATCCACACAAAAATGTCAGACATTATACTTCATAAAGTGATTGAAATTCAATGCATCTGTAGCCTAATCGTTCGCAAATTATCATCCAGTGGTGGAATATAGTCTGGTTGGTAGCAAATTATCACATTGTGGTATAGTCTTGTTGGTAGCAAATTATTACCTTGTGGTGGAGTATAGTCTGGTTGGTAAAAAATTATTACCCAGTAGTTGTTTGTTGAGATTCACATTTGATTCAGAAACTCACCTCAATTTAGAATGCAAAACTTTTGTCCTATGTTTATGACAGTTAACTGGTCCTTAATCCTAAATTTTATCTTTTTATTTCAAAAGATTTTCCTTTTGATTGTTATGTCTCTACTATCCTTGCATGAACTTTGGAAGACAGTGATAACTTTTCAGTCAATAACTGGATAGCTTTGGCTTTTCTTGCCATCATTTCTTTTGTAACATTGCTTTTTGTAACTGTATCATTTTTTCATAGTTATGATTTAATGAAGTTAGTGGTTTGTTAATTTTTCTAGATTCTGCACCAAAAAACTTTTTTATATGGAAATTATGATTTTGATTATTTTGAGTTAGTAATATAAAAATAATTTCTTTTCAAGTTTACAAAAATGTCTTTAAAATTGCATATTTTGCTTATTTTTATGACGTTTTAATAAAGACAGTAATCATGAAAAATGATTTTCTTCACATTTAACACATATGAGTCAATTGTTTAAAAATGCTTTTTATTAAAACATATAGATCCATGTCACACAGCATGTTACAAGCAGGTTGGCAAGTAATCAAAGAAGTGGATGTTTTGTGCATGTTGAGGCCATGTAACTGAAAGCAAAATAGTCTTGTAAAGTTTACCTAATTGCATGCATGTGTGGTTTATTGATCTGATAGTTGACTAAGTGTGGAGTCATTATCACTGCAGGCAGGAATGGTTCCCCAGGATTATCTGGCTTCTGAAAATAGAAGGGTTATGGTAATAAAATGTTATCAAGTACTGATGTAAAAATAGACACCCACTCCAAAAGTATTACTGAACACTACTACAATATTAATTTGATTCACTGACAAACCTGTATCAGTGGCCATTAATTTCCATGTGAAGGTCACTTGTCAAACCTGTATTATTGGTCATTAACTTCCATTATCAAGGTCACCTGTGTGTTGCCTCAAATTCAGATGCTTAATAATAGCTGGATTGAACAAAATCATGCATCTTTTGTACCCAAATGAGTTAACTTTATTGGTTTAGGTATCTCAATGGATGATAAAAATGTATATATGGAACATGACTATTCCACCAATGTGCCTCAACATTTACCTAAGCACAAAATGAAAGAAAGAGCTGGACATAATCACTATATGCCCTACCACACTCTGGATCAACTAAATACCATCTTGGTAAATAATGGCATATGGATTTACTAAATGCTATCTTGGTAAATAATGGCATCTGGATCTACTAAATACTCTCTTGGTAAATAAAGGCACATGGATCTCCTCGATACTATTTTGGTAAATAATGACATCTGAATCTACCAAAATACCATCTTGGTAAATAATCTCATCCAGATCTACCAAACTACCATCTTGAGATATAATGGCATCTTTATCTACTAAATAATATTAAAATAATGAGCCAATGAATCTGATTCACAGATGGACTGAAACAATTCATGACCTGTCTTGTTCAATTGGCTAGTTCTTGAAGTCTGGAAGTATAACTTCTTAAGTTATTGGAAAGTTGAGATCAAAAATATCCAAAGTCAGATAATAGAGATGATTTGCTGATTTATGGATGAGCAGAACCTTGTTATATGCTGCTGGAATGTACACAACTGTTTTGAAATAAATTCTTCTCTCATTTTCCAAATCATATTGACATCAAGCAAAAGGTCAGGGTCACTCTATCAGGCAAAGTGGGCAACATGGTTACCCAAAAATGTAAACTTCACCTTCTTTAGTAAGATACCTGGAAGCAGGAAGTTCCATGGCTAACCCACAGCAAGAAGGATAAGAAGACCTATTCAGTTTGTTCTGCATATAGTATGATCGGAAACATTTCTAGTTGGCTTCAATAACTTTAAAATTGGTACAATCAGAACACATGAGCTGATACAGCAGCCACTGGCTGTTTTGAAAGTGTGTTACATTGCTGAATAAGGCAGCCTTTTAAAAACCATGTGTCATGATAGCAATTCTCATTTTGTTGAGAATTATGAATGCCCATATACTATGTGAAATTATGTGAGTTGGACAAGGTTTGAAAATAGGCAGTGCCTAGCAAATATTGTCAAATTTATTAGGGCTATTGCTGATAATCATAGGGTCAGAACAGGGCCCTATCATTTCCTCCAGTCAGGTTTTTTTCCCAATTTTTATTTTAGTTAATAGTGATTGCTCCACTGACACGTTTAACAATGAGGCAGAAATTGTATATATTCTTTCAAGTGAAAGGTAAATGTTATAAACTTTTATTTTGATACTATTGAATTTAAAAGTATTAAACAGAAATTTAGATCCATTCTATTTATTATACTGTAAGCTCTTAAACCACCTATTTAACATTAGATCCATTCTAGTTTACTTAATTTTGTTAATTCAATACTTTAGTAGTTCTTTTTAGGTTTAAATTCATTAATTTTTTGGTATCAAAAATGAACCCAAGAGAGACAGTGAAACCATTAATTGTCCTATAGTGGGCCTTATGTAAGAGAGATATGGGAATGAATGGAAGAAAAAGAATGCTGCAATAGGAACATATAGGGCATCTGACAGTGATGCTGATGCTGCTTATGATGACGATGATTATGAAGATGATGATAAATACCACTTTAAATAACACACAGTACACAGGTTCAATAGACACTTTATTGTACATTAAATAATCTTTGGCATAACAAGGGCAAATCCTATTGTTCTACAGGAATACCTCAGGAAGAGAGACTTGGGTGAGTCTGAAGGGTTGTGAAGCGTGTCAGACACTTGTAAGTGGAGCTGCAAGGGGCTGATACAAGTTTTATAGGGACAATGAAAACCAAAACTTGACAAGTCTGATCCTTAGTATGCTATGATAACAAACATCAGACCATACTTCATACATGCACCGTAGGAAGCGGGTATTAAGTATATATATGGGCATAATAGTTAAGTATATTTAGGTACTGACACAAATTAGGGTTCAATAGCAAAGTTGTGAATGCATGAAACTTGACAATGGCCCAAACAAAGTGAAGGGAGCACTGTGACTATGGAACTGTAACAAAGGAAATTTAAGGATATATATAGAATATAGATAATTATTACTGAAAATGCATGAAATAGATTTGGAACTGCATGATAAACCTGATGTGTATAAACATATTAGACTGCCAATTCACATGTCAACTAATAGATGATACAGCTGAAAGGATAATATAGCACCGGGACAGCAATAGTGTCTCTGAAGTGTAAAAAATATTTTTAAAAAAACTAGGATGGTCTCCCTCAGTAAAGAAACGAATAGCGCATTAATTGACACACGCATGAACCAACTTAAGAGGCACATGATGTAAGATCTGTCTCTGTGCAAAGCTAATTCTGTCTGAGTGTACCTGAATATATCTACAATATGCATTAGAGGACCATCAACCTAAGGTCTGGATAAGATGATCCGGAATTCCAGCCTTAGCAGCACTAGTAGCTGCCCACAAGCAGAAGTAGTGCCCATTATAATGACATGCATCATAACCTAACCTGGACAAAATGGCCTTAATGGTAGTGATAAAGAAACTTCTAGTTAAAGCATTACCATTGTCATGAGAAAACATGGATCACAAGAGCAAGCTTCAGCTAATATCCGAATACAATAGAATTTCTTCATCACATGGTATGGGCAGATAACTTTAAGTTAAATGCAGCAGTGACACTGAAAAGCACAAATCTCTACATGCATCAGAGATGCAGTATGATCACATCTAAGGGTGGCTACCCAATTTTAAAACTGACTTATCATGGTCCTATGTATGAGTTAATGGAATAGCCCTGCATAATGAGTCTAAATTAAAAACATAGAAATACAACAGTGAAACCTTGAGTGTTACATATTGATATCTGGTGAACAATAACAACAGGAAAATGTAAATAAATATTAATAAAAAAAATTCATTGGAAAAACCAAAATGTTGTATACACAATATATATCAACCGTTTGATTTACTACATCACTGAAAAATTAGAATCCACTGTCTGAAGGCACGGTTGCTCTGCTGGGCAAAAGACAAGACTATTTCTTTCTTTCATATTTTCCAGTGATAGCAAGATTTTCATATTAGCTGCTGTGGTGAACTATTGGATGTCATATTGGCATCATTTTCATGTAGGGCTAAGTAACCCCTATGTCAGTGTGACATTCCATAATGGGAAGGTAACGGCAGCATGTATTTCAATAAAGTTATCAGGGGAGCCATACTGGCTGTTTGATTGACAAAATTTTCAAATCAGACCAACTACCGGTAAGTGTCACATGGAGTGCAAATCTCATGCTGATATAGAAGGAAGGAGTAAAGAAAACAATATTCTTAAGATACCCATGATAGCATCATACGGAGTAAGTCAGTATCATTTAGGCCAACTAGACACCATAATAACTATTCATTTAATAATACTAATAATAAGATTTTCAAAATGGCTATCATGGTGTTATCAGATTAGCACTTACCATTTTGGCTGAGTAACAATAACGACATTTTGAAGATGGCTGCCATGTTAGCCACATTAGCTGTCAGATTCATACCATTTCCATTTATGATAAGAAGACATCATAAGAGGTCTTCTGGTGAAAACAAACTATTGATCTAACCAGTCATCTAGGAAAAGTAGTGATAACAAGATTTTTCAGATGGCCATTGTTGTTTACATACTAAAGGATAAATTAACAACTTTTTTCATTCTTGATATTTTCTGTGAAAAATCCATGTAGATATAACCATTTATTCAACATAAATAGCGATACCAAAATTTCCATGATAGCCACTATAGTGACCCTACTTTGCGGCCAACTAAAAAAAACGCCTTTAACTACAAGTGCTAAGCTGATAAAACTATCCATTCATGAAGAGTGTCAATAACAAAATTGATACTGTGGCTGGCATTCTGTATGTGTGCAAATCACCATTTTCATATGGGCCCAACTAGACATTACAGATGTCTTCTCATGAAAGCCCTATATCATTATGACATTTTATTCCAGTAGATGGTTACTGTGGTGGCAACATTGAACTCTGATTGGTACTATTTTCATTTAAGATCAAGCTGACAATCACAAGAAAAATAAAGATAATCAGTGAAAAAGACGTTTGGATCAGCTCCATGTTATTTATCACCAACTACATAAGTCTTCTGGCAACAATTCCATGTTAATATGATTATGTACAGAAGGAGTAGCCATAGCAAGGTTTTCAAAATGGCTGCAATGATTGCCAACCTGGTCAGATCAACACCATTTTGATTTAGGACCAAGCAGATATCAAAAGAATATAATTCTGGTGAAAAGTAGATGTTGTATGGACCAATTGGACATCATAAAATGTTATCTTGTAAAGTAAATATCTCAAGTTCATACAACCATCACAAATTCTCAAGATGGCCACTGGATGTACAAGCAGCATCATTTTTATTTAAAGTCAACTAGAGAACAAGTAAAAAAAATCCATATCAATTTCCATTCATGAGAAACAGCAATAACAAAATGTTTAAGCCTGATATTGTGGGGACCATATTATAAATCTGATCTACACCAATTTCATTAGACCAACAAGTCTTTTAGTGAAAACCCTAAGCTGGCATGACCACCCATTCAGGAGATTTGACACAGTAAGATTTTCAAGATGGCTTTCATATACTGGATGTAAAGCTGGCATCATTTTTATGTAGGACCAACTAGACCATGCATTGAATGTCTGTGCAAATAGTAGTTTCATTGCAATCCTTCAATTAGTTTAGGAGAAGTAGTTAAGAGTTATGGATGGCCATCTAGTCCAAACTGTAGGAGTTAAACTGTAGGAATTTATATATATATATATATATATATATATATATATATATATATATATATATATATATATATATATGTGTGTGTGTGTGTGTGTGTGTGTATGTGTGTGAGCTTATCTACTTTGTTTTTGCACTTGCAATGTTCAAAATAAAGCAAATGTTGGCACAGTTCTAGTGCAATGTCTTTATATGTGGAAATTATGACACTTATATCCTATCTAAATCAGACATCAAAATGGTTGCACTCATGTTCTCAAAAAAAACATGTTTGAACTAGTCCTAAGTGGAACCAACTTTAGCAGTTATTAAAATGCAAAATTAATTTGCTAGACTTGGCAATGCCAGCTTCTGAAAATGCACAAAATGAATAACTAAATATATTTTTAAAAAAGTACAAAATGTTATAAGCTCATTTTCTCATGCAACTCACTTTGTTCTTAGTATGTTATGTGCTTTTTTGTTGTTGTTGTTGGGCATAATGCCATTTTTTAGCTATTCATGGCAGCCAGTATTAATGGTGGAGAACCACTGACCCACAAGAAGCTACTGGCAAGCTTTCTCACATATCCACATTCGCCAAATCCTAGACTCAAACTCACACAGATAGAGGTGAGATGGCAGTAATCCGTAACAGACAGCGCTTTAGACCACTTGGCCACTCACGGTCCCCTATGTTATGTGCAAAACAAGCACAGATAGCTCATCTTTTTCATAGACAACTATTACATCAGGACATCAGAGCAGGGCAAGAGGAGGGTCTCTGACAATAGATATGTAATTACCACATAATTATACACTCATTTTAATAGAAGTAATAGCTTATCCATAGCTATTGTTTAGCTGAATTTGTCAGTAAGGTGGATTGGCTGATGCTCTGTTAAACTTTAAAAAAAAGAGAAAATGGAAAGTAGTCACCATTGGTGGAGAGGTCAATGTTATGAAATTTTGGTATTTTTCGTGGCCACATGTTGTACCATAACAATGGGACCTAGAGAAAAAATGCCTGCACTTTGTTGCAATAACAAACAGGAGTAAAAAGGAAGAAAAGGTAGTATGGGAATGCCTTCATGTTGTCCTCCAAAAAAGAGTGATTAAGGTATGCCCAAGAGGTAGCATCAGAACCAACCTCATGGGCTCCAAGTTTCATAAGGTGAGGTCTTGAAATTGAGATATTGGTATACTCTTGTTGACAATGTGTTGTGCAACAGTGGCAGGAGAAACATCTATGCTTCTTACCCTTTTCTTTTCATTTGAAATCCTTAAGATAGAAATGGAGTACCTGCATTAAATCAAAGTCACTTGAGGAAATAAAACTGTGGAAAAGGGTTACCATACAGACCCCTTCCCCTTAACCAAACAGATAGTGTAACACCAATGGATTCAATCATTGTGTAGGAAAAAACATGGTTAAAAAACACTGCAATAAGCAAATTTTCTCTGATTTTTGGCACATGTCTGATCACATCAATGTATTTGACAAAGATTACCTACCTATATGTGCTTGTTTTGCACATAACATACCAAAAGACAAAGCAAGTTGTACAAGGAATTGCAAAGTACTGACAATTCTTCATTCTAAGGCAGGATGTATGCACATCAAACAGGTGATACATTTTTTTGCATGAAAAAGAAAGCTAAACTTGATATGGGTAAACTTTTTCTGCTGTTAATCTGGCTTAATCAGGGTTAGAAAATGTAGCTGCTAAGATACTTGATCCTCCAGGTGCTTCATCATTTGATGTTTGTCAAGGTAGCAATATCTGAAAGGACTAAAGATCATGGCTGGGTTACTAAAAAACCAAATCAGCATAAAAAATAAACATTACTTTCATTCTCTTTGCAGTGTAGGTTCAGATTCAGGGCTTAAAGTTGATAAGGTGGATTAGAGTTTATACCAGAGTAAATGGGGGGGGGGATTAAACATGCTAACTCATTATACTTTGATTACTGAGGTAGTATAACACTTGGTTTGACTTCAGCATTTAAAGTTTGTTAAGATGTCTAAGAGTGCTGAATGATAAAAAAAACACCAAACCAAGGCACCAAAATATCACATGAACTTCAATGATGGTTGAAAGAGGAATCACATTTAAAGGGATATGCATGCTACTGTCTAGCTAATTTAGAATCGACATCACATGTCATGCAGAAGTAACATCTTCCAATACAAAGCTGTTGTGAATGTGATGCCTGCTCTGAGCCAGAAAGTCCTATATTCAGTTTATGTCAATCTCCCGTGATTATTGAGCACAAATGAAACCTATTTTTAACTCAATTGTGTATTTTGTCTGCAATCAAGAGGCAGATGAAAATTTTCAAGTTTTACCCAACTTCAATAAATATTTGTAAAAGTAAAGGTTTTCTTTTGAGTCTGTTACACACCTTTTCTTTCCGCTGATCCACCCACCCCATTTTCTAGTACTGTGAGAACCCTAAAAAAAGCTTCATACCAAATCTGGTTAAATTTCCTCAATTCCAAGTAAAGTTATGATTTGGAAACCAAATTGCTGATAAAGGATGCATGGGCAGTGTAATTTCTAGTACTGTGAGAACCCTAAAAAAAGCTTCATACCAAATCTGGTTAAATTTCCTCAATTCCAAGTAAAGTTATGATTTGGAAACCAAATTGCTGATAAAGGATGCATGGATGGATGGGCAGTGTAATTAATATAGGAGTCCCCAGATTTCTCTATTTATGAATTTTAGTCTTCAATTTGGAGATGCTGGGAAAAGCATAATTTTTTGTTTTTGCCTGTAATGATAATTTTGGTAGTGGAAACCACCAATCCTGAGTGTCTGTTTCATCTGTGATGATAGTTCCAGTGCTGGTAGCCACAATATTTACCTTAGTACTTCTGTCCACTCATTAAACTATGTACAAATTTACTGACTAAAATAACATGCCATTCATTATAGTCGATGCCTGAGAGCCATGAACTTCACCAACTGGAGTCATATATCCCACTTGACAATCCAGAAAAATGTTAATAATTCTAAGTAAACTCTCCCCACAAGGCTAAATTTCTGGGAACAGTTCCATCTTTACTTACACTGACTTGTTTGGTGATAGTTCCTGTCTGGGGACCAGTTAATGACCTGATAGGCATGGCAACTCCTGTAACTATTTCTGGAAGTTTGAATATGTCATTTTTGGTCCTGCCACGGTTACATAACATGTTCCTCAGGGTTTTCTGCTCTATACTTGGAAGGGACTTGTATAGGATTTTGTTTTGCATGCTGGTGTCCCACAGCATTGGGTATATCAACAGGATGCCAGTCTCAGCATACAACTTGTTAAATCTGAAGAAAAAAAGCATCACAAAACTCACCTAGACAGATAATAGTCTAAAAGGTAACTGAAATACCAAACATACATATGAATAAAATGGGTACAAAGTTTTCAATGTGGAAAGCAGTAAATGACTGAACATATTAACAAAATCTAACTATAGCATACTGCATAGGCTTTTTCATCCAAAACTAACATGAAGGAGGTGAAAGTCACAGACTTCAAGCAACCTTAGACTAACTACCAGTATGACAAGAATTAGAAGCATAGTTCATGCATCAGTAATTACTTTCATCAGCCATTACAGCTGAGTCCTGTCATGAAACTAAGCTATTCCTACAGCCAATCGCAATGGTCAGAAAGGGTCTCCTGTTTAGACTATGATGAAAATAAAATGGAAAAATCTGTCGTCATTAACTAAACACAAATACTTCACATATGTTACTACCCACAAAATCATGGTTACACAGTGACCTTTGGTTTTCTATGCATCTGCTTACCATGTTTAATGAGTTTAACATAAACAATACCAATTAAATGAACTTTAAACACAAAGTTCAATGAAGCATGAAAATTAACATAGATCAGAAACTTCATCTTGCAATAATAGTGTCATACCTGCCATAACATGTGTCATGATTTTTGTACTCCCTAACCAACTTTCAAAAAACATTTTAGTAATCTTTGAAGGAAAATTTTTAAAAATATAACATTACAACTTCAATATATACCTGTAACATTTACAGAAGGTAAACAGTCCTGCTTAGAGTTCAAGTAAAACAGTCTTTAAGGCAATTTTTACAGCAAATTGTCATAAGGGCAATTAAAAGGTAAAGTTCAGTATAAACAACAACCATTAAATTCTTTGAAGACTGCTGTGGGAGAGCCCTATTGTACTAATTTGCATAGGTAAAGTTCACAAATTGGAAAAAATCAAATTCATTGTAAGTTACTGTTAAATCAAAGAGATTCTAGTTACATGTTCAGGAATACAAGTTTAAACATCATTGCCTTGAATGAGAATGTTTTAGCCATCTGTGTTAAAGATTATTGGCACATTTTTGAACAGCAGCAATGTTTCTTTGAAGTCAGATTTTACTCCATCAATACAATGCAAATTATTTCAGTTGCCAGAAAGGTGTTTAAGCGTGATTCATTTTTTTAATGTGATTCAGCAAGTAATAAGCTCTCAGTTAATCAAGCTATGTCCATTAAAAATAAATTTAAAAATTTAAATTTAAAAAGCTTATGGTATTTAGTTCATGAAATTCAGCAGTATGGGGAAAGCATTTAATTCTTGCACAAAAACGAACTACACCTTGCACATTTGTTGTGATTTTATGAACGATCTTTGTGTTTGCAATTTTGGAGAATATAATAAAGAATGGATGGTGGATTGTATTGTATATTGGTAAATCTCTGCTGTTAGTTGGTGCACATATGCCTTTTGTTGTTAACTAACATGTATATTTTTATAACATGCAGATCGCTTCATCAAACAAATCACGGCAACACTGTTGTGTAAAAAACCATCCAAAAATATGATCATGTACACTCTCATTTATTAACACACATCATGAACCTACTGAAATTTCAAGCATGTTATTATATTGATGCCATATTGGTTTTCATTTATCTTGATCATTGGTTATCTCTATGCTTTTTGGCACACCCCAAGGCCGGCAACATAACCGGGTTTGACTGTAGGTACATTATAGTTGTGACAATGTTAACATTATGGCTTCAAACAATTTATTTCTAATCAAGATTCTCTTAGTGAATGCAGCAGGGATATTTGAACTGCCGTACCAGCCAGTCTGTATTGAGTGCAAAGATGAAAACTAACAACACAAGCATTACCTTTAAAACCCATACTGAACCGATGATAGCAGTAATGATTGCATATAATTAAGCATATATGTTGCCATCCAATGGATTTTCTATTATTTAATGTCAGTGTGGTTGTGACTGCATGAGTGTTTACACATATGTGTACACTGTATGTGTGTAATGATGATATTTGTCAATACTAAGTCTACCAACTATTTTTTTTTCCTTTGTAAGTGCATTAAATGCTTTAAAGAAAACAGACAAATTATTTTCCTTTTATTGAGATCTGAATTTCCAGTTTCTACAGGCATATTCTCAATTGGATGTCACTTTTGTTTGGACATATGCAATTAACCACTTTGGGACTTGAAAACACTTATTGAGTATCCAAACAAACCCAACAATATCTGGAAATATGACAGGTATGGGGTGTAGTACTTAGGATTTAATGGGATTTAGTACTTAGCAATACTTATCCCCTCATCAAATATGAACCTATACACGAGTCTAGGATTCGGCAAATGTGGATATGTGAGAAAGCTTGCTAGTAGCTTCTCGTGGGTTGGTGGTTCTTTCCGGTGATTTCCCGGTTTCTTCCTCCACCATTAATACTGGCCACCATGAATAGCCTATCATGTGCTGAAAAAGGACATCAAGCCCAACAACAACAACAACAACACATGCCAACAATACATGTGGACAGGATCTACAGGCAAAACTTAACCAAATGTGAGCTTTTCTTGCATGGACATATGCAAGAACTGTGGACTGAGAAATGAACATCAAACACAAAATTTATCCAAAATCAGTGAAATATAAAACATGCACCTTAATAACCTGCTGTTTTAATAAAGGATTGATCACCAAAAATGCATCCCACACAGTTTCATGAATCTAGAGAGGATATTTTATGTATACAGAAAAATTATGTGGACACATGCTAAGCGCATAATCTTATGAAATGTTTGTTTGCCATAATAATAGTGATGCATGCACTCATCGACTTTAATTATTTGAGCACAAAATCATTGAAATATAACATACAAGTCACAGGAAAATAATTGTGTGACAAAGATAGACCAAGATGTGTTAAACACAGAAAGCTAACCTCAGCCATATGAAATGTAGATCACAGTGACCATTTACTGAAACTTAAGTTCTCATAGGGATGAACATCATTTAGTATGATGATTCTAACAGAAAGAGACCTTGAGGAATAAACATACAATTCAAATGTTAAAGACAGGCCTAATCTGTAATAAAGATGTAATACACATCATGCTGCATCCCTCACCAAGTTTCATGATTCCAAGTAAACTGTTGCATGGTACAAAAATTCCTGAGCTAAATGCAAAAACTTAATGAAGAATGTACAAACAATTTACATGCAAGTTAGCCACCTTAGATCTTTCCTGGGTGCCATGAAATCTCCAAACTGTTACCTAAGATTGACAAAAAGAAATGACTGAGATGCAGCAAAGCTGTGCATATGTATATATTTTTTAAATACAGAACAAGGTTAAGACTATGATCAAAGCATGGCTATAAACTGACAGCAAGGTCTAAAGGTAGAGTCAGCATGTCACATGATGAATTGTCTAATATATGAGCAATTGCCATCAAGAAGTTCAAAAAATAGAAGGAAATGATTACACCTCAACTAAAGTTTCCATTACTGTTACCTGGGCCCAAAAATCAATGGGGTGAGAGTACAAAGTCCTGCAGAATGAACGGTCTTATGTTCATCATGATTCATCTCAATAAAGAAGAAAATCCAAACAATGGGTTTAGTTTATATACAAATTACTTTCCTCAGACACTGTTTCAGATCACCAAGTATAATCATATATCCTTTCCTTGTAATGTTTAGAAAGAATTATTTATGCACATATACTTTCGGACACAGATGCCACTCAACATTGATAAGGCAATATAGACAAATACTGCTTTCAGAAAGATGGGGAAGCTTGCTTGTAATAAGAAATATCCTTGACAAGTCACAATTATGATCAAAACTGGCAGAAATTGCAAGAACCATGTTTTACTATTCAATACCTTGCCGACACTCATCTTTGCTAGCCAGGGTTCTTGTATGTTAAAATAATGTGGGTCCAAATAAGATATGCTCTATTGGATCTCATGTGGATGTAATGCCAAATAGTCAAAAGAGTGTAACAGATGCATTGTACATCAGCCAAAAATAGTGGAGGCAATTGATTTCAAATAGATCCTTTGTAAGTTTAACATTGAAAATCTATGTAAAAGAAAAAAGCCATTACAGGTATATTCGAGTGAAAGGTATTTGTAAAAACATGTACTGGCAGTGTTCAAATTGCTTATTTATGAGTCCATTCAAGCTGTGCACTAGCCTTGTCTCGATTATGTAGCAACATAATTTCGAATGAATTTGATGGCATGCTGCCGCATCCAATAAAATTCACAGACCTGAAGCACAGCGACTTGGCATATCAGAACCTTGGCTAGTGAAGATGGCTCACACTAATATATCAAATAACATATGTTTAAAACTAAATTACTTGCCTATGGATACAAAAATCCTAAAAACAAAGTCATTAGAAGATAATGTTACCCTTTATCAAAAGTTTATGGATAATGCAAAATTCTGCTCCTGTTTACATACTGGTCACTTTTTTAAGCATTAGTTTTTCTAATAACGAATGTATTTAAAATGCATATTAAAAATAGCAAAAAGAACCAGATACTTTTCTCGTGTGGTTTTGATATTAGAAATTATTAAGTATTCAAATATAGTTTAGTTTGATATTTGTTTTAAGAAAATATTGGTACTGGACTGTATGATTAGTAAAGCTAAAAACTAAACCATCTCTGTCTCAAAGCTACATCACATGAAACATTAGGGGAACACATGGAGTCAAATATATGAATTTCTATGATTATCTACTTTTTCCATATTTATGAAATCCCTTTATGCACCATTTGAAAATGAACTCCAAATGGCAGTTTGCTTCAGATTGCTGATATCTGCCTAAAACAAAATACGAGAGGAGTTGGCTAGAAAAATCAGTGTTAGTATGGTGTTTTCTGACTTAAAAGTTTTATCTTTTTTAATTACATTCAATGTTGATGATGGATTGGTTTAATTTACACAAACTAGCAAGACTTTATGGAGGATGGTGTCAAATTTGGTCCTTTACACAAACCAGCAAGACTTTATGTAGGATGTCAAATTTAGTTAACTTCTGTTGACTGTTTTTCTTTATTTGATGTTGAAATTAATTAAAAATAGGGATCAGAATCATGTTAAAAAATTTAATGAGAAGAAGTTATGTCAAGGTTTTGCTATTTTTAGCAACAGCAGCTTAACTAGATGATGGATTTGCATTATAAATTTGAAAGGCCTTCGTGCCATCTTGCATGCTTTCAAATTTGATCAAATTTAAGACATTATGTAATTTAAAGGTTTTGATCTAGTAATGGCAGCCATATCTAATAGCGTTTTTTTTTTAAATGTAAAAGCCCTCCATACTAGTCTGTCATTAAGTAACTAAATAACGAAAAGAATTTGATTTAAGAAAGCAAATTATATTTTCTGTAGAAGTGGCCATATTTAATGACAGATCTATGTCATTTTACAACTTATGGTCTGATGATTTCAAATATTCTTATCAGAAATCAATTCCAGATTTTTCTAGTTTTTTAGTACTAGTTACTATATCTCATGGAGGATTCCCTAATTTTTTTAAAAATTTACCACAATGCTTTTGATAAATAGGATCAAATTTTGTTGATTACTTTTTGAGAATTTAAAAGGCTGACCATTTTTAGCAACAGCAGCAAAATTTTATGGTGGATCTAAACTGTTTTAATGAACCTTAAAGACCAACTTGCCAGAATGCTATTTTCAAAACTGATACAGTAGTTACTGAGAAAAAGCGATTTCAAGACTTTTCATGTAAGATTAGCCAGGCAAATCAACATCCTTCCTTTTCACTCAAAATCTGGACACAGCCTGCATGTTGAGCCTGCTACCAATCTTTTTGGTAAATTGGTGTTGTATATATCAAGATGTATCCATATAAAAAGAATATACTAAATTTCAAGGCAAGAGATTTTTGTCTGCATAAAATTGGATTTATGCAGAGTAGTGGTGACTTTAAAGTGTGACATAAACAAAATTTGATGAATACAGGGGGTACTATTATAAGCATTACTGTATATCTTTGCAATATCTATGATGTTCTGTCAAAAATTAAAATATTTTGTTTTCATGCCAATATTTTAATCCAGAAATATATATACCTGTGCTTTTATTTTGTTTTTGTTTTGCTTGTATAAATAGTGTTTGTGTTTCATATGATAAATGTTCTGATTGATTTAGTTTTGCCTTTTCCATTATCTAGATCTAATCTACAAATGATATTTCTTAGGTTAACTGCCAATACATATGAAATGATGGCTATTGTGAATCAGCTCTATCATGACTACAATTTTCATACCAATATGCGACTTATGATTTAGTTCATGGATCTGTCATATATATGGATTTAGAATGTGATAGATTTCATTATATGAAGTTGGACAAAATTATCAATATGTTTGTGACATGTTGTTGTTGTAAGGTTTAATGCCATTTTGCAGCACAAGATAGGCTCTACATGGCAGCCAGTATAAATGGCAGAGGAAGAACCTGGGAAAACCCTGGAAAGAACCACTGACCTACGAGAAATACCCACATTGGCTGAATCCGAGACTTGAACACACAGATGGATGTGAGATGGCAGTGATCTGTAACGGTGAGTGCTTTAGATCACTCTGTCACTCTGGGCCTTCTGTTTGTGACATATTACAATCGATTATATAATTGCATTTACTTTAGACTGGTTTTGTCTTTATTTTTCCCATCATTCTATTCAACTCGGATTGTTTGTTTTTCCAAAGTGCAACTCGGACTCACTGACGAGTCAATGCTTACAAATGGGGTGGGTAAGAAATAATTTGGATTGTGCGATTCCCACCCATCAACTTGACAATTATTTGACCGCTCTGGTGGCATAGTGGTTAGAGTATCTGAATTGGATGCAGGAGGTCATGGGTTTAATCCCTGGCCAAGTCACACCAAAAACTTACAAAAAATGGTACAAACAGCTGCCTCGCCTGGTGCTCAGCATTAAGAGGTTAGAGTTAGGACTGGTTGGTCTGGTGTCAGGATAATATGACTGAGTTGGAAAATCATCCTACATGTCTGCAGCATTATGCCCCAGTGCTAGACATCACTATAAACTGCTACACTGCACAGATAATTGCGATATGACTGAAAAATTGATAAATTTACCTTAAAAATCTAAATTAGACATATAGAATGTTTTTAAATTGTTTTTAATTTTTAATTTTTTTTAATATATGGGAATTGTGAGCTTGAAAAAGAGTTTTGAAAATTTGGGCTTAAATTTGGATATTATTTTCAGTTACAACTAAAAGTTAAAAGAATTTATGTTAATTTTCAGCATTTAGAAAATATTTTCTTACATTTATAAAAATAGGAAGTGCTTAGGACAAATAAGAGAGAAATTCTTTCTAATTAGTGAGTTCTTTTGATTGGGACATTGTTTCTCATTATCAAGCTTATCTAAGATTTTGTTTGGATAAAGGCTGTAACCAATTGTGGCTGAAATCAATCAAGTGATGAGGACTGCTCAAGAAGTAATAATCTCAGACAAATGAATGGCAGTTGAATGGATGACGATTATTTCAATGTATCCATTTCTTAAGAGCCAAGTTAGGTATGTAATACCAACATTTTAAGCAGTCTTGCATTTAATTCCTTCTTTTCTTGCTCAATTTTCTTCCATTTTTCTTGTATTTCTAGAATCTTTAGTTGCTTTTTTTTCTGACATATCTGTATGTAGTTTTCCAGATCTACCACTATGTTGTCACTACCATTCTCATCTTCAATTAAAGTAATGTAGGACTCTGAAAAAACAAAAAAGAAGACCATTAAAATTAGTGATGGTTTGAATGCCCCACCAATGCAAGATGCAAAATAAGATATAATGAGCTTTTCCAAGTATGACAGTAAAACAGGGATCAAGACTGAACACTGTTGTCTTGAGCAAGAAGTCATGGGAAATAAAGTTAGCTCTCCAGCATACAAAATACCTGACATCAACAACTGGAAAATCAGATATATTACGGTACTGATTATTAGTCTCATTCTATCAATGAATAAATTGATGTTTAACTGTCAGTCTTCAGCAATCCTTTGTGAAAAAGTAGGGATAAAAAGTAGGGCAATTAAAAAGATGTTGAGACGAGGAGAAGAAATTATATATTTTGTAAATAAAATGGAATTCAATTTATGTAAATTGCTGAAAAAAAAAAACCTTTACCTGACTTATATAAGCAGTACCAAATTCACTCTCTTATACTAATAATATGGTGTTTCTAACCCAAGATGCCTGTACCTTGTTAAATATATAGCTAAACATTACAAAGACCATTTCGGAATTTGCTTTGCTATGGCAGGTCATGCAGCACATAATCAGTTTTCAACATAATATTGAAAAAATGGGGCGTGGGCTTTTTTTAGAAAAAGAAGAAAACATTGGAAACCTGATAAAAATGTAGGAAAAATTGGGAAAGCTAGAGCCGATGGAAATACTGCATTGATGCATCAGCAAAAAAGACTTCCAAAGGAGATGGATAATATGAGCCAATACAAGATAAACTTCTATATTTCATCACTTCACAATAAAATAACGTGGGACCAAATAAGGCATGAGAAAGTCCTATATTCCATCATCACATAATTTGATGATGTAGACCCAAACAAGGCAAGAGAGAATCCTATATTCTACCACATCTCAATATAATGATATGGGACCATACAAGGCAAGAGAAGATCCTATGTTCCACCACTTCACCATAAATGTGCACCCAAACAAGGCAAAAAAAATCCTATATTCATTCACTTCAAAATATAATTCTGTGGGCCCCAAAAATGTTTTTCGCATAATCTTTTTGAAAGATTCTTTTAATTTTCAAAAGAAGTAGATTTCAAATATAAAACAGTATGTTGGTAGATGACCTTTATAACAGTATTGTTGGCCTACCAGCTGGTATTATCACATGAATGAAGAGATAAGAAGTTTACAACAAGTATGCTCCAAGTCTGATCTAAATGACCTCCCCTACTCTCATATCTAAGTGGAACCCTATGCTCTCATTAGTTAAAGCAAGTGAGTACCAGGCCATATCTAAGTTGAACCCTATGCTCTCATTAGTTAAAGCAAGTGAGCACCAGGCCATATCTAAGTGGAACCCTATGCTCTCATTAGTTAAAGCAAGTGAGCACCAGGCCATATCTAAGTGGAACCCTATGCTCTCATTAGTTAAAGCAAGTGAGTACCAGGCCATATCTAAGTTGAACCCTATGCTCTCATTAGTCCATATTAGGTGGTTATGCACATGGCTAGGCTAAACATAACTTTTTCCATTGAGGGCCCTGATTGGCTGAGTGGTCTAAAGAGCTCACTATCATCTCACCTTCGTCTGCATGGGTTCATGTCTTGGGTTCAGCCAATGTGGGTTTTTTGAGAAAGCTTGCCAGTCTGTGGTTCTATCCGGGGTTCTTCCTCCACCATTTTTACTGCCCACCATGTATAGCCTATCCTGTGCTGAAAAGTGCCATTAAACCAAACAACAACAACACCAACAACTCTTTCATTTCATAATATCTCATACAGAAAGAAATAAATGTCATGTGTATCATTTTAAGTGGAAAACATCCACCATACAACCAAAGTTAAAAACAACAGTATTAGACAAGCTTAAACAAAAATTAGAATTGGTGCATCACAAATGGCTCTGCAAACAAATTATTATAAGGAAAATCCTTCTGATGCTGTATTATTTTTACAATTTACATTATTTTTATGCATTACTGCCTTGATTGTGATAAATGCAGCTATCAAGTTGTATGACTATTTGCAACATCAGAGAAACTGACATAAAAACAAAACTGTTACATGATCATTTTTTCCTATGAAATATAAGTTGATGTGATGTCATTTTGCATGTGTTGAGCAGTGCTCTCAATGACAAAGACACCATAAAGATTCATGATGGTACATACAACTTTTTCTTTTTAAATACAGAAAAGTTAACATTAATACCTACCCCTAAAAAAAACAAGAACAATTTCATCTGAAAAGTGAATTAGCTTTAGTTTTGAATGTTCACATACAAAGTCTAAGTCACATTTGTATGAATTAGAACAATTTTACACAGCCAAACCATGGTCCAATTTAGATTTTACTCATGTCCTGCATAAACCTGAGTAAGACATTCCTGTCTGATCTCCAAACTGTGCTTGCCATTACTGATATTAAATACACTGCAAAAAAAGCCCTGCAAATATTGTCTCCTCTACAACAGGACAAATAAACTATCATGATAGAGTTTTGGGTCATCACTAATATAATGTTGGAACATGATGAGCATTCAGTTCCTGGGTTAAAGCATTTCATTATGTTGTTATCTTGGATAGCTAACTGAAAATATATGCCCTGCAGGGCATTGCACATCATGATAGTTTTTAAAAAAAGGGAGGTAACTACCATAATGCTAAATTTGTTTTAAAACATAAAACCATAAACATGTAGTTGACTCTTCAGGTTGAATTGTTCATTATGCAGTAGTTTGACATAGTGTTGTAAACTATCTACAATAATAGACTAGAATTCTATAAACCAGTGTGTATAGTCAGTAATTACAAAATTCATCTATATTTTTTCTACAGTTTTATATCCATTATGAATCTTAACCAAATTCCATATCAAAACAAATTTATTTGGCAATTTAACAACTGTGTTGAGAATTTTGGAATCCCTTTATTACTTATAAATTTGAAACTATTTCATGCTCAATCCATGTAAACTTTTGTACTTTAAAAGGAAACATAGTAATGAAAGGCAAGTGCAACAATGATCAATCCATGTTACTTCTATTAGATGGAAAGGCTAAAATACATGATAAGCTTTTAGATGCTCATGCAGGAGAAGAAAGAAAAAAGTATATATATATATATATATATATATATATATATATATATATATATATATATATATATATATATATATATATATATATATATAATGTGTGCACCCTGCAGGATGCCAAGATTGTAAAATTGTCCACTTCAACAAGTGTTTGGCCATACACTGTGAACTTGTCCTCTGCTAGAAAGTGTTTGGCCATACACTGTGAACTTGTCCTCTGCTAGAAAGTGTTTGGCCATACACAGTGAACTTGTCCTCTGCTAGAAAGTATTTGGTCATACACTGTGAACTTGTCCACTGCTACAAGTGTCAGGCCATACACTGTTGACTGTTGACTTGTCCACAACTACAAGTGTTTGGTAGGTTGGTGCATCACTCCTACACTCATCTCCACTATACAGTGTTCACTTTACCCAACATGCAGTTTTTCAGTTAAATTTCACTTTCTATGGGCAACAGCCATTAATGTTCTTTTCCAAAGGTAGCAAGCAATCTCATCAACAGCCATTACTGTTCATTTCCAACGGTAGCAGGCAATCTCATCAACATCCTTTACTGTTCCATTCCAAAGGTAGCAGGCAACCTCATCAACAGCCAATACTGTTCCATTCAAAACTGTGCAGGCAATCTCATCAACATCCATTACTGTTCCATTCCAAAGGTAGCAGACAATATCATCAACAGCCATTACTGTTCATTTCCAAAGGTAGCAGGCAATCTCATCAAAAGCCAATACTGTTCCATTCAAAACATAGCAGGCAATCTCATCAACATCCATTACTGTTCCATTCCAAAGGTAGCAGGCAATATCATCAACAGCCATTACTGTTCATTTCCAAAGGTAGCAGGCAATCTCATCAAAAGCCAATATTGTTCCATTCAAAACATAGCAGGCAATCTCATCAACATCCATTACTGTTCCATTCCAAAGGTAGCAGGCAATATCATCAACAGCCATTACTGTTCATTTCCAAAGGTAGCAGGCAATCTCATCAACAGCCAATACTGCTCCATTCAAAACATAGCAGGCAATCTCATCAACATCCATTACTGTTCCATTCCAAAGGTAGCAGGCAATATCATCAACATCCATTACTGTTCCATTCCAAAGGTAGCAGGCAACCTCATCAAAAGCCAATACAGTTCCATTCCAAAGGTAGCAGGCAATCTCATCAACAGCCATTACTGTTCATTTCCAAAGGCAGCAGGCAATCTCATCAACAGCCATTACTGTTCATTTCCAAAGGCAGCAGGCAATCTCATCAACATCCATTACTGTTCCATTCCAAAGGTAGCAGGCAACCTCATCAACAGCCAATACTGTTCCATTCAAAACGTAGCAGGCAATATCATCAACATCCATTACTGTTCCATTCCAAAGGTAGCAGGCAACCTCATCAACAGCCATTAATGTTCATTTCCAAAGGCAGCAGGCAATCTCATCAACAGCCATTACTATTCATTTCTAAAGGCAGCAGGCAATCTCATCAAAATCCATTACTATTCCATTCCAAAGGCAGCAGGCAACCTCATTAACAGCCATTACTGTTCATTTCCAAAGGTAGCAGGCAATCTCATCAACAGCTATTACTGTTCCATTCCAAAGGTAGCAGACATCCTCATCAACAGCCATTATTGTTCATTTCCAAAGGCAGAAGGCAACCTCATCAACAGTAAATAGCCAATACTGTTTATTTCCAAAGGCAGCAGGCAATCTCATCAACAGCCAATACTGTTCCTTTCCAAATTCAGAAGGCAATCTCATCAACAGTCAATAGCCAATACTGTTCATTTCCAAAGGCAGCAGGCAATCTCATCAACAGCCATTACTGTTCATTTCCAAAGGCAGCAGGCAATCTCATCAGCATCCTTTACTATTCCATTCCACGGGCAGCAGGCAACAGCCAATACTGTTCCATCCACATGAATACCTCATCAACAGCAAATATTGTTTCATTCCAAAGGCTGCATGTACATGGATGGTTAACTTTACCATTTACATCTAATTTCAGAGTGATATACCTGTCATCTTCCCAGACAGTGGGTTTTTTTGAGACTCAAAAGGTGTTTTGAAGTCCCACTGGTTGGGGGAGGTGCAGTGCACATGACCAAAAAAGTGATGCCATCTAATTTATATTAAGCTATCTTTTCATATAAACTTAAAGAAAATAATTGAAAAATCAAATCTGAATAAAAAACAATTAACTTGTCTTTTTAAAACCACTTAAAGATATAGTTGATAGATTAGAACTGTCAAATATCAACACCATACACATAAACATTTACAAACACTCAGATAATCACAACTACACTGACAAATAAAAACATACATCAAGTTTCTGTCTTTAAAGTCCAATGCAAATTATATCTTAATCTGATGCAGTGTTTTTCAATATTTGGGAGTGGGGTCAAAAGTAATGCATGTGTCATTAGCTTTCACATTTGCTCTCACTAGTGACTTGATGGTACTGTTGTTCAAATGTCCCTCATAGATTCTTTAGCAATTCCTGGTCAGAAGAGAATTGTTCAAAACAACCATAACATAGTATTGTCAAACAACCATAACATAGTATTGTCAAACAACCATAACATAGTATTGTCAAACAACCATAACATAGTATTGTCAAAACTGTTACAGTTTGACCATGAAATATGCTTGTCTTTATAGATTAATGAATTTATCATATTTGCTGTCCTATAAATAACTATGCGCATTATAAGTTGAATAAGCATATTTTAGTTTTTTTTATCCTTCCTACATATATGTCAATGCAAAGTATAAAATGAGGCCAGGTCAATTTTCATTTCACACAAAATTGACAATGTTATCTTATTCATAACTCGGTAGATTTTCATGTCCTCATCATTAAATGTGGCTAAAATTTTTTAATTAAAGCTTTTGTCAAGCAGAGAAAACAGAAACAAATAGTTTATGGAAACTATTAAAATATATACTATACTCTCAATTTCAAAGTTTAAATATTCACAATATTTATATCCATAGATTCCATTTAGGTTAAATCCCAAAAATGATAATTTAGCATGCAGTGTAATTTTCTCAACAAATAAAATTATACTTTATGAGCTAGTTACCTTAAAGGTCCCTTCCACTGGTCTAAATTTATAAATGGGTTTTATGTGTTAGTATTACCCTCAAAGGTCTTTGGTATGTGTTTGTCCATGAAAAAAATCAGAAAGAATTTTGAGTGAAAAAATTTATTTGAATATCATTTAGAATTTGGGTTTCTCTTTTATTTCTTAAATTTTTGACATATTCATGCTTATCAGGATTCTTCTAATTATTAGGTTTGCCATTTTTCCATTCCCAGTTCGAAATACATGTAATGAGATTATGGGGATCAAACTTCCTTCCATAAGCATAAAGCCATAGGCTGGATTCCTTTTGCCTTATTTCTCTTTTGTGATCTTTGCCAAATGATTTTCATTTTGTCCTGTTTTTGCTATGTGTATGTTTCTATATTGTGTGGTTGTTGCATACCCTGTATTTGTGTTAGGACTGGCCTAGTTGGCCAAAAGTCCAGTATTTTATTTGTCTTAAGTCATCGATTTATTTCGAAGAAAAAAATTATTTTTTTTTCCTGTTTTTCTTTTCCCTATTTCATTTTCCTTTTTTCCCTTTATTTTCTTTGTCTCTGGCTATAGCACTTGTATATGAGTAAGTACATAACTGTCCAGTAACTAAACACTATAGATAACAATCATTCTGAAACCTCTTTCTCTCTCTTCATTGGTGCAAGAAGAAAAATGTGATCGAATACCAGCCTTTGTCATGGTTATGCAGTTTCTAACTTGTCTATATTAATGCACATATGAAATGAGATCACAATTGTTAGTTCCAGTTCCTGTCTCCTTTTGGTGGTGTCTTAAAGGTAATTGTTTATTCTTCAGACTATCAGCTTATGGTGAGGTTTTCTGTTTGTGTTTCGGCAACAGTGTACAGTGAGTAACAAGGCTTTGGTGATGATCCAGAAGTGAAAACTGTGTTCCATTGCACATTGCTTTGTTTACAGTCCAGCTTTTCAAAGAAATACTGGTGAACCTATGACAGGAACTTCACCTTGAAGTCACCATTGAAGGTACTTTAGAATGAGATATGATTATTATCATTAGGACACAAAGGAAAGTTCATTACTGAGTAACAAATGTATAGCAACATTGTGTTCTGATTCCAGAATATATAATCAAATTTAAACAATGTATATTACTATAGTACAAGTCACACAAGTCATGTATGCACATTTACTCATTTTAAATTAAATATGAATTGTTCCTTTAAAATCTAGTGCTAATTTTCTTTAACCAAAGTCTATTAAATCCTGATTATTGAATGCTTTGCACCTTGTCACCAAGAACCTTCCAGACAAAAATTGTCTATCACTATAAACTTCTTCTACAATGGTGGTCATGTAATAAACTTTGCTCAAAATAAAAGTGAGTTTAGTGGAATGATCACAATCAAGGGGAGTATGAATTTGTTTATCAATATGCATAGCTTTGATTGTGGCATCACAGCACATGACATTCATTTTTATTTGCTCATATATTTCTCCTTTAACTTTACATTGCGAGAATCATTCAGTATTTGCTGATATTGCATGCCTCATGCAGCATTCATACTATATGCACGTGAAAAAAGGAACTATTTTCTAATGTAAACAATTTTTTATGAATGAACTAAAGCAGATATTTCATGGACTTTCACATACCAGCCAATATTTCATAGACTGACATTATACTTACTGCTTTTGCACATTCCAAGTTAACTTTTTTGATACAATGTTTCAGATGTAGGCTACCTATAGACGCCATACAGGTTTTTCACTATAGCACGCATGTAATAAGACATAAACTGTCTTCTTTAACTGGTAATCAAAAATGGCAAAAATATACTTACAATCTTACAGCCTAAATTTCCTCAAAATGTACTTTCTTAGTTCTGCAAATCTGAATTACATGAGCCATATCAAGCGTTCTCAAGGTTGATCACAGTTTGAAATTGCACTGTAATTTCAAGTATATTCCAAGTGCAATTACATCCTCTTTACTGCACTCAAAATGAAATAAACAAATAATTCCACAGCATCTTTTTGATAATTGCAATTGAAAGGCTTCATAATTTTCCCACATTATGATCTGAATTATTCAATGACAGAACAGACTCATGCATGCCAATGTCAACACAATTCAATACCATTAAACTGGCAGACGCTGCTGAAATCCGATGTAAGTTACTTCATGTAGATAAATCCAGACCATAATCACAAAATTGTGTTGAATTGACAAAAATACCAAAACGTATTCATTCCAGATGAAATGGAAAAGTTGTTACAATGCATATTCATTAACAATATTACTCCAAATTTCAATTTTAAGTAGATTAAATGCCATTTTCTTTTGAAACTTACGGCTAGCGCATGACCAACTTCAAATTTGTCTGGGCGGAGTTATGTGTGCCAGTTGTGTATTGATGCAGCTAAGCTTGTATATTTAGTTTGGAAAACGGCATACAATCAGTTACTTTGCATATTGTAGTGTATTTTTGTTTATATATTTAAGCATTGGGAAGAATAAGAAAATGAGCATATAATAAAAAGGTTACTGCATTTGTATGGGAAAATATAAACTTGTTTTGTCGGATGGATACACTGAAATCCCAAGGTAGTATAGTATAACCATCCAAAAAACTCGTTAATATTTTCCCATACAAATGCAGTAACCTATAAATCTTGATTGTACTGGATCACATCCAAAAACTTTAACATTGATTTTGCCTCTTTGGGCATCTAAATAATGACCTTTAAAAGGAATATGGCTGTAAATGAATCCAAATGTATTGAATACTTGCCTCTTAAAGGTATGAAGAATCAAATTCTAAAAAATGACACCCATTACTGAAACAGATGGTACTGAATGCATACATGACCCATGTGACTTGCGTAGTTACATTTGACATATATGAAATTAATACAGATGACCATGTAAATATCTTAAAATCCTATGTTAGGTCCTACATATTTTGCATACATTCTCTTACAATAATGATAATTAAATCTAAACATTATTTTTTTTTACTTTTGGACAATTTTTTCTTCATACTTAAAATTACATGACATAAAATAAAGTAACTTGATAAAGTGTCTAAAACTGTTTTTTGGATAACACTGTTATAGCAGGTATGTACAGGTAGATGTAAAGTTCAATATATATCTTGAAAAATTATTTGTTCAAAAGACTGGACCAATTCAATTTCAGATCTGGCAAGTTTGATTCTACCAAGTTACAAAACAGCAACTGTACTTCCTAAGACTAAGAGGGCCTCAAGGTAGATTAGTTCTTAGCTAATTGAGTTACCCTCTTTAAATAAAGTAATAATAATAATAATAATAATAATAATAATAATAATAATAATAATAATAATAATAATAATAATAATAATAATAATAATAATAATAATAATAATAATAATAATAATAATAATAATAATAATAATAATAATAATAATAATAATAATAATAATAATAATATATTCCATATATAAGATAGTTTGGAGTACAAGATGAAGCCCAGACTTTCTGGTTAAAAAGTATCAACTTACAGGTCAGCAAATATGGTACATCACATTTAAGACTGACCATTGCATTGGGAGGAAGAAGAATATAATATTTTCAAATTTAACAGGGGTCTTACTTGTAATACAACAGTGATAAATGCCTTTGTCTAGCATGGGTGTTATAGATTTATCAACACAAATCAATTTTGTAAATACAAGCTTGTGTTTATTATTGTTCTTTAATCATTCTTTTTCATGGCTAAAATTATACTTATATACATGAGTCAGTTAACAGTATTTGTAAACAAAAGTAAGATAATGAATAATAATAAAGAGAATATTAAATTTAGCACGTTGAATATGTTAGATACAGGTGCATGCTATGAAGATAGGTTCAGCTGAGCTTTGAGCTGTTTATTATTCATATAAATACTACATATTACATCTATCTATCATGGTGGACAATAAATGAAGGGTTTCTTAAAGCTGTTGAAAAATCTTTGGGGTTAATATTCCTGAAAACTGTGTTTTTCAAAACACGACTGCCTTGAGAGGTTTGGGTGTCTAAAACTGTTTTCTGGATGACACTGTGTTACAGCAGGTATGTACAGGTAGATGTAAAGTTCAATATATATCTTGAAAAACTATTTGTTCGAAAGACTGGACCAATTCAATTTCAGATCTAGCAAGTTTGATTCTACCAAGTTACAAAACAGCAACTGTACTTCGTAAGACTAGATGAATCAGTGGCTGATTCAGTTAGAATTTAGGAAAGGTGGGGGGTGGTAGTTTAAACATCAACTGCACCTGTCATTTCCTTTAACAATAGCACCTTTTCCAAAAGTGAATGATCAACAATGGTGAGACAATTTTAGTTAAATCAACCAAAACAACCATTAAATCAGTCCATCATTGATAATGCAGTAGATGGTACAAAGAATCTGCAAATTTGCTGTATAAAGTTTGATCCCAGAGTATGCATGGGTTTATCTAGTTAAGCCATGTATGGGTTAGTGGAGTTTTCTGGCCCAAAGATCATAAAGATCTGAGAGTGAGTAGGAGTTGTGTTTTCACTTCCAGCCAATCAAAAGTGATTTTACAAAAGTAAAGTCCTTCTGACTGGCTGACACTAAATCTCAAGCTTAAACTTAGAGGCTACATGATTTTCAGGCCTGTTTTCCCTATCTTAAAGATGATGACATCTGTATTAGTGAAAAAAAAAAGATTATTCTTTAAATTTTAGAATTCAATGTCAGTATTTAAAATCATTAAATTTTAGTACGGAAGATTTTCTCACCTCTCAACTGTTCCATTTTCTTTACCTCAATATACCACTCCATTAATGTTTTCAACTTTAACAGAGGCATGCGCTTCACCCTCTGAATTGCTGTTACAGCTTTCTGAACAAGTAAATGTGTATACTTAGTCAATAATGCAGATAAAGATTATAACAATTTAGAAAGAACAATGAGAAAATAAATAGGTATCAACCCCAACATAAATATATGAATCTTTGCTAACTTTTAAATATTTATGTGGTTATGTTGCTTCAACATTGAAACATTTTTTAAAAAAAGAAAAAGACAACAAATTTTAATTTTAATATTATAATACTTGTTTTTACAACATTCCTTTTATGTTTCCTGGCACTGGTTCCCAAGGTGAATTCCCTCCTCTAATTAAATGGAGGCCTAGATAAAAAAAAAAAAAGAATCACAGTCCCACTGTTGTATTCACTGTTATTATTGAAATAATGTTCTTCTGTAATTAGGACCAAAACTGAAAGGATCTGAGAGACAGGAGGGAATTTTGCAGTAATAGCTGGTAAGTATTACTGTTAAATACTTAGTTTTCTTTCCTGCAAAATTACATTTAATTGCAGTAATAAATTACATATTATTACATTGCTTTCCAGCAGAAAGAGAGGTTGATGACCCAATGAATAGTTGTCAAAATCAATATACAATATGATGTCAGTATGGTGCTTTACAGGATAATGGAGGATTTGATGAAAATGTGTGCATGTGTGTGTGTGAGAGAGAGAGAGAGAGAGAGAGAGAGAGAGAGAGAGAGAGAGAGAGAGAGAGAGAGAGAGAGAGAGAGAGAGAGAGAGAGAGAGAGAGGGAGGGAAAGAGAGATTTGGAGATTTAATGTAGCTTTAAAAATTTTTCAGTCATAATATTGTGCAGTGTGGAAGTTTATAGTGATGTCTAGCACTGGGGCATCATGCTGCAGACATGTAGCAGTATGTCCCACCCAGTCACACTTCCTGACACCAGGCTGACCAGTCCTAACACTAACCTCTTAATGTCGAGTGCCAAGCAAGACAGCTGTTTGTATCATTTTTAAAAATCTTTGGTATGACTCAGCTGGGGAGCAAACCCACGACCTCCTGCATCCGAGGTGGACACTAACCACTAGGTTACTGGATCGGTCTGAAAATTTGTCATACTGACATAATTACAAGGTGTAAATACCTTCACTCTAGTATGACATAGAATGAAGGTAGAATGAAAATGCGGTGGTTACACTGCCAGAATGAGGCTTTCATGAGACATCATCCAGAGAAGAATGAATAAGAAAGGCTCGAGATGCTCAAATCTCAAATCTCAAATGCCCTAAGATCATGCAGTTTCATTCTCAAAAGAAAAGATCTCTCACAGTGAGATACTCTTTTAAATGAATAATCTACCTTGAGGTTGTAGCTACCAAAATATCAGAGGTACCTTTGAGAGGAAGACTGAGACATTTTCAGCCATTTATTTTCCCCTTTGAATTAGTCACCTGTAATTATAAGATCTATCAAAGAAAAGGAGTCTTACATTGCACAGACATGATTAGGATTCAGGTCTTCTTCATTTGGTATATGGGCTACTGAAAACAGATGGTCAAAAAACTGACTGGCAAAGAAGTGAGACTAAGTCATAGTATTGTAAAATTGAGAAAATAGCCATACATATATCATGTATAGTTTATATTGAGCAATTTTTATAATGATCCAAAATAAAAATTAAATATTATCATTACATTTTCTTCAGAGTCAAAGAGTTCTTTACATTCTTGTAAAGAATCATTTTCTAAACAAGAAAATCATATTGTACGTACAGTCCTGGTACATAAATAATTATACCATGGAACAGAGATGTATAGGGGAGAAAGAACTGGTACATAAATAATTATACCATGGAACAGAGATGTATAGGGGAGAAAGAACAGGTACATAAATAATTATACCATGGAACAGAGATGTATAGGGGAGAAAGAACTGGTACATAAATAATTATACCATGGAACAGAGATGTATAGGGGAGAAAGAACAGGTACATAAATAATTATACCATGGAACAGAGATGTATAGGGAAGAAAGAACTGGTACATAAATAATTATACCATGGAACAGAGATGTATAGGGGAGAAAGAACTGGTACATAAATAATTATACCATGGAACAGAGATGTATAGGGGAGAAAGAACTGGTACATAAATAATTATACCATGGAACAGAGATGTATAGGGGAGAAAGAATTGGTACATAAATAATTATACCATGAAACAGAGATGTGTAGGGGAGAAAGAACTGCGAAAAGTAGAGCACTGATAGAAATCATGGGTAAAAGAGAACTTTTGGTCTCTTAAGTGGCATTATGTCATTCTACCTTTATTTGTATCTTTTTCAGTAAACAAATCTTTATATTACTAAGATTTTTTTTAGATTTTCATGATATTTTCTGGGATATTTGCTATTTTAAATGGTGAAAAGCCATCATAAATCTCTCATACTCCCAGACAGTTTCTGATATTGATTGAATTAGTGCAATATTTATATTCTAATCATTAATACCAGTAACATAAATTTTTAATGTTAATACTTCTCAATTCATCGGTTACAAAATGCATTGATCACACATGTAGATTCTTTTCTCTTTTTTGCTGGGTAACATTGATGTACTATTATTGCTTGAGAAAGATAATATTATTAGTAATGATTATAATTATTAATAAATAATAATAATAAATAATTATTAATAATAATAATAGTTGGAATATTCACACTTTTAATTAAAGGTTTTCAGCTAATATCATTTGTCAGAATTTATTTGGAGTTATTATATAATGTACACCAAAAAAATAGAAATATTTTGAATCATGTTTTTATTTATCATGATGTAGTAATTTATCTACTATACAATATATTTCTAAATTCTTAGTTTATGGGTAATACAAATAGCAAAATGCTATAAATATTCATAGCACTACAAAATTCTAACACTTATTTTTGTTGTTTCTTGATATAAATAGATCGCTATGTTACCGAAGCAAAAAAATAGTGTAATGCAAATATATTATATACCCTAACATACTTTCTAGATAATTACTGGTTTTGAGACATATCATTTAATAATCTGACAATTTGATTTTGTGATGTTAGATTTTGGACGTCACTTCTCCCTGTGCATATGACACAGATACCCAAAAGGGAATTAGTACAAAGAATTTTAATTTTAGGTCTCATGAATAATAAATTATATTTCCATGAAGTATTGTGTAACTTGATCCATTTTGTGAATATCATATGCTATTTTGATAAAATAAATAAAGTCAATTTATTGTTTATGCATTTTGTTCATATATTTAGTTACATTTGATGCACTAAATAGATAAGCTACAATCCCAATGTCAGAACTTTGTTGTGATAATGAGAAGAGCTAAAAGTTGGAAAAAATAGCATAGGAATGCTAAGATACTGCCTTCATGCTGTCCTCCAAGGAGAAGGAAGTGATGAAGGTAGGCCCAATATGAAGCAACTTGATGGAGTTTCATAAAGGAAAGATCTTAATCAGTAAGAGACTGGTACACTCCTTTGATCATGGTGACATAGTGGCTGCTGAAATGGAATCCTTGAGAGGGAGAAGAACCACTTCCTACCCTTCTTTTGCCCTTGGATTTTTTTAATATAGAAAAAGAATACCCTCAATGGACCTAAAAAGTCCAACCATAGCACAGGTTTGACTGGGGATTTCTATGGGTCATGGAGACGTGGAAGGCAACTGAATTTTGATGAAAAATACCCAGTTGACAAGGAGAAAAACCAAATCATAATTCCCTTTTAACTGGAGACAGCCAGTGTCAATAAAGAAGGCATGAATCTCACTTCATCGTTTTGCTGAGGCATGGGCAAGTGGAAAGCAGCAGAGGAGGTGAACAGACAATTTGTCTGCAGACTTTGTTCTCGATGAAACTTTCTTGTGCTTTTTGGTCTTTAACCAAAAGCTGCATGAACAATTGAGTGAGGCTTCTTTTCAGGCTCTCACTCTAAGGACTCTTTTTCCATGCAGCAGAAGAGGTGAACAGACCATTTGTCTGCAGACTTTGTTTTCATAAACAGATGATCATACAAAAGGCTGTAATATAGGTCAATATCACTAAACCAAAACCTCAAACCCTGACTCTGAGGCTAACTGGGTTAGCTGATTTTGTTACTTTATCTTTGATGTTTTTATTTTTAGTATACGATTCATTTACATGTTGGTCTGCTTGCACTTGGTCATTCGCCTCCTCTGCTGCTGTAATAAGAGCACCTAGATAAAATCATGACCTGCATGATACCTAGCTCTGGGTTTATGTAAAAATATCATCTTATAGCCAAATGTTTTTTTTCTGCGCATGTGAAAAAAGTTTTTGAATTCAATCATGTCCATATCCCCTGAACACCAAGTCTGATGAATGTTTTGCAGAGTATAATTATCAATTCTGCTAAACATAAATAAAATATTACAATTGTCTCTGTTCACCTTAGGTATCTGTGTATATCTCTGAATAATATAAATCACATCTGTTTTTGTGTATGCCTCTGGAAAATATCTGAGCTGGATTTGATTGTTTGTCAAGCATCACATCATCATATACGAGATTATTAATTCGTCCATAGAGATTATCTACATATGAGGCCTCATCAATATTGGTGATAAAATCAACAATGTTGATGGAGTAAATGTTGCAATCATTGTTGTACAATGACTTTTCAATTTGTACAATTTTCATTAAAATCTTCAAGTACTTCATAACATCGTCGATTGTCTATGGATGGTGCTACCAAGTATAACCTATCCCCCTTGAGCCATCTCATTATCAGATTAATAAATAATTGTGTTTTACCAGACCCAGATGGCCCTATTATTATACACCTGATAGAATTTGTTAGTGCTGGATGAGGCTTGACTGGTTCTTGTTTTTGTGTCACTGAGAAATCAATGATATCCAATTTTATACAAATATAATAAATAATATGGATTTATATAGTGTTCAATGTAGAGCACCCACCCACACCAGTGGTTTAACAACAACAATTACAAAAAATAGCAAGGGTGCACTTACAGGCAAGTGTATGAAATGTGGTACAAGAAAATACAAATTTATTTCCCTTGATAGTTTAAGGTTGATAAATATCAATAGTGGTGATATAGCTGCTTCACTGGGATAATTACCAGGGGTTCCATCAGCTATATACCCAGTAGAAAAACATCTCCCTGGATTAGAATTATTGTGGGTCTCGAACTTGACTTAATATCTGACTTGATAACCAAGAACTGGAGAATAAACACAAATGATCAAGCCTGTCATGTTCATGATGTTGAGCATAAAAATAAAGATTTACAACAATGACCTATTGCTGATGTAAAGTTGATTCATTTATTAAATGCCAAAAAAAATAAATCTATCTGAGAGAAACTTGCTAGTTTCCTAGTAAAATATGCAATGAAAGATAAACTAGTACTGGGGGCTGGTAATTAATTAATCAGTAATAATAATGGAATTGGTTTATTATATATAACCCAAGAGGCTATTGGAGGGGTTGAGCAGTGATTAGTAGTTGTTGTTGTTGGGTTTAACGCCATTCTTCAGCACATTATAGGCTATTCATGGCAGCCAGTAAAAATGGTGGAGGAAGAAACCAGGAAATCACCGGAAAGAACCACCAACCCACAAGAAGCTACTGGCAAGCTTTCTCATATATCCACATTGTCCGAATCTTAGACTCGAACCCACGCAGACAGAGGTGAGATGGCAGTGATCCGTAATGGACAGGGTTTTAGACCACTCAGCCACTCGGAGCCCCCGCAGTGATTAGTAAACTTGCTGATGCAGCAAAGGTCTCACCTTCTGCTGCTGCAAATTGGTCATCATGCCAGGCAAATTATGGCAAATTTATATCCACCTAAAGAAATTCAGTATGCACATTTTGATGTTGATACTCCCTATGAAGTTCATCAAGTAGATATTTTGTTGTTGTTGTTCTGGGGCTTAATGCCATTTTTCAGCACACAATAGGCTATACATGTCGGCCAGTATTAATGGTGGAGGAAGAAACCAGGAAATCTGAGGAAAGAACCACCACCACATGAGAAGCTACTGGCAAGCTTTCTCACATATCCACATTCACCGAATCTTAGACTCAAACTTACGAAGACAGAGGTGAGATGGCAGTCATCCATAATGGAGAGCACTTTAGACCATTTGGCCCCTTGAGTAGATATTTTGTTTTTACCTCATGATACTATTTAAACATGTATGAATCTGCTAGTAAATCGAGCACATACAAATATGTGTTAACTTTCACTGACCTTGCATGTAGATATAAAGAAGCAGAACCACTATCAACCAAAACAGTAACTGAAATTGTATCTGTGTTTGAACGAATTTATCAACAAGGTGGTCTACAATGGCCACAGCTACTACTGTTGATCCTGGTAAAGAATTTCTTGGTGCATTGTTGATGAAGCAACACATTTTTTAATCACACAAGGACACACTACAATTCATCCTGATCAGGCAATTGTTCTTCCTTTTGATATCAATATACAAAGGAAGAGATCTTGTAAATGGGCTGCAAGATTACCAAGTGTGATTGTTGCATTAAATAATGAAATTACTTGTGCAACTTCTATGAACCTACTAATGCAATTACAAAGAAATATATACCAACACAATGACATGAATCCTTTTCAAAACAACCAGTGCTAGGAAATGTGACTGTACAATATTTATATGAACCTGGTGAACTTGACAGGGGAAAAGAAAGCAACTTATCCTATTTGGAGTGTGACTACACATAAAATTTCCAGCATAATTACATCTATGGGTAGACTTGCAATCTATAGATTAGATTCAACTGCTCCTCAACATGGATTTGTAAGTGAACAATTACAAGTAACTTCTGAAGACACACAATTACCATCCATACAAATTTTGTAGGCATCACTTTAGTGTTGTGGATCCTCAATATCAATTACATTCAAGACAGGTCAGCATTACATTTTCACAAGTGACCAAGACTACTATTAATTCAATCCATGGTAAACAGTCTGTTGTTTTAGTGTCTTGATAAATTTAGCATAGAGATCAAAGTCATGTTTATTTTTTTTTTTTTTGTTGAATTGTTTATAACCAATTAATTTGTTCTTCACAACAACTTGATTGTGCATACTTCATCCCAAATTATGATCTTGGGAATATATTTTTCATCCATTTCCTTGTTAAGTCCATGCATCTCTGCACCATCGAAGAAACCATGCTAAGTTTGAGATTTTGCTTTATGTTCCCTCATTTTTCTGGCAAGTCTGTGTTGGTGTCAAAACAATCATATTAAAGTTTTAAATAATTGTATGTGTCATTTTACCAGAACCTCCAGACCCATTGAGTTAAATGGTTTTATGCCTGGCCACAGGATCATACACTGATGGCAAATATATTTTCTCATTTTATTCTCCATTTACCCCATGATTCATCAAAGTCAATTGTTTTAACAAATCCATATATTTTCTGTTTATATAAAATGAATCTGTGGCAACCTTGACAGTGGTCAAAAGAAATCTGTTTACCATTAATAGTAAATTTACCAAAATGTATGTGAGCAATGAAGATCTTGAATTATGTAAACTGTAGTGATTCAGCATCAATATAACTCAATATTGTACTCAATTTAATTCCATCAGACAAGTAGGCATTACTCCGACTTGTTTTTCTTCATTGTATCAGCAATTATCAAATCTAACTCAGCATTGTCCATAATTAATCTTGTACAATGTCAATTATGATCACATGAACTACCCTGAGTAAATGTACTAATTGCTTTTCTGCCGAGATCCTTTGCAACCTAATTTTCATAATCAATCATATTAGAATATTTCTTTTGTTGTGGCAACCAATCTTGTTTCTGTACACAATATGACATAATTGCTTCACTTACAATTAAAAATATCAATATCACTACATCAGGCATGTACTGTGATGTGATGTGATTATGATTTTAATGTAGCTTTAACAATTTTTCAGTCATATCACTACGATGTCTGCAGTGTGGCAGTTTATAGTGATGTCTAGCACTGGGGCATCATGCTGTAGACATGTAGCATGATGGCCTACCCAATCACATTATCCTGATACCAGGTCAGGCATGTACAGTAAAAAAATGATTGGAGTTCAAAATTTTCATGAGAAATGTCTTCCAAACCATGCATAAACAATCAGATGAAGTTTTTTTCAGTGCAAGCATTAATGACTCTATACATGTAAATATAGTGAAATCAAAATCTAGTAATGGTCCATTTATCGCAACTCTGGTCATCTTGTGTGTTGGATGTACAAATCTCTTAAAGTATTCAGAACACTCTCTGTATCCAAGAAATCTTCAAGGATAACATGCTACCATATCAACTGAGATAACATTGCTAGCCACATTTAGTATTCTATAATCCACCATGTCCATATTCGACACAACTGTTGGACATCAGCAAGAAATTCTGATCTTGTCAGTGACCATAAATTTTTCTCCTGAGCAGCATTGCATCAACTGATGGAACAGTAAGTAAATAATTATTCAGTAGTTGTCTAACCTCTGACTCTGTCAAGACATTATAAGGAGTATATTTTAATTCAAGATTTTTTGTTTCCTCATGGAGTGTTTCTGTATGATAAATGTCTTCATTAGACCCTACTAACTCATCATAATTTACAGATTTTGAACTTTGAAATAACCACATGGTTACAGGGTCACTCTTACTAACATTTTTGATAAAATCAAACATATAGTCATATAAAATTTAACTGTTCTATCTTGTGGAAATATTGTTACTGCCACAGTCCACACATGTGCAGGGGCCCCAAGTGGCCATGTGGTCTAAAGCACTCACCATTCTGGATCACTGCCATCTCATCTCTGTCTGCATGGGTTCACTTTTCAGGCTTGGCTAATGTGGGTACGTGAGAAAGCCTGCCAGTAGATTCTCATGGTCAGTGTTTCTTCCTGGGGTTTTCCAGGGTTCTTCTTCCACCATTAATACTGGCTGCCATGTATAACCTATCTTGTGCTAAAATGGCATTAAACCATAAAGCAATACCAACAACAACACGTGTGCATTATGATCATTGATCGTTATAGGAGCTCCTCTTGATTCATATTTTGATTTTGTATAAAATCTCTCCGGTTAGCATTTTCACAATAATCAAAAACTTTAATTTCTTTTCAGTTCAGCAACATCACTGATAGACACTCCAGTATCCTTAAATGTTTCTTCCCACTCATTTATTTTTTTATCTTGTAAATCCATTAAACCATTTTAACGTATTGTATTTGTAAGTGTTCTAAAACTCACTCAGAAAACAATTTAGTCTTCACAAAGTCAGCAATGACAGTTTCATTTGTTTGAAATCAGCAATGTTAGGTTTATCATTCAGCAGATACAATGCATAAACAACTGCAGTCACAGGATACACTTGTTCATAATATGGTTTGTCAATACTAGTCAATGTTACTGGTTTAGAATTTTTATTCAATGTCACAATATTGTTTCCAGTGTGTCCTGATTGTGTCTGTAATAAATTTTATTAGAATAAAATATATTTGACTGTCTTGATGAATATCAAGGTAGTAAATAATCTCCACTGCTCATTTGTCATTCATTCTAGTACCAAAAAGTTTAATAATTCTGAATGTTGACCATACATGAGCTGCACCATTGTTGCAAATTCCTTCTTGGCTTCAATCAGTTATATCCTAATTTGTTAAAGCCACATTTTGCATCAAAATACTAATTTTTTCAAGTCTATCAAGATCAAATCTGGTTTTAGATGATTCAATTGTGGATAATCCTTCAAAATTCATGTTAATAATTAATACTAATTTTACATTTAATCTAAAAATGCACATATACATATGAACCAAGTAAAATATAAATATAAGTGGCTCACAATTAGTGTTATAACTCCTTGTAACAAAAATTGCATAAATGAATTTTGTGGATATCACATACAAAGTGTTCGATGTGGTAGTCAAAGTCCTAGGCCGTGTTTACGATTTGGTATTGGTATTAGGGAGAAAATGCATTTATGTGTAAAATGTGGCAGACAAAATATCATGGACTGAAACAGTATTATGACAAAGAAGATTACAGCAAATCAAAATATTCAACACAACCACATACAATAAAGAGTGCTGAAGACTAAAACTCCTCCAATTATCAAGAATTATGAAGCGTCACAAGACTAAAATATCTAGTTGGTAAAGTTACTAATACTAGTTATCTCCAGTTTAGCTTTGGAAATAATAAAAAAAATATTCACATAGATTCATATATGAATATTTTGATGGAATAATCAAGAATTGACTTGTAATCGGTCATATGGATTGGGATCTATTCTTTGTATAATTTACAAGCTGTTACACAAAGTCAAAACTCTAAGTTTGGAAATATCGGCAGTCTATAATTTGCAAGTCTGTAAATTTAGAGACTGGCAAAGAAATAATATTTCATTTGATGTATTCAGCCGCCAAATATTTGACAATGTCATACCTTCAATAAAATGTGTCGCAGACAACATCACCAAATCTGCATTTTCGAAATAATTTGTTTATTGTTGAATTATTATTTCCTATCAATTCCATAAAAAGAGTATTTTTCAGCATCATTTTTAAACTCCTTATTTGTCTGCTAATGACATCATCAATACTATTTTTGTGCGTTTATTACGTTCTTGCTCAGTATTAGATATTTTCTTCCTTGCCACGCTGCGCATAAAATCATCTTTTGCATAAATTCGGGACTGTCAAATTTACTAAGAAATCTGATGTCATCATTAATTATTTTTTCAAACAATGTTTCGTGCAAACAAATATATTTATGTATATGAATATAGAAACTACTCAAATAATTAAGGAGTTTAGATGATTACAAGATTCAAAATTGCTGATGCCTCAAGATGTTGGTACACCTGTATTAGAACTAAAAATTTTTTTTATCTTGTAATGATTACATTGCAAATGAGTTTACCAATATAACCATACAGGGAGAATTTAGGTGCATGTTGGGGTATAAATACTATCTCATCAAATGTATTAAAAAAAATCATTAACTTATGCGCTTAAACATAAAGATTTTAGTAAATGTTTAAAAACTCTGTATTTTAAAAAAGAACATTCATAAAGCATTAGGTTATGAATAAAAAGCAGAAAAATAGCGACAATTATAGCAAAACTTGTGTTGGAAGCTGCTGATGATGGAGAAATTACTAAGATATTATCTGAGCAATAAATCTATTATCCAGCGAAAAAATCAGTAGCTTCTTTTACTCGTTTCTTTTTGTCCAATAATTCCTTATTTTTATTTACCTCATCTCGAATTGATTCTAGTTCGCATTTAATTTTCGTTGCTAGATTTATACTGATCACAGCTTTTGAGTATTTTGTCGTGTTTACTTACAAGTACATCTAACTGAACTTTAGTGGTTACTGTCCTAGCGTAAGTCTCATTATATTGTTTTGATTATTGTCACAGCCTTTTCCATCTTTTCAATTTCCTTGATAAATTTTTGTTTTCTTAATTGGCGTGCTTAAGACCTTCAGGTGTAATAGAACTGCCTTTAGCTGTTTGATTATACCGGCTTTACCAGCTGGAAATTTGATATTTTTACTACCATCAGTCCAAATTTCATACAAATGAGTTAATCCAATTTTATATTGCTTTGTTATTTTTTTCTGGTGAATTAACTTCTTTTGATTCTATTATTAACTTTGCAATAGCCTGAGAATTGTATGTAGATTTATCTGGCATTATAATGTTCAGAAAAAAAAATTTCAGTAAAAATATTCATGATTAAACCTTATTAGTAAAAATATTGGTAAATATAAATTTAAGTTTTTCAATCGCACACAAGATAGTACAAATTAACATGATAAATAAAGATAACATGGATATATTTATCAGTAAATTAATGAGTAAAATTACTGGCTAAATAAACATGGATATAAAATTATCAGTAAATTTATTAGTAAAATTACTGCCAAAATAAACATGGATACAACCGTCGTAACAGTGTTAGGAATATAATATTTTTATTCGTGATTATGTTTATGGTTATCTTTACTTGTGTGCACAACAAGTAAATTTACTCATAAGTAAAACTCATGATAATTTATAAATCTTTATTGAATTATTTCAGTACGTCTAGCTTTAAGTTTTTTCTGCAATCATCGTCATGCAGGTTCATTACAGAATATAATCGCTGTGAAAATCATACATAATACCTATCAATTATCTTTGCTACCATTAAACCACTTTACATCATAGATACGAAAATCTAGTTTTCGATGAAAACAGTTTTTGCTTTCAATATGTATTAATTATATTCTTTATCTTGAATGAATTTGTTACACAGTGATTACATGGATATTTATTCAGATTTGTGTAAGTTTTATGAGAAAATGTTTATGAACGCAAAATCTACGAATTCACAGATTAATATTTAATGATTCCCCTTGTAAATCCAACAAATGTCCAATCTGATTAGTAAGTTAGAAATGTATTCTTGATAATAACGAATTATGCCATCACAAGTAAACGGGATTAAATTGGTTCTGATACAATTAAGTACCCTAAAGGTTAAATGTGTATAAGATATATCCCTGCTGGGTATGATTGGATTTTTTAAAAAGTCTACTTGATAGCTGCCATCGACATCACAAACTCCGCTGACTGTGATAGTTGATGTAATATTAACAATACCAGGCGAAATATGACTGCCTCTACCATATGAATCATTGTTGTGTCTGAGTATACTTAGCAGTGGTGCTATTTTTCTTCATGCTTCGAGAAAACTTGGAAAATTTTCATCGACGATTTTGCTGATTGTTATTCCTGTAACACATTCAAGATCAGGTAAAATTATGTCATCAAATGAATCAACTAGTTATGTTTTAAAAAGAACTGCCTTAATTCTTTGCTGAGTTTTATATTTTCAACAATAATTTTATTATTGTGTTTTAGGTCCAAGAAAATGTGCCTTAGATGATTAATATTTTCAATGATCTGCTGTTTTACATCTTCGTCATAATGTTATTTTATACAAGTAAATAGATTTGTTATATACTGTATATTCAATTGTATTCATGCTCAAATGTATTTGCAGTCGCTTTTTTTAGAAGTAATACAGTGTGTTTAGCGCCAAATATAACCATTCTAAAATTTTTGCAGAATCCAAAAATATGTGACAGCGGAATCACACAAAAAAATGCTTCACTGTCGTTTAACAATGATCGACGCACCACAAATCTGAGGTTGAAGTTTTTCATTCATTGACACAACTGTGTCCCCAGCCATATTTAGTATTATGTTTCTTTTTTCTGAATGATTCTTCTGTATACTTCACAAACATCATTGATGGACCAGCTGATCTTGAATAATCATCATTGTATCTTGCAATGCAAATTATTGTTGTGGTAAAGTCAATATTTTTCAGGCATGATTCAATATTCTTTTCATCAATGATGTATGTGGCGCTGTTAGATAATGCCATTTGTTAAGAAAACCAGCTCATTCACCAAAATCCGTAGTCGGTATTATCAGCTTTTAAAAGTCTACCTTCGATCTCAATCAATGCCTAAGAGGGTAAGAAATATCTCATTGTATCCTGAACTTGCAATTCGATTCTTACACATGCGTCATAAGAATAATGCTGATAATCGCGCACAGAATCATCTTTGGGAATTGGTACAACCATGTCGAATGTGGGCTCAGATACTCTTTTGTACTTCTTTATTATTATTAAATGTTTCTAACACGAAAATCACTTTCCGCTATTAAACTTGCAGCTATATTTTTTCTTCTTTATCTGACATCGATGGCAACGCTGCTGACAAAGTCATAACTGCTAGTTTTTTATTTGCAGCTTAATTTACTATTTTACTGACATTCACTGGCATCATCTCAGTGCTGTGCAATTTTAATGACTGAGATCGGACCGGATGCGGCCTGCATATTAATCGCTATAGTCCTTTGATTGCTGAGAATGCTTTGCTGGCTTCATCACCAACAACACCAATACCTTTTTCAAGAACAACGTCCATAGTTGCCAAACCTCCAGATTCGCAATTTGTGAAAATAGAGATCAAAATTCGTGAATTCTGACATAAATTCATGAAACGTTCTTCGAGTCCGGAAATATTTGTCAGAACAAATGTTTAGCATGGGATTCAGCTGATAAAGGTAGATTGTGTTCAACAAGAAAACTTAAAATGTTTCAGCGTTTGTAGCTTGCAGGTCTTCCATCCATTGCTTCAAATATTCCAAAGCTGAAATCTGGAGTTCTTAATTTTCCCAACCTCAGTTTGCTTTTTGTTACCATTGTGCTTCCTCACATCATCTCTGACACCTAGTCAACCTATTGCCCTTGCCAACCCATTTTTAATATTTGAACTTTTATGTTGAGGTGTAGGGTCGGAATCCATTTGCCTTATCAAAAAGTTGGAATTCGCTGACACAATTTGGTGTCGGCATGAGGTAGCTGCTTATTAGTCGGCATAGCAAACTTGAACAACCTTTCATCGAGATAAACCTGCATGAAATCGATAGGAATATGATTTATTTTCTCAGAAATTGCGAGTATATCATTCATTATATCTTTCATCCGCTGACAGACAAGACAAAAGTACATCATTGCTGAAATTTTACCTGGATCTGGCTATTTGCATTTGTAATCATGTGACTAAACAAATCTAGCAACGTACATGTCGGTATTTGATGTCTGAATGCGTGGCCAATTTTTGGTATATTACAAACATAACATTACTTTTTGTGCAATGCATTTAATTTTCCTTGGTGGTGAAGATATTTTCAATATTGATGCCGAACGGTAATTCAAATCAGTGTTGGTATCGCATACACAGACCAAATTCCGGTTAGGATCCAGTTTTTCAAACCCATTTGTAAAACTACTCTTATACATACAGATAAAAATACGCTAAAATGCTTGCTATCGAACCAACTGTATAAATCGGCTTAGTTCTACCAATATCGCTACCAGCAACAAAGGACCGTCTCAGCAACTGCCAATATCACGACCAGCACTTAACGGGAAATCATTTTTTTTATTAAAGAGTTAAAATATTTGAGAATTGAAAAATTCATAATATTTTTGGCATGCGACGTGAATCTGAATTGTTGAAAAATTCGTGAAATTTACGCCAAAATCATGAGGGTTGGCAGCTATCACTTTTATTCCCAGTTGCTTTACAATCGGTATTGCTTTTGGGGTTATCCTTTTAAATAAACCCTGAACAACAACACCTAGAGTCCATGAGCCCCGGTCATGGTCAGAGTGATAAATTTGATGGTAGTGATGCATCAAGTGCAACACTACATCATGATGAATGGGTCAAAAGTTCTCGAAAATTTCTCAACAGCTGGAAACTTGAGCGTCATATGGCTGAGATATGATACAAAATTAAACAGATGTTCTGTAATATATGTATCAAGACAATTCAATTCATTTACAACTGGTTGTGATTCTGTTAATTTTGTTCATTCATCTTTTACTTTCTTCATCAAACCCTGTTACGATTCCAGGGACTTAAACTACGCAACAATAAATAGCAAAACAAACAAGTTTTACGTAATTGAAAAAAATTTATTTATAAAAATACAGGAGTGAATGAATTAAATTGACTTACAGCATGGTGAATGAATTCCTTTTTCCTAAGTCCTTTCAAATCAAACCAAGAAATCTGAATATGTTCCAACAAAAATTCTCCCTTATGTGTTTAAGTTTCAAATGTACAGAAAGATTTCCAAAGAATTTAAATAGTAACCAAATAAATTTATTTAATACCGTTTTAGCGTGTCATGCAAAAAAAATTAATCTTTTCACAAACCAACCTGGGAGATTCAATCCAAAAACACGAAAACACGCAGATGGGGACATACCAACGGAAATTTTTTGCGGCACTGTTTTCACAAAAAATAACCGATTTTTCGGGGTCCAATACACTTGAAATTCTCAAAGGACATGCCGTTATCCCCACTCTTGTGCCCCATTTGATAGTCTGGTCAGCTATGCCAAAACTTCACAATATATAAAGGTTAGACTAAAGCCAATTTGACATACTTCAAAGAAACCACATGTTCTACAGTGAGAATAATTGCACTAGTAACTCATTGACAAATAAACAATGTCCATTTTTGTTATAATAATGTCCACAAATGGGTATGAATTTATGTTTAACAGTTCAAATGTGGTCTCAAACTACCATACATAGTCAATTTCCCACATTTAATATCCCATCTTATTTCCTTATTGTTACCTCATATATGCATACAACACTGCTTAATAAACAACATATTTATTCCAAATTAGTCTTTTTGGGTAACATATGCTCAGCGATACGTTTCTTCATTCCTTCTTTTAATTTAATTATGGTAATTAATGTTTAAAACTACAGTACATTTATGCTAGGCATTGATTCGTGTAAGTTTCTTTGGTGGGAATTGAGATCCTAGTTTGCTTGTCGAGAAACAAATCTATAGCATTCATTGATCATTCTTGGGATTTATGAAGCAATTTACTAAAGGCAAAGCATATAAAGCGCGGGAAAATAAATTTTTTAACTCCTAGTTCATGTAGATTTACTTTGTGAAACTAACCATAAATAGGGGTGGGGTGTGCATTTAATTCCTAAATGCATGAAATCAACAGTCGCATTATATGTCACTTATCTGACATTGCAAAGTATGATCATAAGCTTTTAATATTAAAAAGTCATTAAATAAAGTTCCTTACAATACAGATTTGTTTTAATACCTGATGTTTTTATTTTAAAAAATGAGAGAGAGAGAGAGAGAAAGAGAGAGAAAGAGAGATTAGGAAAGTAGATATTTTACATCTGATGCATTTATTTCAGGTGAAAACAGTCATACCTATGCACTAACAGTGATGTGGGATGCAAAAACCATGGAAATAATGCAAAACAGTTATGTAATGATTCATTTTGTAATATTATGACTGTATTGTTCTGTATTACTTGTTGTCAATAAAGTAATAACTATCAGATCTTTTTCAATTTTCATTACCTATTACATTAATAGACTTGGCAAAATATTCACTACTTGTTCTGGCGACATTTTTTGAAACAAAACCAGGACCATCCTTAATAGTGATACTTCTTGCTCTTGTATTACCACTCGTTGTGGTTCTGGTGATAGCAATACTTCTTGTTTTAGTTGTTTGGTCGTTGTCTGTGTTCTAGTTTTTGTGGCTGTTCTTGTTGTTGATGTTTTATTTGTTATTCTTCTTGTTCTTGCATTTCTGGAATAGTTGTTTTTTGTTCTACTTGTTTAAATTTAAATTTTTTGTCATCTTGTTTGATACATCCAATATTATTAGCAATATGTTATATACTTAAAATCCAATTGGCGTTTTATATATTTTGAGTTTTATATATTTTTCTTTTTTTTATCAAATCCATATTTGGTGATATTTATTATTTGGCTTGGATCCTTAATGGCGGCAGGACCTTCAGGGGGTAAATTTGTTTTTGAAATTAATTACAAGCATCGATGATGGTTTTACTACTGGTAGTTTTGATTTACTATTAGTTTTGATGACCGTTGTAGCTCACCATAAAAGTAACTGACTCCCTCCCTCTATTTCAACCATAATGGGTTGTTGCTTCAAACCGCACTAATATTGTAATCTATCTGAAACAAAAATTTCACGATCTATATTTTATTGTTATAAAAAAAAAATCATATTTAGGTTTAAAAGTCTACCTCAGTTTTTATAGCCTGATATGGCAAGTGCAGACAACTCACTTTTAACTCCTTTTATTAATTCATTGCCAGATTTAGAATATATATCAATCATTTCAGTTTTTCTCAGTTTTGTTGCATTTCTTAAATTGGCTGAGGAGCAACTATTTCATCTGGAAGTTTTTGTGGAATCTTTTTCGTTTTCTTAGTTCGCTTGGCTATCTTTTCAGTTACCGCAGCGGTTTTCTCCAACTAGGGGAAGAAGATCTTTATTAGTCTCTGCAATTGGTTTAAATGACTGTTCTGTGTCTTCTGCAAATTCTTCCTGTGTTTGTTGACAAGCTTGTAATTTTTGCTTGACATAATTAATAGACAGGTAGATATTTTTTAATTTAATCTAACCGCTCTCGAGCTAATCTGCCTGTGTTCGATTCACAAATCATGTATCAGTTTCATGTTGTGCTTTAATTAAAGCATCAGAGGAGGCGAACGACCAAGTGCATGCAGTCCAACACGTAAATGAGTCATATAAAAAATACAAACATCAAAGGTAAAGTAACAAAATGAGCTAAACCAATCAGAGTGAGGGTTAGAGGTTTTGGTTTAGTGATATTGATCTATATTTCAATATTTTGTAAGAACCTCTATTTATGAAAACAAAGTCTGCAAACAAATGGTATTCTCATATCCTCTGCTGCTTGGAAAAAAAGTTTTTAGAGTGAGAGCCTGAAAAGAACTCAATGGTTCATGTAGCTTTTGGTTAAAGACCATAAAACAATAAAGTTTCATCTAGACATAAGAGAGTGTGAAACATGTCTCTGAAATTTAAAATACTTAATAAGATCAGTAAGGTGCAAATCTGAACTAATTACTGCGCCTTGAGAGATTTTAAGTGAGTATGAAAAGGCAGCTTTATAGCCTTTGATTGTGGATACAGAGTATTTTTTGTTCTCAAAGAGAAATAAAAGGAAATCAGCAACAGAAGTTACAGAGGGGCAGCTAGGATCAAGCTTCTCCATCTGGCATCACAGAAAGTGGATGTAGAATCTCTCCTGGTCTGAATGATGCAACTGGCAACACGGCCTGAAAAATTGTTCTGGTAGCGAGATCGCTTGAACTGAGAAACATCTTAAGGTGGAGAATTTGTAGGCTGTTAGATCCCAGATGTTGCAACAAAAGATCCCTAATGAGATGAAGAGAACTGGGTCGGGTGATCAACAGGTCTAGAAGGTCACTAAACCTTGGGTGCTAAGGCCACAGATGGAGCTATCAGAATGATCTGAGCAGTAAAATTTTGACCTTTTGCAGAACTTCAGGAAAACAGAAGGGTGAAAAGGTGTAAGCCAATCCCACTGGAGACTGAATGCACCGACCATGCTCCCTGAACCAAGACAAGAGAAATACAAAATGGAAGTCTCTTGTTGAACCTGTTGCAAATAGACCCACCAGAGACCTTCATCACAGTGAGAAAAGGGTGAAGAGTTCATTCAGTGAGGATGGCTCTGCTAGTTCTGGAAAGTTTGTCAGACAAAACGTTTTTCTGGCTCAAAATATACCCAACTCCATGTGTTATGTTCTCCGAGGTGGTCAGTGCAGGAGGTTCCAGATTTCTACACAAAGAGAAGGGGTATGTGTGCCTGCTTGATGTCAGAGTTAAACTATGACATACATGTTGTTGGAGGAGACCATGACACATTGACCCATTACTCAGTTGCTGCACTCATGCAATGCTCGGTATTCAACTTTAATTTCTAGGTTGTTTATGTGGAGGGATAATTCAAATGGAATCCAAAGTCTCTGTAGAATTATGTCCTCCAGTTCTAAATGAATGCTTAAACTGGAATCTGACATGTTGGCAAACAGACAGGAGTGGGGTTCGGGTGCACACATGGGGACTCCAATCATGAATATGTCTGGATTCATTAACCAGTGCAAATGGTGATGAAATGCTGGTTCTAAAAAGATCAGTATTAATAGAGAATCTTTGTGCTGTTTCCACCTTACAAGATGTGGAAATGGTAGAGGTTGCAAATAAAAGTGTCCTAATAGAACCACGTCAGCAGTGGCATTCAAGGTTCCCAGAAGGGACAGGTACAGTCGAGAAAGAAGTTTTTAATCATAGCGTCTCTAACATAGACAGGATTTTATTCATCTCATCCAGTACAACTCAAAGTTATGGTTAGTGAGGAAATTCATTCCCACATAAAAGAAGAGAGCTCTGATATCTTGAGGTTGGCAAAAGGCCCAACTGAGTTAGCACGGACCAACAATGGTACAAATCCTGATGAAGGGACTGGATTTGAACACTGGATCAGCCAGTTATAAAAATACTGGAGAATTGTTATTCCTAGTAATTGGAGGTATTCCACCACTATTTCCATAACTCAGGTGAAAACTCTGGTTACCGAAGAAATTCTAAATGGTAGGAGCTGGAATTGAGAGACTTCCTAGTCTAAGCAAAACCAGAGATGTTTGCTGTGAGGAGGAAATATGGGGATTTGTAAATAGGCATTTTGAAGGTCGATGGAGACTGCCCAATAGGACAGTCGAAGTGCATTCCAGATTAAGGGGTGGTCTCAATCTTGAAAGGTTCCTCCAGAAGAAACTGGGAAAGGTCGATTATAAGGCAAAACTTTCCACTAAGTGCTAAGTCCTGTACTGCAACAAGGTGAGTAGGAGCTTTAGAAGTGTCATGAGCTGTAGAGAAATGATAACATCTGTCAGTCCTGGAAGAAGTGATGCCTCTACCCTTCCAAATGGTTTCCTTCCTATGATGAGGTGATGGTGGGACACAAGCCACAATAATGTGCCTACTTTGAGGGCAAGATCCAAAAGCTCAATGGGGAATACATGACCAAGGTCCCTGAGATTGGTGGGCCTGATATCAAATATGGATTTAATGTGTCAATAGAAAAGGGGAGGATACCGATCCAATCCTCTAGCCTGGTCTCAGCCCACTGGTTGACTCATAATGTTTATAATTGGATAGTAGAGGATGGAGTGTGTATGTGTGTGTGTGTGGACTCAGTCCTAGCTCTATCCAAATACTGTGAGCTATAATGCGGTGATCAGAGATACAGGATTGTCAACTGATGCATCGCTAAGGAAGGTGTGGTGCTGATCCCTCCCAGTGGGAGGGAGATACACTAACTCGGTGTGGTGCTGATCCCTCCCAGTGGGAGGGTGATACACTAACTCTGACAGGATGGTGGTGGTGCATCCCCTCTTAAATGGGAGGCAATGATATGGTGTGAGAAGAGTGCTGCATCTCCTCCTCCAAGAGAGGCAGCAACACACAAATACATCCTTTTCCTCAAATACATGCATGCCAGACCTTGGAAAGGAAAAAGTGTAATCCAAGTGGACAAAAAGAGTAATCCACATATAGCATGATACAATTTAATGAGCATATGTACAAAATGATTTATTTATTCCTTAACTCTTTTAACATCAATAACTGGTTTAAGTTTTCATATGTAGTGCTTTAAGCTTTAAAAAGCAGCATACTCTCATAATGCATTTAAAAACACTTTGAACCAGTTGAAACTATGAATGTTTTGCTCAAAGTAGAGCAAAGTGCTGTGTTTCTGAGCCTGGATCTGAATTCAGTTCTATTTTTGTTAACAATATGGAGCAATCTCTAACAGTCAGCATTAGAATGGTAAAGAACCTATATTCTTTTCATAACATGAAAAAGAAAATTTATATCTTTCAGTTATTGGGTCTTTTAGCTGGGAAATAAGGTGCCATTGCAAATCAACTCTGTCCAAAGGAAGTACATGGTCAGGTAGAATGACAATTTGATACTTCAGAAGTTCTCCTAATTTATCAGCAGCCTTTCCTGCAGCAATGTGCATCATAAGACAAGGACAACCTGATATGTACACTGATGGAGACATTTTTTTCAAAATATAGAATGCAACTTCTTTATGAAATCCAGTCATAACTGATGCTTTATCAGCTGAAAACCCCATACAGTTCTGCCAACCTATGTTTATTCAAAGCATTATCAAGCAAACCAAAATGTTTTCATTGTCAGAGTCTCTTAAAAAGACCGAGTAAAACATTTTGTCATCTCTGTGGCAATACCAAATGGCCCAATTTTTATGGCCAATGCAATTTTGAGTGATTTGGTAAGTACTAAGTACTTAACACTATTAGATGATTTTTTTCTTGCACATGTATGCATATTTTTGGCAAATTTGGAATCAAGAAACATCTGTTTAAACAAAGCACCAACATAGTCTTCTAATGCTAGGGGTAGTACATGTTCTAATAAAAACTCTGTAATCATGCCTCTGAATTTATAAACTTTGTATCCACAATTGAGTTCACCTGTAAAAAATGTTACCTTAGTATTGGAGTTAGTAAAACATACTAATTCAATGTTTTTTGTTTTACTACCAAGACCAGTATAAAAATCCTTTCCACACAGCCTACAATGGGTGTGAAGCTGCCCTAGAATGTAATGCAGTATTATGTAATTCATGTATTTATGTCTGAATTTCTTTTTCGTCTTTTTCAAATCTATCTGAGAAATTATCAGAAAAACATTTTTGCTCCTAACACATATTGACTAGAATAAATCTGACTTGAATCTTAGTGCCAAATATCTAAAGACTAGTTAGCTCTGTACCAGATTTAAAATAGTGCAAAGAATCTGCGAACAAAGATTACAAATTAGAAAACTAGTCTGTTCTCTCCTAAGCTACAGTTGAATTGCTATAAATAGAATCCTAGGGGGTCAGTTTGTAAGTAGAATCCAGCATGTTTCTTAGAAATAGGGCAGCTGCTAAAAATAGATCATACCGCTGCTAGGAAAGTGCATGCCAGTCTACGCACAAGCATATTAAATCTTGTAGTATGGTAGAAGCCATCTTTTCATGAATATGATCTGTGAGATTAATAGAAATGTTAATAGAAATGAGACAAAAAATTATTAATTTCTTTTGGGAGAGAGAGATATACTGAAAACATGTAAGCCTGATATGTTTATGCATAAAGCATAATTTAGTGAATAAAAAAAAGTTATGATTACGCCAAAAGCGTAATGGTTGGCATATATGCAAATACATATGTAATGGCTTTTCTCTGCTATATAGTACTGTCATATTTCTGATGTTAAACTTAAATGTATCCTTTTAAAATCGATTGCTTCCACAATCTTCCGCCAACACACAATGTACTTCTGTTACATACTTTTGTTTTGTTGGCATCACATACTGAGAGAGATAACTCATGAAATCCAATAGATATCAGTAGGACAAAGGTCTGAAATATCTGTACATCTGCCAAGGTGTAGATAGGGTTAACACATCAAAACCTTTGCTAGTGAAGATGTCTGGATGAGCATCCCAAGAAAACTTCTTGTGGCTACACTTGCCTACAATATGTGTTGACATTATTCCTTAATACAGTAAATAATATTATATATATATATATATATATATATATATATATATATATATATATATATATATATATATATATATATATAAAATAATATCACCTTGTTTGTTTGTACTGTGTAAATAGTAGTGATCTCGATAGATATAGTAAATAATAGACATAAATGTATGTCTTCTTCCATGTAAGAAAGAGATTTGACAGTATTTTATACAACTTGTATGGAAAAAAGGAAGTATACACAAATACAATAACAATATGAACAAAATTCAGTGTGTTGAATTAAATATCTTGATACTGTATATGATATGGTTTCCGCAGTGTCAATCTAGATTGAAGAATATGAAGCATCTAGTGAGCAAGCTGTCATTGTTCTTTGCATACATGTACACAGATATAAAGATTTTGCTTGCAAGTTTATCTGACCTCTGTACACAAAGTAAACCCAATTCCCTAGAGGAACTAACACCGAAGGGAAAAGGTTATCACATAAAGAAATGGTATGTTGGTAAAAGCAAAATTATAATGTAGTACCAAAAGAAATAATTACTTTAGAGGCAATGCCACAACTACAGTTAAGAACCATTGCAACTTCACTCTAAGGGAGGATGTATGCACATCAAATGGATGGTACATGTTTTTCAGCTTGAAAAGGAAATCTAAACAACAGCTATGGGTAAGCTATTGCTGCTGATAAAAGGGAAGATTAAGTTAAGATACTCAAAAGAAGGCCTAGTCAACAGATCCACCTAAGCATTAGGGAGCATGAGTGAGGTACTTAAGAATCAAAATACTTAATTAGTTCTGAAATATATTGGTCTGACCTTTGGTGAAGTCCATAAGCAAACTTCATAGCATTGAGAGAGCCACTTTATAACCCTTAATACTGGAGATAGAGCAGTCTTTTACTTTTAAAGAAAAAGAAAATATGCACCTGTGGACAATGGGGAGCAGATTATACCAATGTGTTGCCATTCCATCATAAATAATGGGGGTCAATTGGATTTTGGACTAGGCAATGCATTATGCCTGATCTTCTGGTTTGAATAGTAGACATAAAGGGATAGCTTTTTGATCATCCTCACTGCAACCATTGGTCTTCACCACAGCTGAAGAAGTGTATTTGCCACAGACTGGTATAGAAACCAATATGTAAGCATTCCTTTAAGGACAGGCAGTCTGCCAGGATAGTTACCTTGCTTTCAATGTGGAGACTCTGTGAGTGATCCCCAACTGAGGAGGTTCCAGACATCCAAGGAAAGTGTCTTCTTGATATATGAGGGTGCACCAGAACCAAGTGTTGTCTGTGGCAACCATAATTCAGTGGTGTATGAATGAGGTTGATGCACTGCCAGCACTAGAAAATGGATCCACCTGTATCAAGTGAAGACGCCTCATGAGACCACAAGCTCTGAAGGCCTCTAAAAACTGAGATGTTGGTATACAGGAGAGAGGCTCTGTGAAATGTATTGGAACTCTGGGCAGAGACCTGTCCCAATTTAGTCACCAACTCAGGTTGTGATGAAATTGGGGTCCCAAGGTAAATTTGGGCTGGAAGAGTGTCCCTGTGAGGTCTCCAGCTTGTGAGCATCAAAAACTGGAGAGGCTCAAGTGAAGTCTTCCCTTCTGAGCTAGATCTACTGCTACATTCAGGGTTCCCAGAAAAGAGAGGTAGAGGCAAGCAGACAATGAAATTATATCAAAACACTCTTATTATGTGCGACAATATCTTAGTTACCATGATGAGGAGAACATAAACTATTCTTTGATTTGTGATTAAATTAATTCCAATTAAGTAAAATCTGAGTGTCAGATATGACATATTCTTGTTGGGTTCAATTGCAGATGAGTCACTGCTTGCCAAAAACTCATGTTCGAGAACACCGTGTACCAACCAGCAGTCATCAATATTAAGTGAGCTGCTGTTACCCACATCATCCTGATAATGGCTTAGATAGCAGCTAGGGAAGAGCATGAAAAGAAAGATCTCCCTGCCCAGGTAAAACTGAAGGAATATCCTGTAGGAAGGAAAGATGGATATGTGTAGGAAATAACCATTAATAATGAAACTGAGTGCCTCACTTCCTTGGTGATTATATCCTGAATCTATGATAGAAGGCTTGAGTGGTAAAAGCATGTATTGTGAAACCAAGATGCTAAAACAAGTGGCATGCTACATGGAAGAGTGACTGAACAACCACTCTGGATGCCTCTTGGCCTTGTGTTAATATGCCTATCAACATAGTTGGGTAGTGAAGCAGCACAAGATTATTTCTGGGTGAGGACTGAAATTTGATGTCTGGTGACTGTTGTGTTAAGCCTGGTGACCTATGTCCCACACTCCATAGCTGCATATTTTAATTATAAAAACATTCAAAGGAGATCTAATAAATGGTAGCATAAAATAAAAAATTGAAATCTGATGTCTGGTGACTGTTGTGTTAAGCCTTGTGACCTATGTCACACACTCCATAGCTGCATATTTTAATTATAAAAGCATTCAAAGGAGATCTAATAATTGGTAGCATAAAATAAAAAAATAGATATTTCAAATTACTGACTGTAATGAATAATTTGTAATTTTTGGTTCAAACTATTTATACATTTTTTTAAAAAATACACTCTTTAACCTAATAATTGTATTCTATTTCACCCTACTGTTTTTTTAAAAATAAATAACTGATAACAAACAGACTTACTGTCTTGAAAACAGTAACAAATGAATGATAGGCATTTCAAGATATGCAGGCCCATATGAGTCTCAGGGGATGATGGCAAAAGTTAATTGTTTTCTTAATTTGTGCATAGGCTACATATAATTTTTTTCAAATGGTAAGATTTACAATATAGTTAAACAAGTCACAATGAGAGAGACTAACATAATGTCTAATTACAGACCCAGAGTTAATTGTTCAATTACAGGCTTTCAAAGCTCTTTGTGTGCTCTGATGCCATAGAGTATTTAAACAAGTAGGAAAACAAATGACCAATCCAGCTTAGTCAGCGAAACCTCAACTGATTATTGGGCAAAGAACTTTATCACTTTTAAATTAAGCTTAACTAGTGATACTTTATTGGATTGTCCAACAAGGAAAAAATGTGTTAAAGAGACCTAGTTATGTTTTAATTAACCTTCACTTAGTTGCTTATTTCACAGCTTATAGGCTACACAAATCAAAGACAATTTTATATAATGATATCTGAAATATTCTATGATCTATGCACAATTGCCAGACATGTCCAGAAAATACAGCAAAATCACAATCTCTGTTACCAATGAGGGGATGTGAATGTACAGAAATACCCTTAAAAAAGGGGGAACAGGTAAATGTAGAATACACATATACTTAAACACATTGGAAATAGCAGAAAACTCTTGAGTGCCCAAATACATGTTAACCACACAAAATCCAAGGAAAAGAAGGATAAATGATGAAGTGGTTAAGAATCATTGTGTTTTTTTGTGTATAGGGCATCCAACTGGAGAGAGTTCTCCTTGGACTGAGAACTAATGCCAAGAAAACTGAATGCAATGTGATAATAACAGGTAGTGTGTTACTTTTATTAACTTAAAATTTTTCAATGATTTATATTTCACAACTTATTATTGATTTTCATGGAAAAGGCAAAGGCAAAACATCACAAACTTTTTACCACACTTTTTTTAGTTATTAGTTTAGCACTTTGTTTCCATTAAAAAAGGACTGTCAGATGACTGAATATATATATATATATATATATATATGTATGTATGTATGTATGTATGTATGTATGTATGTATGTATATATATATATATATATATATATATATATATATATATATATATATGTATGTATGTATGTATGTATGTATGTATGTATGTATGTATGTATGTATGTATGTATGTATGTATGTATGTATGTATGTATGTATGTATGTATGTATGTATGTATGTATGTATGTGTGTGTGTATATATATATATATATATATATATATATATATATATATATATATATATATATATATATGTATGTATGTATGTATGTGTTTGTTTGTGTGTGTGTGTGTGTGTGTGTGTGTGTGATTTGCAAATCACTTATTTCTTTTTTTTTCACCTATACCCTACTGAAGGACTGAATCTTTTTTTTTAAAATTAGGTCTTTATTGTCAGGAGTTTTGTGTATCAATGAACCTTGCAAGTCAGTGTTTATCAGAATTGGATTAGGTTGTATTAAATTTTTGCCTGCCAATTAAGTACATCTTTATGGTAATGTTTCAGTGTTCCTTTTTTACAAATAAATAACTCTGGTTTTAGCTCTAATGTTTGTCTTTTCTTCCTGCAGCTGTACTGTGATAAGTCTCTCTAAAACCTTTTCAATGAATGTGACTCGGGTCTAATATTGACATTGTTGCATACTGTAAAGACTGTCATCAGAATTTATCACAATAATAATATACATAGATTCATGATAACCAAATTATCTTTTGAAAATGGTTGAAGCAATCCTGTAGCATGATATCCCACCAAGTCATTATTACCCTACCACAGACCGACCAGTCCTAACAATAACCTCTTAATGCTGAGCGCCTAGCGAGGCAGGTGTTAGTATCAATTTTATGTCTTTGGTATGACTTTGCCAGGGACTGAACCCATGACCTCCTGGTTTGTCATATAGAAAGGACACAAACTTGCATTTCTAATAATCAAAATTAGTTTAAGAACACACTACCAACTATTATCATAATGAATATGGAAACAATTAAAGATATTTTTAGTTGACTGTTAAAAGGAAAATTATAATAATAGCTTCCTTAATACTGGCTAGTAATCCGGCTGTATGAAAATTGGGATACTAACAATTTTTTACATTTTAATGTGAACTTGAATATTACTAAATAAATCTCACAGAAAACATGATTTACCAATATTTGCTACTAAAATATGTTTCTTTGAAAATATTTAGCCAATCATAACCTAGGGAGAATTATTACTACCTTCCAAATCCAGCCCTACCAGATCATACGTTTAGCAAAAGGGAGCTGAAAGTTGTCTGTTAACCTATGTGTTACATGGCAATTGGGCGGAGTGACCTCCTTTTAGGTGTAAGACGTGGCAGCAAAGCATAAGAATACCTCAGTCGTTACTTGAGCAGAAGTCACGCTCTCTTTGGATGTAACTGTGGGTAGACTGGAGTATGTTATGTATTATGACTGGCTAAGTATTCTCGACAAAACACATTTTACATAGAAAAATTGGTTTCTTCAGTAAATGTTACCCACTCAAAATACCTTAGGAGAATAGGTAAGAGATGAAGTGAGGTATATCCACTGATCCCGAAGATACTCTCTCCAGTCCCCTAAGGTATATGAGGCAGCCCTATGTAATCTGACTATAGAATACTCAATCTGTTGGTGACACAGCTTAAACAAGGGCAAGATATTCCCCTGCAAAACTTTGTTTGAGCTGAGGTCATGTCTGTATATGCCGAGTAAATAACATACTTAGTCCAGGAGGAGATAGTGTTTTGATATATCCTCCCAGCCTTTTATGTGAAGTAGAAAGAGGTGTGGTTTTCCTTGATACAATGGCTCTGTTCTATTAAGGTATCACTTGAAAGCCCGAACTGGGTCTTTTAAGTTGCCTTTTGCTGATGTGTCCAGATTGAACAGGTTTCATGATGAAAGTCTGGTCAACCATGGAAGGAAGCTGGTTCTTGGTGATGAAAGAGAATGCTGTCAGATGTAAGACTGACCTGTCTTATCAGAACTGCATTTGGGTCTGCTGATAGTGCATATATTTCACTAATTCTACCTGCAGTCGCTAACACCATACTGAGTGGCTCTTCATATTATCTAGAATATGGCTAACAGAAATAGGCCATCCATGTGGGGAGGCACATCATGAGGATCATCATTTGGGACAGGTTATGGGATCATCATTTGGGACAGGTTATGGGATCATCATTTGGGACAGGTTATGGGATCATCATTTGGGACAGGTTATGGGATGTCTCATCCATATAACCCATCTGCTGAGTGAGAGACTACTTGGCTGTTTGTCAGCTCTGCCCCTTGCTGCTCCATAATAGGAGTCCTGTGATGGTGACTTGGGTGCAAGAGCTGTTTCAAAGCTTGTCGATATCCAACACTTCATGGCTGAAGAGTAAGTTGGTTTATCTCCCTTGTCCACCAGATATTTTTGCACTGAGGAATAGTCAGTATGCAGACTGATGATATCTTTGTTCTGAGCTGTATGTTTCTGCACTTTGCCCTTAGTTCTAATCTGTATGACAAATAGAGCAAAACATATAAAACTTTAAACCTGCACCTGCAATATTGGTGCAGAGATAACTTTTAAAAGGTTGACCCTGAGTTGATAAAAGACAGTCAAGAAGCAATGAAGGGTACAGGTAAAATACAATGACAATACCATTTATAATGAGAAGCATAAATCTGTCAGCCTATACATGTGATGTTGGAATACAGTGTTGGCAAGGAGCTACAATAAATGATGGTCACCTGGGAAAAAGTGATAAAGGAAGATCTCAATTACAATGCTACCTGTAGGAAAGGTCAAGAATAGTATGTACAGGTAGAATCAGTGAAACATGGCATTCCAAGGCTAAGGATGCCATGGTAAAGGAAACTCATATCTATGCTACAAATGCTTTGGAATAGAAACACACCAATACATACCCATTTTAAATGGCATTACAAATATTAGGAGTTTTTATAAGTGTTTGAACATACATAAAATAATTAAAGCCTGGACTTAATGTGGTGTCACTCCCTGTGCAAGTAAAGTACCTAACTGTGTAATGACAAAGTGTTAGCCAACTGTAAAGGCAGAACTTATATATAAACTCCTCCAACTTGTAATATGAATTCTGGCTTTTTTAGGTCTCTCATGAGGAGATAATGCTTTTTGGCACAAGCAAAAATAGTAATTGGTGTATTCTTAGGCTTTGCCGCCAAGCTGTATACTTTGTCTGAACAACACGTAGGTTTGCAGACAACTTTTAGCTCCATTTAGCTAAAAGTGACAGCTGGGAGGGGTTGATTTGCAAGGCAGTATTAGTTCTCCTAAGGTAATATAATTGGGTTACATATTGAAAGAAGAAACAGAATAGCATAAACTTACCTTGTAAAGGGATTTTGAAATCCTGTTTTCTTCATAGGCTTTCACAATCAGTGCCAAATTTTGATCAAGCTCTACAACTGTCAGATGATCATGCTGCAAAATAAATATAAATTGTCTCTGAAGATATTTAGGATTGAAATTCAATGACCCTGACTACTGACCTTCAGGCTGATTGTAGTTTAAAGTCTGATGCAAAAAGATAAATGCCAATACAAACAATTACAACGGTTTTTTTCTTGACAAAGTATCCAATTATTGAAGATACATGTACCAGAAAAGATACTGACCATCCCTAACATTGCCCAAAGGTTAATAGTTTTCATTATTTACAATATACATGTAGTATCATTGGTATGACACTTGAGGTGGAAAAAAAAGTTTTAAGAATTATTTCCCCCCAAATTGTCTAAAATTTGACTTATCCAAAATTTAAAAAGAGGTAAATAGAATACCTAGATAAAGAAGCTGCCTTGATTTACTGAAATCGGGGGGGAAAAAAAACAGAGATTTAACCCAACAAACAAATCTTGCTTTAATTTTCCAAGTGTGTATGTAAAGGAGAGTTCATATTTCTGGATGTGAATTTAGACATCTTTTAAAATCATCTAAGAAGTTTCAAACATTTATCAATAAACAACATGAAAACAAAAAGGGATGGTTGCAAATATCTATCCTGAACTAATTTCTCCATCAGTTTCTTATCTGAGAGCCTGCTAGCTCACTAATCTGTCAAGCAATAGCTAACTTGATTAGTACTGTCAACAATGAATATATTACTTGATGATTAGTACTGTCAACAATGAATAGTGTCAGGGAATGCAAAGTGTCAGGGAAAATGAGCTAAACACAAAAACTTAGGATTGACACCTATGCCAAAAAAACTGTTGTTGTTGTTGAAACAGTTGTAACTATGCAAAGAAGAGACATGGAATCATTATTATATAAATGACCCACTTTAAAGGGGGCAATACCCCATGTTCTCTTCTTTTCTAGTTTCCAAGTTGAAACACTGCATAGTTATAAAAAAAAAACTGTTTCAACAGATCAACCTCATATTAAAATATTAGATCATTTGCATAATAACTTTCATTTTCTATTATTTGCATAAAAAACCAAATAGCCTTCAGCAACATTGTGATGTGTGATGCCCAAACCCTAAATGCATGGGAGAAGGCAAATGTTATGAATTCATGCCCATCCAACATACAGTCATCAGTAGTTGTAAAGTTTTAGCTTTAATGTCATTACTTCATGTAGTGATCTTTTTCATTTCTTTGGTTCTGCTATTCTTGAATCCGATTCTTCATCAAAGTGACACTTAATAACAATAATAATAATAATAATAATAATAATAATAATAATAATAATAATAATAATAATAATAATAATAATAATAATAAATACTTTTTTCAGAGGGTGACTCAATTAGTAACAAATGAGACAGTAGTCCACCATGAGGCCCTCTAATATGTTTATATGAGATTCATAGTATGTTCACACACTCACACTATATATATATATATATATATATATATATATATATATATATATATATATATATATATATATAAAAACAACTATTCACATACTTGCTACATTGCTGCAGAAATGAAAATGAAGCACACGAGTTGAATTGTGCAACACATACTTTAATAAGTGCACCAATTTATTATGTTTTTATCTTTCTAATTCACCTGTTATGGAAGGAAAATATGCTCTGAGATAATTAAATATCATATGGAATGTTATTACAAACAAGCATACATGAAAATTGAAAGCAATTTTTCAATAGCTCCTTTTTTGGCTGAGGTAATTTGAAAATTTGCCCTTTCAATGATCGTAGATTTGGGGTACCAGTTGATTCACTTTCTGGAAAATAGAGTTTAGGTAAGAAGAAGCAGGTTTTGTAAAAATCTTGTATTTTGACCTTTCTCAAAAAGATTCTTTCATGTATTAGTAATACAGTGGTCCCTTTTTTATATGGCTGCCACTTCTGCACAGAGAAAGTAGCCATATAAGATAGGTAGTCTTTCCAGAGGGGGACTATATAATGAGACTGAGTTTGTATATGTTCATTTAAAAGTAGCAATAATTATTAAAATTGTCTTCTCGTCTTAAAAACAAACTTATTTACACGTGAAATGTGAGTTGGGTATTGTTATGTACATTGAAAAACCATTTTAAAAAATTATTAAATCTTAGTACATACATTGTTTCATATATAAAATAATTCTCTTTCCATTTATTCCATTTTCTCAATGCTACAGAATATTCTGCTTATATGTTACAATGTTGTATATTTTGAGTCTTCCCAACATCAAATTTAACACCAAGTGAACTCTCCCTATTGCTGTCAAGTCGAATAACTTTTACTGGAGTATTATTTCTCTGTTTAGGTCATGACATGCTTAAGTTTTGTAACAATTTATTATTATGCTGCTAATTATTGATAAGTATTGTAATTTAATGATGTAGACAAAATGTTTATAAACAAAATTCCTTGTTTATCAAGAACATGGTACAAATACTGTCATGTGATTTTACAGTCTTTGTCCAGGACTCAGCTTTATTCAAGGTTAATCTCTCTGTGTGTGTGTGTTAATTCACACAATCTATGATTAGCCTATGCTAACCATGGTATGATCTTTACAATTGCATCTGGTCATAGTTCTATAAAAAAAACCAATAACAAACAAACAGCTGTGTTAAGCCCTAAACTCTGAATGCATTGCTGACCCATTTCCTCTAAATGTCTGAATTAATTATACTAACCTTAGTGGTACATATACTTCAGCCTACACTTCTTTAAGTAATAAAAACCTAACATTCAGACACAGACATCAGGAAAGACAATCAGATTTCTTACCTGGACACATATTAATAATAAAATGTGGCTGCTTGTGAGGGGTAAATTTTACCATTTTGCACTAAGATAATGTTTGCTGGCCATGTTAGAGGGTGGCCATTCTTGAGGGTTACTTTTGAACACAAACTCATTGGTGCCAAGAGATTCTATTTGAAAAAGGTAGGCGGCTGCTGATCAGGGAGAGGGGGTGTTTAATCATTTAGCCATTGATGTTACCAGTTGGCTTAGGCTTAGAGACTGTAAAACCCAACATTATCAGTGCTACTACCCGAGACAGTTTTCAAAGAGATCACCAGCATCTAAGATAGTCAAGGTTTGGGTGGGTTTCTCACACTGCCAGACATCATCCTGTTACATTCATTTTGGAAGAATCAGTACAGTTTGAAGTGCCTAAAGAAATATGTACTCCAAGAGCAAACTGTGCACTAGTAAGAAAAATTTATAGAACAAGCGTGTGTGAAATATTTAGATGTCAGTGTATGAGTTGACCTAATGAATTAATTGCCGTTATGCTGATGAAAGGTTTGTCAGTGTTAATTCTTGTGTGATTGAACAAGGAGATAAAACACTGCAAGTCCCTTCTAATCTACAGAAAGCTTTCTGGGTGGGATAGGGCACCAGAGAGAAGACGTGGAGGGCCTGGAGAATATGAAGTGTGCGAAAGCACAGAGCCTGTAGAATAGACAGCAGTGTGAAGTCATAGTGCCAGAGAATGGAAAAAAGGGTACTTACAAGTACATAAGTACTTACAAGGCAGAAGTTGCAGATGAGTAACAAAGGTACACGGGAAAGGAAACCCTTTCCCTTTAATTTCGCTGATGAAATAACTGACCCTCTAAATAGGTTTCTCTACTGTTTGAAGGAAATTACAGGAAAAATTGTCCTGTAATTTTTTTAATAACGTAGCATAGTTTATTAAATTGTGATATCTTTCACCTTATTATTTTGTATACTTTATACACCTAGACCATCAGCCTTACTGGTCAGGGGCTTAAAGCTATTTAATCTTTTAACTGCCCATACTTCTCGGGTGATAGTAATAATACCATAGGGGTCATGTGACACAAGGGGTCCACACATCCTTCCTACCCGTGTCTGTGAACAGGTATGTCAAGTATGTCAATGCAGAGAAAATTATCAGTTCAATTTTAATTCAGATTTGTTTCTGAGATGCCAAACAAATGTACATTATTATCTGGAGAAGTTAACATGAGTTTAACTTGATCTGTTGCCCTGAATATTTTTATGTACTATATTGACACTTGTACCTGAGATTCTTAAATTCATAACAGTAACACTAATTTAGTTAGTATGAAAAGTTGGCCTATTTGACATTCTTTGCTCATGGTGAGTACTGTAGTAGTCTTGAAGATGAATATATCCATCATATTTTATGGCTGTTTATACAACAGTGCCAGAGAAATTGACCTAATAGTAAAAACGTGGAACATGAAAAGCAGGCCACTGTTACTAGCTTTCTGGCTATGGGATGCATTACTCTCCAAGATGATAATAAATCCCAATGTGTTGCCTTTGTCCAAAGACAATATCAATCTAATATCAGTAAACACACTGTATTAAAGAAAGATAATTGAATTAGGTTAGAAGGAGAATAATAATAGCAGGTGCTTGGTGCCTGCCTAAGGATATCAAGATAGCCAACCTATTCTTATCTAATTCTAGGATTTGAACCTGCACCTTTTCAGTCACAAATCCAGCACACTAATGTTTGAGACATTGTGACTCCTGACTCTATCAAGCACCACTAATGACATTGCAGGAGGATTAATAACATATATTCTATATCTCTGTTAAATGAATGAATGTCCATAAAATGAACAAAATTCAATAAAATTCAGTCAACCTGAATGGTTTTGGTTTGATTTGGTACTTTACCACACAGCAACTATTTTAATCAAATGAGTGACGAATGGCACGTTATACATAATCCCATTTTGACAAGGCTCTTACTGCAACAAAAACAATCTTATTACACTTATCTCTTACAAAAAAGTTTGAACTAGAAAAAAAATATTCTTGTTATAGTCTTTTACTATTCCAATTTTTCTCAAAGAAAATCAACCAATTTAACAATATTTATGATGATGACTACTTCACAACTTTTTCCCAATTCAATGTTTTCCTATATAAAGATTTATCAAAAAAACAGTGACAATGATAATGAAAGACGTATATCTATTTTTTTCTCTTCATACCCAAAGAAATTGTCACCAGTTGTCAAATATTGCATGGGGTGGGTGGTTTCGATTGGTACAACATTAAAAGTATTTTCTGACCCAAGTTTCTAGACAACAATACATGCATCTTTGATTGTCCATTCAATCTGATGCAGGTTCAAGTCTAGAGCTGAGCCAATGTGGGTTTGATTTTCCTGGTTTCTTTTTTTACTAGTTTTAATGGCCAACAAGTATAGTCTATTTTATGCTGAGAAATGGCATTAAACATAAAACAACAATCTGGTGTATGTCAATACATAGGCAAAGAATTTAAGTGTAGACAATAAATTGTCTATGTCCACTACCTCTGGTGGATGTCCATAAATGTAGTGGACATCAGCACTCAATTTAGTGGAAATCTCATGGATTTTAATGCAACCATAGTGGGCTTTATGGGATCCCAACTGATTTTATTGCATTTGCACTGTGAGTTGACCCAATAAATATACTGATGGGAGAATCCAGTAGTGGCATACAGTACAGCTTCTTTTAACCCCATTCATATTAATAAACTTTATATACACTGACTTGATGAGACTTTGTTGTTCTTTTGAGTAGTGCAAAGCTATGCTAATGTTTAAACATGAAAAGTAATCCTCTAAGGTATGTACATTTAAATTTCCATTGATAGCTGCTTCCATTTAAAAACCACACTTAATTTATACTTAATGCAAAGCACCTGTTTAGTCCTTGAAAATTAATCACCTAGTCAGGAGGCTGAATATACATGTACATAGCAACAAATTTTGTTTCTAACACTAAGCCATCTGACTTAGAGTGTTGTAGTTTACAACTCAAATTATGGTTCATTCATTACCAGCAGAAGTTATGTAATTATTTCTAATTAACCTGACATTAGCATATTGTTGAAATGAAATGTGGAAAATTGTCAGATCTTATATGTTCAATAAATTTAATGCATTCTGCATGGTTGTATCCACATGTGTCATATTTTTTGTTCACTGACCAAATAGTAATAGAGATCAAAGATGTTTAATTATTTCAATGCAATTGACTGTTTGTGATTTATTAGAGAGCTTGGTTATTGAGAAAAATAAAATAAAATATGCAAACCAATATTTTTCAATAGTATTTAGCTGATTTGTGTATTTGGTATACTGCTTTGCAACATAACTGGATTCAGTGAATGGCATGGGATTGATTCATCAGCTCTCTCTCTCTTGATCAATCGATGGATTGAGTAATAAAATGAAAGCTGTACAATTTAGATTTCTCTAACATGATGTAATGACTTTATGCAAATCAAAGACCTAACAGAAACTGGTTGAATGCTTTCTACTGCATATTACAGAATCCTCTACTTATCATGAAACAAAAACTTGAGTGCTAATGGACTTATTTTTAGCACATTTGGCACAATGAAAATTTTATATTAAAAATCTCAATACTATGTTATCAAAATGTATACATTAATTTCCTTATTTTCTCTTGCAGTTCATGCAATATACTTTGTTAAGTATCATACGAGTTTCAGTATTATTGCACTCTGCAGTGAAAAGAAAGATAATGAATGATAGACATTAAACAATCTACAACACAATCACATTCATATTTGACTGATGTGAAACAATATTGAACAAGTTTTGAGTTACCCCATGCATGAGCATGGTAGAATCAGGTCAAGTGTTTTGTGATTTTAAAATTTCAAAAATGCCTTAACTTTCCTCGAAAGGGCACCAGACCAAAAGTCTATGTGCTTATTTCCTCAAAATGTGCATAATACTCCAAAAATGTGTGCAAGAATAAAATGATAGTTATCATTCATGTGACAGGTGACTAAGTTTGTGTATGGGTTTTTTTTGGGGGGGGTGTAGAGGCCTGATCCAGCTCTGAAGAGTTCACAGTAATATATTGTACTATTTCTTCTGACATCCTATCACTGGATTATAGAGGCGTAATTTAATCTTGAGATATGTGTTATAAAAAGGACACCATGCCATTCTTTTTCTAATTCGACATAAATTTATCTTGTGATGAATGAATTATCCAGTGGTCCAGTGGGAAAGAACAATCTAGCCACTTAACTCAAATGGCCAGTCCATTGTAGTACAAGTATAGTTAAAATTGAACAAGCAGGTATTTTCAGCCTCATGACTGGGTCATTATTTGATTCATAAATTCAGAATCTACTTGCTTTTCATTGTTTTTATTTTTTTTAAACAAAACTGGCTTTCAAGTGGAATCTAATTGTTTAAACCTTAGAGGATTACAGAGATGGTCCTGGCTTTTAAAAAGTTGTTGCCAAAAAAATCGCCAGCCCAATATTTTGTCACCAATTTTCAAAAAAGTGTCGCCAGAATAAATAGTGAATATTTTTCCAAGTCTGTTAAAGTAATAGGCTATGAAAATTCAAAAACATGGGATAGTTATTACTTTATGGACATTTATCAGTACAGCTATAATATTATAAAATAAATCATTACATGATGATGACTTTTTTACATCTGAAAATAGCATTATTAAATGTAAAAATATCAACTTTGCTGACATATACAGCATCTAGTTCATTTTTTAAAATAAATCTCACCCAATTTTATGGCTAGTTTCACAAAATACATTTCACTGAATGCTGTAGAGTTTTTCTTGACATGCAAACTTTGATCTCCATTCCCACCAATGAAACTTACAAGAATCAACACCTGGCATAAATGTACCGTGTGTGTATATATAAGCATTAGTGACCATCATATCAATTCAGAAAAAAAAATGTTATTGACTGAATCAACATTGTTATATGCATATACTAGTTAAGGTGACCCAACAAAAGCGCGCCAGGACAAAAGCGGTAAGACCAAATATTACAAATAATAAGATATAATAATTGTAATTTCAACATGTTCAAATGGTTCAACTAACTTTTACTGAGTTTATTACTCTAAATGCTAATGTTGTATGCGATCCCTTTGTCTTTGGCAAATAATTGGCAGTCAGTAAAAGTTAATTATAATTATTTCATCTGAAAACATGAAAGTAAATTATTTTGATCACGGGTTACAGTTAATTAGAATTGGAATGTGAATAATGGTCTTGACTTTGGACTTTTCAATACCACACACACTGTTACTTAATTTATACCTGCACAGTTTTGTTTCGCGAGCTTTTGTTGAGGTTGTTTAGCATTGTGCTCATATATCTGCATGCTTTTGTCTGTGCACTTTTGATATGGAGCCACTAGTTAACAATAATTTGTTGTTGTTATGTGGTTTAATGCCATTTTTCAGCACAAGATAGGCTATACATGGTAGCCAGAATTAATGGTGGAGGTAGAACCCTAGAAAACCCCGGGAAGAACCACTGACCCATGAGAAGCTACTGGCAGGCTTTCTAACTTTATCAATAAGGAATTACGGTGGGATATAAAATGTGGAAAATAGTTATCATATGTATGTTAGCTTGAGACAAAATTTGAAAAAGCAAATGCATACCCCTTTTAGGCATTATTAGTTATCACAGAAAAGGGTTCATTTGTCAATCAATTACTGTAACAGGCGGTGTCTTTGAAGTATTTAGCTGTTGTATAAAATATGAAATGGAGACACTTTGAGAGAGGGAGGCAAATAATGAACTCCACAGGGAGAAATAGCATGTCGTTTTTGAAAATTTCACATGTATTGGACCTGTAAAATCGGAGAATATTAGTGAAAACAATGCTTAAATAAAAAACTTCCCTATGGCAGGTTCCAATCTGAGTATTTTCGGATTCAATCTATTTGAGAAATAAATTATTCAATTATGAAAAACTTGTTTGTTTTTGATATTTCTTGTTGCATAGTTTAAGTCTCTGCAGACGTAACAGGATTGACGGCAAAAGTAAAAGATCAATGAGCAGGACTGCCAGGAACAACATCAGGATCAGCGACTGTGTTCGATGAATTTGCATTAAATCCAAATGCTGTTAATTTTGTTAATTTAGGCTGAGATGGTGAAGATGCAACGTCTAACTTGCATTTGCTCATGACAATGTTGCACTGCTGACAGTATATAAATCTGATAGATTTTTTTCAATTGGTTTGGTATTTATATACAGCAATGAGTACTTCAAAGGTCAGTCAATTTTCTCTCGAAAAACTATTTATTGGTATATTTATAAAAAAAAAACAGGGAAGGATTAGTAGTTGTTCAATTACTTGTAGCAGTTTCCGTTCACATCTTCAAAGGTCAGTCAATTGTAGGTATCATAGCATACAGTACATAGGCCAGATGTCGACATAGTGGATTATGATGTAACATAGCACTGTACATATGGGTTTATGAATATGAACACAGAACAGGAACATGGGATTTGTTTATGTGGGAATATAGGTCAGTGTGCAAGTCTGAATATAAGTCTGTGACTTCCTTTCATGGTCCCATTGAATTTTTCCACTTCAAATTCATGTTTTATGTACAAGTTAAACTGCCCAAAAGGCTGTCGCCCAAAAAATCACTAACTGGTATTTTTTGTCGCCCATAAGGAAAAAATCACAATTTGCGACATTGGCGAAGCCCAGAACAATCCCTGGGATTATTTTTCATAAACAGTAGGGTAAATTATATTGTTCAAAAGCCTCTTGTAAAAAGTGCAAAAGTCTGTTCAGATTTCTTTGACTAAAGAAAGAGTGTAAACATATGCAAAATAAGTCGATCAACCTTCTCTAAATGTACAGAATAGATATTATAAAAAAAAATTTGCAGACATCAAGATTACTTGAATTTTGAAATAGTATCTAATTGCAAATCACACATGACAATTCAGTCTTTCAGTGGGTGGTCATCATTCATCAACTCTTCAAATGTCAGTCAGTATAACTTCTGCTGTCAATGACTGTACCAAAATTTGAGCTACATATATTAAGTGCAATGTGTCAAGTCATTTGTGTGATAGAAATGCACCTATCCCTAGCTGAAATTTACATCTAACATTCAATAAAAGTATGTTTACAATGTTCACAGCCTTGATCTCTGCTAAACATAAATGGTTGAAAACTAGTGTCTTATTCTGATTTGTGGTATATAAAAGGACAGTATGCCATTTCTTGTTCTACTTGGAACAAAGTTATCATGCCATGAATGGAATAATAAAAAAAATACCTCAGTCAGAAATAATTTAGCCCCAATACAAACAAATGGCCAGTCCCATACAGTATGCATGCATTCAGAATTTAACTAGTTGGTAGTTGTGTACATATATATTGAATCTTGTAATAGGGCCAGTACTGCTTAATGACTAAACATGTGGTTCATATTTAAGTGTACCTTCAGTACTTTCTTTTTTGTTGTGGTTTGAAAGAAAAGCTACTGCTATATGGAATTAAACTGTCCATACCTCAGGATTACTTTTCACGTCAGTAGGAAAAATTTACACTGTTCAAGATAAGTTCAACAAGGAAGGCCTCTTATGAAGTAAGCATGCAAATTTTCTAAATGTATGAAATATACAAGACTTTGAAAATTAATTTGTATTGTCCATGAGTGTATTTGAAATAAAAGATCACTGAATAGTGAAATGAAATTTGTTAATCTTTACATTGGTTGTCTTCACTGCTTTAAATGTCAATCAACAATGCCCATCAGCTTCTCCACAGTGGAGATGCTATTGACATTTTTTATTGCAGAGCAAAAGTGGAGGGATTAAAACCTCACTGCAATGCATTGAATTATAATAATAGAGATAAGCTGTTCAAAATGTAGATGAAATGCATTTCACATTTTTTAAATATCCTCTCACCCATCATGGCAAAGCATAGGCAAGACAAAATGCCTAGTTACAATGTATATTCTTACTGATCGATTATGTGTTTACCTGTTATCATACATGCATGCATAAATTAAATTCTGCTCTTGATGCTTCTCAATAAATTATATTTCACTAAAGTGCTTTCTACATTGATTTTTAATTTGTTATAGCTTTTCCTTTTAATTTCCTTTCTACTTACAAGACCAACTGTGAACAAATTATTGAAAATAGTTATATAAATAAAACTGGAAAAGAAATTATAAATCAATGCCATACTAATTATAACATTCAATCATGTAAATGGGACATTATGACATATATAGTTGCTGCAAGATTAAAAAAAATTAATTTTTCCATGAATGCTTACTAATTGGCCTTACCCTTTATTGGAAATGTGTACATGTATATCTTCAGGGATTAAATCTTAGTTATTAAAATCCACTTTATCATTGAACATTTTATATTTTATGAAGAGCCTAACTATTTTCACAGGATTCTTTGCTTGGAAATTTATCTTTCACCAACACATTTATTTGAATTGGTTTTAATGTGTGCTTCTTTGAATATAAAATGGTATTGTGCAAAACTTTAAATTACCCCCCCCAATTCTGCACTTTTTACTGTAGCTCATGAATGTAGTAAGCATCCAATATTACTTAATTGTATTGCTGTGACTTTCTAATTGGGACAATAAAATTTAAACCATCCACTATTCAACCATCACGTGGACGTCCATAATGAGCACAATCTCTGGTCCGTGATAAACAGCATAAATGGATTAATTTCCACTGTGAAAACATGGATTTTCCAAATTCTGAGATGCATGTACTGCATATCTTTGAGGTTTGTACTACCTTGCTAACATCGTCAGGTATTTCCCCAAGACACTTTTGCTGGGTGTCCTTTATGATCTTCATCTTCTGAATGCCAGGACAAGCATGATGAATCACATCTTTCTGGTTCTGCAATTACACATGGAATGAAACAAAAGTTGTTAGAAGATAGCATAGCTCACATGTGCATCAATGTCAACAGAAACATTTAATGATGACCAATTTCAAAGGAATTCCAAGCTTGCTGGGAATTAACTTTTTTTTACATAGTAAAGAATATTATCGTGAATTCCTAATGACGGCCATTTTTTTAGGAAATGGGATAACAATGAATTTTGTAATGAAATGTTGGCAAAAAGCTATTCAAAGCTGGTGAATGGGTTAATAACAACACAGCACCTCTAACTGGGAATATAGCTGATTAGTACATACCATGATCATTTAACAATTTGCCTATATAGTCAATAGAGTACAACAATTCTAAACAAACAACTTTGAGAAAAGTAAATGAAGCCTGAAATTAGGTCAAAGTGACCTACTTTTGGACTTATAGTGGTGTCATACATACCACAAAGTTTACATAAAAATATAAAACATGCTCCACCATAGAAAAGGTGGTTAAAAATGAACTGAATAATATCAGAAACATCTTTTCTAACACAGAAGTGAAATTCAACTCCACAGCTCCTTCCTAAGGTCAATAAACAAAGCTACAAACTTTAACCTGCTGTTTACACTGAGTATTACTTTTAATACAGACTGTAATCTAAATCTTTTTCCAAGAATATGATTTTAAAAACTCAGTTAAATTTAATAGTAAGGCTAAGTATATTCCATTGAGACTGCTCTGGTGGCTTAAGTTGTTAGAGCATCCACTTCAGATGTGGAAAGTCACGGATTTAAACCCTACCAGAACCATACCAATGACTAATAAAAATGGTACTAGCAGCTGCCTTACTTTGCTCCCAGCATTAAGAGGTTAGAGTCAGAACTGGCTGGCCTGGTGCCAGGATAATATGACTGGGTGAGACATGATCTGCTGAATCAGGCCCCAGTGCTAGACATCACAATAAACTGCCACACTACAGACATTGTAGAGATATATGACACTTAGATATTCCAATGAATACAAATCAGTGAAATTTAATAATAAAAGGTCAGGCATATTCTAATGAATACACATCAATGAAATTTAATAATAAAAAGCCAGGTATATTCCAATGAATAAATATCAGTGAAATATAATAGTAATACCAGGTATATTCCAGCAACACAAATCAGAGAAATTTAATAATAAAAGGCCAGGTATATTCCAATAAATACACATCAGTGAAATATAATAGTAATACCAGGTATATTCCAGCAACACAGATCAGAGAAATTTAATAATAAAAGGCCAGGTATATTCCAATAAATACACATCAGTGAAATTTAAATGCATAATAACGAGTTATTATCAAAACCTTATTCATAAATTTTAACCCACCGTCTACATCTACTGATGTTGGGGTCATACCATATGCTTCTACTCTGTACAAGCCAGCTAGTAATCAAATTCCAACTACATTGTGCCAATACTTTAAAAAAGCAGTGCCAAATTTTGACAGTTTTTGCAGTGAATTGTCAAAAATTCATTATATCCCTTTTATTCTATACATTGGGAATATAAATTCACTTCAAGTTAACAGTAAATGTGTTCTATCTTTATTCTTATCAATGGTGCTTTAATTTACTGCTGTATGCAATTTTTCAAGTAATGTATGTAAATTAAGGTTAAAAGAGTCAGTACAGTCAGTGCTTTTTATGTGAGGTGTTTTTTTTAATGGAGATATATTTAAATTAGAAATCTTGACAAAAGTATGCATTAATAAATTTATTCCCGATATCTTGTGAAATGACCTTTAAATGCCAATTTACCTGCAATGGTGGCATACAATAGTCAGTACTTAATGTACCTAGGAATATTTACAAGAGTGAGCTTATTTTGCTATCCAACTCAAAGTGGGTGAAATGAGATGAATCTGTCAAGGAAATCAGGCCTGAGACATGTTCCCATGTCATCTCAAACAAGTTCTTTCCCCTGACTTGGAACAAAATATTTATGATATGTAGTTTTGTATTTAATACATATCCCCTTTTAATTCACACATTGTTTACAATTTTCTTAATATCTACTTTTAAAAAATGGATTAGGCAATTGTCATATTATGAAATATTGTACAACCCTTTGAAAAATCCACATGTACATAACCAGGGCTCTACCTAGATGTATACTGTGTTGTAGCATCATTGGTCTCTGCAGATATGATTTACTTTTAAGCTTTTAATTTTTAAAAAAGATCTTTGGGATATATTAATGAATTTAAACTGCAGTCACAGGCAAGTGGGTTTTTCCCTAACTTCTCAAATGGAAGATGGGTTTTGGGTTAGTAAGTCACCCTCTTTCTTTTGGGTTAGTAAGTCACCCTCTTTCTTTTGGGTTAGTAAGTCACCCTCTTTCTTTTGGGTTAGTAAGTCACCCTCTTTCTTTTGGGTTAGTAAGTCACCCTCTTTCTTTTGGGTTAGTAAGTCACCCTCTTTCTTTTGGGTTAGTAAGTCACCCTCTTTCTTACACCAAACTTCCAAACATGATTTCATGACAATTTCACAGCCTAACATCACTTAAATACATTCAAAGCTCATTAATTTTAAATAATTTCAAATTCACGATTTTTATGTTTTCATTTTAATAAAAGAAATAATTGATGCACTGAACCAAAATGTGATAATTTAGACATATATTATTAAGAAATTGAAGAGTCAATCGCTTTTATAATGAAGAGTAGAAATTTAATATTTCATTATTATTTATTTAAATTTATTTATTTAAATTCTAAAATTCTGTTTTCTTTTCTTTATTTTCTACCTGAGCAATGACCAGATTTTAAAATGTAAATAAATAAACACTTCCATGCATGCCCCAGTAATGAAAAAGTTTCAATAACATTATAACAAGATATAATTCCTCTACATTTGCAACATATTCAAAACAACATCTACCTTTATGATGCAAATCTTTGTTAGTTTCATCCTCAAATATACTAGGTTGAAATCTAATAATCTTTGGTAAATTACTTTGGTTGAAATCTAAAAATCCTTGGTAAAAAAATTATTGCTATGACAAATTTTAAGTTATTCTTCTCAAACTTAGTCCTTAAAAATTTTTTAAAAAACAATTCTACACTTTTTTTATTTGGTATTTGACATGATTTGCTATGTCTATTCTCTATGTCATCATTGCTTCAGCTGGGATTGAGATCAATGGTTCCAAGGACTAAATGTATTTGTTCTTATGGTGTTTAGACTCTTTTATTTATTGTACCCTGAATTCAGCAATTTGTGGCAATTAACAAACTCATTTAAAGTTCAAATGCTATAGTCATAGTAAACAATTTTGTAAATTCATTTGTAGTTCAATTGCAGTAGTCATAGTTACTGTCTCTTAATTATCTGTCTACAGCTCTGTAACTACTAAAAGTTTCTGGTTTATGGCACAAACCATCCAGTTTCATTAAATTAACCAGGTAGGGACCAATTTAAGCATCTAATTAGACATGGAGTAAATGCTGGGGGAGGGGGTGCATATCTAAACATGCCATGAATCTTGACATTACTCCCTGAGCCTTTCTTACTTTGTTAGGTTTTAAACTTTCAATACAAGGCAAATTTCAGCAGCAAAACACACACACACACACTCACTCTCTGTCTCTCAGGTTTGGTGTCACTTTGCATACAAGATACACACATACACACACACACACACACACACACACACACACACACACTCTCTCTCTCTCTCTCTCAGATTTGGTGTCACTTTGCATACAAGATACAACTTACTGTAAACATTGTCCTAAATATTGTTGTCCACCTCAGTAGTGGATACCATGAAATGCCCATAAACCATAAGCTGCTCATTGCTACATACATTACTCCACAATTATTTTCAGTGGCAAAAGTGCCCATTTTCACCTAATATGAAGGCATTTCTTCAAATTATAAATGTATATTGATATTTTTTTAAATAATTTAAAATGTATGGCAATAAATCATTCCTGGTATTTTATAAGTGGACTACTACTGAATATTTTGACTTGTAAAAGTAGTTTTAGACTGGTTGTGTGATAAGGAATCATAGATAGAATGTCTGTATCAAAAAAGGTATTAGACTTGAAAAATACTTGACAGCAACCAGTTTCAGTGTGCAGACTTTGAAAGCACATCAAGCAACCAGTTTCAGTGTGCAGACTTTGAAAGCACATCAAGCAACCAGTTTCAGTGTGCAGACTTTGAAAGCACATCAAGCAACCAGTTTCAGTGTGCAGACTTTGAAAGCACATCAAGCAACCAGTTTCAGTGTGCAGACTTTGAAAGCACATCAAGCAACCAAGTTTCAGTGTGCAGACATTGAAAGCACATCAAGCAACCAGTTTCAGTGTGCAGACTTTGAAAGCACATCAAGCAACCAGTTTCAGTGTGCAGACTTTGAAAGCACATCAAGCAACCAAGTGATAGTGTGCAGACTTTGAAAGCACATCAAGCAACCAGTTTCAGTGTGCAGACTTTGAAAGCACTTCTCAGCAAACTAGTGCCAGTGTGCAACACACTTAATTACCAAGATGCATCTAAAGTGAAATGTTGCATTTTTGAATGATATAAGTATTTAAGCCTAAGGGTAAGATGAACTCAATGTCAATTCTCACGTATTACTTTTTCATCTTAAGTAAACAACTTTGTGATAAACATATATCTCACTACTAAAAATAGAATCCCGAATCTGAGAAAAATATTCATTGCAATTAAATACAATGAAACAAAAATAATTTTAAACCTTACACACAAGTAATTTATTCACATATATGTAATAAACCAAATTCATTGGAAATCCACATTACCTTGGTAAAGTGGAGCCATATCTCCACAAGTCTGACAATAAAACCCAGTTCAAGTTTTATTAACATACAGCTGAATTATTATTTGGTAATTTTAGTTATTATCTGGAAACACTGTATTAGGATAAAGGCAATCAGGGCCCATATCTCCAATAAATGGAATTCTAGAAATCAGACTTTTTCTCCTTTATATAAACATACATACCAGATTTGTTTGATATCTAAGTTGGTACTGGAAAACCAAAGTATGTGAGGCAAGAAATCAGTGGAAATAACTTTTGTAATTATGATGAAAATCAAACACACCCAAAATCTTTTAATATACAATTTCTTTAAAAAATACAACAATCTTTGTATGTCATAATGTAGAGAACAAAATTTAAAATGGACATACATGGGCAACAACTTCTCTAATAATGACAAACAATGTGTTAAACTAAACTAATCGAAGGTTTTATTCATATGAACATGCATGTTGAAAGTTAGTGTCTGGATGGAAGTTAAGAATTCTTGCTAAGTTAAGCTATGATAATACTTAGTGATGAAGATGGACAATCAAGGGCTAGAACACTTTTTAACAATTTACCTCTGAAGTTCACGAAGTGAAAAATGATCAAATGGAGCTAGCACTTTTCTGAAAGGTGCACATTTGGAGTAAGGATAAGGTGTATACTCTACAACCCATATTACACACATCAGTCATAAACCAAAATAAAGGGAATTAAAGGTTCTTTGAACAATACCAAAGATATACAAGGTCTTTTCTTAAATAGCCAGTATAACCAGTGAGGACAACCGGGGAAATTCTTTTTCATAAAAATTCTAACCCTATCCAAATACGAAACTGTGAAGCGCCACCATATAAAGAACCAAGGCTACACTTCAACATGATGACATGAAATACTTTAAATTCAACAAATATAAAGTTTCAATTTCAAGTTGCATGCAAAAAACTGGCTGAAATCTAATAATCCTTGGTAAAGTTCTTTGGTTGAAATCTAATAATCCTTGGTAAAGTTCTTAGGTTGAAATCTAATAATCTTTGGTAAATTACTTTGGTTGAAATCTAATAATCCTTGGTAAAATTATTTAGTGGAAATTTAATAATCTTTGATAAAGTTCTTTGGTTGAAATAAAAATTCCTTGGTAAAGTTCTTTGCTTGAAATCTAATAATCCTTGGTAAAGTTCTTAGGTTGAAATCTAATAATCTTTGGTAAATTACTTTGGTTGAAATCTAATAATACTTGGTAAAATTATTTAGTGGAAATCTGATAAAGTTCTTTGGTTGAAAAAAAAAATCCTTGGTAAAGTTCTTTGGTTGAAATCTAATAATCCTTGGTAAAGTTCTTAGGTTGAAATCTAATAATCTTTGGTAAATTACTTTGGTTGAAATCTAATAATCCTTGGTAAAATTATTTAGTGGAAATCTAATAATCTTTGATAAAGTTCTTTGGTTGAAAAAAAATCCTTGGTAAAGTTCTTTGGTTGAAATCTAATAATCCTTGGTAAAGTTCTTAGGTTGAAATCTAATAATCTTTGGTAAATTACTTTGGTTGAAATCTAATAATCCTTGGTAAAATTATTTAGTGGAAATCTAATAATCTTTGATAAAGTTCTTTGGTTGAAATAAAAAATCCTTAAGTTCTTTGCTTGAAATCTAATAATCCTTGGTAAAGTTCTTTGCTTGAAATCTAATAATCCTTGGTAAAGTTCTTTGGTTGAAAAAAAAAATCCTTGGTAAAGTCAAGTTTTAGAAAGCAAGATACGAGTAAGGTAAGCAGAGACCATAACTCCTCTAAATGATGACAGAGATGGCTAAACAGAACTTCATAAAATGTTTGGATGAAATATAATTATCTTGAAATTTTAAAATACTAACTGTTGTATCCTGGATGATGAAATTTGTTTTCTCTTGGTAAGGTTTGATCTTGACTGGTAGTGGTGTGGAGGATTGGAACGTTTGAAACAAATGTTTGTATGCCTCAAAACCATAGCTGATGATTTCCTGTAGGCTGTGAAGGTCTAGAAATACAGCAAAATGAAAAAAGAGGTTATATCTCACAATACTGCATTTCATGTATCATGTTAACATTACCTACTGTGGAAATATAACCCCCCATTTTGAATCTTGGTTACTGGAATGCATAATATTACCTACCAAGGAAATATACAGTCCCCTCTCTTTCTGAATCTTGGTCCTTGGAGCCCATAACATTACCCAGTATGCAAATATACTGCCCTTCTCATTTTAAATCTTGGTTTCTGGAGTGCACAACATTACCTACCATGGAAATATACAGCCCCCCTCCTCTTTTGAATCTTGGCAGTTGGAGTGCATAACATTACTTACCAATGAAATATACATTCCTCCCTCATTCTGAATCTTGGTTCTTGGAGTCCACAAGATTACCCAGCATCAAAATATACAGCCCATCTCATTTTAAATCTTGGTTGTTTGAGTCCATGATGTCAATAATAAACCATGGTTCAGCAAAAACTAAGTACGTACCAAACAGCAGTATAGCAAGAACGATCAAAATTTGTCAAATAATGTCTTAAATATTGAAATAATGACACAATACTAAGCCTTTTCTTGTTTTCATTAGATTCTGGAATCACACTACAAGTGGCAGTATACAATTTCATATTTTGTGTAATGTTAGATTTTTAAAGAAAATAAATTTCCCAGGATTTCATCACTGGTTATATGAGCTGTTTAAAAAAGACCTTGTATTTATCTTAGGAATATTTTCAAAGAACATTAACTTCTTTTTTTTGGTATATGATTGGGTGTAAATGAAGTGGTGCAATTTATTATAAATTTGTTTATCTGGCTCATAAATATTAAAAATTATAAGGTGGTGCTCTAAAGTTTCATATTTTACATAGGGTTATAATTTTAAAGAAAAAGAATTTCCTCAGGTTTCTTCACTGATTATACTGGCTATTTAGAAAGACCTTGTATATCTTAGGTTTTGTTCAAAGAGCCTTTATTTAATTGCCTTTATTTGGCATATGATTGATAAGTGTAATATGGGTTAAAGAGTATACAGTTTGGCCATACTTAAGATATGGACCTCTAAAAAAATGCTAGCTGCACCTTCTCATTTTCACTTCCTGAACTTCAAATGGAAAATTGTAAAAAAAGAAGCTATATGGTAATTCATCCATTTGCACTTTCAGAGAGCTGGTATTGTCTAGTCTAGCAAAATTCATTTTCCTTATTTAATAATTGCTAAATATAGTGTACTTTAAACTAATTCAGGCTGATTTGTTTAGCATATGGGATTCATTATAGTTAGCTGTGTGCATAGATCATGTACAATTTCCAAAAGTATAATATCCAAAGAAATTTCAGCTACAGTACATGAAAGGAATCCATTTTCCTCTCAGATGTGCATGTTGCAAATGTAAACCACTTAACCATACACCTTTCACACTCTCATAAGGTCATAATATCTGAAGAATGCCCACATGTAATAAGGGTGAACTGTATTTGGACTAACTGAATGAATTCATTATTTTAATTATCAGACTGACCAAATAAATGATAGTGATGAATTGAACAAGTGGCAACAATGGTGACTGCATTAAAGTATATGAAGAAAAAGATACTTCTTTATATTAACAGCTGATTACATCTTGCCCATATCTTTAAAGATTTCCAGCAGCTGCACATATCCAATTTTTAAGTCTCTTGTTATATAGCTTTAGAATATCAACTTGTATACCAATTATTGAGTGGCATCTTGCCCACAGGAAATGTGAATATTAGCTTGTATACCCATTACTGAGTGGCATCTTGCCCACAGGAAATGTGAATATTAGCTTGTATACCCATTACTGAGTGGCATCTTGCAGATGGAATACTTTCTAGGAATGAACTTGAGTGACTCCTGTGGACCTTGAAAATGTGGTAAAAATCACTAAAACTTTATCAGTTTTGGGAATTTATTAAAGAAAGTTTCTGATGAAAATGTGCAAGAAGTAGTATATGGTATACACACATATATATGTGAGAGCATGAAAATGTGCAAGATGTAGCATATGGTATACACACTTATATGTGAGAGCATGAACATGTGCAAGATGTAGTATATGGTATACACACTTATATGTGAGAGCATGAAAATGTGCAAGATGTAGCATATGGTATACACACTTATATGTGAGAGCATAAAAATGTGCAAGATGTAGCATATGGTATACACACTTATATGTGAGAGCATGAAAATGTGAAAGATGTAGTATAGGGTATACACACTTATATGTGAGAGCATGAAAATGTGCAAGATGTAGCATATGGTATACAAACTTATATGTGAGAGCATGAAAATGTGCAAGATGTAGCATATGGTATACACACTTATATGTGAGAGCATGAAAATGTGCAAGATGTAGTATATGGTATACACACTTATATGTGAGAGCATAAAAATGTGCAAGATGTAGTATATGGTATACACACTTATATGTGAGAGTATGAACATGTGCAAGATGTAGTATATGGTATACACACTTATATGTGAGAGCATGAAAATGTGCAAGATGTAGTATATGGTATACACACTTATATGTGAGAGCATGAAAATGTGCAAGATGTAGTATAGGGTATACACACTTATATGTGAGAGCATGAAATGTGCAAGATGTAGCATATGGTATACACACTTATATGTGAGAGCATAAAAATGTGCAAGATGTAGCATAGGGTATACACACTTATATGTGAGAGCATGAAAATGTGCAAGATGTAGTATAGGGTATACACACTTATATGTGAGAGCATGAAAATGTGCAAGATGTAGTATATGGTATACACACTTATATGTGAGAGCATGAAAATGTGCAAGATGTAGCATATGGTATACACACTTATATGTGAGAGCATGAAAATGTGCAAGATGTACCATATGGTATACACACTTATATGTGAGAGCATGAAAATGTGCAAGATGTAGTATATGGTATACACACTTATATGTGAGAGCATGAAAATGTGCAAGATGTAGCATATGGTATACACACTTATATGTGAGAGCATGAACATGTGCAAGATGTAGTATATGGTATACACACTTATATGTGAGAGCATGAAAATGTGCAAGATGTAGTATATAGTATACACACTTATATGTGAGAGCATAAACATGTGCAAGATGTAGTATAGGGTATACACACTTATATGTGAGAGCATGAAAATGTGCAAGATGTAGTATATGGTATACACACTTATATGTGAGAGCATAAACATGTGCAAGATGTAGTATAGGGTATACACACTTATATGTGAGAGCATGAAAATGTGCAAGATGTAGTATATGGTATACACACTTATATGTGAGAGCATGAAAATGTGCAAGATGTAGTATATGGTATACACACTTATATGTGAGAGCATAAACATGTGCAAGATGTAGTATATAGTATACACACTTATATGTGAGAGCATAAACATGTGCAAGATGTAGTATAGGGTATACACACTTATATGTGAGAGCATGAACATGTGCAAGATGTAGTATATGGTATACACACTTATATGTGAGAGCATAAACATGTGCAAGATGTAGTATAGGGTATACACACTTATATGTGAGAGCATAAACATGTGCAAGATGTAGTATAGGGTATACACACTTATATGTGAGAGCATGAAAATGTGCAAGATGTAGTATAGGGTATACACACTTATATGTGAGAGCATAAACATGTGCAAGATGTAGTATAGGGTATACACACTTATATGTGAGAGCATGAAAATGTGCAAGATGTAGTATATGGTATAAACACTTATATGTGAGAGCATGAAAATGTGCAAGATGTAGTATAGGGTATACACACTTATATGTGAGAGCATAAACATGTGCAAGATGTAGTATAGGGTATACACACTTATATGTGAGAGCATGAAAATGTGCAAGATGTAGTATATGGTATACACACTTATATGTGAGAGCATGAAAATGTGCAAGATGTAGTATATGGTATACACACTTATATGTGAGAGCATGAAAATGTGCAAGATGTAGTATATGGTATACACACTTATATGTGAGAGCATGAAAATGTGCAATATGTACCATAGGGTATACACACTTATATGTGAGAGCATGAAAATGTGCAAGATGTAGTATATGGTATACACACTTATATGTGAGAGCATGAAAATGTGCAAGATGTAGTATATGGTATACACACTTATATGTGAGAGCATGAAAATGTGCAAGATGTAGTATATGGTATACACACTTATATGTGAGAGCATGAACATGTGCAAGATGTAGTATAGGGTATACACACTTATATGTGAAAGCATGAAAATGTGCAAGATGTAGTATATGGTATACACACTTATATGTGAGAGCATGAAAATGTGCAAGATGTAGTATATGGTATACACACTTATATGTGAGAGCATGAAAATGTGCAAGATGTAGCATATGGTATACACACTTATATGTGAGAGCATGAAAATGTGAAAGATGTAGTATATGGTATACAAACTTATATGTGAGAGCATGAAAATGTGCAAGATGTAGTATATGGTATACACACTTATATGTGAGAGCATGAAAATGTGCAAGATGTAGTATATGGTATACACACTTATATGTGAGAGCATGAACATGTGCAAGAAGTAGTGTATGGTATACACACTTATATGTGAGAGCATGAAAATGTGCAAGTTGTAGTATATGGTATACACACTTATATGTGAGAGCATGAACATGTGCAAGATGTAGTATATGGTATACACACTTATATGTGAGAGCATGAAAATGTGCAAGATGTAGTATATGGTATACACACTTATATGTGAGAGCATGAAAATGTGCAAGATGTAGTATATGGTATACACACTTATATGTGAGAGCATGAACATGTGCAAGATGTAGTATATGGTATACACACTTATATGTGAGAGCATGAAAATGTGCAAGATGTAGTATATGGTATACACACTTATATGTGAGAGCATGAAAATGTGCAATATGTACCATATGGTATACACACTTATATGTGAGAGCATGAAAATGTGCAAGATGTAGTATATGGTATACACACTTATATGTGAGAGCATGAAAATGTGCAAGATGTAGTATATGGTATACACACTTATATGTGAGAGCATGAAAATGTGCAAGATGTAGTATATGGTATACACACTTATATGTGAGAGCATGAACATGTGCAAGATGTAGTATAGGGTATACACACTTATATGTGAGAGCATGAAAATGTGCAAGATGTAGTATATGGTATACACACTTATATGTGAGAGCATGAAAATGTGCAAGATGTAGTATATGGTATACACACTTATATGTGAGAGCATGAAAATGTGCAAGATGTAGCATATGGTATACACACTTATATGTGAGAGCATGAAAATGTGAAAGATGTAGTATATGGTATACAAACTTATATGTGAGAGCATGAAAATGTGCAAGATGTAGTATATGGTATACACACTTATATGTGAGAGCATGAAAATGTGCAAGATGTAGTATATGGTATACACACTTATATGTGAGAGCATGAACATGTGCAAGAAGTAGTGTATGGTATACACACTTATATGTGAGAGCATGAAAATGTGCAAGTTGTAGTATATGGTATACACACTTATATGTGAGAGCATGAACATGTGCAAGATGTAGTATATGGTATACACACTTATATGTGAGAGCATGAAAATGTGCAAGATGTAGTATATGGTATACACACTTATATGTGAGAGCATGAAAATGTGCAAGATGTAGTATATGGTATACACACTTATATGTGAGAGCATGAACATGTGCAAGATGTAGTATATGGTATACACACTTATATGTGAGAGCATGAAAATGTGCAAGATGTAGTATATGGTATACACACTTATATGTGAGAGCATGAAAATGTGCAAGATGTAGTATAGGGTATACACACTTATATGTGAGAGCATGAAAATGATGCTCATTCAAGTTTGACAAATTAGGTGGAGTGGATTCAGAATTCAAAGACATACTGTAACAAGCAAGTCTGACCAGGGCTTTTAGTCAAGGCACGGGTTTTTATTATTATTTATCTTTTGATGAATGAACACTATGTTTGATGCAATAAAAGGTTTGATTTAATATGCATTTTTCTTAATAATTTTTTGTTATTTATATTTTATTTTCAAGTGATATGCATTGTAAAGGCAACCCTTCGCTTTGTTTCAAGTTGGCAATCAGTTTGATAGTGATAAATTTAATACATGTTCATGTAATTGTAAATGCCAAGCAGACTGATACATCTTTCTGTTTGACTTTAATCCATTAGTAAAACAGCACCCTTAGTTTTCCCACATGACATTCCAATGATTGAGACACCAGTCTGCTACTTGTTCAGTGCCAAGTAGATGAGGGTGGTTATTTGAACTCCATGTGATCTTGCTCCACAACTTACTTCCTGTATATACATGTAGTTATAGCCTGTAACAGATGATTAGTGTTACCTACAGTGCCAAAGTCTCTATATAAGCAAGCACATGCATTTAAGCAGAACAAATTGTAAGTTGTCAATGTGCTTTTGACATATTCCAATCAATAATATAATTGCTTTTTGTACTGTTGTAGTCATTATCTTTTCTATCTATTAATCCAGTTTGGCTTGTTTTGGTTATTTTCCCCCCAAGTGCAACTCTTGACTCACTGATGACAAATACTCATTTGAAGCTACTCTGACTTGCAAAATACACCATTGACTCAGGTGGCGCTCACCAGTTATTATGTACTTTTGAGAGAGTGATGTATGTAAGGTGAAGTTATTTGCATTTTAAACATGCATAGTGGAGAGAATGTTGGCATACCTATATACTACTTTCATGTAATATGGCTGAAATTTCTTTGGATATTGTACTTTTGGTAATTTTAAATGATCTTATTACACTGCTAACTAAAATGACTGCTTCCTTGTGCTCCAAAAATCAACCTGAATTTGTCTAAAGTATACTATTCTTGGCAGCTATTAAAATATGGAAAATGAATTTTGCCAAACTAGGCAATACCAGCTTCTAAAAGTGCAATGAATGAATTACCAAATACATAAAATGTAAAAAGAGTTATCAGATTTTTTTTTACAATTTACCTCTGAAATTCGAGAAGTGAAAATGAGCAAGTAGAGCTAGCACTTTTTTGAAAGGTGCACATCTGGAGTAAGGCCAAGCTGTATACTCTCTAACCCATATTACACCCATCAATCATACATCAAAATAAAGGGAATTAAAGGTTCTTTGAACAATACCTAAGATATACAAAATCTCTTTTAAATAGCCAGTGAAACTAATGAGGAAACCTGGGGAAACTCTTTTTCTTTAAAATTCTATCCCTATGCTAAATACGAAACTGTAGAGCGCCACCTTAAAAACAAATATAAACATTTATGCAAATATTTTTCTTATTTTCATATTATTATGTATGATGTTCTGAGTAAAATGGTACATTAACATTGATTTTATTCATGAAAAAAAGCTAATTATGCTTATTTTTGCTCTAGCATATATAATTCGCCATGAGGCATTTTTGGGTGAGTAGTGACCTTCATTATGGGGAAATTAGAAGTCTTAGAATATAGGAATAAAGTCAACTTAAATTGAAAACTGTTGCATTAAGTAAAAGAAATACATAGTGAAAATGTTTCTTTTCATTTATCTGCAATGAAATTAAAAAATAAATGATAACAAAGGAAATTTGCTTTCCTCCATATCAAAGAACTAGTAAATATTTTACCCTTTGACCTTTGACCTTTATGAACCTTACCTGTTATATCCCTTTTATAACTGTAAAATTTATTGTTGATATCTCAGGAATAAATATGGCTATTTTCATGTTCCTGTCTATCAGCATAACACTGGTTGCTATGTTGACAAAATGCAATGAGCATTTTTAAAATAGTTCACCTTTTATCATAAGGAGGGAAGGGCTGTACCTGTTTGAGACTCTGACTCTAACAAATACTGTTCTGAGAGGGGAAATACAGGACAATTAATACAAAGGACTGTTTTGATGCTTGCGACTTAAATATTTCAGCCATACAATCAAAATTCAAACATATAATAATAATGCCTACATACTCTTTATGGTGGCACTCACCAGTTATTATGTACTTTTGAGAGAGTGATGTATGTAAGGTGAAGCTATTTGCATTTTAAACATGCATAGTGGAGAGAATGTTGGCATACCTATATACTACTTTCATGTAATATGGCTGAAATTTCTTTGGATATTGTACTTTTGGAAATTTTAAATGATCTTAGGACACTGCTAACTAAAATGACTGCTCCCTTGTGCTCCAAAAATCAACCTGAATTTGTGTAAAGTACACTATTCTTGGCAGCTATTAAAATATGGAAAATGAATATTGCCAAACTAGGCAATACCAACTTCTAAAAGTGCAATGAATGAATTACCAAATACATAAAATGGAAAAACAGTTATCGGCTCTATTTTTTACAATTTACCACTAGAATTACCTCTGAAGTTTGAGAAGTGAAAATGAGCAAGTAGAGCTAGCACTTTTTTGAAAGGTGCACATCTGGAGTAGGGCCAAGCTGTATACTCTTTAACCCATATTACACCTATCAATCATACATCAAAATAAAGGGAATTAAAGGTTCTTTGAACAATACCTAAGATATACAAAATCTCTTTTAAATAGCCAGTGTAACTAGTGAGGAAACCTGGGGAAACTCTTTTTCTTTAAAATTCTAAACCTATGCTAAATATGAAACTGTAGAGCGCCACCTCACTGATGCCAAATCCTCATTTGAAGCTACTCTGACTTGCAAAATACACAACTGACTCACATATGACAAATCCTCATTTGAAGCTACTCTGACTTGCAAAATACACTGATGCTAAATCCTCATTTGAAGCTACTCTGACTTGCAAAATACACCACTGACTCACTGATGCCAAATTCTCATTTGAAGCTACTCTGACTTGCAAAATACACCACTGACTCACTGATGCCAAATTCTCATTTGAAGCTACTCTGACTTGCAAAATACACCACTGACTCACTGATGAAAAATCCTCATTTGAAGCTACTCTGACTTGCAAAATACACTGATGCTAAATCCTCATTTAAAGCTACTCTGACTTGAAAAATACACTGATGCCAAATCCCCATTTGAAGCTACTCTGATATGCAAAATACACCACTGACTCACTGATGCTAAATCCTCATTTGATGCTACTCTGACTTGCAAAATACACCACTGACTCACTGATGCCAAATCCTCATTTGAAGCTACTCTGACTTGCAAAATACACCAGGACTTATAGGAGGGTCAAAGAGAACTGGATTTGTTAAGCCATAACAAGGAAAGTCTGACCTATAACTAAGTATGGAATGTAATCACTATAATATCTAAAAAAGGCAAAGAACAACACAACCATTTAGCAATGACATTTAAATCCTGAATATATTTACCACTTATAACAAACTGATTAATACACAGTGCAGCCTTGTCTGTTCCCTTGATGGGCCCCTCTTAGTCTACTATGGTTTCTCTGCTCAGTCCTGATGTGATCAAACATTGTGTCAATTGGGGTTGCATTTATATATTAAATTGGGGACTTTCATTACAATCGCAGTGTTAAATAGTCACAGTGCTCTCTTCCCTTCATTTGGGCCATTGCCAAGTTTCATTCACAATTTTGTTTTTGAACTGAATTTGTGTCAGTTCTTAAATATACTCATCTATTATGCCCATGTATACTTCATACCCATTAACTACATTGCACGTATGGAGTATCGGCTGATATTATCATTGCAATCCTCAGGACCAGAATCATCGAGTTAAGGTTATCAGTGTCCCTTTATACCTTGAATGAGCGCCTTAGAGCTCCACATACATAAAGTGTCGGACACTGCTTACAACCTTTCAAACTCTCCTAAGTTCCTTTTCTTTTTCCTATAGAAAAAATTCAGAGCTCAACTGATGCAGTATGTTGTAATGGAATTTATCCAAATTTTTATATGAACAATAAAATTTCTATTGAACCTACGTATTCTGTATTTAAATTAAAAGCTGAAACAAACAGCTCTTTATCCCAGACAGTATGGATTATTTCCTTAATTCCAGCACAAAAAAATGACTGCTACACCTAAGCCTTTTGAAAAAGATTTCTTATTATCTCATTATGGGGTGTTATGTATGGAGGGAGATTACTGCCAAAATTCTAAGCATGCATTTTCTATTGTTCCTTGATGAATTATTGTAATTGGCTGCTTGCAAGTGCTACTTTCATAATTCTATCCAAGTATATTGTATTCTTCATTGATGTAAACTGTATATGGCAGTTGGCAAGTGCTACTGTCCTTCAGCATTAGTGTAGTTGACTGCTTGCAAGTGCTACATTTCTATTTCTAGTCATGAAATTTATATTCTTCATCGATGCAGGCTGCAATTGGCATGCTGCAAGTGCTTAGATCTCTTTCCTTCCATATCACTGTATCTTGCAGTTTGCCAGTTGCTGAATTGATTATGCAGTTTATTGTATGGCAAATGCTATGTCAGTTATTACAAGTTTTAATATTCTATTTATTAACTTGAAATATCTAATTTGAATGTTGTATAAATCTTACATTTTTATTAATTCAAAGAACAGTTTGTCATAGTTTTTGTTATTTTTTTTTTTACAAATTATTTGCTTCCTTTTATACTCAGACTGGAAGAATGGTAAAATTTATGATAAACAGCAGCATTTGGGCTTTAAAATTAAATATATCAACTTTTAACTGTCACTATCTATAGTCAGTTTGATACTATAAAACTACTGACCTATCTATTCACCCACCTACATACATACTGTGGGGCATAAAACAAACCCAAATCATATTCTTATCTTTGATATAAAAAAAGAGGTACTATAGGTGTGGAACAAATGATAGAACCATCTCGGTGCTATATCTGCTTGACATGCAGAAAAATGACTTTCGATGAGTGGAACTGCGATAGGAGGGCTTTCAGAGGTCCGTGTCCTATGAGTGGCCTTTGCATCCCTGTATCAACACTGTGGTTGTGGGGTAGAGGGCATGTTTGCGGACTTCATCCATCTAGATATTAAACAGAAGGTTAGAGAATAAAGGCTGTACTTTTTAGCTTGGCCGTATAGTGGTTCTTGGGAAAGTACTGGCAGAGGGTTGCGAACTAGGTTGAGTGTCAACAAAGGCCATCCAATCCATACGTATGAGTGTGGCTGTGTAATCCTCAAATACCACTATCAACTGTTGGGTTCTTAATGAAAGACTGGTGTGGGGCAAACGTAGAATCACTGACAAACTGATGATGAGTGTCTGTGTGAGTGTGATCTGGAATTTTAACATAGCTTTAACAATTTTTCAGTCATATCAATATGATGTCTGCAGTGTGACAGTTTAGAGTGATGTCCTGCACTGAGGCATCATGCTGCAGACATGTAAACATGATATCCCACCCAGTCACATTATCCTGACACCAGGCCGACCAGTCCTAACAATAACCTCTTAATGCTGAACAACAAGCAAGGCAGCTGTTTGTACCATTTCTATCAGCCTTTGGTATGACTCAGCCAGGGTTCGGACCCATGCCCTCCCCCATCCAAGGTGGATGCTTTAACCACTAGGCCAACAGAGAAGTCAAACTGATGATGAAGGAGGGTCAGAATGTCTGTAACTCTCCCAAACTGCAAAAGTAACTGAAGTCAGAATCTTCCATTCTGTCATGAGATCAACATATGCTGGAGCTACAGTGAATATTGTTGATGGAGCGGGAGAAGTAAGACAAAGTTTCGGTGGTGGAAAAACATCCTCAATGGAAGTTTGAAAAGCTGAATCTTTCCACTGGAGAATAAGCAATATCATCTTGGTTGTGTGAGGTGAGGTTCCCTGTAACCCTCAAGACTTAGCTGCTGAAGAGTAATGAGGTCTGGAGTAATGAGGTCTGTCGCTCACTAAACTCATAGAAAACAATGAATTAGAAATCATGACATGAAGACAGTCATTGAGTAAAGAGGCTCTTCTTGTAGAAAAGTGTGCAGAAATATATGATCCAAGTAACCTGTCCATATGTCGGCTGAATGAGAGCAAACTTGGCTGTTTGTTTGCTATGTCTTCACTGTTTTGTAAGAGGAATCAAGTTGGACCTCGAGGATGTTGAGTTCTATGGTGGTGACTTGGGTGCCTGAGTTGTTTCCATGGGTGTCAATGTTCAGTACTTCATGGCTAAAGGGTAAGTTCAATTATCTCCCTTGTCCCCATAAATATTCACAATCAGGAAAAAGTCAGCACACAGACTGTCGATGTCTTTGTTCTGAGATGTGTATTGTTTGTGCTTTGCAAATAGAGCAAGATGTATAAAACATTATTCCTGCACCTGTCATTAGAACATGATGTCCATGCAGAGCTAAAGCATGTATAGATTGACCTAGAAACTGATAACAGACAGTCTAATAAAGCAATGAAATATAATGACAATACTACCAGCATAGGGAAAAGTTATAACCTTGTGGGCCTGCACATGTTTAAATAATGTGGGCACAGAGCTATACCTGGAAAAAAGGGATAGCAGATAATCTCAATACAATGCTACCTATAAGGAAGGTCAAGGAAAGCCTATAAAAGAAGAATCGTGACGCATGGCATTCCAAGTCTAAGGTTACTGTAGCAAACAAAATCACCAGTGTATACCAGAAATGATGAAATTATACATATATCAGGAGTTTCTCAACAGCATAAGGACATGCACACATATAAATAATGTAGCCCAAACATAACTAGTGAAGTCGCATGGGCTACCCATACAAGCAACTAATTGTTTAATAAATATGATGAAATGTTTATGCAGAAACACTTGACTCAAATTTCATCCATTGATCATTCATGTGGCTGAATAAAACATGTTCAGAGCATTGACTAGTACCTATCCTACCAGAACGGAAGCAATACAGAAATGTACATGAGTGTCTATGTTACAGACATAAAGCCTTCACAGAAAAGGAAACTGAGGCACTGTTATAGAGACATACACAGTATGTGTGACAATATATGTATAGGCAATACTTGTAGGGGTAAAAAGGCCCATAGACCACAGGCCACCTGTGCCACAAGTAAAAACAATTGGGCTCAGATGCTATAAATACATTAGAATATAATGAACTCACCGATATGTACCCACTTATAAAGGAATTTCACATATTGGAGTTATATAAGTGCTAGAGACTTTCATGTATAAAATTATTATTGCCTGTACTGAATATGAAGTTGTATAGGCTCCCTATGCAAGTATCTAAATTTTTGATGATGACAAAGTGTTAGCAAATTTTAAACATAAAACTTTGTTGTGGTAGAAAATGAAAAAGTTGGAAATATAGATGGACTACTTTCTTTAGAGGTGAAGACTTCCTTCAACTTGTGGTGGTGTATCTTCCATATAGATTCTGAATTTTGCAAAGTTTCTCATGACAATTGCATTGCTTCTTGGCAAAGTGGAAGTAGAAGCTGGGGTATAGGCTTTGCCACAGTCTTATACCAAAGGGGAGATCACTCTGCCTGACCACCACATAGGTCAGCAGACAACTAGTTCCCTTTAGCTAAAAGTAGTATCTGGATGGGTTGGATTTGTAACATAGAGTATGATTGGCTAACATCTTTCAAGAAGAAATGATCCAAAGAAAATATTAATGAGCTCTTCTGTGCCATGTGTTCAGATACTTTCAAAGTTTTTATGTACATAAAGAAAGATGTAATACATTGTGTGTCTTTGGTATTGCAAAACACATTCAGACTTTTTTTCAGTCTTCTAAAGGACACATTTGTGGTTCCTTCTGATGAATTTCCCAATAAAAAAAAATGCAGGACAAACTGACATTCATGCAAGATACTGGGACTAGGAACTTTGAAAATATCTGGACACATGGCACAGAAGAGCTCATTAATATTTTCTTTAGATTTCTAGGAAGAATATGTTGCAATACAGTGTATAAATAAAGTCCATACCATTTTTTGATAGAATATCTCTGATTTCATTTGTTATATAATCTTGCCTTGGTGCAGACACTTCAGTTGATAAGGTTGTGGGTCATTTTTAACAGTTAGAACAGCAGTTGTTTCTTTATTTTCAGTAAAAATAAAACATTGATAAAAGAAGTACTTTTATTGCAAACTAAAAGCATTTTTCAAGAACTAGTCTGCATCTTTAAGCACTTTTCCTGTACTTTTCAAAAAGACCATCAGAAATTTTAAGATGATGCAAACCCTGTATTGGTTATGGGATAAATGCAAAAACTTGACCTAAGCCAGTAAAATATGAAAAATAGTTTACAGTGACATTCTTTAGTGATAAAGCTATATTAAAAGAAAGATGCACAAAATTACATAGTTTGATGATTTTAGCATGAGCATTGTTTGAGAAATAAAACACAAGAACATTTAACAAAAGTCAATGAAGGATGAAATAGTGACCTGCTTTTGGTATAGAAATGCAGCACTCCTCAAGATATATCCCGTACTTTCATTAATCTAGATATAACAATATATATAAAGAATTCAAATCATATGGCGAATAACAGCCCTTTCAAGCACACTGGATCTAGCAAGGGATCACATGTGTCAGGGATTGATTGAGATAGATGCAAGAAACTGACAATGAACAGTGCAAAACTAATATCTAACTAGCCTGAGTGCTTTCAACTATTAAAGAGTTTTTTCAAAGGCATATACAAAACAAACAAATAAAACATTGTAAACATTGTGTTTGTAAAGCTTTACATGGCTGTTTCTACATGAATTAAACCTATAGATGCATTATTTATCAACCAAACTATATAGACTTGTTGCAGATTCTGAGAAATCATTTTTCTTAATTCATGTAGAAACAGCTATGTAGAGCTTTACAAACATTTTCTATGTTTTATTTGTTTGTTTTGTCTATATTTTGTATATGCCTTTTGAAAATGATTCATTAAGAGTCGAAAGTGCTCAGGCAAGTTAGATACTAGTTTTGCATTGTTTGTCATCAGTTTATTGCATCTAATATATATATATATATATATATATATATATATATATATATATATATATATATATATATATATATATATATATATATATATATATATATATATGTATGTATATGTATGTATGTATATGTATGTATATGTATATATATATATATATATATATATACATATACATATATATATATATATATATATATATATGTATGTATGTATATGTATGTATGTATATGTATGTATATGTATATATATATATATATATATATATATATATATATATATATATATATATATATATATATATATTGCAAAAAACATTGTTCATCATGAGCTAAATGCAAAATTGTAATCTAAAGGAGTAAATGCATAATGTAGGCCACACTGTGTGTTAAAAATATGATACCAATAAATTTGTAATGAGGTTCTGGTACTCATCAAGGTGCATTCCATCAGGAAATTTAATGTTTTCAGGTATAACAGTATAAAGTGTGCACAAAACCTCAGCATAAACTAATCAAATGTACAAAATAATTTACCCACCTTTCAACTCCTTTTCTAATGATGATGATACAAAAACCCACCCCAATCTGTGGCCCAGTATCTAGGACCATGAAGTTAAACATGTTGTTGGTTTGGCTTTAATGCCACTTTTCAGCACATGATGGCTAATATGTTTGGAGGAAAAACCAGGAAAAACCTTGGTAAGAACCACTGACTTATGAAATGATACTGGCAAGCTTTATCACATACCCACACTGGCCAAGCCTTTGAATCAAACCCATGTGAACAGAGGTGAGATGGCAGTAATCTGTACAGGTGAGCACTTTAGATCACTTGGCCACTTGCAGTCTTAAACTAGGAACCAGGAATGGGTGATATTCTGTGAGGGTGTACAAATGTATATGCTTCTGCATGTGCCAATGCCAATGTCAATGCCAATGATGGAGGTAGTACAATAGCTTACCTCTAGAGGTGAGCTAAAAATTGTTTCACTTTAAATATTCATTTTCTTTCACAGAAGCATATACTTACAGTTATTTTAGAGAATTCTATCATCTGTGCAAAAATAATAATAATAATTTTGATAAATGATTTACATAAATATTTGTTTTTAATTCCAGTAGCTCTTGCTACAATGGACACTTTATGAAAAAAAACAACATGTAATTGCATTAATTTTACCTTTAATGGCCACCAAAACCATAAATAACAAGAGTAACATGAATGGTACAATAATGGCCACCTCATGTTTAAGTCTATTATGTAGGAGCTATCAAGGCATGGTTTATTAATGACTAATGAGTGTCAGTGATCTCAAACTTTGATAAAGGTCTGGAATCAAACCCATAGTGCAGAAACCATTTTTTTATTAAGACATCATGACAGCGGCTTCTGAAATTTGGTCCCCAAAATGGTTTCTTTAACACCCGTAGTGCAAGCCATGCATAACATTTGGTTAGGAAACCTATTCTAGTACAAAACTTACTCAGGATGCATATATTTTCTTTCTGTCACAATGATCCTGACCTTGACCCCAAACTAAATAGCCCTCTTCTATAAACTTTGGTCTAGATAAGGCATGGGCAACTTCCTCCAGGGTGTAGACTGGATAAGAAATTTTAATGACACACCTTATGATGTAAACCAGGTCATGGGCCAGATCTGGTTAGGTTCATTTTTTGTACCCAAAGTATAGACCATTGATAAAGTTTGGGTTTTTGAGGTGGATTTAATGTTATGGTGTGGAACTCATATCTGTTCTTCCAGTCATGGTGACCATGAGCCTTTGCCAACCCAACTGATAAACTTCTTTTTTATTCAACATGAACTTACATATAAAGTTTGGTGATGACAGTTGCTATGAAAAGCAAGTTATGTGCAGAAGAAAACGTTAAGTGATAGATGGACATTCAAATTAACAGACATTATCACATCATAAAAAACTCTTCAAAAATGCAGGCATATAACAAGAGTGATAATCCTCATTAACAAAATGCAGGCATATAACAAGAGTGATAATCCTCATTAAATCCACAAAATGCAGGCATATAGGGGTTCCGAGTGGCCGAGTGGTCTAAAGCGCTGTCCGTTACAGATCACTGCCATCTCACCTCTGTCTGCGTGGGTTCGAGTCTAAGATTCGGCGAATGTGGATATGTGAGAAAGTTTGCCAGTAGCTTCTCGTGGGTCAGTGGTTCTTTCCGGTGCTTTCCCGGTTTCTTCCTCCACCATTAATACTGGCCGCCATGTATAGCCTATCGTGTGCTGAAAAATGGCGTAAAACCCCACAACAACAACAACAGCAGGCATATAACAAGAGTGATAATCCTCATTAACAAAATGCAGGCATATAACAAGAGTGATAATCCTCATTAACAAAATGCAGGCATATAACAAGAGTGATAATCCTCATTAACAAAATGCAGGCATATAACAAGAGTGATAATCCTCATTAACAAAATGCAGGCATATAACAAGAGTGATAATCCTCATTAAATCAACAAAATGCAGGCATATAACAAGAGTGATAATCCTCATTAAATCAACAAAATGCAGGCATATAACAAGAGTAATAATCTGAATCCAGATCCAGAGTATATCAAAGTCACTAAATGCAGGAAGTTCATAAAAATAATACAGTATTGTTACTTACAGTCAATAACATTGGACACCACCAATCCAAAGGCATCTGTTGAGCCTGGTGAAAGCTAAACACAAGAAGAAATATTTCATAGTATAGATTAAATTTTCCAATGCCAAAATGCTATATAGATATAAGAATATATATGCATTTACAACAACTAAAATAATATTTCTTACACTTTTCTGAATCATTTTCAGATATAATTTGACTGAGAACCATTCAGGCAAAGAATTGACAATTACTAGAACAAATGAATAACCCCACCATGGCACAGCAACCATACTGATGGTCAGTTCGTATTATTTTCATTTTGGACCAGCAAGGCAACAAAAATCTTTTTTGACAATAGCCAAATCTCAAAATGACTGTCCATTACTGACAAATATATTTTCAAAATAGCACTGACCATACTGAACATCAGATCGGCACCATCTTAATTTAAAATCTTGTGTAAATTTCTGGTGATACCATCCAGTTGTGATTTCCATTTTTGAAGAGTAGCAATAACAAGATTTTTAAGATGGCTGTCATGATGGTCATATGTATATCAAATTTCCACCATTTCTATTTTGGATCAAGCCATCATCATAAGAAGGCCTAAAATGAAAACTCCATGTTGATATGGTCATCCATTTTGAAGGTCTAGTAACAAAATGAATTTCAAGATGGCTACTGTATTGACATAAAGGATATGCATATTTTTGTTCACCAAACCAATTTTGTTTAGGATCAACCAAACATCAATGTAAGTTTTATAATAAAATACCCAATGTTGTGCTCAGGAGGAGTAGATTTTACAAAAGTTTCAAGATGGCTGCCATGGTGGCCATACTGAACATCAGATTGTCACCATTTTTATTTAAAGCCAACTGGACATCATCTAAAGTCTTTCAGTGAAAACCATATATCATTATAACCATTCATTTTAGAATTCATTCAGGAAGAGAAGCAATAACAATATTTTCAAGAAAACTGCAATGGTATTTATACTGGATGTGCATTTAGGACCAACTTGACATTAAAAAAGTCTTCTGATGAAAAGTAAAAGTCAATATTACAGTATTCAAAAGGAGTAGCTATTAGTTTAAAGATGACTGCTGTGGCAGGCATATTGGAAGTCAGACTGGCACCATTTTTATTTGGGACCAAATAAAACATAAATATGTCACTTTAGCGTAAACCCCATATTTATATGGACATCCATTTATGAGGAATAATGATAACAAGATTAAAATAACTTGCATATGGTAAATATAATTTTGCATTGATTCTTCACCTCTTGTATTGGTACAGATAAAACCTTTTATAATGTGATTCATCTTAATGCGATTTCACTCATAATGGAATGGAAGCATGGCTCCCAATTTTTAAATTTAAGGTGACCTCTCATTTTAACATAACAAATTCATGCTCTTGGAAAAGCAGACTTTTAATCCCAGCACAGCATTTAATTTAGTCTTAACTTCACCAGGCACCTTTCCACCAAAGTGGCATGTTTACAATTCAGAACTGAAGTAAATTTGATGTCTGATGAAGCTCAGCAAGCAAAACAAACAATATACAACTGGGACTAACTGTTTCTCATCAAAACACTATAAGATGAGAGTACCAGTTTTATTCAATCTTATGTACACCAGCAATAATATATTCCCTTGCTGTGGAGGGGCCATCTAACTTAAAGGATTTCTCCACCACTTGTTGTGAGAACTGTCTATTCCAGAGAGTGTATTTAAATAAGATCAAGACATGCAGGTTCAGGAACTTTGGGCTTTGATGAAATACTTGCCATCATGGTGAAGGTATATCTCAATTTCCTGATTCTGTTGCAAGACTGTTTAGGTTGAGCTAAGATTTCCCATTTGAGTGGAGTAATCAGAATGAAGAGACACTTTCTTTTCCTCTCTGTATCACCTTAGAAAACTGTGGTGTTGGAGAAAAAACATACCCCTTTGGCCATTGCAATCTATAGAAAACACACTGATTATTCAGGCCTTTGAATCTGAGACTAGTCAGATAAAGGTTGGGATTTTTTGGCATTCCACCTCGTTGCTGATATGTCCATCATATGCTGATTTAGAAATGAAGGGACCATTCCAGTTGCATTACATGTTGATAGATTTTGTGGGATTCTGATTCATGAAATACATTAACCAGTCTAGAATATGTCAAACTTGGATGTGAATTGCTATTGCTGACACCACTTTAGAAAATCCAAAACAACATTATAACATTCTGTGGACTTGGTTCCACCTTGCCACTTGATTAAGTCATCACAGTGGAATTGTCAAACAGAATAAGAACTCCATTCCCATGTAGGTTTTCCAGCCAACAGTGAAAGAGTTTCAGAATTGTGTTTGCATCTTGATACATATATAATGATGCTGAAAAAGCAATACTTCATTGGTATCCAAAAAAGGCTTGCACCCAAATCCTGTGTTTGCATCCAAAGAGATGGTGACTGCCTGAGGCTGTACTTGCAGAGGTATACTCTATGTTAGTTCAGAGTGGTTTCCCTACCTTTGAGATGCAATGTCATATTGTGCAAATTGTGAAAGTTGGTCCAATAGTCAAGGATTCAGCCTCCATTTGGACCACATAATCATTGTAATGAACCTGAAGAAAGCAGCCTAGGACAAAGATATCTTCTGCTGCATTTAGCAAAACCAAACAGGTGAAGGAATTCTACAGCAGGTGGATTGTTTTGTATATGCAGGGAATCCATAACTGTATTAATTAAATTCTTGTTCCAGAGGAAGACATCCTCTTTTTACCTAAATGCTGAGTTCCAGACATAGAAGACCAAAATCTTAAAGGTCGAAAATGTCCTTGTTGACAAGGAAACCGAAATGAAAAACTGGGTAACAAGTGATACCAGAAATCATATGCTGGATCCATATGTCATCATGGCAAATCTTCTTCATTTGACAGTGAAGCTAGGAGACTTCCCTTTACTGTAATCTGTGATAAAGGGGGTGTGAAAATGATGTCATTTGAGATAGGGTGGGTCTCATGGAGAAATGCTGGTGAAAACAATTTCCTTCCCTTCACCTCTTTTCAACTTTAGTTTGGGAGAATTGTGGTTTTCAACAGATGTAATTCAATAGGATTGCTTCCCGATGGCCCATGCTCTAGGGATCTTTCTGCTATCTTCTGTTGATTGCCTTGCAAATCCCTCTGCTGTAGCTGAGACTGTGAAAGATGGAAAGAAGCCATTTTTGGTGACTTGTTTTTGCAAATACCATCAATCTGAACATTGCAGTAATTAAAGTAATTAGATGATTCAGATGACTGAGGTAGTTGGCATAGCTTGGTCAATGACGGTCTTAAAGAAGGTGCAGGTAGAGAGCCCTGTGTCTCATTCCCCAGTGAGTTCATAATTGCTGATACAGCCATTGTCATAGCCCCTAGGTTAAGAAATGGGTCATTCTATAAACAGGATCCCAAGTATGTCAGGTGAAATTTGTGGTGGTAGGAGGTAAGCTGCATTCTGTCTATTGAAAGATCACAATAGATACTAGATCCAATGCTGATCCCATGGTTATAACATCATGTATCAACTATCCAGATGGAAAACTGGCAGAACTGCCAACAACAATTTCAGGGAAGAGCGAAGGCATCTGCAAGAAAAAAACATCAGTAGATGCTTGGAACTTGTAACTGTTGATGTAAACAGCCCAAAATATCAGTAAAAGAAGAGACTGAAAGTAGATTCTCCATAACCAATGATCACCTGATGTTGGAACTGTAGACCAGACAGGTACTGTAGAGGAATCAAAACACAATTAGTCCTGTCCTATATTTGTAGCAGATTACAATTTAGATCCAATTACTTCTAAGATATCACTATGTAGAGATTGCCTTTGTGTGGCAAAGACTGAGGACAAGTGTAGAGACATCTCTTGTAAACTGAGGCCCTATCTTGGGCATCATACACCGGAAATGTCTAGAGCAGTGTGTTCAACATGTGGCCTGTGAGCTGCATGTGGCCTGCAGGCTGATTTTAAATGGCCAGCCAGAGCTTGAGCATTTATTTTGTATTTATGTTAAAAAAAAACACAAATGGCTTCTTTTATTTCATGCTGTGGCGCTTGGCTTCAAGATGTTTTTTTTCAGTGGCCCATGGTGTCAAAAAGGTTGGACAGCACTGGTCTAGAGGTACTAACTATGCAGGTTAGACTGATCCATAAGAGTGCCTACAGAAACTGGAGGTTGTATGTAGGATGTTCCTAGCAGCATTCAGTAGGTTGACTGATCCATGAGAATGCATGTATAAACTTGATGTTGTCTATAAAGACAGCAGTGTGTGGGTTAGACTGCACCATAAAGAGGTTCATGAACTGGGTTCCAGGGAAGCAAGGCACTAGGCTGCAAGTTGCTGGTCATTTTTTTGTGGCTGATAATGTATAACTACTGTGGTCAAGACCCACTGTGATTAGGGTTATATGGCCAAATCAGGTGATGATGGAACATGGCCATCTTGGATGGCATGATGATGTTCAGTTCTGCAGTTCTGAGGTTGGGATGGAGTATGGAATATTACTCTACATACCAGTTTATAATTCTATAAATAAAAGAAAAAGAAAAAAAATCATAAAATGTTGACATTCTCTGATTATTAACTTCTTCCATATCTAGTTCTTCAAGACTAAGAAAATTATGATACATAGATTACTGAAACATTTCATTGTAAATATGAATACCACAAAGACACCAAAAGACATGCAGTTGACCACAACATAACATTTAAAAGGTTTTGACCTTTTTATGTATCAAGCTTGCATCAGGAACTGTGGTTCTTTAGTAAAAAAATAAGCAGAATATTGGAGAAATGGTATAATGAGGACAAAGACAAGTATGCCTTGCAACTCATTGCCTCAGAGTTGATTACTTGAAAAAAATGCCTTGCAACTCATTGCCTTAGAGTTGATTACTTGAACAAAATGTCTTGCAACTCATTGCCTCAGAGATGATTACTTGAACAAAATGCCTTGCAACTCATTGCTTCAGAGTTGATTACTTGAAAGAAATGCCTTGCAACTCATTGCCTCAGAGATGATTACTTGAAAGAAATGTTCTCAGTTCAGATATGTAAGTTGTAAAAGTTTCACCAATGAAACCAGGCAAAAACTTTGCTAAATAAACAAAACAGCTCTAATATTAAAAGGCTTTTGATGCTTTGATAGATAGATATGGAAGAGGGAATAAATCTACAGATGTGTAAATGTTGTAAGGGAACCTTACATTTGCTTATGTTACAAGCAAAGCTCTGTAATAAGGGACATGTACATAACACCACATAAAAAGGAAATTCACATTATAATCAGTGCCTAACTAAAATAATGTGCAATGAAATACAAAGCAGTGATAAAATATAAATAATTCTATTAAATGGACCTTTTCCCTTACTTACATAAAATATGAGGCAACATTATAATATGGTCTCTCTACTGAGGGACAACTGTTGCAGTGTCCTTACCTTCTCTGCCAAGTTCTCAAGTTTGTCAAACTTCTCAGCTACATCTTGCAAGTTTTCTTTCCGCAGCACCTGTGTAAGCTGGTCCTTGAAATTGACCAGTGCACAGAGGACTCCATGAATACTCTCCTTAAGAATGCCCATTTGTTCAATATGATCTGTCTGCATTTCATCCTCATGCCTGAAAAACCCCAGAAGAATACAGTGTTTAACAGGATGGTATTGTTGTGTCTAGGCTTCTACAAAAATATAAAAAGAGTGAAAAAAAGCTTAGTAAAATTCAACAACTTAATTTATTTCCCTAGAAAAACAAGGTATAAATAAGAAAAAGGACTTATGGTTTACAAATCAAATCCAAAATTAATCCAAGAAAAAGAAATGTACGCCCTATCAATAAAAAGTCCTAAATGAATCACACTTTGAATCCCAATGAAATTCAAGATGGATGGTGATGATGTCTTCAATAGTCAGCTTTGTACTGATGTGTCAAAAGTTCTTTGCTGAATCACAAAAAAAAAATATTCCTGTTTAGAATTTCAAATAATTTTCAATAAATTTCTTTGTTCAAGAATTTTGTAAACAGTACTTATACATGTTTTACAGAGAAATGAATTACTAATTTCCAAAAATAAAAATTCAACTTAAACTGGTCACAATAAAATACCTTTGAGCTTCAAAGGTTTAAAGGTCAACTGGCAAGTTCTTCCCTAGAAAACAGTTATACAGTAAGTTAAGATGCAAAACAGATTCCTGCATGAGGGTCACATGGTCACCTTCTTGAACAACATAGAATATTTTTTACATGTTAATTATCATGTACTCTAGGTATGGCCTGAATTCCACTAAATGAATCATACTCTTGGAATGAATAAAAAAAAATTATTTGTTTATCAGGTCAAACAGAATTAAACTGAATTTCTAAAAAAACATTTATAAAATCCAGTCGATAAAGTTATCATTACAAAAAAATGCAATAGAATAAAATTCAAAAAATTAAAAACTAACAAACAAATACTTAAATTATATATGCATAACACTTCCCCTATAAAGAGAAAGAGTTATATAATAAAGTTTTCTTTAAATGATTAATTAATTATATAGGAAGTTTTAATAGATAACATAAAAGCACTTATGTAAATGAAATATTATTTTTACACAGGAAAGTGCATCTGCTATCAAATTATCTTTTCCCTTGATGTTCCTGATGTCAGTATTATATTCTTGTAACAACATTTTTCTGTCCCAAGAAACTTGTTTTTCTTGCTCAATAAATTTGTTAGAATAGAAGTTCATTAATATTTGAAAAATTTGAACAAAATTTTTAATGCTTTGAAATGAATTGTAAAACCTTAAACATTCATAGTTTGCTTTGATGTAAGTGACCATAAATAAGTACCAGTTTACTTGGCTAGGGTTACCATGTCACTTAACCAAGCAAGAGTTAATGCTTTAATTGATTGACAATGATAGCCACTGGTTAGTCAGTCCAATATAATTGGTGGGAGGCAAAATAAATTAGCACCACTATGATGTATGGCATCTCATCCTGCTCAAACAACTTTACATTTTACAACTGTTAATTCATGTGAATTAATGTTGTAGAATAAACAATAACCAGTACTGCTGCCAGACAAAAACATCCCTTTATCCAGCCTGTTTTCTTGGTTGAAACAATTACTTGGTCTCTGTCAGCAAACAAAAGGATATGCCACAGCAACCAAAATCAAAAGTAGAATGAATACTGTGTTGAAAGTTACAAACTTGTGTTTGGTCTAAAAGTTTTTGTGTCCTAAGACTTATAGTTATTATGGTAATTGAAAAGATAGGAACATCTATTCAGCCAATGTCCATAATATGTGTGCTGTGTATGGATTGCAAATTCTGCACAGGGTGGGATGGCAGAGGTGGTGGAAGAGTCCTTGCCCTGTCATCATACCGTAAGGCTGATGAGTGTTAGAGAAGACCTCAACTGATTCATCGCTGTATGCATCTCCCTGACAGACGAGGGCTACATGTTGCCAGCAAAATGATATGTACTGCAGTGATCTATCTCCATGATGGGAGAGAGCAACGACCAATGTGGTGCTCAACCTCCCTAATGGACATGTGCAACCCATTATCATGGTGCTCTACATCACTAATGGGAGGGCACAACCCACTACTGAGTTGCTATACTTCCCTAACAGGAGGGCAGTCTGCTGTCGCAGTGCTATATCCTCCCCAAAGGGAGAGAGCAACTAGCTACCTGTATCATGCATGCTGTTAGAGACAAGAAAAGTATTCATCATCTCAATACAGGAATTCATTGGTGTCTATCAACTTCTCAAATATCTAGACTGTCTTACTGGAAGGTTTTCAATGGTTGCCAAAGATGTTTGTCTCAACATGTGAGACCTGGAAATGATTCCAGAAAATTTTGAAAAAGGAGAGGGAATGTTCTCTGGCCTTGATATAGATGTCTTTAATCAGCTAGATTCCAGGAACTGGAAGACAATATTTCGCAAAAAGTGCAATGCTTGATCCATGTGCACAATGAGCAATTATGCTGTCTGTGAGTATCCCAATTGCCATTTTGTAAACAGACTGCTTCACATCCTGTAATAAAGAAGCAATGAATGTCACGTGAAATCACTTGTTGCCTTGAAAATCACCTGGTTGCATTCAGTGTCATACTGCATACACCTCTATTTATGCACTAAAAACATTGCATAATGTTGCCACAAAACTCACCTAGATGTAAGTGTCACACTGAGTATACACCTGTTCTCTATGCATGAAGTAAACAAAAGAGTTGATCTTGTGAAAATTACTTGTAGCTTTTCTGATTGAAAAAAAAAGATAATTTACCTGTGAACATAATTTGTTTAAGTACCATTCAAATACATATGCAATGCCAACATGTAGAGTGGCCAAACATATATAAAGTATACAATGTGAAATGAAGATGTCCTCAATACTAGGCAGGGCCTATTGTTTTTTTCTTAGAACACAAGGACTTACCCGTATCATGGAGGTTTTTATATATGTAAGAAATGTGTCCACTTAAAAGATGGAACATGAAGTATGCTCAGAAGCCCTATAACGAACAAAGATCTATAGAGAAAAAGGATACAATACAGTTTCTTACTAAAAATGGAACTGACAGCCAAGACTTATAAGTAGGAGACCGCATATTTGCAATAAATTGCAGCATCTACACAGTATAGCATTTATGAAAAATATGACATTTAATATCTACCTTTTGCACATGACCATGAAACATAGAGCTGTGTGTGTAAAAGGTCATACAGACTTTTCCCACTCTGTGGGAGGATGTATTCACATCTCATATGAAAACAAATTCATGACTTCATGAACAATCATGAATGTTCATGAACGTTCTTGGAATGTTCATGATCAGTTCATCATTTGAGTTCATGAACAAATAGTCATGAATGTTCATCACCTAAGTTCATGAACACCTCAAGAAATTTGATGAATCATGTACTTTAGTTCATGAACACAATGATGAACTTTTATGAACTATTATGATATCTTTGAAGTTTCTGAAATGTCATGAATTTGCTTCATGAACAGTTCAAGTACTTTGATGCACCATTAAGATATTTCTTAAAAATGTATATGAAATTTATATATCATTATAGTCATAAAATGTTTATGAAAATTAATCATACAAACTTCTCACAATATTAGTGAAATATAAATAAAGGTGAATATTTTTTTTAATTATATGATACTATATAAATGTTCAGAGATCTTTTATTCAATACTTCTGTACTTAACTTAAGTAGTTCTGGAATAATATGGGAAAATATTTTTCTGGCCATCATGAACAAAATGTACTTGCTATAAAAGCTTTCAATGACTGTGTTCTAATGTTTTTGTCTAGTATTGTCAAAAACTGCATATTTTATTGACTTTGTAACTGGTTGCCAAGTTGCAGTAAAAACCGAAATATGTAAACAACAACTATCCTGATTGGATGACTGAAAGAAGACATGATATGATTGGGTAAAATATGCGCGTGATTTCAGCAGCTGAGCACAAACGAAAGAGCATGCAAAGGGTTTTAGAATATTTTCAATATCATTTGTTTTAAGTATGTAGAAATGCAGAGAAGGAATTATGAAGAATATGAAGGAATTGACTTGGTGAGAGCAAAATTAGGCGGAAAAGCGTACACAGCGGGATCATCAAAATTATGGTGAGTATCTTTTTCTTGGTCATTCATGATTTTTTCAATGGGAATTATATGGATATTTTATTGGTTTTTATTTGTCATCATATCAGTTTCAACCAAGCTAATATACCTGGTTTTTGTCAGACCCAATTTAAACTTTCTCTTCAAATTTTTGAAACTCACTAAACAATATATGCCCCCTTTTTCGATCTCGATACCATACGTGGTACTGCATCGGCGATAGGAATTTATATGTTCGGCATAGTTTTCCATTTCATGACATCACTATTTATATGATCTGATGTTGTTTGGTCAATTAAAACAAAAAACTAGTCAATGTGTCAAACTGTACATAATACATGTGCTACTAAACGCAATCAAACCGAAAGCAGCTATATGCAACATCCCGCGTCAGAGAGATACATTTTTATAAAAACATTTTACTCATGTGACTTATAATGCATATCGCTTGTCAGCTTAAGTTAAAATACAACTATTGAAAAAATTTCTCCAATAATGTAAATGCGCAGTAAGTTGTGTATTAAGTGTAAGGGATTAAATAATTTTGAGTTGGATCGGTAAATAAAGTTGAGTACAAAAATAATGTGCTAAAAGCTGAAGACAATGTTAATCATAGGTTGTCTGTAATTAACATCTTTCTTTCAGATCAGATAGCTGAAAAGTAAAATTATTAGAGGATGAAGTTTATAGGATAAGGAGGAAAATTAGACAACTGGAGGATCTTACAGCCAAGATGGAATAGACATTAAAACGTGACTGCTGCAGTATTGCTAAAGATCCATACAGTAATTAAATGGAACAGCTTAAGTTGCAGATGGAGATATTCGGTTGTGATAATAGGTAGAATTTCATTAAATTAAAATTAGGCCCTGACTGTCCTCACAAAAAAAAGAGTTATCTGACAGGTCAGTTTGGGTGTGGGGATTCACCTGGTCTTCAGAAGAAACCCCAGTGGAATTAGCTCCATGACAATTACAGATAAATATGCTTCAGCAGTTGATTGAACACAACTGTCCCATTATCTCTTGAACAATTTTCAAAGAAAAATTACAAAACATTCAAAGTGTTGCTAAGAATAAAAATGGAATATCGCTTACTGTCAATTTACATGTTTTTTATTGCATATTAGAAATTTATCTGAAATTAAGTACACTTTTTTAAGATAATATGTTGCATTTTATCTGTTTTAACCCACCCACCCCAATCTAAGGTTATTTTATGATTCAGGATGAAATTAGTATTTATGAGTTTGTCAGATAATCAAATTTTTTTTTAAAGAATTGTTCAATATGTCATGAAAAATGAGGAACAATGTTCATCATAGTTCATGAATATGTTCATTAACTGTGATGATGATGAACCAGTTAGTGAACTTTATGAACTATTCATGAATTCCATTAATGAATAGTTCATGAACATTCAAGAACAGTTTGTAAAGTTATGGTTCATGAACGTTCATGAATTCATTTAATTTCATGAACTGACCATTTTTAGTTCATGCAATTAAATGAATTCATGAACGTTCATGAATTCATTTAATTTCATGAACTGACCATTTTTAGTTCATGCACATTCATGAATGGTTAATGGACCTTTTGATGAACTTTCAGGAATGGTTTATGAATTATTCATGCCAGTTCATGAATTATTCATGATCATTTCATAGGGGATTGAACATATGTGTTTTTGGCACAAGAATGTTAACTAATCTGTAGCAGCAGTAATTTCTGCTATTAAAACTAGAAAGTGATTTTTCAATATGCACATCTATAAATGACAACCATAACATTTACCAAGTTTTATAACAATCCATCAAAAACTAAAGTGCAATAGCTCTCACACCTCATTTTCTCTCTCAGTACATCCATCTTCACCTTGTCCAGTTCTGAAGTAAAGATTTTCCTTGTAATCAACTTCTGATAATCGTTTGCTTCATTCTGTCAATGATAAAAGAGATGTCACTTTTTGCTTGCAATGATCTTAAAATACACAAATGTTACATTTTCCAGTTTTTTAGCCACCCTCACAATAAAATGTGCAATTACCTCTCTTTATAACAGGATATGCACATACCTCCCTCTACAATAGGATATGCATACACCTCCCTCTAAAATAGCATATGCACATACCTCCCTCTATAATAGGATATGCATATACCTTCCTCTACAATATGACATGCACATACCTCCCTCTACAATAGGATATGCACATACCTTCCTCTACAATATGACATGACATACCTCCCTCTACAATAGGATATGCACATAACTTCCTCTACAATAGGACATGCACATACCTCCCTCTACAATAGGATATGCACATACCTCCCTCTACAATAGGATATGCATACACCTCCCTCTAAAATAGCATATGCACATACCTCCCTCTATAATAGGATATGCATATACCTTCCTCTACAATATGACATGCACATACCTCCCTCTACAATAGGATATGCACATACCTTCCTCTACAATATGACATGCACATATCTCCCTCTACAATAGGATATGCACATACCTTCCTCTACAATAGGACATACACATACCTCCCTCTACAATAGGATATGCACATACCTCCCTCTACAATAGGATATGCATACACCTTCCTCTAAAATAGCATATGCACATACCTCCCTCTATAATAGGATATGCATATACCTTCCTCTACAATATGACATGCACATACCTCCCTCTACAACAGGATATGCATATACCTTCCTCTACAATAGGACATGCACATACCTCCCTCTACAATAGGATATGCACATACCTTCCTCTACAATAGGACATGCACATACCTCCCTCTACAATAGGATATGCACATACCTTCCTCTACAATAGGTCATGCACATACCTCCCTCTACAATAGGATATGCACATACCTTCCTCTACAATATGACATGCACATACCTCCTTCTACATGGGGATATGCATATATCTTTTTTCCATAACAATAATTACCAGAGGGATACATTTATCTTTAAATATTTAACACTGAGTAAAAATGTTTGAAACTCAGGCAGAGAACCATAGACTGATGGACTGCCATCATAATATGATGGACTCCACCTGATGGTGGCCAATAAAACAGATACCAATAATATGGGCCAACAAAAGAACCTTAATTGGTGCATTATACTCCTACTTTATGGTACTATTATACCCATTGCATTGATTAGTTATACAACCTTTGTAACTTGTGCATTTTGCTGTTGTTGTTGTTGTTGGGCTTAACGCCATTTTTCAGCACACGATAGGCTTTTCATGGCGGCCAGTATTAATGGTGGAGGAAGAAACCGGGAAATCACCGGAAAGAACCACCGACCCACGAGAAGCTACTGGCAAGCTTTCTCACATATCCACATTCGCTGAATCCTCGAACTCACACAGACAGAGGTGAGATGGCAGTGATCCGTAACGGACATCGCTTTAGACCACTCTGCCATTCGTTGCCCCCTGTCACCTACTTTATGGTACTATTATACCCATTGCATTGATCCTTTGTAACTTGTGCATTTTGCAAATATTTCTAAGTGATGTTGCCTAGCAACAAAGACCTTATTCAGAGAAGGTAACTCAGTAAGTTACAGAACTAATCTACCTTGAGGCCATCTAACTGTTATGTACAATATATACAGTATATACAACATGATGCCAAGAAGAATCTGGCTTGACACTAAACAATTAAGCAATTTAAAAAATCAAAGTATCAAGCCTGGAACATATGCAAAGTATTTGCTTTGCCAGAACTGTTCAATTGTCTAAACTTTTTGTCCATTTGAGACATTGATTATGCAAAGAAGAAATGCTAGGAGCCTGACTTATGTCACTGGGAATGTTGTTCCATTCAGTGGACCAGTATATTGAAAATTTTTTTAAACAATTTCTTCTTTGGCCTTGGTATAATGTCATTTTTACTTCTTATGGAACTTAAATTTGGAGTACCATCAGCATCTCTTTGGTCAAAGATATTGCTTAGATATACAGGAATGGCTTTTCCGGATACTTTATATATCAATATGACCTTTGTGAAAAATATTGTTTCATGTTGTGTTTAAATCTTTGTATTATTCATTGCATCCTGGAAATTATTTATACATTAATCAAAATTAAATGGCAAAGTCTCCTTTTGGAGTCTTGAAAGTGGTGTTATTCATAGCTAATTAACCTGTAGATGAGCATCATTCTACTGCAATTTCAAAATATTGATGCTATTGATTTTTCATTATGAATGCACTCCTTATATCATGGAAATACTGAAATATTTTTTATTGTTTTCAACTCAAGATATTCAATATAGTCAAATGTTTTACATACTACATTACCTCCTCTACACTTGTATATAAAGTTTTGTATTTGCTTGCCATGATCAAAACCATTTCATATGAAGTTGGAAGATAAGAAAGATGACAAATCTGTTCATTTGGGCTGTATCCTTCTGTATAAAAACAGAAACAAATACACCAAGAATGCATCAGGAAACCAAGTTCTTGACTGCACAAAAAATGCTGAGTCTATGATGGTCCAGTTTTGTTTCTGTGTGATATGTCAGCCTAAACAAAAAGTGTTTTGTGAGGGGTGAAACAAATTTTATTTATATTTTTGCTATGTTACTACTGCATTATTTTCCTTTTCCGAGAATCTTAGTCGTTGCTGCAAGCTAATTCCTCTAAATAGTATTGGAGGGTCAAAATTTAAATGAACATGATCAAAGCCCAACTCTTCAGGCACATTTGACATGCAGAATATCTTCTTTTGACATAGGACTGAGAATATAGCATATCAGAGTAGGCTCAGGAGTGAATCTTTGCAATCGTAGTACATCAGTAATACATAGTAAAACCCCATATCCCAACCCCATTCATTTTAAAAGAAGTAATACATTACCTGTGACTATTCAAGTTTTTAATTGACCATGATTGCAATTACCAGTATGGTAGGATTATTCATTATTGAAGACTGGTAGATAGTTGGGCCTCATGCTGGGCCATTGCTATTAGGGTCCAAAGAAAATCCCTGTACTTTGATGTACCACAGTTCAAAGGTAAAAGGAAAAGGCAATTGAGATTGTCATAAGGTGACTTTTAACATGTATGCAGCATGATTCAAAAACACCTATGATGTAGCAATAGTCCTAGGTTTTTGGCCCTAATTCTCATGAAAAAAAGACACTTTCAGTGAGGTATTGATAAGCACCTCTTGATAGCAAGTAAAATCCGGCTGGAAATGAATAGTGGCTGCCAAAATACCACAGGACTCTTGCGAGGTACAGAAAGAAGATTCTAACCCATCCTTTTCCTTGTAAAGGTGCCAAATAAGACCTTAAATTTCTAACTTAGCATTAGTTTGTGGGGTTGAACACCATAATTGACAGCACATGACAACCAGTTTCGGACATATACAACTGAGCATTTTATGTCTTTTTTGCATCAATAAAACCTGTTTAAACTGGTTCAACCAGTTAGAACTAGTTCCATCTGACTTCAGCCAGTTCCGGCCAATTCAAACTGGTTCCAAACTGGTTTTGGACATGTACAATTGAGCACTTTATCCCTTTTTTGCAATTGATAAAACCGGTTTAAACTGGTTCCAACCAGTTAGAACTGGTTCCATATGGTTCCAGCCAGTTAAAAACCAGTTCCAACTGGTTTTGCACATGTAAAATTGAGCATTTTATGCTTTTTTACATAAATAAAACCAGTTTAAACAGGTTCCATCTGGTTACATCCAGTTCTGGCAAGTTCAATCCGGATCCAACCGGTTTGGACATATACAATTGAGCATTTTATGCCTTTATTGCATCAATAAAACCAGCTTAAACTGGTTCCAGCCAGTTCAAACCAGTTCCAACCGGTTTTGGACATGTACAATTGAGCATTTTATGCCTTTTTTGCATCGATCAAACTGGTTAAAACTGGTTCCAACCAGATAGAACCTGTTCCAACCAGTTCCAGCCAGTTCAAACTGGTTATAACTGGTTTCAGACATGTACAATTGAGCTTTTTATGCATTTTGCATTAATAAAACCGGTTTAAACTGGATTCATCTGGTTCCAGCCAGTTCAAACTGGTTCCAGACATGTACAATTAGCATTTTATGCATCTTTTGCATTGATAAAACAGGTTTAAACCGGTTCCAGCCAGTTCAAACTGGTTTCATGCAGTTTTTGCCAGTTCAAACCGGTTTCAGACATGTACAATGGAGCATTTCATGCATTTATTGCATCAATAAAACCAGTTCCAACCAGTTCCATCTGGCTCCAGCCAGTTCTGAATGGTTCCAACCAGTTTTGGATATTTACAATTGAGTATTTTATACCTTTTTTGCATCGATAAACCGGTTTACACCAGTTCCATCTGGTTCCAGCCAATCCAAACCAGTTCCAACCGGTTTCAGACATGTACAATTGAGCATTTTATGCTTTTGCATTGATAAAACTGGTTTAAACTGGTTCCAGCTGGTTAGAACCTGTTCCAGCCAGATCTGGCGAGTTTCGGACTTGTACATTTGTGCATTTTATCCTTTTTTTTGCATTTATAAAACGGGTTTAAACCGATTCCAACCATTTAGAACTGGTTCCAGCCTGTTCTGACCAGTTCAAACTGGTTCCAGACATGTACAATTCAAACCGGTTCCAAACCCGTTCCAGACATGTAAAATTGAAAATTTTATGCCTTTTTTAAATCGATAAAACTGGTTTAAACCTGTTCCATCTGGTTCCAGCCAGTTAAAACCGGTTTCAGACATGTACAATTGAGCATTTTATAAATTTGTTGCATTGATAAAACCAGTTCCATCTGGTTCCAGCCAGTTCTTACCAGTTCAAACCGGTTCCAACCGTTTCGGACATGTACAATTGAGCATTGATAAAACCAGTCATAGCAGGAAGTATTACTGCTATAAAATGGGGAAATATAACTTCTACCTTCAACCTTCTCTTGTACTTTCCCTTGAAATTTACAACAGGAAAAGTTATCATTCATAATTAGGATTGATTTCCCTAACTGGGGTTTCTGACATGTAAACTACCACAATGAAGTCAAAGTCCAAAAAGAGTAGTGTAAATTATACATTAAACAATCCATATATGGTAAATAAAACAGTATCATTAAACTTCTTGTAAAACTTTCATATATAAAATGTTTAATGAAAAATCAAATAAGTGTCATCCGTCCCTTGCATAAAGAGAACATATACAGAACTCAAGTTATTTTTGCAGGAACATTTGTTTTTCTGGTGTTATACCCCTAGTATTGGACTTGTACATCACAGATCAGTAAGTTCCTTTTCTTCTTCCAATGCAAGTCATCAACAAAGATGGGATACTGTTTGTGGCCGAGGGATTTAGAATGAATTATGGAAATTATTTTCTTCTGAGCTTTACCTTTTACCATTCAACCACAAAATCAATAATCTTCCCTATCTGAAATTCAAGCAATCTATAAAGTTAAGGCGAGTTATGTGATGCAGTGCTTAAGCTGTTTTGTTGAAATTGTTTTCCTTCTTGACCTTTAGCCTTTTGACCTGAAAATAAAACAACATCTTCCTCATCTTTAATGTGAGCCATCCACAAAACTTGAGTAAAATAATGTGATAAAGAAATTGTGATATGTAGAAAGAATTATCCTTCTTAGAATCATCATGACTCTCATCTTTCACCTAATCCCAATTGATGTCTTTTTATTTTAAATGCAAGCCATTTACAAAGTTTGTTCAAGGTATCTAAACTCAAGTTACTGTGTGGAAACAGTTTTTCTTCTTCCTGCCCTTGTGAACATGAAATCTGATCTTCTGATAGGTTTCACTGTTGCCCAAAATGCAATCTTTGGTAATGGTCCAATACTCAAGTCATTTTATGGAACAAATTACCTCCAAATGCCTACCATATAAAAATAAAAACAGAGCTTATTTTAATATGGACCTTAATCTTAGGTATGCAACTGATGTAGAGACTTGTGATAACCAAAATGGATGCCAAAATGATCACTATATGAAGGTTCCAACAGCGCAGGCTTATTAAAAAAAAAATTTAAAAAAATAAAAGGCGTGAAAGTCAAATGATAATATATATATATATATATATATATATATATATATATATATATATATATATATATATATATATATATATATATATATATATATATATATATATATATAAACATGGCTGACTAATTAATTTGTCTATAAGAGGTAGTGTTATTTCATAACTGTGCTATCAAGGTACAGTGTTCATCTCTATAAATATTTAGTAGTCCCCAGCAGCCTCTGCAAACATGGATATTCCTGCAGAAAATAATTTCAGGCCAATGTAATCTTGATATCAAATATTGGCCCCATTTCTAATGAAAAGTTCTACTTGTAATTGTTTTCTATTTACACTTTAGTCTTTTTTCTTTTTCAAATCATAACTTTAATCAGTCTACTAACCATCCTATTACCAATGCAATAAAAGAACATTCATGAATGGTGTCTAAAAATTGAACGACAAACACAAAATTTAACCCATGTCAGTGTAAATAGAAACCATAATGACCTAATATTGAAATGAAGTGCTCATTAAGATGCATTCCCTCACCACCAAGTTACATGATTATAGATAGAATAGTATGCAAATAACAAGCCAAAAAACTAGTCATGAGCTTAATGCAAAACCCAAGCCTATGCCAGTAAAACTGGGACAACGAGGTCAGTGTCCTTTCGGGGGGGGGGGCTACACTAAGATAATCATGTACAATCAGTTAGCTGAATGATTTTAACAAGAATAGTGATAAACAAAAGGTAACCAAACTCAATTAAGCATGAACTATTGGTCAGATTGACCTACTGTGAAGGTGTAGTACTTTACAGCACTAGTCAAAATGCATTCTTTTACAAACTTTCACAAAGTTTCACAAATCTATGTATAACAAGATAAATACAGTTGCAAAAAACATCCTTTGAATTGATCTAAATGCAAAAATGTACCCAGTACTCTAAGCCAGTAATAAGTAAAATGAAGGTCACAGTGACCTGTTGCTGTAAGGATGTGGTAAAAACATAGATGCATACAATCATTAAGTTAAGACATGTGCAAACTATGGATAATTTTTCATCATCATTGGGTGTGGCTTTAAAAATCGCTTATCAGACCCATTTGATAATTTAAGCATTAACAGAGCTTAAAATGTAAACAATGGCAGTGAAGCATGAACTCTTGAGTTAAAGCCCAAAATTGAAGCAAAAAAGTATATCTAATAAACATGTATGATGAAAGTTAACCCCAAAACCATTCTACAGAGGGTAGATGCTATGACTTCTGCTCCAAACCGTTACCCTGGAAGAAAGTCTAAAACTCATCAAGGTTGAGCATTTGTATGTGATTCTACCTGTTTTAGATGACAAATGAGAAGAACAGCTGTCATCTACTTTGTAGAGGTGAGTTAAACAAAAACATGATCTTACCTTATGTATGGTCAGTTCTTCATCTGGAATTAGGAGCTGCAGCAAAGTTTCTGAATATGCTAGCTCTGGACATTAATCAGAAATAAAAAAAATATGAGAAATTATGCTTTTTAAAGAAATTTCTGGAATCCTACATAAATTTGGCTTTATCACATATTTGGCACATGTCATACATGGTTTTTAGGACAGCATGTTAACATATCACTTTCTGTCAGTATGATTGGTGAAAATAAGCCTATGATATCCTTGCACAGTATTTCACATTACTGACTGACTGTGACCATGGGAATTTTCCTTGTCCAGCCTTCTGGAACCACTTTATTTTACTATTACTAGTAAGAATATGGTAGCAGTCTTTCCACTCAGTAACTGAATGGACATTGGAAACAATACAGGTGACTATCCTAAAAAATGTACAGAAGTGGTTGGAATATAGCCAATTAATCTGATATAGAATTCTTCAAATGCCAAACAAAAACATGAGTTTGCATGGTTGAATTAAATATAATGGACAACGGAAAAATTCCATCGCACTGTACAATATAAACATATATCTACACAGATAGACATCTGGAAGCCTAACGCTATGCAAACTGCTCACTTTATATAGCTGTTACCATGTGTATGGATCTTGCACCACATCCCCAGGATAAGCATGGTTTAAATATCAACCTGATGGGGTAACTAAACTTACCCTTCTTATGAAGAGTGTCTGACAAGGCTTCCATAAAATTTATATTTTATGGAGTCCTGTGGACACCCACAGTTGAATATTGTCCTTACAAGATATTAAAGGCTCAGAGAGAGAGAGAGAGAGAGAGAGAGAGAGAGAGAGAGAGAGAGTTTTGTGAAAATAGGAGTTCTACCAGCAAAAGTTGCAGTCCACTTTCATAAGCAAGCTGGGTATACATGAAGTGAATAAAAAAAAATCCATTAGAATGACAGGCATAAAGAGACACAAAACCCTGTCAGTTTTACTTATTGGCAATTTAAATATTCATATATTAAAAATTGATATTGTTATGAATATGTAATTTAATTCCTTTTGTATTAGTTTAGTTAAAATTCTTTTTAATTTTTATTCTATTACAGTTATTATAATGACAACTTTATTCGCTGGATTTGACTCTTTTTCCAGAAAATTAAATTTTCTGTTCTGACCTGATAAACATGCAATTTGATTGCTACATTGTATTTTTAGCTGACCTTGGATCAGAGATTGACAAACACCGGGTGAAAATGATTGGCCATCACCAAGGTCATGCTTGGTCCACATGTTAGTTCTGTTGTAAACAAATCTTATTTTTTTATTTTTCAATCTAATTCGTTAGGTTCGACCAAATATGTCCATAGTGTATGTGTCAATTGTCTTATGGGCTTTTTTGCAACTTCGAATTAAGTGATGTGACGCTAACATGTGATCTAAAATCTTGGGTTAAAACAGATAATTTGAAGAGATTTTGTTAGTCATAAAAAAAAAACCTTCAGAGCTCAGAGGTATTTTGTGTTGTTGCTATTTGAGTTGAAATTGTTATTTAAAATAATTTATTTTTTCTGGAAAACATACATAAGTGCTTTTCTTCATAAAGATTCTTGGACAAAGACATTTAGTGGAAATTATTTGGAATTATAAAGCCGGATTATTATTCTTCATTCATAAAAGTCAACAAGGAACTGTTGACACATCACCACAATGCAGATTATAGAAGACATCATCGCCTTCCAAATTAAAACTTCACTGGGATTTGAACTTGGATTTCTTTAGAACCTTTTATTGATAGGACTTATTTTTTGATTCCAGGAATAATTTTTGGATTATATTCACAAACAAATATATTGGGCAAAGTGTCTTAATTAAAGAATTGAATTATTGTGAATTCAATTTTAAAGTTTGCAATGAGCATTCATGTGCTCAATCCCAAGTGCTGTATTTCATTATTTTCATATTCTTCTGAATCTTTAAAAGTTTGTAAAACTGTGTTGATTTATCCTTTTTTCTGATAAGACATGTTTTAAAGTTTGCAAAGATCTATTTACTCTAATATTTTTCATCATATAACATCCACAAATCGCACCATAAAATGTTTTGCTTATAATCTAATGCCATTTTCCATAAAACCATAGACTGGTCCACTACCTAATTTTATTATCAATATAATGACTCTGTGAAGCTAAGTTCAAATTGATGAAACCCATCTGTTTTCTTAGAAATTATAAGGGTCAAATACAGTTGCTATAAACAGAAAAGAAGGAAAGTTCTTACTCAGAAATGATGTTTTTAAAGCAGATTCTCAAAATTAATGCTAGTTGAATTAAAAAGATAACACTAAAATGATAAACACAACTTTTGACTGATTTTATTTATTTTAATTACCAAAACTGTATATTCCATATACTGGAGAGTATAACACATTTGTTTTTAAAAAACCAAAATACTTATCCAGATTTGCCGACAGCATGTTGTCCAAGCCTCAATGTGAAAGCAACAATGGTAGTAATATTTATTATCATACGGTTTATCTTCTAATTTAATTTGAATCCTTAGTTCATCGTCCTTTTGAGATCACATGTATTATACTTATTTGGCTACACTCAGAAATGAACTCAATGCATAATTAATGAGCATGACCTCAACAGTGTACAAAATCCTGTTTTGTGAAACCTCAACCTTTTCTGCAAGCTGGAAATCGACTTGGTCAGCAATTTTTATTGTGTCTAAGGCTGGGGTTTTAATGCATCACTTTGAATTTGTTATTGGAAGCCCTTATTCTAGTCTACCAAATACCAGAAAAGTTATCAAACCATGACATTTTTCTATATTAATTAATGCAAATATCAGCTAAAAAATACTGAATATGGGATTCAATAGAACCATATAAAGACCTATGTTCTCCATGCACCTCCAGATTTAGCATAATTACTGCATCCATAATAGCATCCCTTCTGATACATATCCAACAAATGGAATGGTTTTCATCTGTTGCATCTGTTGTGAAATGCCCATGATCGAATCAATATACTTTTAAGACGAATTGTTTCAAACAGTCTTTCTGGAATCCTCAACTATTACAGCTGACCTTTATCTGAGTACACAATGTGACATTGCATAGAAATTTTCTTTGGAGAATCAGTGTTGAAAATGATGCAATGTAAAATGTTCCATACAATTTGGAAATACAGTTGCACTTTTAATTATAATTTGCAAAAAAAATAATCTACTTCAAAATTTTATCACTTAGTGAATTGTGCAGTATTGGTTCAACTCATATCTGGGACTATTTTTTCACTTGCAAAAGGTGCAGCTGCTGAGCCAGACTTAAATGAGAAGCAATGTTGAAATGCTTGATTCCAGTCAAATTGAGTTTAATGGTGGAACAATGTAATTTCAAAACAAAATAGAAAGGCACAAACAAAATCAATGTATCCTCAGAAATGTCTGGAGGAATGAAAGTAAAAATGGCTTACATATTTTATGTCTGGAAAAATATTGTCAAAAGTCTAAAAATAACCTTTAAGGCTTACTTGGTGATGGGTACATAGCACTGTCCATCAGTATAGAATCAGCTTTTACCAAAGTGAGTTGATGCACAGGTTTGTTCTGCTAGTGGTGCCATAAGATAGAATCTATCTATCTAAAATGTGCATCAGATGCTGTACTGAGTTCCATGGAATATGATGGGCTTTATCATAAGAGAGTGCATCCCCAGAATATGATATATAGTATATGTAAAACTGTGTTTAAATACATAACTGGACACAGCATTATATGCAAGTCACTGTTTTATTACATTACTGGACACAGCACTGTAAAACCGTGTTTAATTACATTAATGAACAAAGCATTTTATTTAAGACAGTGTTTAATTACATTACTGAACACATCATTGTATGTAAGACAGTGTTTAATTACACCAAGACTGGTTTGATGAGAACTGTGATGAAATCAAGCGATGAAATCAAGCAGTTGTTGGATGAGAAAAACTGCCTCCATCAAACCCACATCAATTCCACCTTGAGTAAACATGCATAAACAACATAAGCAGAACTGTTCAGCAACACAGGCAATCATGACACGAAGAACTTCTACAATGCCCTGAAAGAAGTGTATAGAATTACCTCCTCTGGATCATCACCACTTCTAAGTGCTGATGGTAACACTCTAATTACTAACAAAGAGAAGATTCTTGAACGCTGGGCAGAACATTTTGACAGCATCTTGAATTGCCCTTTATCCATAAATGATGAAACTATCAACAGTTTCCTTCAATTACCCATCAGTGAAGCACTGGATGACCCTCCAACCTTGCTTGAGACACAGAAAGTGATTCATCTGCTTCCCAGCGGCTCAGATGCCATCCCAGCAGAAGTCTACAAGGATGGATGCACAGCCCTGATAGAAAGGCTCCATGACCTGTTTTTACTGATGTGGCATGAGACAATCCCACAGGATTTAAAGATGCTTCCATATTCCACCTGTACAAATGCAAAGGAAACCAACAGGCCTGTGACAACCATCAGGGTACTTCCTTGCTCTCAATCGCAGGAAAGATACTCGCCAGAATTCTACTGAACTGCCTCACTATGCACCTTGATTAGGGACTCCTGCCAGAAAGCCAGTATGGATTCAGGAAAGAACGTGGAACTATTGACATGGTGTTTGCTGCAAAGCAGCTACAAGAGAAATGTCAAGACCAAAATGCTGACCTTTTCTCCATCTACATCGACTTGATAAAGGCCTGTGATACTGTCAGCAGAGAAGGATTATGGAAGGTAATGGCTAAGTATGGATGTCCAAAAAAAATGCATATCCTCCTGAAGATGTCCCACTCATCCATCCTGTGTCCCTTCTGCAGCCAAACCTTATGTGAAAGGATGTGACTGTGTGAGACATCATGCTGAATGCTGAATCTCCAGAGTGTGCTCTTCTGACTTGCCTCTTCATCTCTGCAGCTGCTGCCCTGCTAGATTTGCACAGCTTGGAGCCTTTGTGCTGATAGGAATGCCAAGTGACTCGATCGCTGGCTGTTTGCTCCCATGAGTCAAAAACAATTTGAAAGCTGCATTGGAAGCATTCAACATAATGTTGAATGTTTCCAAAGCAGTTTTCAAATTGTTTTTGAAGCATTTCTTCTGACCTCCATGGGATCCATGTCCTTGCTGTAGCTCACCATAGAAAAACAGAACCACCCCCTAGAGTGGTCTTTGTCGACAAAACAGACGAACAAAAACACATTATTGGACACAGCAATATATGCAAGACACTGTTTAGTTACATTACTGGACACAGCAGCAAATGTAAGACAGTGTTTAATTACATTACTGCACACAGCATTATATGCAAGACAGTGTTTAATTACATTACTGGACACAGCAGTATATGTAAAACTGTTTAACTACATTACTGCACACAGCTGCATATGTAAGACGGTGTTTAATTACATTGCTCAACATAGCAGTACGTGTGTGATTCTGTGTGATTTGGATTTTTAACATACCTTTAATGGTTTTTCAGTCATGTCATTACAATATCTGCAGTGTGGCAGTATACAGTGATGTCTAACATTAGGTCATCATGCCGCACACATTCAGCATGATGTCCCACCCAGTCACAATCTTAACTCCAGGACGACCACTACTTACATTAACCTCTTTATGCTAAGCAACAAGCAAGGCAGCTGTTAGTTCCATTTTTATAAGTCATTAGTATGACTTGGCCGGGGTTCAAACCCGAAACATCATGCATCCAGCAGTATATGTAAAACAGTCATTAATTACATTACTGGACACAGCTGCATATGTAAGATGGTGTTTAATTACATTACTGGATACATCAACATATATAAGACATTGTTTAATTACATTACTGGACACAGCTGCATATATAAGACAGTGTTTAATTACATTACTGGACACATCAGCATAATTGTAAGACAGTATTTATTTACATTACTGGATATAGCCATCAGATTCATAACCATAAACAGCAGACAAATTGTCACAATGGAATAGCAGATAGATTGTCACAATGGAACAGTCAGCAAACTGCCACAATCGAACAGCTGACAAACTGTCTCAGCAGAAAAACTAATGGAACTGCACAAGAGAGGAGCAGAAAAAAAAGTAACCTAAATTTCTTGTAATATCTGGAGGAGTGAAAAGATGCTGGATGTTGATTCATGATACACAATTTATGATGTGCTACATTATCAAAAACATAGTTTTCATGATCTTCTATCTTTAAAAGTTCTGAGTAGGTAGTGACCTTTTATGTATTGACATACTGGTTCTATTTCCAATATGCAGATTGCAGACAAAAATATACTTAGCATTTGTTTACAGACTATTTTCATCAAAGACAATATACTAAAATACTAAAATTACTTTTAAACAGACTACCTGTCGGTTGTCAGTGAGTTTTATTGAACGCTTTAGACTTTTAAGGTAGGCTACATTTGACTAACTTTAAAACTACTACTTATAAAAAAATATATAGGACAAACTGACTTACATTAGAAAAACTTTCAAATCTGCTGAACTAAATTGAGAGTTTGGCTTAAAGTTTCATGAAACTAAACTATAATAATTTTCAATAATTATCTACCAATCAATTGAACAAGCTGCTCAATGTATACAAGAAGATGGTCCATTTTTATTAATGATTTCTGGGATCCTTAGCTAATCTACAATAATATTTTGCTTTAGATTTATGTAAAGCAAATGTGTCCTACAATTTCTTTGTTTCTGGCAGAAAAAAATGACTTTTGTAAAAATGCATTTACAAAAGTAAATGCACAGTCTGCAATGAATTAAACAAATAGAAAAGGGTGGGTCAAAAAAGAAACTTGTCACTACCTGGTATTTGAAGTGCAGAGAGTACAGACTGAGGGAAGGATTGTTGTGGGTCAACGTCAGACTCAACTGATGTAGGTAGTGTCTTGCTTGCTTGAAGTGCTTTCCTATCCTGCATCTTGATCATGGTCTCTTGATTATTGTTCATAATTTGTAGCTCTGCAACCTTTGCCTTCCATTCTCGGTTTCTCTCATTCTGCATCTCCTAAAAATTTCATTAATTTATACATAATAAAATATTGTAGTTTCCCCACACATTTGGTCTGTACACATAGAATATTCATAATTATGATAAAAAATTCTTAATTAAAATTACTAATTCATCAAACTGCTTTAAAACGGGTTCATGCTCTCTCTCTAGGTTCTACTGCATTCATACCGTACTTATTGCACCTATCCCTTGATAAATGGAATGGGTTCAAATACAACACTGGAATAAGTGGGGGCATAAAAGGCAACTCAGAATCTGATTTACCTATTTTCCACTGGAGAATCTTTATATTTTAGCCAGAAATGGCAGTAGGAAACAGTTGTTTGTGTATTCTAATTACAGCCAAACACGCCTGTCTCGGAGAGATTTTCATTTGGTTTTCAAATTGGTGTTTTCATCTGCACATTAGCAGATGAGTGAAAATTAGACTTTTTTTTTTCTTATTAGACTAGGGTGTGTATCATGAATGGTACTGATATGCAGCACATCCTTAATGTTAGCCAAATTGAAGATCAGACTGGCACCATATTAATTTAAGACCAGCAAGATATCAGAAAAAGTCTTCTGGTTAAAAATTTTGTGTTGATATACTTTCTGTTTGGAATAGTGATTGTAACAAGATTTTTAAGATGACTGCCATGGTGGCCATATTAAATATTTGATTGACATTTTTATTTAGGACCAACTCAATTTTCTGGACTTCTTTTCATAGCATATTGTTGTAATACCAGTCATTTAGCAGAAATGGAAATTAAAAGATTTTAAGATGGTCATTGCGAAATCCATACTGTTGGTTATATCAGCACCATTTTTATTTATAAACAAGAAGACTTCATCAGATGACTTTCAGTGAAAACTCCACTTTGATATAATCATTGGTTCATAAAAAAAATAGTAATAATCAGATTTAGAACAAGAATATTATGGTGGCTTTACTGGACATTCGAGCAGCACCATTTTCATTAAGAACCAACTAAACATCTTAAGAGGTTAAACACCCATTGTTGATATGACTATCCATTCCAGAGGATTAGTAATGACAAGATTTTCAAAATGGTGCCATAAGACATAATTTTTATTTAGGTCCAACAAGTCATTGAAAGTCATCTAGTGAAAATCCCTTGTCAATGTAACAGAACAGCAATAAAATGCAACACCATTTATATTCTGAGTCAACTTAAGACATCATATTGTTACAAAAAACTTTGACATCCACTCAGGAGAAGCAGTGATAATAAAATTTTCAATATTGCTAGTGTGACTGTCATGATATTAGATCAACATCATTTTCATTGAGGACCAACTTTCTGTTAAGGATTGCAATAAGATTTTCATGATGGTAGCTGTGGTGGCCATATTCGGTGTTAGAATGACACAAATTTCATTTAGAAACAACTAGGCAAATGTAAATTCTTTTATGACGTTGAAATGAACATGAAAATCTGACGATGCATTCAGGAAAAAGAATAACAAAATTTTACGATCTCTGCTGTGGTAACCATAATGGATAACTGAGTTGGCACCACTATAATTTACCACCAACTAGACCACTGGATATATGTATATTGAAAGTTTCATGGTAATCATCCAAGTAGTTTAGGAGCAGTTATAACAAGCAAGCAGATAGACTGATGATAGATGACAGAGAACAGATCATCCAAAGAGCTTTTCTGGTCTATACAGCTAATGGTAGAAAGACTGATGACACATGACAGAACAGATCATCCAAAGAGCTTTTCTGGTCTATGACCAATACAGCTAATGGCAGACAGACTGATGATAGATGACAGAACAGATCATCCAAAGAGCTTTTCTGGTATATGACCAATACAGCTAATGGTAGAAAGACTGATGATAGATGACAGTAAACAGATCATCCAAAGAGCTTTTCTGGTCTATGACCAATAGAGCTAATGGCAGACAGACTGATGATAAATAACATAGAACAGATCATCCAATAAGCTTATCTGGTCTATGACCAATACAACTAATAGCAGACAGACTGATAATAGATGACAGATAACAGATTATCCAGAGAGCTTTTCTGGTCTATGACCAATACAGCTAATGGTGGCGCTCACCATTTATTATGTACTTTTGAGAGAGTACTTTTTAAGGTAAAGTTGTTTGCATTTTAAACATGCATAGTGGAGAGAATGTTGGCATACCTATATACTACTTTCATGTAATGTGGATGAAATTTCTTTGGATATTGTACTTTTGGAAATTTTAAATGATCTTAGGACACTGCTAACTAAAATAACTGCTCCCTTGTGTTCCAAAATTCAACATGAATTTGTCTAAAGTACACTATTCTTGGCAGCTATTAAAATATGGAAAATGAATTTTGTCAAACTAGACAATAACAGCTTCTACAAGTGCAATGAATGAATTACCAAATACATAAAATGTAAAAAAAAGTTATCTGCTTTTTTTTTTACAATTTATCTCCGAAGTTCGAGAAGTGAAAATGAGCAAGTAGAGCTAGCACTTTTTTGAAAGGTGCACATCTGGAGTAAGGCCAAGCTGTATAATCTCTAACCCATATTACACCCATCAATCATACATCAAAATAAAGGGAATTTTATAAAGATTCTTTGAACAATACCTAAGATACACAAAGTCTCTTTTAAATAGCCAGCATAGCTAGTGAGGAAACCCGGGGAAACTCTTTTTCTTTAAAATTCTAACCCTATGCTAAATATGAAACCATAGAGCACCACCAATGGCAGAAAGACTGATGATGGATGACAGATAACAGATCATCCAATAAGCTTTTCTGGTCTATGATCAATACTGCTAATAGCAGATAGACTGATGAGAGATGACAGATAAAAGATCATTCCAGAGAGCTTATCTGGTCTATGACCAATACAGCTAATGACAGAAAGACTGATGATGGATGACAGATAACAGATCATCCAGTAAGCTTATCTGGTCTATGACCAATAGAGCTAATGGCAGACAGCAGTTTCATGATCCTCAAATACAATGATCAAATTAACAACTAGTATTAAAAAAATCTACTTAAAAATATATGGGACAAAAATGTGTTTTATTAACAACAACAGGTTACTTTTAAATGTATCACTAAATATTTTGTAGGACAATCAACAGAATAGTGAAAGGAAATAACTTGCCCTTTTACAATGTGCAAGTTTGACAAGAAATTAATGTCTTAATGCCAAATATCCTGTTTGACAAAGATTAGTGTCTTCATGCCAGAGGACCATTAAGTTTGATTATGAATTACTGTCTTCAAGGCATCAAATTCTCAAGTTTTCAGAATATATGTAGCTTATCTACTCAATTAAGTGCTTAATTAGGTTCTCAAGGAGCACTCTTGGGCACTGACTTATAGTCAACTGAATTTTTCCTATTTTGAATAGTCACATCAAGATTACATTGAAATCAATTAAAAATTAAAATAAAATACAAATTTCACATGACAAGAATTTTTTAACTGGTATTTATTTTTGTTTACAGTATTGCAGCAAGTGAGCATTTCCCAACATTTTCAATGATCGATATTTCGGCAGATATTGTATTTCATTTCAACATTTCTCTTGTGTTTGCACCTTCATCCATATTATTAGTCCAATCTGAAAGATCCCTATGACAGGAAACTTTCTGTCAAAGTTGGTCAAATTCTGTTCAACATTTTTATTTGTTTGATAATGTTTAGCAGAATACCTACAGTTTGGCAAAATTAAAAATGCTTCATATCAGAAGACTTGTCATATTTAGTAAAATTTTGTTGTGAAGTTTCTTAAAAAATGTCAAGTATTTTCTATTTTAAGTAATGTTGGCTATATTTATTAGTGGATTAACAGAATGCTTTTTGTCAAATTCTGTAAAGCAATCTTTAAATTTATCCTATTTATAGGAATGGCAGCCATATATGGAGGCAGATTGGAATAATTTTGATAAAATTAAGAAATCATCATGGTTTTTGAGAAGTTTTTTCTTGATTTTGGTCAGCCATCATGGCCAGATTCATTGATAGATCGTTATACATTGAACAAATAAGAAGGGCCTTGCTGTCAGAATGCTTCATTTAAAACAATGTATAAGTGGATTTTGATATTTAGTTGTATACATAAGTGAAAATGGACAATGACTAACATATAAAGGATAATACCACAAGATCACTCTGTCTTTTTACCATGTAAGCTAATAAAATGGGCACCTAATTTGATAAAGATGCTAACACAGGAAAACATTTCAAATGTTCCATCATTAAGTGATTACTTCCTCACTTAGTGCCATTTATAAATCTTAAGAACACTATACTAAGTTCTTTTACATGGATTTAAAATGCCTTTTATATACTTTATATGTGCTATATTAAGCTGTTAGATGGATTTAAAATTCCTTTTTATATACTTTATATGTGCTATGTTAAGCTGTTACATGGATTTAAAATTCCATTTTATATACTTTATTAGTGCTATATTAAGCTGTTACATGGATTTAAAATGCCATTTTATACACTCTATTAGTGCTATATTAAGCTGTTAAATGGATTTAAAATTCCTTTTCATATACTTTATTAGTGCTATATTAGGCTGTTAAATGGATTTAAAATTCCATTTTATATATTCTTTTTTAGTGCTATATTAAGCTCTGTTATATCAATTTAAAATGCCTTTTTATATACTTTATTAATGCAGAAATAAGCTTTGTTACATTGATTTCAAGTGTAAAAGAAAAATGGTGAACTTCTTGTATAATGGATTAATTATTTATGAAGACATTCAAAATTTGAAATAAAAATGCTAAATTTAATTCCACAGCATGAAAGAGCCAAAAAAGTCTCAATTTGTACAAAAAATGAAGCCTTATGAATAGTGTCATTGATAAGAGTGTTGGCTACCATGAGGAATCCTTCATACACCATGCAGAGACTGGATGGCAGTTGCTTAGAATAAGATTTTAGACTGAAAATTCACAACTGATTTATGTTCAGAGATGCAGTTTACAACTTCTCCTCATAATGAGTTAAAAACAGTTTATAGCTGAAGAACAATGGTCACCTGTACATGGCAGCCACCAGGTCAAAACAGCTATTCTAATTAATTATGCAAATTAAGATGATTTTTATCTCTACAGGAGAGAGTCAAAGCAAATCATATGTTGTATAATGGAAAAAGTAATTTTGTAGTTCCAGCAGAAATCGAAACTGGGTGAATTCAGATGCAAGTGATTATTAAGCATAAGAATGGGTGAGATATGACTGATATGGAAAACAAAAGTTCATCTCTGAGAAGAAATAAAATTACATACCCTTTCATAAAGGTCAGGTATCATTCAATAATTAAAACTTGTCTGTAAAGGCAAGCAGTTTTGATTGATGGGTTACAAAATGATAGCCATATATTTGTGTTTTGTGGGTTTAATGATGCTTTCCATAAAAAGGAATCACTGATCAAGCTATACATCAGCATTCTCACTCAATGCCACATGCTAACAGGCATTGATCTGTATAGCAGAGTGTCTTTAAACACTTTGTGATATGAGGCCCCAAGAAAGCCACATATGGCTTCTTTTGATTCCCTATTTATCACAAGGCTCTCACATAAGACAACTTCCTTCTGTTCTTGGCAAGATGAGCATCTGTTTCCAATCCTAACAGATACAGGCTGACCGACAAAATAAGATCAGTGACTATGCAAATCAGTGATGATTTAATTTATAGAGAAGATTAAAGACAGCAGGATAATGTAACCTTGTGTGGAACAAGCACTTTGGAGAGGAAAATATATGCATATTTGATGATTTTCTTCAATAGTGCACCTAAAAAAAAATCTCGATAAATTAATAATAAAAAGAACAAGAAGAAGAATAATTATAATAGTAACAAAAATGGTACTGACAGATGTACCTGTGTACAAAAGTCATTTTTGTCATGAGTGAGCCACCCATTGGCAGGAATGACTGTATATTGGTTTACAGAGTAGTAAATTACCACAAAATATTTATTAATTATTATTATTATTAATAGGCAACTGTATTTCATCTACTGACTTATATACAGATCATATAACACTATCAGATTTCAAACAACTAAGATCCAAGAGGTATCACTTGAGATAGAGTTACTTTCATTAGATTCCTGGTTTTAGGAAAATGGCATGAAAGTCAACATAGAGAAGACTAAAGTATTAATGCTTACTAAACAACACAATAAAACCAACATGGCAAATAATTTTAATCTTAAGTTGAATGAAATCTGCCTAGGAATGGTTACCCATAACAATATCCTTAGGATAATAGTTGACAACAATTTGCAAATGGTAAATAACATATTAGAGTATTATGTCATAAAGTCGAATCATGTCTGTAGTTATTTAGCAAGATAAGTTATAATAATTAAAAGTAGTTTAATACACTATACATTATTCTCTGACCCATTGCTGGGCCTCTCTTTGATTACTTTGGTTTCTCTGCCCAGACATGTCACTGCAGCCAATATGTTAATAAGCCTGCAACTAAATTTTGATGCATTGTCATGTTGAACCAATCAGATGACTGAGTTGGAGCATGTGATCAAACACTCAGGGCAACATTCTTAAAGCAACTGGAATGCCTGTAGAAATGCACTCCTTTCAGTGTAGATGCTGAATTTAATTTTGAACATTATTTGTGGAAAGAAAATGGATTTAAATTCGGGACATCAACAATGGATTTGTGTTGGATTTGAATGCGTTTACACTGGGATATTAATAACATGGCTGACTAGAAGAGTGGAATGGTGAGGTGGCCATTACTGAAGAGTCAATCTTCTTGCTTGCCAAGGCTCACCATTAACGGCCAACTATGACATGACACTACCGGAGAATTAGTCTCTGCCCAAGTACAGACAAGAACTTTCTAGACAAAGCATTCATTTCATCCTGTGATTAAGGGAATGTATTTCTTGGTGGGATGAAGCAGCAACATTTATATTGATTCTCAGAACTGACAAATTACCAGAAGTGCCTTCAACACATTTTAATAGTTTGACAGTTACACTTATTGTCAAGGGCAGTGAGTGGTGGCATTGCAAATTATGGTGGCATCGTTATTTGAAAGTATTCACTCTAGGAATATTGACAAGAGGGAAGCATGGATCCATCTTACATATTATTCTTTAAGGTATGCAGAATCATTGCTGCTATATGTCCCTATCTTTGGCAACAATACAGAGCTAGAAGCATACAACTACCTTCCCTTCTGTGACAGTCGCAACATAATCTCGGACCCATTTGAGCTAAATTCAGAACAATTCCATTAAAACAATCTTTGGATAAGCAGCAGTCCCTGTTGTTCATGGAGACAGTTCGTATGAAGCTTCGCTAACAAATTAAAAAAAGTCCACAGATTCTTCCAGCTCTCATCTTACAGGTTCAATCCGGATGATGTCACTTGCTTGGTGACCAACTTTCCACCATTGTGAGGTCGCCTAGATAATGGCTGCTTTTTTCACCTCAGTGGTCATAACTATGCAATGAAAGTGTGCCCAGATTTCAAACCCAACCTGCGCAGAGGAATCCTGGAACAGGTTCCAGAACTACAGACATTAACAAACTGGGAGTAATATTGTCCATTTTACTATAAAGCTCTCTTTTTTCCATGTTCAATGGAAGCTTACCAGGCAAAGTTGAATACACTACATCAATTTAACCATATTAAAACTCCACAGCACTTTCCCTGTTTCAAGTACTAATTTTGCACTTTTCATGTCTATTATTTTAGGCAAAACACTGTGCACTAACTAACAGTATCTACCATATCTACCTATGTCCCAGCTATTGGCTATGTGCACACAATTTTAACTGAACAATATTCCTGATCCAGCCAATTCTGTTCTTTTTCCAAAAATTCTGCAATTGTTTCATAAACTTTTACCACACACTGATGCCAGACTACCAACTGATAATGTATTTTACATAAAAACTCATTCCAGTCCTGCAATGACTATTATCTCCATGTGGCTCTATTTAAGTCAATGTTTCAAATTGCATTTCATTCATTTCTGTGGGTATGGAAAATGACAATTAGACAACCTGGTTGCAGAAACCCAAACTTAACTTCAGTTCTCTCAGGTTTGGTTGTCAAGTTTACACATTACACAAGGGTACCCTTTTTTGCCTTAAGTGTCATGCCCCAAAATAAATTGCAAGACCAGTGCCCTGTCTATTTGTTGCATCAATATTTACAGCTGCAGGTTTGTAATTTGAGCCCCTCCTTCCTTACCTATAGAAGTGTTGCCAATAACTAAGTAGGAATTCAACCAATCCTTGCTCCTACCTTGTCAGGCATTGCTCATTCATACTATTTAGATGAACTCTCAGATGTTTTGATTTATTTTGTCACATGCTGTCACACCCTGCTGCAGTTCTCCACAATTAAGCTGTACCTTGCAGGAATTAGATTCCATTATCTACAGGGTGGTCATAGTAACCCTTTTCGGAAGTCCAACAAACAAAAGATTATACTTCATGGTATAAAATAGAACAACATTCCAAACAGTCAACCCAGATTTCCCATTGCATACAGGGTGGTGGAGCAGTTGTCACCTATGCTGTGAGAGGAAGTTTAATGGCGGTGGACTTGCCGCTGCAGTGCATGTGTCTGATGACATTTCTTGGATTCTTGCATGATCTGAAATTATGGTTCGATCATTGCAGAGTGATTTCTCATGCAACCACTAGAGAATTAGAGATGTGACATTTTCAATGGACAAATCTGCTATACTCACCTTGCCATCTTTAATAAAAAAAAGTATTAAAAAAGGACCCTTTTCATGCTGGTGGCAATATTTCAATTCTTTAGAACTTGTGGTTATATTTTATGCCCTGTCTGGACCAGTACCTGAGTCTGTGGTAGCAAGGAAGCTTTGGCTGGAGGTCCTGGTGCAAATCTTCCTTTATTTGTGGATTCCATGGTATGTTTAGTAGAGAACTTTTTTGTGTCATACCTGAAGCTCCTGCCCATTGCTTGAGCAATAATAAACAAAACTTTTCTGGTCATTTGTTTCATAGCCACACCTGCAGCTGGAGGACCATTTACTTAAGACTTTAGGTCAATAGTCTTTGTTATGTTATATGCACTACATCAAAGTTCTCCCTAATCATCTTTCTGCTTGGGAACAGTTGTGTACATACATTTAGTGTCATGTGCTTTGGACACCACCCCTTACAAATGGACTGTCACATTCAAACTGGAATCCTCTTAGGGGCTTCTAATTTTATATATTTATAACTGACACTAAACTCTTACTACAAACTACTTTTTGTGTGCTGGCTTCTATTGTCTACTTTTTTGTGGTGTGGATAATTTGCAATTTGTGGAGCTCATTTTTTCTGAAACAAACAATCTGTGTATGTTGGACATGATATTTCATTCTATATTATAGGTTATTGTAATCATGACATGAACCATGATGTCCTAGTATGGCCTTTCCTATTGAGGAAATTCCACTGTATTTGAATATTAGCTGGAGCTCACTTTTGTGATCCACTGTTCCTAATGGAAAATGGTCACCCCTTAAGTAGAACTTTCCTTATCACTACCATTAAGGCTGTGTTACTCTGGTTAGTTTATGATTCACATTGTTCTAATGGACATACCATCCATACAGGGACATCTACCAGTGCTGCTAAGGCTGAAATTCCAGACTGTCTGATCCAACCGTGGTCGGAGGTCCTCCAATGCATATTGCAGATATATTCAGGTGCACCTCAATAGAGTTAACATTGTGCAGAGACAGATGTCACAGCATATGACTCATTTGTCAATTAACACTAATACATGTACATATATCTATTATTTCTACCCTTAGGCACATCAGGATTATCATATGGTTCAAAACCAAGTTAATGCATTTTTCACCTTATTACATTCTCAATCATTATTATCTGTTTTTATCCTACATTTTTTTACAATAGGGGCCTTTGTTACAGTCACAATGTTCCATAGTCACTGGGCTTCATTCAATTCATTTGAACCATTAATAAGTTTCATACATTCACAATTTTGTTTTTGACCCACAATTTGTGTCAGTACTTAAATGTACTAAACTATTATACCCATATACTTCATACCCATTTTTTTGTGGTACATGTATGAAGTATTAGCTGATGTTTGCTATTGTAGCAATCCTCAAGATCAGACTTATCAAGTTTCGGTTATCATTGTCCATATGCACCTCATATCAGCCCCTTGCAGCTCCACATACAGGTATCGGACACTTCACAACTCTACAATCTCTCCCAATGTCTCTCTTCCTGATGTATTCCTACAGAACAATGTCAGAGCTTGGCTGGTGTGATGTGCTGTGATAGGATTTGCCCCCATTATGCTAAAGATTATTCATATTTACAATAAAATTTATACTGAATCTATGTATTTGTGTGTTATTTAAACCATATATATTAAGTAAATATAACCACAGTGGTTCGCCTCTTATATGGCCTCTCTTTCTGCACTGGGAAAGTGACCTATAAGATTTGCAGCCTTTCCAGAGGGGGACTAAATTTTTTGTGAGATGTATATGTAATGTACATAATTAGAAAGCTAGATGCTTCAAAGGATTTAATATCTTTATTTAATATCTTCATTTAAAAATAACATTAATTATTAAAATGGTCTTCTTGTCAAAATAATGCTTATTTCATTGGAATAAACTGTAATAGTTCATATTCTTGATGTAATCGTGATATGTGAGCAGGTATTGGTGTCACAGACATTGTAAAACCAGTTAAAAACATCATTTGTTACATACATAATTTTCTTTCTATTTGCTTTATTTTCCCACTGCTGCTGAATAATCTCCTTATTGGTTATGGCATTTATTTGAGTCTTTTTGACATAAAATTGTTCTGCAGGTCCTCCTCCCCACCCCACCTGATGTCATCAAGGAGAATAACAAACCTTCTTCTAAAATAATGTCTCTGTTTATGTGATAATATGTTAAAGCTTGGTAAGGATTAATTCAGATGTTGCTAACGGTATGAGATTTAATTATGTCAATTAAACTTTTGTAGAGTGGACAAAATGCCTTCTTTGCAAATAAATGTGTTGCCACATGATTATTCAGTCTTTGTCTGATAACCCTGTTTTGTTCAAGGTTAATTTTTCTCTGTGTGTTAATCCACAAATCTATTTTTAGTCTTTGCTGACTATGTTATGAGCTTGACAATTATGCCAGATTGCAATCAACAAAGAGAAGAACTTGACAGAGATGTGAAGCCCATAACTCTATCATAACTTTGTTGAGCCCATTTCCTGTAAATGACAGATTTTATAGATAATGATATAATATTAATCTTTGTGTTATATGTACTTTAACCATCACTTCTTTCAGTAATGGAAACTTGACATAGACATATATTGATGGTAGAGATAATCTGATTACTTACCTTACATCACATTATGAATTAATTATGATTTAATTATTAGTTCAGGAGACATGTGAAAAAAAAGTGGTTGCTTGTGAGGGGAACATTTTACATTTCTGTGCTAGTATACAGGTCGCTGGTCATGTTAAAGGGGTGGCCGTTCTTGAGGGGAACTTTATAACAAACTCATCTGTGCCAAGTAATTCTGGCCATAAGAAGCGGGTGGCTGCTGGTCAGGGGTGTTGTTCAAGAGGCTGACTACTGTATTAAAAATCTATATACAACAACACTAAGACTACTGTAATGTTATCTGGGAAAACACTTCTGACAAGTATATTAACAAATTATTCCACTTGCAAGATCAAGCTTGCTGACTCAACTTAGATAACGCTAACATGTCCCAAATGCAATGAATGATATTAAAATGATTAAGAGCAAGAAAACATATTATTGAGAAAGGCTAGGCTTATGCACAGTGCTTGAAAATAAGGCAAAACTCCCAAGTTAAGATCAATTTCAGCTAACAATCTTTCCATACCAAAACCAAATGAATTGAAGAAAAATTTTCAATATTCAGGATCACTAACTTGGTACAAAATCCCAAATGAAATTAGATAAAGTACAAATATAAATGCATATAATTATAATCTAAATTAAAATAGATGAGTGAACCTGTTCGAATTGACATACATTATAGCTTAAAGTAAAAATTCACAAACCTTCTACTTTGTTGTCTCACTACTTTTCTATTGTATATACACAATGTAACTAGTTGAGCAATATCATTTAAATTTTCTGTTGATTACATCCATATATAAATATAGTTTATTATCAGTGATCCTGTGTGTGTGTATGTCTGTATTTATTTTCTGTTTCTTATGTCTATGTATAAATATAGTGTGTGTGTGTGTGTGTGTGTGTGTAAATATGTACATGTACTTTGAATGTAAATATGATTATGCAACTAAAAGTGTCATCCACTTTAAATAAAGTCATTATTATTATTATTATTATTATTATTATTATTATTATTATTATAAAGTTAAATTTTTCTGCATTGTACAATTTAGCTGTCTTATATTGCTAAATGCTACCATGATAATAATACACCAGCCCATAACTCAAAAAGAGGAACAGAAGTTTACAGCTGTATGGGATATCCTTCCTCTGACTGTTCCATTTTCTAGTTACTAATTTATGTATGGGATATCCTTCCTCTGACTGTTCCATTTTCTAGTTACTAATTTATGTATGGGATATCCTTCCTCTGACTGGTCCATTTTCTAATTACTAATTTATGTGTAGGATATCCTTCCTCTGACTGTTCCATTTTCTAGTTACTAATTTATGTATGGGATATCCTTCCTCTGACTGTTCCATTTTCTAGTTACTAATTTATGTGTAGGATATCCTTCCTCTGACTGGTCCATTTTCTAGTTACTAATTTATGTATGGGATATCCTTCTTCTGACTGGTCCATTTTCTAGTTACTAATTTATGTATGGGATATCCTTCCTCTGACTGGTCCATTTTCTAATTACTAATTTATGTGTAGGATATCCTTCCTCTGACTGGTCCATTTTCTAGTTACTAATTTATGTACATTTTCAGACCAATAATAGGAGAGGGAATCCATGCTAATGTAAACTTTCATTACAATAAATTCTGAGGCAATTCAGTGATACAAGCTAATTAATTATTCAATGCATAGCAAAAGCTAATAATGTGGACGATGTTGGTTGAATTTAACCCAGAAAAATGTCAAAGGAAAATTCTAGGAGAATTATCAGCTGGTATTAATCTACCTTTGGAAAGCAAAGATGGCAGCTTATAATTTATGTCTTTATTACAATGAGGGCATGATCCATAAAAAATGTAAACACTTACATGAAGCTTCTGTGATTGTTATACACTTAATTTGGACAATTATACACTTAACACTTTTATGGTTTTGTCATTAAATAAATTTTTTAAATCATATAGTCCTCTTGGATGAAACCTAACAACTGCAATGTCTACAATCAGTGATTCTAAAGGCTATTATGAAAATTAACTTACATTTTGCAGCAAAAGGTTACCAGTTCCATCTTTGGCATTAAAGTATTGTGTTTCCTCTAACTGTTTTCGTAGCTCCTTACACTGGCTCTCCACTTTTACAATATTCTATGTAGGAAGAAACAAAAATTTTTTTATATGCTGGAAACACAGCCTCTGTGACTGACATTTACATAAAGATATTTTTTGGGGACCTTTTTATATATCAAAAAAGTTAATTTGTCTAAAAAGATTGAAGACAGTTGCAAATAACATTGCAAATGAAAATTCAACCAGATGCTGTTAATGAGACTCTTCTGTCAAAGAATTTCTCCCAAGGTAAGACCAGCCTAAAAAAATGCAGTGGGTGGGCTCATTATCAAAGATATCCTTCATAAATATTTGCCAAACATTTTTTGGGGCCCAAGTCAAAAGTAAATATTCCCTCTTTCAAATGTGTGTATGTGTGACCCAAGTGTGTGTTTGGCAAGAGTGAGCATGTAAGTGAGTGACCAATCAGTGCATAAGGTGCACTAAGTGGACGATAATGTTGAGTGCCATACACCTAGTAAATGCCCTAGGTACTGGTCATATCATCTCTGGACTAATGACATTTTTTCCATGTGTCTGTGTGTGTTATGATGAATGCAATTTGTGAGAATTGTGTGATTGGGATGTTTTGGGATTTCAAGTCCTTTTATATGATCATGTTGCAATATATTCAAATACCTGCATGCAGATTATGTATAGCATTTGTTCTGTTTTGTTTTAGTATCATATATTAAGTATTTGTTCTGTTTTGTTTTAGTATCGTATATTAAATATTCTGTTTTGTATTAGGGTTTTTTGTCTTGTATCATTGACACTAAATAAACCCCATGATCAAAGGGTGTTGTGTTCATTTCAATGTCTGCTAACAATGGTGCCCACTGTTCAGATATGAAAGGATGGAAGATAGCAGATAGCAATTAAACCTAATTAAACTACTGCTACCGATTCAGATTGAAAAGTACAAGTTAAGAGATAGAAGTTAACGCTTTTACTGCATTAATTTTTTCCAACTGGAACAGAAAAAGGAAATACACAGTCATTCCTCTTTCATGGGGTTTCTTGTGAGGACATCATCATCTTTGCAGTTAATGAGGTAAATGCAGAAAGGCGACTTGACTTAGAGTCACAAGAAATTGAGAGTATTTGGGTGGAAATTTATCAAAATAATGCAAAATCATTTCTAGTTGGTTTCATTTATAGGCCACCTTCCTCCAAAGCAATTTGGAATGATAACTTTTTGAAACAAATTGAAAATTATTCTTGCACAGGATAAAGAAACATATATACTTGGTGATATAAACAAGGACCTTCTCAATAATCAAATAAGGAAAAACTGGACAGAATTTATTGAATCATTAGGCCTAGTACAGATGGTAAGTGACCCCACTAGGGTAACAGAAACATCAAGCACTCTTATTGATCACATTTATACCAACCTACCAGAAAATGTAACTTGTGTTAATATACCAAAAGTTGGTCTTAGTGACCACTATCCTACCTTTTTGACAAGGAAGGTTAAATGCAAGAGAAATAAGAAAAATACACACAAAACTATCACTTACAGATCATTCAAAAATTTTAATGAAAAACAATTTCTCAAAGACCTATACAAAGCTCCATGGAAGATGATCCAAAATTTGGATGACATAGATGAAGCTCTGAGGGTGTGGACTGACTTATTTATGGATGTAGTCTCTAAGCATGCACCACTGAAAGTACAGCGCGTAAGGAATGAAATCCAACCTAATTGGCTTACAACTGAAATCCTTGATGCTATGAAAACAAGAGACCAATTTAAGGCTATGGGAAACCATGCACACTATAAAGAATGGAGAAACAAAATAACAAATATGATCAAAAAAGCTAAACAAAATTATTATCAATCATTGCTTGAAAACAAAAAGAGCGACAAAAACTGCATTTGGAAAGTCTTCAATGAACTCACTGGAGGAACACACAAAGATCAGATAAATAAAATCCACTCACTTCTGGTAAATGACACCATAGTCACTGATGACAATGAGATTGCAAATGTTTTCAATGATTTTTTCACCGACATTACCACAAAGTTAAAAGAACCAGTGATTGAAAACAACTTTATTGAACTGAAAAAGTTCTGCAGCAGCAAAATCTCTAAGGAGGTATGTTTCTCCATCCCACCAGTAACAAAAAACTTTGTGCAGAAATATCTCAGTGAACTTGATACTAAGAAAGCTACAGGACTTGATCAGATTGGTCCATGACTCATTAAATCTTCTGCCTCTGCTATTGTAGATAGCTTAACATTCATAATCAATTTAAGTATTGCATCCTCATCTGTTCCCAAAATATGGAAAACTGCAAAAGTAACTCCTATTCACAAATCTGGCCCTAAGGATGATGCAGATAACTACTGGCCAATCTCAATACTACCAAACTTGTCAAAATTGATTGAAAAGCATGTCCATGATTCATTCATATCATATTTAACCAAACACTTTCTGTTATACCCTAATCAATCAGGCTTTAGACAGAAACACTCATGTGAGACTGTCTTGATCTCCCTAACTGATAAATGGCTTCAAGCACTTGATCAAGGTAGAATAATAGGTTCTGTATTTGTAGATTTCAGGAAAGCTTTTGACATGGTAGATCATGAAATCCTTTTGAAGAAACTGAAAATCTACCAATGTGATGAAAGCACAGTTAGATGGTTTACTTCATACTTAAGTGAGAGAACACAACATGTTTATATTAATAATGTTCTGTCTGAACCTGAAACAATTAGATGTGGAGTACCACAAGGCTCAATTCTGGGTCCATTACTGTTTATTTTATTTATTAATGACCTACCACTTGTACTAAAGGACTCAGTATCATCTACAGATCTCTATGCAGATGACACAACATTGTCAGACATCCAAAACACAAAACATGAACTTGAAATTTCTTTACAGAATGCCTCAAACAAACTAGAATACTGGTGCACATGGAATGGCATGGTGGTTAATACTGGTAAAACTAAAATATTACTTATCTCAACACAGAAAAAAAGAACAAAACTTGATAGCGATGAACTATGTCTGACATGGAAGGATAAAAGGTTGCAAATGGTCTGTCATGATAGTCTACTTGGTGTTTTGGTAGATAATAACCTATCATGGACTGAACATATCAAACATATCAGTAAAAAAGTCAATTCAAGTTTATGACTTCTCAGTAGGATAAGACACTTTCTTCCAGAAAAGCACAGAAAACTATTTTATAACAGTTACATACAACCTTATTTAGACTAATGTAATACAGTATGGGGTAATTCAAATGATAAAAACTTAGCAAAGCTGGCACATCTCCAAAAAAGAGCTTTTGAGTTAATATCAATCCAGAAAGAAAGCAAGGAAAATTTAGTTGGTAAGTTAAAAATACTACCTATTAAAGACCGAATCTGTTTAAGAAAAGCCAAATTAATGTACAAGATAGCCAATAATAATGCTCCTGAATATTTACAATCACTATTCAAGTATAGGCTACCTGAAAATACTCCCTACCTGTGATCAATGTCTACCAAACATTACAAAATTCCCAAACCAAATAAGGAATTATTTAAAAAAAGTTTCCAATACTCTGGAACTTTGCTCTGGAATAATATTCCAGTTGAGATTAGAAATGCCCACTCTATTTCCTCTTTCCAAACCCAGTATATACAATGGCTTCAGAGATGCAGCAAAAATAAATTCCTTTAAATGAGGGCCTCAAGGTAGATTAGTTCTTAACTAATTCAGTTACCCTCTTTAAATAAAGTCATAATAATAATAATAAAAAATGGGCATAAACAATTGTGTGCACAGAACTCGTAGAAATTTGTTTAGTGTGATATGTTATGTTTAGACTATATATTTTCAGAAGGAAGGATTCTTCATACTACAAGTTAAATTTTTCATTTTTTCTTGACTCATTTAGTAACGTTAGTCATTTTGTGCGAACACATTTCATTTCTTGTTTTCAACCAGCAGCATCGTTTGACCTTCATATCATGTGCGACACAGAAATCACTTAGTCAAATTCGGGGCTGCTCTAAATTAAGTCCTTTTGCAATAATATTGACATTAATCTTGACACTATTATTTTTTCTAAACCTTTTAAATAGTATAAGAAAAACATTTTCACACTAAATTGTGGTTGTATAACAAATTGCTGTTGTACAATAAATACAACAAACTGCTGAAAGATTCATTTACTGTGGTTATATTTATGCGTGATTATTTGGGTTTCACTTCGTGTTGGCTACAGGTAAGAATCCCATGACTGAATAGGAGATGATACAGGCACTGGATACCAGCAGGTATGTGGTAATGCCAAGTGAGGCCCCACTTAAATTTACTGTACCCCCATCAAACATATCGGTGACCCCAGACAAGCCAGACACACCCCAATCCACCCCTTTGTTGCAAAGCATTCCTGTTGCTGGCATCAGGAGAAGATCACTTAGCTCAATATTGTGAGTGTAGATACCAAGCCTAAGATTTGTATAGGTGCTTCAGCACTATTTGATGATCCTAGGGCACTTGTTCCACTTTCAGTGCTACACCCACCTTCTCACTTCCACCAGATGTGAACTACAGAGAGTTCAACTCGAGGATCCAACAAAAAGAACAGAGATTGGGATTGCAATAAGCACTCTTATTAAACAGCTGAATCAACAGTCATTACTCCTCAGAGAACAAATGGAAATTAACAGAGGGTAGATTAACAACAAACAGGGCCAAAGTGATGACAACAATAGACCAGGCCATTGCATCTTTAGATGGCCATACAGGGGCAGATAACCATCCTAATGGCCAGAATACACTATTTTAGCATTTAGTTGGTTCTTCCAACACTAGTATTATTTACTTAATGTCCTGGTTATGGCTCTTACTGACAGTGGGTCCATGGTGACTTTTGTATCATGGTGACTTTTGTATCAAATAGTTTTTATTTGTCATTTAGTGATAAGCCAGAGCTTAACTCTCTTGAGACAGTGGGCCTCAAAGTCACTATTGCTGATGGTTTTCTTCTCACTTACCTATGATACACTGAGTATCCAATTTTCATGCCATTTTTGAGTGATTCTGAATATAGTGTCCCTATTTTAGTGGTATCAGATATAGAGTGCAACTGTACCTGTCCTGTAGTTCATACAATGTAGATTAATAAATTTAGGTACTTTCATGAATATGGGAAAATAAAACATAATGCGTATGATGGAGCATTTAAGTTAAAGCAAAAGTAAGTTACATTTTCTAGTTGATGGTGTCAGACATGTCAGAAAATGTAAATGATGGAAATCCCTTTTGAAAATTTGTTTGAATGAGTAGGTTCTAGAGCATTGTTTCAATCTCTGAAACACTATAAAAAATACTTTATCCCTGGTTACACCAAATCAGTGCTACAACCATTGGATATTTGCCTAAACAAGCCATTCAAGGCAAATATGCATTAAGAGTGGAAAAAGCAGGTTGCAGATGGATCCAAAAATGTTACAAAGGCAGGAAATGTGAAGTGTCCATTGAGTTAGTATCTTAGTGAAAGTGATGTGTAGGAGGAAATTCTAAGTGAGATGGTGATCATGAATATGGTATTTCTAATGCAATGTATAGGACGGAGGAGGATGAACTCTTCAGTGATTTTATTTGAGACAAGACCAACAATGAAGTACCAACAGATGACAGTAAAGACAAGGATCAGAATTGGACAATGAATCAGTTGAGCCTCATGTTAGATGATAATGATTGGATAACAGTGAAAGAATTGGTAACTCGATCAATAGATCCGACTCCTGTAGCTTTAAAGGAGATAATATTAGGCAGTGACATGTACAAGATACTGTGAATCACAAAAATCTTTGGAATTAAAATATATATATATATATATATATATATATATATATATATATATATATATATATATATATATATATATATATATATATATATATGAGATATTCTGAATTGTTCTCATTCTGGGTAATGATTTTTATACTCATATGAATTCAATCCATACATTTATTAAATAAATGAATCAAAATGTTAAGCATCATTACATGAAGATGGACAAATTGTGTAAGTTGTCAATTTATTTGTACATATGCAACACAAAAATAAAAATGTATTTATTCTAAACTGATTTTGTCTTTATTTGTTATATCTGTCTATCTATCCATCTATCCAGTTTAACTTGTTTATTTTTTCCCCAAGTACAACTACAACTCATTGACCACATGTCACGCCTTGCAGAGAAATCGGACTTACAAAAAAACAACAATTTTTCCTAGTAAATTATGTTTCTTTGAAAACACTTACCCAGTCCTAATACCTTAAGAGAATTACTTCTACCTTACAAATCCAGCCATCCCACATACTATTTTTAGCTTATGGGAGCTAAATGTTGTCTGCCGACCTTGATGGCAGTCAGGCTGAGTGATCTTCTTTTAGGTACAAGGACTGGCAAGAAAAATTATGAATCTTTCATTTACTACTGGAAGTCACACTTTCTATAGATGTCACTATGTGGAGGCTGGGTTTGTGTAATGTGTTTGGGTAAAAATTTACAAGAAACAATTGGTTTCTTCTTTAAATACATTACCCAATCATAATACCTTGGAAAAATAGATTTGAGGTGGAGGGAGGTAGATCTCCTTACCTCAGAGATACCATCTCTGGTCCCCTAAGGTATGTGAGACAGCTTCTAGGTAGCCCGACTGGAGGAGACTCTGTCTGTAGGGATGTGGCTTGAAATAGGAAAATTCCCCCCACCCCATTCCAGTGAAGTCACGCAGCTGCATTTTCAGAAGCTGTTGATCGACCTGGATGTGTGACCCATTCACCTGCAGATATAGATATCACCTGACTGAACTGGGGCACATGGGATGACAGATCTCAAGAGAGCTTCTGATCTATTTCCAGTCAAATGTTATGCCATTGGCAATGGCTCTGGCCTCATGAACTGAATTGTATAAGAAGTTCAGATAAGCTGGGGCATTTGTAATTTTATTTATTATAGTATCATGTGTGTAACTGAATAATATGTAAAAAGAAAGTTTTATTGCATAAATCTTTCTTCTTCTTTCTGTATTGTATATTTAATTGCATTGACATTTTTTGTGCATTGATCTTTGTTCATAACTGAAGGTAGGAATAATGTCCATCTTTTTAAATGTGTTCAGGACATTATTTTCTCACTGGAAATTCATGGACTACCTCATATTTGTTATAATCTTTATTAAAACTTTAATCTGAAAGACCTGACCACGTTTTCAACACAGAATGTTCTAAAAATGGACTTTTGACCCTCATCCCAGCCATCTTATTGTGTTTTCTGTATTTATATTAAGGTTCATATGATAATCACTGTTTCTGTAACATTATAGGTATTGTGGAAATGCAACCGTCATCAAGTGTCAAAATATTTTCTACAAATTAAAGTAAAAGAATTATATGAAATAGCAGGCACATTTTTCATCCTGCTGGCCTATAGGAGACAAAGTAAATCAAATGAATACTGGAAGAAATTTAGCAAAAAACCAAAATTCTCATAGAAAATTTACATTGTGTTCATTGAACATATTTGGAGTGGATGTCAAAGGACTATTAAACTTCTGTAAAACAGAAAACAAATCACATCAGTCTTGCTATTGCAGGAAGATCCAAACAGGTTCTGACAGGGTTCTTGCAGACTTAACAAAAACAAAGTCAGTGACTTTTCCAAAACTTTTCCAGGGCCATTTCATAAAACTCAAGGACCGCGCAAATCTTGCGTTGTCAAGTAAAATAACATAAAGAATGACATCTTCCAATCTAAAATAACAAATTAGTTAACAACCATTTAAAATAACAAATTAGTTAACAACCATTTTTTTTTAATATGTACATTTTAAATTTACCTAAGATAGCACACTTTGACTATATGTAGTAATTCATTTCATAATCCAATGTTCAATGTAATTTGTATTTAAAAGAAAAAAGGAAACAATCCTTTGTAGTCTTGTATGTATTCCTATTTACAATATTAACAAAACACATTACTTTCCAGTTGCTTTCTTGTATTTAGTGAACTACACCGGAAATCAAGTGATACTTCCATTAGGGGTACTTACTCTTGTTATATGAATTGAAACCATTTATCAATTGTAATTTTATTGTTTTATTTAATCTATTTTTGGTGCTCTATGAAATTTGAAGTAATCAATTTCTTTAACTCCATTGTCACAAATTCAATGACTTTTCCAAAACTTTGCAAGGTTTTGACAAATTCCATAACTTTTCAAGGCCCTTGAAATTTACTTTTAAATTCCAAAACTTTTCCAGGATTCCATGACCTGTGGGAACCATGGGTTCAGTCTCTCCAAAAAAATTAAAAGTTCTAGTTTTAATTTGTATAAGAGTCTCACTTTTTTAAAGTATATATTTGAAAATGGTCTTGCACAAAATATCAAGTATGTATAAAAACAAAGCTAATGTACTTATATTATTAGTGGTGATTAACATACATCTTTCAGTTCAATGTATTGTCTTCCCTTCTCCATCAATTCATTATTCTGTTGATCTGCAACATTCATCAAGTATTGGTACTGCTTTCTGGCTGCTCCTAAAGCTAAAATACAGAAATGTATTTTTATGGGGGAATAAATCTAATTTTAATTATGCAATACTTATCCATAACTTTTGCTTAGATTTCTTGCTTGTGCCTACAAAAAAAATGCAATGTCCGTTTGATGTGCATACATCCCTTAGAGTGAAGAATTGTCAGTATTATGCAATTCTTCATCCAATTTGCCTTGTCCTTGGTATGTTATGTGCAAAACAAGCACAGATAGTTCATCTTTTTCAAAAATAAGTATTACATCAGGACATCATAGTGGGGTGGGAGGAGGGCATTTTATAGGTAAGTATTGGAGAATTACATTTAACTAAATTTTAATAGCAGCTGTATCTTACCCAGATTAGTGGATTAGTGGGAGACTGGTATGCTCTTTTGATCATGGTGAAAATCCCTCATGAAAATGTGGCAGCTGAAATGTGTACAGAGCCCTTGAGAGGGAGGAAAAGACGCATTGTACCCTGTCTTTTTCAATTGGATGCCTTAAGATAGAACAGAGTGCCCTCACAGTTTATCTATAGCATAGGCAGCACAAATTTGATTGAGAATAGGGATTTCTATTGATAGTAGAGACAAGGGAGGTAATTTATTGTTTGGGGCTTAAAATCCCAGCTGACAAAGGAAGGAAACCTGACAAAGGAGGGAAACAATATCATAATCCCTATTAACCAGAGAAAGCCAGTGTCAATAGATGCATGAATCTCATTTCATCTTTGCACTGAGGTTAAGGCAAGTAGAAACAGTCTGGAGAGTGAAGTTCTAAAAGAAAGCCTCACTCAATGGGTTCATAGGAGGTTTCAGTTTATGACCATAAAACACAAGAAAGATTCCATCTAGGCATAAGAGAGTATGAGACAGGTCTCTGCATCTCAAATAAGATCAGCAAGGTGTGAATCTGAGCATGTTACTATGTACTGAGAATTTAAGTGTGTTTAAAGAGCCAGCTCTATTGCCCTTGATAGTGGAAACAGAGCATCTTTAGTTCTCAAGAGAAAAAAAGGAAGCAGCAACAGAAGGGACAGAGAGACAACATGCACCAATCACAGAAATGTCTCCACCTCACACCAGAGACCCTATACATTGAACCTATCCTACCTAAATGATACAAATGCAATTAGGCCTGAAATTTGTTCTGGTGTAGAGATTGCTTAAGATGAGCCAAGCTTGAAGATAGAGGATTGTGGGCTGTTGTGAAAGAAGAGACCTGGGTCAGGTGATCAACAGGTCTAGAAGATCACTAACCCATGGGAGCTAAAGCCACAGTGGGGCTATGAAAATTATCTTTGCATTGTAATTAAGACTTTTTGCAGTACTTGAGGAATCAGTCAGATGGGTGGGAAGACATAAGCAAACAGCTGATCCTATGTAAAACATAAGTCTGCTGCTGAGACTGATTGCAAAAAGATCTACTAGGGACCACTCTCCACAGTGACAAAAAGATCTACTAGGGACCCTCTCCACAGTGACAAAAAGAGACTCTGTAATGGAGCAGTGAAGAGTTCGTTCTGTGAGGATTGCTCTGGTGGCGCTCACCAGTTATGTACTTTTGAGAGAGTGGTGTATGTAAGGTGAAGTTGCTTGCATTTTAAACATGCACAGTGGAGAGAATGTTGGCATCCCTCTATGCTACTTTCATGTAATGTGGCTTACATTTCTTTTGGATATTGTACTTTGGGAAATTTTAAATGATCTTCACACACTGTTAGCTAAAATGACTGCTTCCTTGTGCTCCAAAAATCAACATGATTTTGTCTAAAGTCACAATCCTTGGCAGCTATTTAAATAGAGAAAATGAATTTTGCTAGACTAGATAAAACCAACTTCTAAAAGTGCAATGAATTACCAAATATATAAAATGTAAAGGAATGTTATTCTTTTTTTTTTTTTTTTTACTATTTACCTCTGAAGTTCAGGAAGTTCAAATGAGCAAGTGGAGCTAGCACCTTTTTAAAAGGTACAAATCTAGAGTGAGGCCAAGCTGTATACTCTATAACACATATTACACCCATCAATCATACACCAAAATAAATGAAATTTTAGGTTCTTTGAACAATACCTAATATACACAAATTCTTTGTTTAAAAAAATTCTAACCCAATGCTAAATACAAAACTATGCCAGTTCTTAAGAGACTCTCTGCCAAAACTTTCTTCTTGCCCACAATATGTCAAACTCAGAGGGTTATGTTCTCTGAGATGGCCTAGCACAGGAGGTTCAAGATTACCACATAATCATGAATCTGTCCAGATTCCTTAACCACTGCAAATAGTGACGAAATGTTGGTCCTAGAGAGATCAGTGTTGATAGAGAATCTTGTAAGGTTTCCATGTTATGAAAAGGAGGAACTGTAGAGGTAACATATCAATAGAACCAAGTTGGCATTCCAAGGTTTCCACAAGGGACAGGTCCACTCGAACAGGCCTAGAAGAAAAGAAGCCTAGGAGAGTAATGACATGAATGTCTGGAAGAGAGATTTGAGGGAGGAGAGAGCTGAAGTTCCTATGACTGTCCTTAACCCTTTCCTTTGGGAAAAAAATGGGGCTGTGTTAACTTTCTCCTTCCTTCCAGGTTTCTTGGAGCCAGAAAGATGAGAAGGAAAAGGTCAGTTTAAGGTTGCATATTGAACTAGGGCTGTGTCTGCTTAAAGAATTTGGCAAAAGATCTTTGAGGGCAATTTACATTGACATTTTACTGGATGATTGCTATGGGTCAGGAATGCATGTAAAATATCTATGTTGATGATCCAAAAAGTCTTGAGATGCCAAGGTTGAAATGAGGCCTCCAAACAGACTCTAGACTTCAAGCATAGCCCCTCTAAAGAGGTAAAACTGAGAGTAATGGATTTAAGGAGCCCAAAGAAACATCAGGGTGGCTTTGAAGCAGTTCTGCCAACAAAGCCACGTGTATACCAAGATGTCTTGGATACAGCTTTTAGCACGTGTTAAAGGGTGGCCGAGTTCATGGAGGATTCTCTCAGCTTACTAAAAGAAGCAGTTGAGAAGAGGTCACTATGTGCAGATATGGTGAGGAGCAGTTGGATTTTCTGTTCCATGGCTTCAATTTTTTTTAAGGAAAGGCATTCTCATACCAGCATCAAGTTGGGGAGGTTTGGTGGGCCATTTTGGGGATGTACCCAACAGGTGGCATAAGAGATCAAAGTTTGCAACATTGAGTAGTGAACAACCCAACCTCAATGTTGTTGACTAATATTTTGGCCTGATGAAAACCTCTCAGCAATTTCCTCAATGATAGAAGAATGATGAAGTGGGTGTAAGAGCAGGTGTAACTTATGCTTTATCAATACTGAACTCACTAGAATTGACTAGAATGGAGATAACATTATCAAGGACATTCTTGAGCTGGAGAGTGTGTGGGCATCACCATTTTACTATGATTTCCTATTTAGATTTCTTGTGGCCACCCTTTCCAACAAACTGTGTTAACATTCCTGCATATAATAAATAAATAAATAAAAATATTTATAATTTCATGTACAAGTCACATTGCTTGAAAGAAATACACACCTGTGTTCTCTATAGATGTAGTAAACAGTAGTATAAATTTACCAGTCTTTTTTTTTCTGTGTAAGAGAGTTATCAGCTTCTTATACAACTTTTATTGAATAAAGGAAGTATACATACATGCATATACATACATGCATATACATACAGGAAGTATACATACATGCATATACATACATATACATACATATACATACAGGAAGTATACATACATGCATATACATACATGCATATACATACAGGAAGTATACATACATGCATATACATACATGCATATACATACATGCATATACATACATGCATATACATACATGCATATACATACAGGAAGTATACATACATGCATATACATACATGCATATACATACATGCATATACATACATGCATATACATACATGCATATACATACATGCATATACATACAGGAAGTATACATACATGCATATACATACATGCATATACATACAGGAAGTATACATACATGCATATACATACATGCATATACATACAGGAAGTATACATACATGCATATACATACATGCATATACATACATGCATATACATACATGCATATACATACAGGAAGTATACATACATGCATATACATACATGCAATTGCAATATGAAAAATTCAATGTGCTGAGTCAAATCTAATACAGATACTGTATATTACATGGTTCCTTCGATGTCATTTCTAGACTAGAGAACACATAGCAGCTACTTAAGTAAACTGTCATTATTCCTTTAGTAGCATCACTTACCAGTAATTAAGATATAAAATGTTTTATATAGTAAGCATATCCAACCCCTGTGGGTGTACACAAAGTAACCCCAAGTCCCTGAGGAAACCAAAAACCAGAGGGAAAAGGTAACCACATAAACATTTGGAAAACAAATGGATAATGTAACACCATTAGAGATAAATTATTGCCATGCTTCTTTTGTGGTTAAATAAAACTGGTACAGACAATTTCTTTGGTGACTTTGGCACACATCTGATTAAACGAACATACTTGAAAAAGATGAACTATGCTAGTATTGCACATGACATACTAAGGAAAATATGAGTTGCATGAGGAATACTGACAATTCTTCACTCTAAGGTAAGATGTATGCTCATCAAATGGACATTGCTGTCTGTAAATTAGTGTTTGGGGATATGCGTTTTGGGATGGTAATTAAAATCTTGTGGTATATCATTAGGTGGTTTTTTTTGTTCAATTCCAGCCAGAACATTTGGTCATTATAAAATATTCTATGTTTTTGTGAACGATCTTTGTGTTTGCAATGTTGGAGAATATAATAAAGGTTTGTATCAAGAATCAATGGTGGTTTGTATTGTATACTGGTAAATCTCTGCTGTTAGTTGGTGCACATATGTCTTTTGCTAACAAACATGTATGTATATTTTTATAGCATGCAGATCGCTTCATCAAACAAATCACGGCAACACTGTTGTGTAAAAAGCCATCCAAAAATATGATCATGTACACTCTCATTTATTAACACACATCATGTACATACTGAAATTTCAAGCACGTTATTATATTGATGCCATATTGGTTTTTTCGTTTATCTCAATCATCGGTTATCTTGATGCTTTTTGGCACACCCCTAGGCCAGCGACATAAACGGGTTTGACTATGTGTGTATGTGTGTGTGTATATATATATATATATATATATATATATATATATATATATATATATATATATATATATAAGATTCATTCATAGTCAAAATCTTTAAGGCAAATTTTAAGATAGTTTATATATATATATATATATATATATATATATATATATATATATATATATATATATATATATATATATAAGATAGCCTATTATACATTTATTTATTATATATGGTGCAATCCCAGTATATAGAACAGTCTTTTTACAAATGCAGATTATTTAAGATCTGTGCTACAACACTGGTTGTACCGTTGTCTGCATATGAAGTAATGGTTACTTCATATGAAGTAATGGTTACTCCATGACTTACAGTTCTTGAGAACTTTGCTCTTCATATTTGCAATGGACTCATCAATTTGTTCCAGGACCATCTTGACAGCTGCATTTCGCTTTGTGGGATTCTCGAGGAGTGCACTCTCTGAAACAGAAACATTTACATTATTATTTTTTATTTACATTATTTTATTTACATTATTTTTTTAAATTACATTTTTTTTATTTATTATTTACAGTGCACTCTCTGAAACAGAAACATTTACAAACATTATTGTCCTCAACTGTCATGACAGGTTATATAGTACTTTGAGAAGTTTTGTATTGCTGCATTTGTTTAATAAACTTCAAACATGATCAAAGAACATTTTGTGTGATTTAAAAAAACAAAATAGGAGTAGTATGTAAAAAATATTCAATACTATAGACTCAATGGTTAAAAAGCAAGCATTCAGAATTGCCAATAGGTTTATTAAAAATAAAAACAGAGCTTAGCTGAATTTCTATACAATTGCAAATATAAAGTGTAATTATTTCGTTTGAAGAAAGGGAAGTTCAACTTTGGTGAGTTAATATGCTGGCAAATGCAGGCACAACAAGGAAATTACTTCTGAAGGTAGGTATATTTTATATCCGTTGTGAAAGTTGTCTTTTTAGTACTCTGCACAGCGGGCCTGGAGTGGCCGAGTGGTCTAAAGCGCTCTCCATTACGGATCACTGCCATCTCACCTCTGTATGTGTGGGTTTGAGTCTAGGATTCGGCGAACGTGGATATGTGAGAAAGCTTGCCAAAAGCTTCTTGTGGGATGGTGATCTTTCCCGCGGATTTCCCGATTGCTTCCTCCACCATTAATACTGGCCACCATGTATAGCCTATTGTGTGCTGAAAAATGGCATTAAGCCCCAAAACAACAACTCTCTACAACACAATATTTTACTAAAGATGCATGCATCAAAATTGTTTATTTAATGAGGAAAATGTGTGGAAGAACAAACAATAAGACATTTAGCTGATATATTTTGTTCATTTAAAAATAATTTCCTTCAGAGTAAATATGTTTCTTTAATAATACTTACTCAACCATTATGCACATCCCTCATCTCATACATCGAGCTCACATCTAACAATGACATTCAGTACATCTTAAATTGTTTCAGCAACTGAAGTTTGAAAATGTTGTATGCTTGCCAAGTTAGAAGTCAGACTTTTGTGGTTGCCCTTTCGATAGAAGAATTGGCACCATTATCAGTTACTTCTGGAGTACATGTGCATTTTCGTCAGAGGTATATATGTAGTAGCTTTTTTATGGCACTTCAGCACAGTAGTGGCTACATAGTGGCAACTAATGATAAAATTTCAAAAATGAAGATTTGCACAAGAAAATTTGGAAGATAAAACCCTTCCAAATAAATATAAACACAACGTACAAAAGACAAAATATAAAATGTATAGATGTTAGAATTCTGTAAAATGCATGCCATGCTTGTATGGCAAGTATTTCTGACGAAATATATCATACCCTGTGGTGGTAACAAGTTATGCCAGTTAATCTCATCAACATGGGCAGAAAAAACTCATTAAAGTTCTTGCTGATTTAAGCTGAGAGTTTGATTCAATCTATCAATTTAAGTGAAACAGCTGATAAAATACTACACTAACCAAATCTGAGTTCTATGATTCTGTTTGAAAGCAAAATTATAAGTAAATTTTGTTTATCTAAGAATAATACCCAATCACATTAGGTTAGGACAGTAGCCTGCTACCCTACTAAAAGATGAAAAATTGTCGGATCATATTTCAAATAGTCAAAGGAGAGTGGAATAACTCTTGCCCTTTACCTCCCTTGACTGATGGATGAGATACTAATTAGGACGCTTGCATGGTGGGGTGGTTGAAAGGGTTTTTAACTAATGTGTTTGGGAAAGTATTCTCAAATAAACATGATTTACATCGAATATGTTCCCCAATCACATTATGTTAGGAGAATAAGTAATAAGAGGAATTTTTGTTGAGCATCCAACCTCTAGCTCAGGTATCCTTCTAGGGAAGAATTCCTAGATATTCCCATGTGAACGGTAACCTGTAATCCAAATTACATATGCAACAAAGCCTGGAGTCCCTTAATATGTGCCACAGTTAAGAAGACGAAGTTGAAATCTTCTTACCTACAAAATTTCACTGACTAACCCAGCAAAGCTAACAGGCTGTGTTGATTGATCAGTTGGGTCTGGTGGCTGTCTGGGCTGCTGGCAAGGGCCCAACCAGATCCAAGGTGTGCGTCTGTGATGCCAAATCTCTTAGAAACTTAAGAAGGTGTTGCGGGCATTTTTGTTCTCATGATTCTCTCCACAATCAAAGGTTAAAACTATTTGCAAGGCAGTCTGGATAAGAACCAAAGTGTGCAGAAGAGGATGGTTATGGCAGGGATAGAACACCTGCAACCATGGATGCATCAGGATATTCAGGTTTATCTTTCTAGGCAGATCAATCAATAAATCAATCAGATCAGTGACCAAGGACTTATCCCATCTTAGAGAGGCTATCAGAATCAACTTGCTGAATTATTTTTTTTGTATAATATTCAAAGGCACAAAACTCCTTCCAACTGATTGACATCCACAACCCAAGATTCTAGGCCTGGAATGGGAGAGATGAAGGTGGGTAACTTGTCATTTTACCTCATCACAAAAAGATCAGACGTCCCCAAAGTGTGCAGCTCCAAGTGAAGACTGAGTGATTGAGAGATCATTCCATGTGAATGACTTGATATCTCCTGTATAGAGTGTCAGCTAAGATGCTGAGATACAGGGAATGTGTCTGATTTGTATGTTGATATGGAGGTTGTTACATCAATGTAAAAACTATCAACTCTGAACACACAGGTCGGGAGATTTGGTTCCCCCCCATCTGAGATATGACACCATGTTGGACAAAATGAGAACCATTTTCCTTGAGAGTCGATCTTACCAAAAGTTAAAGGCTTTGATGATAGCATTACGTCGAGGCCATTCACCTGGCTCCCACATACCTGACATTACAGAAGTGGAGGTAAATAACCCAACTGTATGTGCTGGCATCAGTACATATAGTTATTTCTGCTGGCATCAGTACATATAGTTATTTCTGCTGGCATCAGTACATATAGTCATTTCTGCTGGCATCAGTACATATAGTCATTTCTGCTGGCATCAGTACATATAGTTATTTCTGCTGGCATCAGTACATATAGTCATTTCTGCTGGCATCAGTACATATAGTCATTTCTGCTGGCATCAGTACATATAGTCATTTCTGCTGGCATCAGTACATATAGTTATTTCTGCTATCATTAGTACATATAGTTATTTCTGCTGGCATCAGTACATATATTTATTTCTGCTGGCATTAGTACATATAGTTATTTCTGCTTGGGGCTGCTTCAGCAGGATTCATATGGTCAGCAAACCTGGGTTGCTCCACTGATGTAGGATCAAATCTCATGTGTGATCATGACTGCTTTATCAAGGAAACTTGAAAATGTGCCAACAATGACATCTGTATGGGGTGCATAATATGGCCAAGCTGGATCAAGTCACACTGAATAAACCAAGGAACTGCAAGAACTCAAATCCATGTTTTGCTGGAAATGGACTCAAATGAGTTCAACAGTTCTGGTAACAGTAACAAAAGGAAGCTGCACTAAAACTCTGCTTGGTTAAGAACTCCATTCTCAAATGGACAAAGTTCTGGGATGGATGGAGTTCACTAACAAGCCTAGATTATCTAGATGAGAAAGGCATCAGTACATATAGTTATTTCTGCTGGCATCAGTACATATAGTTATCCATGCCTTGGAGTAGGATAGATCCATGGTGTAGATAATGTCAACTAGAAAAGAGATGATGCAATTCATACTCTGGGTTAAAACCCAGCAGCTGATATTGAGGCCAATGGAAAGAATGGTGAATTGATAAACTGTGCTGCAGTAATCAAAATGCAAAAACTTTTGTGGGGGATGGGGTGGATAGGAACATGAAAACATGCGTTGGACAGGTTGAGACTGAAAATATACTCGCAGGACCTCATTGTCTCCATCTTGAACTTTGGAAATACAATGAACTGGTTGAGGTGACTCAATTTGTTAAGCTGGAAAACATAATTAATAGTTTAAAGCAGCAATGATAAACATAATGTGCAAATGCTAAGTTTGTAAAGTATGTGAAGACTTTATTTACCAGTAGTACAGTAACACAAATTTTAATTGCAAACACTATGCAGCTCTGGCTTGTTTCTATCTCTCAAACTGATGTAATTCTTGTAAATTCTTTTCTATTTCATGATGACAGCAATCATATCTCCTGCCATGAGACCTGCTCAAAATGGCATGTGATGTCCTATAAACGTAATTGTGTCTTGCCAGCTTTTATTTACAAGAATCTGAATACTCCATTTTTTTAAAATTCTTCTTTGTTGTTTATTAGCATATTTCTATAAGTTTATTTTCCCTTTCATTTTAAACATGCTTCACTTGCTGATACCATTTATATAAATTCTATAATCAACAGTTTGATTCTGCAGGCACTTTGCATGAATAGATGCAGTTAAAATCATCTGGGGTGCTGCTGTGAAGTTAGTCTGGTTCCCTGACTAATTTCACTAATTCTAATATAAAACCTAAATCCAAATCTAACATGGATTAACCAATAATCCTGATTTTTTGGCAACAATCACTTTCAGTAATTTTTGCTTGTATGCCGTAAGTTAATATTTTAAGTGTAATTGCCATAGTTTGGTCAGCTGCAAGCAATTCTTGCTGTCATGTCCCAGGTATGGCTACTTGTTGGATTGTCCAACAAGCTAGAAGAGTGCCAATGAGGCCAAATCTAACAGAGAATGTAACCACAATGTTTTAAACCTGATTGGGTGTGGCATGGAATACATTCTAATCCACTTTGTAGCACTATGGAGGTGGAAAAAGTGGACAGCTGCCACATTCTTGTCAAGAGCTGGAATCTCCGTACTGATACCAGTGAGAGGAGAAAGTCACTAGAATCTGGCTTTCTGAGATGAATGTCCAGATCACTAATCCAACCTGAACACCAGTCAATAATCTCTTTAATCTTTGCCCTCTAGGTAAGGAGCCTAATGATAGTGTCTCTTCCTCTTCCCAAAATAAAATGATGCTTTGACTTTGTAATCCTGGGTAGTGGAAGAGGGTAGAGAGCATTCAGAAATGGACAACACCCAATAGATTTCATTGATGGAGACTTTAAAACTGAATTTAGTTTACTCCATAGTCGGATATAAATAAGAAAGATCTGTCAGTGTCTTGTTGCACTTACTAGGCCATGGGTCCTTGACTGGATTGTCTTGTAGCTGTAGCTCTGCATAAGTCATGCCGGGTGACCTCAATGACTCAAGCTGGTCATATTTGTCAATGTCACTAGCTCACTTTTGAGGGTAGGGAGTGAGTAATCGAAAGTATGGCATAGCGGGCACTGCCAGCTGATGTGAATAGCAAGTGGTCGGCTCAGATGCTTGCAGTATACAAGACAGGCAGTCACTGGTACTGGCCACTCTGAAGGCCTGACTGAGCTGAGTTATTTTCAATGAAATCTCTGGTATTGTAAAAATAAGATGCCAATAGGGCAGCTAGAATGATATATCTATAACAAAGAAGCCAACAAATACTATTTGATTGGACCTTTTACTTATATTGGGATGTCTGGACTGCTGGTATCTGCTGGATGGCTGGTGATGTTGGGATGGCCAGTGATAGCTGGAAAGGTGATAACAGTGCAACAGTATCAAGAGTTGGATCCAACAGTTCAAGCATGATCACATGCCCAATGACTTACAGGCCCAAAGGCTATGCTCAGTCATGTTGGGGTACTGCCCAAAATTGTGGGACCACTCCCCCAATGTATTTGTAGAAGCAAGCAGTGGAAAATGGTGCTAAATTTGCAGACATAAAGAGCTGCATTTTTTCTCCTGTACAAGATGACACATCGGTTCTAATGATGACTGAACCATTCCTGTATCCCCTCCATCCCTAAAGTAGCCTTAGGTTGAACCTGATGAACTTTGGAAGGGGGGGTACCCCTGCATCCCCAATAAGGTTTGCAACATGTTTACTTAGGGTGAAGGCTGAAGATATATATCTGTGCTGTCCTTCATTGATTTCAACCTCTTTATTCCCCCTTGCCTGCTGTTTGGAGCACTGCTCTCCAGATGTTCTCTCACCACTTGCTGCACATGTTACAAGGTGATGAAGATGTACATTTCTCACATAAAATATGTTTTGAGAGTTTTCTCCCTAACCTTGAATTTCTCTGCACTTCAGATATGTGGAAGACATTCCATTAAAATGACACAAAACAACAAATTAAAGCATTAATTAGTAATGTATTTGAAATTACTAATCTGCTAAAACACTGTCATACCTTACAGAGTAGTGAAAGTGTTGTATCAGAAATATATGACCCTGCTATGAACTTATGCACAAATGCTTAATTAATAACTAAACCACAAGTCTATCAAAACAGCATGAAAAACTAATAAACCAAGCATAAATCTCAAGCAGCACAATATAATTTTGCTAAAAAGAGCTCTGCAATGAACGGAGTAAGCACAAAAAGTCTAAGTCATGCTAACACACAATGACCTTGAATAGGACAACAACATTGTGGTGGGGCAGAGGTCTTACAAGATGAAGTTCTGGAAGGTGACAAAATCACTAAAAATTGGCAGAAATTGTAAAACAGTGCATAGAACCTGCACTAGATTGATAAATCTGCAAAATAAATCCAAAAGGAACAATGAATGGGTCTATAGGAACACAAAAATGGCTGGATTGTCAGAGGATGAACTATATGACATATGCTATGTACAGCAATAAAGCTAACAACTAGCAACACCTGGTGGTGCCAACAGAAAATAAATGTGCAAGAGTTACTGTCCTTTGTCTATCTGAAAATAGACAGAAAAGACAATTTTCATCTTTTAGTAGAGATGGATTTGCAATGTAGCATACTAACATTTCTTATGTGATTGGGGAATGTATTTAAATGAGAAAGTAGAAAGCTGCCAAGACTAATACTTACCATTATATACAACAATTTTCTCTCTGTTAATTTTCTTAAAAGGATCACGCTGTCTGTCAGGATGAAAGACACTGTAATATAATAATGAAGATCAAATTTACACATTATCATAGATAAAAATGGACCCTGATGTGCTGTCACCTTATGTAACGGTATATCAGGGTTTACAGTTGGACTTATCTCTTTAAGTATGTTTATTGGAAATGTGATAAGCTTTTGAATAAGTCACTTGAAAAAGGAGTTGGTGATGAGCTGAGAAATTCTGTTTAAAAAGATTTAAACACAACCCTGATAATCTGGATTAAATTTCACTCTCGCTCCCTCTCATGTAATGACCCTTAGTTTGATGAGATAAATATTAAATTTCACACTGGCTCCCATTTATGTGATTATATTTCATTTGGTGAGATTTTAAATTTCACACAGGATCCAACTCATGTTATGATATTTAGCTCAGTGAGAAAGATATTGATTTTCACACTGGCTCCCACATAAGTAATTACATTTAGTTTGGTGAGATAGATATTAAATTTTACACTGGCTCCCACTCATGTCATGACATTTTAGCTTGGTGAGATAGATTGAATTTCACACTGGCTCCCTCTTCTGTAATTACATATGAGATAGATATTAAATATCACACCTTCACAGACTTTGTCATGACATTTAGTTTGGTGAAGGCATTGCTGAGATATGGTAGCAAAAGCTTGGCAATGCCACTGATGCAAAACATTGGTCAGAGAGTTCATAAAATCGCAGTCAAGAGCATAGGAGAAAATAAGAGCTTAAGGCAAAAGTTGAATGGAGCCACTGGAAAAAAAGGAAAACATGGAGACATACATTTTGTCACATAAGGTAGCATCTACATATGCAGTGGTGTCCATAACATGAAGATAAAAGCAGTAAATAAAAAACTGATCATTTTCTCCCCATGACAACATGACAAATATTCACAACATAAACCAAATTTGATACAAATAATGTTGCTGGTTTAAGGATCATACTCTAGAAATGAAACGAAAATAAATTAGCATTTCTTTTAGAATTTTTTTTTCAATATGAAAAATTATGTAAACAAAAAAATGTTTTAAAGAACAGAACCTTTACACTTCCAGGCTGATATGCATACCAGGTTTATGTGAAGCGTGTTAAATGGTTAAATAACTTACCCTTCTTTTCTCTTGAAATGGAAATGTTCTGAAGATGGACATTCCTGTATTACACACTTGTTACTGGGGAAAGGGGAAGATGATGGTACACTTCTGACAAATTAATTTATCTTATATACTGTCACAATTAGGCTTTATATCAAAATTAACTGAAATCTAATTGGCATGATCAATACCATCAGAAAGGCAATACCTTTGTGTCAAGCCTATGCTTTAAAAAGATTGACAGCAAAAAATAAATGAAGCCATAATGGTGTTTGTTTAACTTGTCTGGACCCTAAACTATCCTAGGATTCAAATCTATGATAGTCATACTACTTGTGCCACAAATTGTTTCCCTGGCAGTACAGACCAGTTATCTAGAGATGACATTGCCCTAGTTTGCATCTTATGTAAAATTTTTCTACTGAAAATACGTCAGGCTGTGTGAGACTGAACTTATTGCACTTGAGGTTGCAACTGAAAAATTCTCCACTGTTATACAAGTAGTATCATGACATATGTTAACATGTGAAATAAGAGATTATGAAAACAGCAAGGAAAGGTTGGCAGTGTGTTGTGTGAACAAAATATGAATGGTGAAAAAGAAGCTGAGATGGAAATCAATCAAAACATGACCAATGAAAAGGAGAATCATCGAAAACACAGAAAGACCAATGGAATCACTAAAATTAGCAATGAACCAGAAAAAGACTAATGACTGCATTTCAGTATTGAAATTACTAATTCACTAAAACACTGTCATAGCTAACAAAGCAGTAAAAGTGTCATATCAGAAATCTATGGCATTATTATGGATGTACAATGCTTAATTAATAATTATAGTGAAGATATTTAGATCCCAAAATAATGCAAATTGATAGGAATTAGAAATTGGAGCAGACATTTACTTGACAAACTCTGATGGAGAATTTTTAGGATTTTCATCGGATGAGATTGATTGTGACATCGAAATAGCCATTGATGATAACAGTGAATTTGATGAGAATAAGTTTAAAGTTTATTAAGTGTTTTATTAGCTTTTAAATTTTCAGTGAGAATTCTAAGGAAGAAAGTTACCGTAATTCAAGAGCAAGGAAAATGTGCATCTTTGAACAGAATTCACAGGAGTTTAAGTTTACAAAAGAGATGACAAGTAGAATTTCTGTGTACATAAAATATAATTATTTCATGTGTTAATTATTGTGTGTGGATTCCTAATGTATTTTATGGATTATTCATAGCAAGAAAAAGAAATTTATAAGTACATCATTAATTTTAACCTTTATTCACGAGTTTTATTTCTACCTGTAACATGAAATTTATATCATTATGTACATAATTTTATTGAGAACTGTTGTGCCAACTTTCAGCCAAATTAAATGAATATAAATAAAATAATAACAAATTTACCGCAAGTAAAAACCTCTGGAAAAATATGCAAGCCAAGTGCTGTCAGCAAGTCTCAGGGATACAGGCACTGATAAGATTAACACTGGTTTAAGTGATCTCTGCAAGTATGCTGCAGGGGAATGCCTAGCTATTTGGCTAATAAGTTAAACAATATTTCATATACAGAACATGCAAGTAACATAGAGGTATGCCAACATTCTCTCAATTGTACATGTTGCAAATGCAAACAACTTTACCTTATACCTGTTACTATCAAAATTGCATATTATTTTTGAAGTGCCCTCAACACTGGATTTGCACCATTTTCATTTAGGATCAAGCAGACATAAGAAGTATTTTGGTGGAAAGCCTTTATCCTCATGACCTTCCATTTTCAAGGAGTAATGACAACAAAATTTTCAAGATGTCTGGCTCAGTGATCCTATTGGATTCAGACTGGCATGCATTCCATTTAGGACAAAGTAGTCATCATAAGAAATCTTTTGGTGACAGCACAATATTTGTTCCAGAATATTGTTATCTGCTATGGCCATTTGCAGTCAATTTAGTCGCTCACATTACTCCAGAAGTCATTCCTCTGATGAAGGTCTTGCAATAAAATCACAAAAGCTACAAAGTCATAAACTATTATGTTACAGAAAGGTATCTATTCTTAGTTTCACTGACCACAATATTGATATTACCAGTCATGTTGATATTTGTTTTGTGGGTTAAATGCCATTTTCCAGCACATTATGAGTAATGACAGCTAGTATGTTTGGCTGAGGAATAATTTGAGATGGCCACCAGTCTTTTGATGAGAACCCAATGTCAGTATGATCCTCCATTCAGTAGTAGTGGTGATTACAGGATTTTTAACATAGCAGCCAAGATGGCCATATTAATTGTTTGAGCTGCACCATTTTCATCAAAACCAAAGAGACCTTGAGATATATGGCAATCATCTTTGTGAGAAGAAGCATTATATCAATGCAACCAGCATATTAGTACAAAAATGTAGATTATATGCTCATTTTTTTTCTCCGCTAATTTTACATTGTCAGAATCATTCAATATTCCATGATATTGAACACCTTCATATTGCACTCCTCATGCTTGATGTACATGAGCGCGAGGTACATTATGAAGTTAAAAGGTTGGTGGGCGGAACTATACATGCATGAATACTATTTTTCTGTATTGAAGGAATCAATGATTGTGAACTTTATTATTTTAATAATAAAATAAAAAATTGTGTTATTAAATATATTTGGTTGTGAATTTTATTATTAAATCTTTGGTAATGACACAAAAATGAGCATATAATAAAAATGTTACTGCATTTGAATGGAAAAATATGAACTTGTTTCTTCAAATGGATATACTGCACTCCCAAGGTCGTGCAGTATAGCCATCTGAAAAACTTTTTCATATTTTCCCATACAAATGCAGTAGCCTATAAATATTCCCCTCAAAAGTGGCTACTTTTATTTCAATATGCATCTAGAACCAATAATTAATTCATATCATGACACAAGTAATCAGATTATCTCTATCGCCAATACATGTCTACCATTGTCAAGTTTCTGTTACTGAAAGAAATGCTGAAGCACATGTAACACTAAGATTGATATTATATCATTGTCTATAAAAGCTGATGCTTACAGGATAATTGTCAAGATCATAACAGGGTCAGCATAGGCTAAAAATAGATTTTGTGCATTAACACACACACACACACACACACACACACACACACACACACACACAGAGAAATTAACTATGAACAAAACAGGGTACCAGACAAAGACCGAAAAGTCACATAGCAACACATTTATTGCTTCCTTTATGAAGAAGGCATTTGGTTCACGCTATAAAAGTTTTGTCTGCATAATTAAATTCCATAGTTAGCAACATCCAAATAAATCATTACCAAACATTACCATTTCATCACGTAAATGGAGACATATTATTTTAGTAGTCGGTTATTCTACTAGACTACATCGGGTGAGGTGGGGCAGGGGACTTGCTGAACAATTTTATGTAGAAAAGACTTGAATAAAACAATTTTATGTTGAAATGACTCAAATAGACTACTTCATAACTGATAAGGAGGTTATTTAGCAACAGTGGGAAAATGGATCAAATGGAAAGAGAATTATATATGTACCAAATAAATCATTACCAAACATTACCATTTCATCAAGTAATTGGAGACATATTATTTTAGTAGTCGGTTATTCTACTAGACTACATCGGGTGAGGTGGGGCAGGGGACTTGCTGAACAATTTTATGTAGAAAAGACTTGAATAAAACAATTTTATTTTGAAATGACTCAAATAGACTACTTCATAACTGATAAGGAGGTTATTTAGCAACAGTGGGAAAATGGATCAAATGGAAAGATAATTATATATGTACCTAAATTTAAATAACATTTTAGAATAGTTTTGTAGTGTGCATGACAACAACACCAGCTCACATATCACACTTACACCAAGAATAAGAACTATTAGTATATATTCAGTTGAAATAAGTCTATTATTATAACAAAAAGAACCTTTTAAAAATGAATGCTAATTTTAAATGAAGATATTAAATGCTTTGAAGTACGTAGCTTTCTTATTACGTACATTACATATACTTCTCATAAATTTTTTTAGCCTCCCTCTGGAAAGGCCACCCGTCTTATAAGGCCACTTTCCCAGTGCAAAAGGGGTGGCAAAATAAGAGCGGGACCACTGTTCATGAAATTAATATTTAACAATGTTGAGTATTTCAGTGATCTGGACAAGGAGAATGGGTGCTAGAAAATGTAGAGGGTAAGACATTAGGGGCCAATGTAGAAGGAACATCCACTTATTTCTATTTAGTTGGAATTCTGATGTCAAAGATGACAAATCTTCAAGGAATTATTAAACAATTTTATGAACTACTGTATAAAGATTTAATATTTTAAAAAATGTCTTCATTATCCATAAAAGAGACACAAAAAGTCAATGTCTGAATTTCACACTACTCAGAAGTAGTCATTTCTTACTGCTGAACCCAAGCAAAATTTAGATCATTTAATTGTATATGACAAGAGCAAAATTAGAAGAAAAATGTGAGTCAAGGTCAACCATTAACAAATCACTTCATTAACCCATGGAGAAGCTTTTCATTTTTACCTGAAATGTGGGATGAATAAGCATTTATGGAATTACTTCTGAACACATCCAAAGCACGTTTCTGAGATGTTTGTTTAGCTTGATGCCTAGGTGCATAAATGACAATGGTTTTGATTAACTATTTTCTCTGCAAATGTTCAGAGGGTGAACTCTGAACATTTTTTTTTTGTGTGCATATTGGACTTATGATTTTCATGTCATAGACCCTTCTTACTCCAAAAATATCTTACCCTTTTTCAGTTCAGACCAATCTGCTTTAGATCAAGTCAAAAAGTATAAAATATGAATACAAACTCCAGTTAAAAACTTTTTAAAAAAGAATGTGTCTAAAATTTATTTGTCTTCCACTTGTATTTTTTAATGCTATTAGAAAGCCTACATTATTTGTACATCAATCTTTCCCTTTTTTCTGAAATACTCTGGTGTATCATAAATGCTACTGACATTACAGATGTAAGTTAGAACCTCATGACACATAAACATGGCACAAAGGATTGATGATAAAACTGTTTCATAAAATTTGTATCAGAAATATTGACTTTGGGAGGTAGATTTTTACATAGCTTTAACAATGTTTCAATCATATCAATATGATTTCTGCAGTGGGACAGTTTATAGTGATGTCTAGCATTGGGAAATCACGCTGCAGACACTTTAACCACTAGGCCTATGGAGCAGTAGGTAAGAAGCAATTGTTTTTCGGCAAGCAATAGACTCCTTTAAGGTCTCATCAATACAGAGTTGTAAATTGAATGTTAAGTTGACATGGGCTACAACCCTACTAAATGCTGCTAAATAAGACTGGAAATAAAACTCTGAGGTCTCATTAATGGAAAGATGCATACCAAATTAGGATAAAATCCAACAATTCCCATTAAAGTTGTAGAAACCAAATTGCTGACAGATGGATGGACTTGAGAACATGACTACAACAGGACTTGGGCAATATTATCAAGTCACACTATGGTATCCACAGTTGTAATAAGCAACTGCTGATGGATGACAGACAGGCAATGCAAGATACTTGTAAATATGATACAAATAAAACTAAAGGGACCATACACAATAAAGACCATTCTATAAAATATTAATGATACAATGCATGACAAGGCTTACTTTGTCTTGACTTTCCTCATTTCATCTAGTAGCTGTTGGCCCAAAGTGATAATCCTTTCTCCAGTGTCTGACATTATTTCTATATCTTTTCTGAAAATAAAGTAGTGGCATGTAAAAAGTTTTACAAAGATAAAACAAAAATATGACAATAATGAATCTTGACACTAGAGTGCCATTTAAAAGTTGTTGTTGTTGTTGGGCTTAACGCCATTTTTCAGCACACGATAGGTTATTCATGGCGACCAGTATTAATGGTGCAGGAAGAAACCGGGAAATCACCGGAAAGAACCACCGACCCATGAGAAGCTACTGGCAAGCTTTCTCACATATCCACAGACTGAACACACGCAGACAGAGGTGAGATGGCAGTGATCCACAACGGACATCGCTTTAGACCACTCAACCACGCGGGGCCCCTCCATTTAAAAGATAAGACCAACAAAATAAAAATACTGAAGAAAAGAAGAGGCTACAAAGCCTATATCAGAAAAAGAATGATTAATAAACATAATGTAGATCACAAAATATTAGCTGCCATGAAATTTTTAGCAAATTTAGCAAGTATTCTATTTTTTGTTAAATTTGCAATCATAGATCATAACATACATTCATCAGAAATAAAACAGGTCAGGACAGATCAGAAGATTTTCAAAACTGGTTAGGAGTTTTGACCTTAAATGAAGTATTTTTACTGACCCAAATTTCTGAAACCAACTAGACCAAAATTACAACTATAGAACAGGTTTACATTTTGTTTCAAATATTACTATATGTACATCATTGTATTAAATCAGTCATTGCCAAGTAACTTGTTACCATTTACACTGTATGTACAACAGACATTTTTTGCACTTCTTAGGATATCAGTCTTTATTATTGGTAGCAGTCCTCATCATGCTGTCATTTCCTTTGAGACAGCATGAATTTTCTTTGGACTGGAAAATGTCCTTTCAGGGGTTTGGAATGTGACAGTATAACTCTTTGTTCCTTTTTACCAGCATTCACAAGAGTTTTGAAAATAAATTGAACCAATGAAACAATTTTTAAATTAACAAAATGTAGTGCATTGTATGCAGACATCGATGACCAAGCACCAACAAGATTTGGAGAAAATAAAATCATTTGATGAATTCGTGAAGGCCCGAAGAGATGATTTCACTTGCAATATCATCATTAACATGGACAAAAATCCAGTATACTTTGATATCATTTCTGGGCAGATTGTCGATACGATTGGGGTCAATAGTGAGAATTAGCAGAACTAGTGCATATTTTTTAAAAAGCTGATTTTAGTCACTGCTTTAGAAGATTTGTTTCTTCCAGTGATAATTTTTCATGGCATTTTCATTTTTTTAAATTTAGAAACCTAAACATTATTCCTGCACTGAAAGGATGGATCATACTTGAACAGGAAATGGTTTGAGTTGATGAAATGGTGCAACAGTGGATTAAAGTTTCATCTCAAGCACAAATTTATATATTTTTTTAAATTTAAGTTGGAGTGCATTTTCTTACATAAAATTTTCTAATGATTTTAAAGATGTCCCACAACTTATGACATGAAAAATGGTCTTAGAACATACAGTACATAAAAATTACTTTAAAAATAAATTTATGGTGTTCAACTAATACAGTGCCCCAACATATTCAGTAAATATGGTACAATCAATTTACATTAAGAGAAGCTAAACAAGGTTAGGCTCTCCTCAAGTCAGCACGAAAGTTGTTCAGTTTTATTTGAATAAAATAAAAGCATTAACTTATTGCAAAAGTCAATCAACCTTCTCTAAATGTACTGAATAAAAAAGACTTGAAAATATTTTTTTATTGCCCACATATGTGATCAAAATAAATATCACTGATTCTTGAAATAGTAACTGATTGTAAATCACTCTTCCCTTGTCAGTCTTTTCATGGGTAGTCTTTATTGGTTGGCTTTTCAAATGACAATCCACAATGTATTCCATACCCTCCATTGTGCAGTTGCCATCAGTGTGCCTGTCAAGGCATGGTGGTAATTTAAATGTATTTTTCACTTCACGATGGAATGTGGATGGAATTAAACCCTCCACCAAAAGTGGAGTGTCGAAAAATTGCATGAGCTAAACTTTGTTGACAAAGTTTGATCATGGTCTGAGATATCCAACTAAATTTTACTGTAGAAACCTGACCATTCTGACTCCAAAATCAACAGTGCAAATCATATAAAAATTATTTAAGGTCTACAATAAAGTGCTTAACTTATAGTGTGGATAAAAAGGAGCAGAAGAACAAAATCATATATTTATGCAAAGGCATATAAAAACAAGAAAATCATTTAAATTTGAAAATCTGAACAGCTTTCAGTTCTTCTTTTACTTCAAGCCCAAACCTTAATTACTTCCTCAACATGCAACATTTCCTTAAGTTAATTTGTATTTTGCTGCATTAGATAGTTACATAAGACTTACAAAATGCTGATGTGAAGTTCTTGGCAGCTGTTGATGTTATCCGTCAGGTCTTTGTTTGAGAGGAGACCAAAATCTTCAGACTACAACAAAACATTAGCTGTTATTATTATTATTATCATTATTATAATTGTTATTCCTTCTACATGACAATCTCATACTAAAATAAAATGAAATAAGAGCACCAAAGAAATGACTACCTCTATTATGAAGATCAAATGGTCATTAGGGTACCAAAAGAAGGGCACATTATATACCCACCCAGGCCTGTTCAGTGTTTAAAGGATCTTTTCAATGCAGGCATGAGCATGATACTACCATGACCAATGAACCTAAACGACACTGACCTTTGGTCAAGGTATGTGGTCTCGAACAAAATTTGTTGGTAAAAAAAAACATTATTTTCTTATTAGACTTAACATGAATGTAACCTGACCTATAGATCTCCAAAACTAATGGTTTAAATGTAAGCAATCTGCAAAGGTAGACTCTTCTTTTCAGCCACAGTGAGCCAGACCATTGACCTTTTAACAAAAAACACAATAGGCCTCCTCTATAACTCAAGTGCAAGCTCTCCACAATCTTTGGTCAAGGTATGTAAATAAGAAAGGAAAGTTATCGTGCAAAAAATCAACAACAAAATAATTATTTCAGTCAAGTTTTTACCAACAAAATCATCAACTTTATTCTTACTCATTTTACTAGTCAGCCAAAAATTTTGTCAAGGTACATGGTCCAGAACGGACTTTTTTTTTCTTCTTTCTGTCAGTAGCTTTGACTTTTTAACTGAAACATCAATTGGTCTTTTTCTAACCAGAAATGTAAGCTCCCCATATAGTTTAGTCCAGGTCTTTGATGTTAAATTAATATTACTATGCAGAAACATAGTTTCTTCTTTCAGTCTGTGACATACACTTTTCACTTTCCGATCCCAAAATTGAAAGGATGGTTCCAAAACTGTAAACAGTGAAGGTACTCTACAAAGTTTGATCCAACTTAATGATGCAGAATTAATGTTCTTTGGACAGAAACCATTTCTCTAATATCTGTCAAAATTAAAATTAGTAAGGAATGGATTGACAGACATCATAACAAAATATGTTCCACTTTATGGCAGGCATATAAAACTATACTACTTGTCTCAGATACCACAATTTCTCATCTGGGTACAGCCCTCCCTGGGAGACTAGACAGGCAGACCACTGTCTCATTTTAATTATTATTGCAAAAGTTTTTCATTAAGATCAGTAAAGTTGCAATACAAACATTTTTCCTATTAGAAACAACTTGTGGTCATTTTACATACTATGTGTCTCATTTAATTTGTCTTTATTCTTAATAAGCTAATTTGCCCAGGAGTTACTTCTATGGTTTCAAAATGATGTACACAGTACAGGTGATTAAGTCATTAATATTCTACTCATTCAAATGAAGTCTTCTTTGATCTTTGCATATGAAATGAAGAATACACACAGGAAAGTTGAGAATTTTATAAGAAAATTTATTATATTAAACCATGTCTGTTTAGTGTATACATGTATGTAGTTTATATTAATCAATGGTACAGTACTATCCATTTATCTCAACATCATCAGACCCAAGATAATACTGTTGACATAAGCAGCTGCTGATGAGAGAAGTGTTTGGTAAGGGGCTGAAAAAATTAAAAGTTAAAAAAAGACATGTTATAGGCTATGACAGAAACGCTTAACTAATTAGCAGATATACCGATTTTCGATCACCTTGCTGGAGATTGTCGGTGATGAAATAGTGCTGAAGGTGGTTGATGAGGAAAGCAATGAGAATGATGAAAACAGGAGAGGATGATGATTTTGAAGAAAAATCAATGCATCAGACATTATGTTTGCTAGTATGGGTCATCTTTGCTTATTGATCAAGTCCTGCATGGTCCAGATGAGGAGTGGGTCATGTCCAATGTGATCCAGTAGATTGAAGTAGCCAGACTGATTTCCATTTATGCCGAGCAGATTTCAAAGTATCCTACAAACCAAACTGAAGGTTGATAGGGAAGCATCCCAGATCACTGACTCATAACCCGATAGAAATTGCCCACTAGTAGCTTTTAAAAGGCACATGCCTTTTCTCCTTCACTGCTAACTTGCATCAGTTAGTGGCAACATTTTTATTGAGGGATTGGAATCTCAGAAAAATAGTGCCACCCAGTTCATGTCCCCCCTGGGTGATGCACTCGTTTTAATGAAATGCTTTTTCATAATAATGCTGATCAGATATACTGTTTATTGACACCTTGTAGCCATGTCATGCCTTCCTGCTAAGCTAAAACCAGTAGAATAAATCTGTGCAGAAAAATAAATATATGTATAGTGTGCTATTTATGCAGCACCAAGCAGGTCCAGATGCAAAATAAAGCATGATGGGAGCACAGTATCGATGCTGGAGCTGATAATGGAATTTGTCCACATTACAGTGGCATTATACTGTCAAAAGAACTAATACAAAATGGAGAATAAAGCATGTGACAGTTTGAAATAGTTATTAGTGAGTGCAAATGCTGTATGAATAGCTGGTCAATTTATTACATGACAAGGTTATTGTTAAGTTTAATTAATGGTACAAAATTTAAATTACAGACATTTGTTTAAATGGATGAGAGAGAGAGATCCACTTCTTAATTAACCCAATCTTATGACAGCAATGTGAAATGCATATGACTTGGGAATCCAATAATCACAACCTTCGCTCAATAGCCAACCTTTCAACGTAGTGGAATCTTTTTTTCTTATCAGTTTCATTTTTAAAGAGCTTGTTTCAGAAGTAAGTAAAGGAACAAATAACACTTGCTCTTTTTTTCATTGTTTGCAAATATTTCTCAAACATTTGAGATGTTGTAATATGTTAAGATTGTTGCTGAGAAATCTATTTTATTATAAATACTTTTGGCAGGTTGCAATTAATAATCACTGACGAGCTCATAACTCTTGATCAATGATTTTATAATTACTGACAAATAATTATGTTAATTTTTTGGTAAAAATGACTTTCAAATCTCTTAACTTTATAGCTCCACTCAATAGAATACCTAATAACCAATGTCATCATCATACATGTGTACTGAACACAAGAACTCCACTCAATAGAATAGATGACAACCAATGTCACTATCATACATGTGTACTGGACACAAGAACTCCACTCAATAGAATACCTGATAACCAATGTCACTATCATACATGTCTACTGGACACAAGAGCTCCACTCAGTAGAAAAGATGACAACCAATGTCACTATCATACATGCGTACTGGACACAAGAACTCCACTCAATAGAATACCTGAGAAGCAATGTCACTGTCATACATGTGTACTGGACACAAGAACTCCACTCAATAAAATACCTGAGAAGCAATGTCACTATCATACATGTGTACTGGACACAAGAACTTCACTCAATAGAATACCTGAGAAGCAATGTCACTATCATACATGCGTACTGGACACAAGAACTCCACTCAATAGAATACCTAAGAACCAATATCACTATCATACATGTGTACTGGACACAAGAACTCCACTCAATAGAATAAATGACAACCAATGTCACCATCATACATGTGTACTGGACACAAGAAATCCACTCAATAGAATAGATGACAACTATGTCACTATTATACATGTGTACTGGACACAAGAACTCCACTCAATAGAATAGATGATAACCAATGTCACTATCATATATGTGTACTGGACACTAGAGCTTCACTCAATAGAATACCTGACAATCAATGTCACCATCATACATGTGTACTGGACACAAGAAATCCAATCAATAGAATAGATGACAACCATGTCACTATCATACATGTGTACTGGACACAAGAACTCCACTCAATAGAATACCTGACTAGCAATGTAACTATCATACATGTGTACTGGACACAAGAACTCCACTCAATAGAATACCCGAGAACCAATGTCACCATCATACATGTGTACTGGACACAAGAACTCAACTCAATAGAATTCTTGATAACTAATGTCACTATCATACAAGTGTACTGAACACAAGAGATCTACTCAATAGAATACCTGAGAAGCAATGTCACTATCATACATGTGTACTCGACACAAAAACTCCTCTCAATAGAATACCTGATAACCAATGTCACTATCATACAAGTGTACTGGACACAAGAACTCCACTCAATAGAATAGATGATAACCAATGTCACTATCATACATGTATACTGGACACAAGAACTCCACTCAATGTAATACAGTATGGGGTAATTCAAATGAAAAAAATTAGCAAAGCTGGCACATCTCCAAAAAAGAGCTTTTGAATTAATATCAATCCGAAAGAAAGCAAGGAAAATTTAGCTAGTAAGTTAAAAATACTACCCATTAAAGACCGAATCTGTTTAAGAAAAGCCAAAGTAATGTACAGGATAGCCAATAATAGTGCTCCTGAATATTTACAATCACTATTCAAGTATAGGCTACCTGGAAATACTCCCCACCTGCGATCAATGTCTACCAAACATTACAAAATTCCAAAACAAAATAAGGAATTATTTAAAAAAAAGTTTCCAATACTCTGGGACTTTGCTCTGGAATAGTATTCCAGTTGAGATTAGAAATGCCCACTCTATTTCCTCTTTCCAAACCCAGTATATACAATGACTTCAGAGATGCAGCAAAAATAAATAAATTCCTTTCAATGAGGGCCTCAAGGTAGATTAATTCTTAGCTAATTGAGTTACCCTCTTTAACTAAAGTCATAATAAAACAGAATACCAGAGAAGTAATGTCACTATCATACATTTGTACTGGACACAAGAACTCTACTCAATAGAATAGATGACAACTATATCACTATCATACATGTGTACTGGACACAAGAACTCCAGTCATTAGAATACCTAATAACCAACGTCACTATTATACATGTGTACTGGACACAAGAACTCCACTCAATAGAATAGATGACAACAATGTCACTATCATACATGTGTACTGGACACAAGAAATCCACTCAATAGAATAGATGACAACCAATGTCACTATCATACATGTGTACTTGACACAAGAATTCCACTCAATAGAATACCTGAGAAGCAATGTCACTATCATACATGTGTACTGGACAAAAGAGATCCACTGAATAGAATAGATAACAACCAATGTCACTATTGTACACGTGTATTGGGCAAAAGAACTCCACTCAATAGAATAGATGACAACCAATGTCACTATCATACATGTGTATTGGACACTAGAACTCCACTCAATAGAATACCTGAGAAGCAATGTCACTATCATACATGTGTACTGGACACAAGAACTCCACTCAATAGAATACCTGAGGAACAATGTCACTATCATACATGTGTACTGGACACAAGAACTCCACTCAATAGAATACCTAAGAAGCAATGTCACTATCATACATGTGTTCTGGACACAAGTACTCCACTCAATAAAATAGATGACAACCAATGTCACCATCATACATGTGTAATGGACACAAGAAATCCAATCAATAGAATAGATGACAAACATGTCACTATTATACATGTGTACTGGACACAAGAACTCCAGTCAATAGAATACCTGATAACCAATGTCACTACCATACATGTGTACTGGACGCAAGAACTCCACTCAATAGAATACCTGAGAAGCAATGTCACTATCATACATGTGTACTGGACACAAGAACTCCACTCAATAGAATACCTGAGAAGCAATGTCACTATCATACATTCATACTGGACACAAGAACTCCACTCAATAGAATACCTGAGAAGCAATGTCACTATCATACATGTGTACTGGACACAAGTACTCCACTCAATAGAATAGATGACAACCAATGTCACCCTCATACATGTGTACTGGAAACAAGAAATCCAATCAATAGAATAGATGACAAACATGTCACTATTATACATGTGTACTGGACACAAGAACTCCAGTCAATAGAATACCTGATAACCAATGTCACTACCATACATGTGTACTGGACGCAAGAACTCCACTCAATAGAATACCTGAGAAGCAATGTCACTATCATACATGCGTACTGGACACAAGAACTCCACACAATAGAATAGATGACAACCAATGTCACCATCATACATGTGTACTGGACACAAGAACTCCACTCAATAGAATAGATTAAACCAATGACACTATCATACATGTGTACTGGACACAAGAACTCCACTCAATAGCATACCTGAGAAGCAATGTCACTATCATACATGTGTACTGGACACAAGAACTCCACTCAATGGAATAGATGACAACCAATGTCACCAATATACATGTGTACTGGACACAAGAAATCCAATCAATAGAATAGATTAAACCAATGTCACTATCATACAGGCGTACTGGACACAAGAACTCCACTCAATAGAATACCTGAGAAGCAATGTCACTATCATACATGTGTACTGGACACAAGAACTCACTCAATAAAATACCTGAGAAGCAATGTCACTATCATACATGTGTACTGGACACAAGAACTTCACTCAATAGAATACCTGAGAAATAACGTCACTATCATACATGCGTACTGGACACAAGAACTCCACTCAATAGAATACCTGAGAACCAATATCACTATCATACATGTGTACTGGACACAAGAACTCCACTCAATAGAATATATGACAACCAATGTCACCATCATACATATGTACTGGATACAAGAAATCCAATCAATAGAATAGATGACAACTATGTCACTACCATACAAGTGTACTGGACGCAAGAACTCCACTCAATAGAATACCTGAGAAGCAATGTCACTATCATACATGTGTACTGGACACAAGAAGTCCACTCAATAGAATAGATGACAACCAATGTCACCATCATACATGTGTACTGGACACAAGAACTCCACTCAATAGAATACCTGAGAAGCAATGTCACTATCATACATGTGTACTGGACACAAGAAGTCCACTCAATAGAATAGATGACAACCAATGTCACCATCATACATGTGTACTGGACACAAGAACTCCACTCAATAGAATACCTGAGAAGCAATGTCACTATCATACATGTGTACTGGACACAAGAAGTCCACTCAATAGAATAGATGACAACCAATGTCACCATCATACATGTGTACTGGACACAAGCACTCAACTCAATAGAATAGATGACAACCAATGTCACTACCATACATGTGTACTGGACACAAGAACTCCACTCAATAGAATACCTGAGAAGAAATGTCACTATCATACATGTGTATTGGACACAAGAACTCCACTCAATAGAATACCTGATAAGCAATGTCACTATCATACATGTGTACTGGACACACAAGAACTCCACTCAATAGAATACCTGAGAAGCAATGTCACTATCATAAATGTGTACTGGACACAAGAACTCCACTCAATAGAATAGATGACAACCAATGTCACTATCATACATGTGTACTGGACACAAGAACTCCACTCAATAGAATAGATGACAACCAATGTCACCATCATACATGTGTACTGGACACAAGCACTCAACTCAATAGAATAGATGACAACCAATGTCACTACCATACATGTGTACTGGACACAAGAACTCCACTCAATAGAATACCTGAGAAGAAATGTCACTATCATACATGTGTATTGGACACAAGAACTCCACTCAATAGAATACCTGATAAGCAATGTCACTATCATACATGTGTACTGGACACACAAGAACTCCACTCAATAGAATACCTGAGAAGCAATGTCACTATCATACATGTGTACTGGACACAAGAACTCAAATCAATAGAATAGATGACAACCAATGTCACTATCATACATATGTATTGGACACAAGAACTCCAGTTAATAGAATACCTGATAACCGATGTCTAGACATCAGAGGATTGGCTTCTTTGCATCTACTGGCAACACTTGTGATAGCTAACGTACTTGTGAACAATGTCCACATACTTCATGTACATGAAATAATAAAATCAGCCTAATGAATTTTATTAGGTGTTTTAAAATCAAACCATTCACAGGAAATCTTCCCTGGCATTGACAGGTAAATTTGTCACTCACTCAATTACCTAAACAAGTTTGAGCAAGCATTTGAGTGCACTTTGCTGTGTTTGAAAATTTTCCATCAGCAACTTCATCCCTCCAAATATTATTACAATGTTCTTTACCACCACTTTGTCTAACAATGAGAATCTTATCCATCATGCCTCTTTTGATAATCTAGCAATTTTTACTCCTAGGATTGATCACAATTATGTCATGAATGAGATCTATATCTGCATGTTGATGATCACACTTGATGCTTGATATGTGAGATCATGTCATCAAGGTCATCCATCATGTCTCTTTTGATAATCTAGGATTGATCACAATTATGTCATGGATGAGATCTATATCTGCATGTTGATGATCACACTTGATGCTTGGTATGTGAGATCATGTCATCAAGGTCATCCATCATGTCTCTTTTGATAATCTAGGATTGATCACAATTATGTCATGGATGAGATCTATATCTGCATGTTGATGATCACACTTGATGCTTGGTATGTGAGATCATGTCATCAAGGTCATCCATCATGTCTCTTTTGATAATCTAGGATTGATCACAATTATGTCATGGATGAGATCTATATCTGCGTGTTGATGATCACACTTGATGCTTGGTATGTGAGATCATGTCATCAAGGTCATCCATCATGTCTCTTTTGATAATCTAGGATTGATCACAATTATGTCATGGATGAGATCTATATCTGCATGTTGATGATCACACTTGATACTTGGTATGTGAGATCATGTCATCAAGGTCATCCATCATGTCTCTTGATAATCTAGGATTGATCACAATTATGTCATGGATGAGATCTATATCTGCATGTTGATGAGCGCACTTGATGCTTGGTATGTGAGATCATGTCATCAACATGCTGCATTGACATGATCTATCAGTGCTTCCCAGGTTTTGGCCTATTGTTAGAATCAAGCGTTATATCGTTATATTCCAGGCCAACAATAATTGTATTCTGGGATGTGTTTTTCATCAGATATGTACTCCATGGTGTCCCAGTTAGTTTCAATAAATGCAACAGTGACATTATCAACAACTTTTTAAATATCCACATTTGTGTTTCCCAGTGGACCTGGAACCAGAGGCTTCCACAAACATGAACTTGTTTGTACCAAATCAAAGACAGTGATTACAATTGTACTATATAATGTTTGAACCTAAATTGGATTTGCAGAAAACACAGCTGTACATGTATTAGAACCACAATTCTGTGCATATTTTCCAAAAGAACCACCACATCAGAATTCTTGGAATAAACAGTTAAACCCTCAACTGAACAGTGATCAGTAAAATCTACCTTACAAAAGCATGCAAACTTTATGTCTGTGTAATTAAGATATTAATAAAAACTAAATAAAAAAAAAATCTGGAATTATAATTCTGAAGCTATTTATGACAGAAACATTTTGTATTGAGAGTAAACATACAGGTATATGTATGATGGTTAATCTTAGAGCACCAAGGGTGAGAGGCTCCTAGAAAGGGTAAAAACAAATGAGCAAGTTGCAATATATGGGTAATCAATGTATATTTTTTTAAATAAAGGTGATCTATTTGTTGTGGTTCTCTCTTTTATATTTCCCCACCAAGCCAAGGGTAACTTCAAAATGAGTAGACCCTGTCCACTCAAAACAATCAACTGCTCAAAGATTGTTTTGATGCATATTGGAGATTTATGGGTGTCTAGATGATAATTGTTCATACTATAATTTCTGGGATTTCTTTGATAGGTGTGTTAGGAAATAAAAGGCAGCCATCTGGATTTTGTAAAAGAGCACAGGATGTACTGAACATGTTGCACCCACAATCAATATTTATTGTCTACAAAGAGGTTTATTACCTGTAAAACAATAACCATGGTACATAATGCCTAAGGGAAAGGGGTTTGTTTCGTTTTGAATTAACTAATCCATACCTACTCTCTGATGTATTTTTTAATGATATAAAGCAGGGGTCACAGTTTCTAATCAAAACCATAACTGTCACTGTGACACCTGCTTGAAGTGGTTTCATGTGTAATGATGTCTACACTAACACCAAGGGAAGTTCATGATCACATTAAATAATTGGCGACCAAATGAAGTGAACTTTGTATCAGTTAAATTAATGGCAAACACACTATGAATTTTAGTTTAAAATGATTCAGTAGATCCTCTTAGTGTTTAAAAGCATAAATTGTAGAAAAATATATAGCTGAGCAACATCTAAAAAATTAAAAGGCATTTACATATTATATTTGCCAAAGAAAAGGTTGTGTCTGAAAACAAAACATGTCTGAAAGCATACCGTAAATAAGGTATATAATTTTAGTTGAATCAACACTAGAGTATAGCTCATCTATATGAGAGACTTATTGTGTTAAAAATATACAATCCATCGAAAGGATTCAGTGCCTTGCTGCATGATTTGTTCAAAAGGAATTTAGATCTCTTGATCAAGGCTGTGTATCCAGGATGCTAACAACATTTTCTTTTCTGATGATCTCACAAGGGTCTGCAAAAAAATGTTTGCATCATTGCTCAAGCCTACATATGAAACTGCAGAAGGAGAAAAGAAAGTAGTCGAAATGGAGATGATGGGTACAAATGATGAACCAAGCCCAAATGTAGAATAATTGCCTGAACAGATGGAGAGATTCCAAATACTTGATGAAGACATCAGAGCAGATACTGAGAATCTTCCACAACCATCACTAACAATGTAAAAGTGAATGTCAAAACAGATCCGCAAAATTTTAATGAAGAATATCAACAGCAGATCTTTGCAAATCTTTTATGGGCCATTCTTAAGATTCCTCCCAAATGAAAAAGAGTACTTGAACACATCAAAGATGAATGGACCAAGTTGGAATACTGGAAAATTACTAAGGTTAAGCAAGCCTGTTGCTTAATTTTTATAACAGTTTGCTTAAAATATTTGAAGAAAGCAACGTTGATGAAAGCAACAAAATAATGCCAGCATTTATGCTATAGGTAGATAAATAAAGACTTAGAAAATGACTTCACGCATGTCAACTTCAATCCAAACCTGGACCATCAGATGAATTTCAACCTGCTGATCCATACAATAAGTCACCATCATTTTTATGTGGCAAGTCTAATACATGACTTGTGCAATTAACCTCAGCTAAACGATGAGATCCAGAAAAATGTGGAAATGAAGATGAATTAGTAATTAGTAAAATTACTGTCAATAAAACTACATTAATTGCTAAGGCTTATTTAACACCACCTATCATCAGGAGAATATATAGTGAATTTGAGTCAAGGTGATATAAAGTGATGGCTAAGAAAACTTCCAACTATTAATTTTAACATCTGGCATGCAACTTAAGCAGATAATGACTACTGACAGTTCTGATATAGAAACACTAGCATAATGCCTTTTGTAATTACTCTTTAATTTGATTTCACAATAGCCTTTACTTGTTTTCATTTTCTACAATTCAACCAATTTCTACTCTCAATATCAAAAAGATGTAACTATTTGGGTCTGGTGAACCAAAAGTTAAAACAACTTGCAACAGCTACTAAAATGTTAAAGCAGGCTGCCCTATGGCTACTAGCTTTCATAGCCACTTAGTGTGTATTTGTTACAGATGTACTGTATGACACGCTGGTCATCAAATTTACCAGGTTCTCCTTATTCTTGTGCCATAGCTCCAACTCAAGAAGAAGATCTTGCTGTATAACAGACCTGGAGATGTATGCTTCAACTGAAAGAAGGATGTTATTACGCTCGTTCTTCTGCAATACAGAAAGACATGTTAGAGTTAATTAATGACATGATTGGAGATCAAAGGAAGGAAAACAGCATATTTATTACCAGTAAAAAAAAAATAACACGAGATAACACTTTTGCAAGTAATACATAGCATTTCAAGGATTTTTCGATGCATTCAAAATTACTACAAGGCAGAGGTCATTGGATTTTAAATAATCTCCACCGAGATGAAAATTTATTAATTACATCCTGAAATTAATCAAAATATATATATATATATATATATATATATATATATATATATATATATATATATATATATATATATATATATATATATATATATCTATATGCCTTGTAAAACTGTATAGTACTGTAAAGTGAAACATTTACTTGAGTGGATTCTTAATTATTCTAGCAAGTTTAATTAACATTAGATAAATAATTAATGTCTGCTGCAAATGACTTCAACACAAATGTAAAGGGATGAAACTCGTGCATCAATTTAGAGAAAGTTTAGGCTTATAACCAGATCTGTTCATTAAAATTACTACTGGTACTGTTCCAATTTATATCACTGACATTGTTTAGAATTTCTTTAGAACATGTAGGTGCAATTTTTTTCTTCAAGAAATGAAGTGTAAGGTGAATATTCTGTTTGCAGAGCAGTCAAAATATATCATCTTATGGTTGTTGTTGTTGTGCTTAACGCCATTTTTCAGCACACGATAGGCTATTCATGGCGGCCAGTAAGAACCACCGACCCACGAGAAGCTACTGGCAAACTTTCTCACATATCCACATTCGACGAATCTTAGACTCGAACACACACAGACAGAGGTGAGATGGCAGTGATCTGTAACGGACAGCGCTTTAGACCACTCGGCCACTCGGGGCCCCCTATCATCTTATGGTAAAAATACTATACTGTGCAAATTTATTTTTTAAAAGAAATCTTTACTGCATTAAATTTTGATAATAATCATCATGTACACATGGAGTTTATAATGTCCTTTGGTTCTTGCTATGTTTTGATCTAACTCTACTGTGACTAAATGGGTGGTAAGCAACATCATTTTAATTCAGATCACACTACAAAATGGCCATAATTATAGCTTTCCAGTCAGAGAATAAGACCCATCCAATCTGATGTAAAGATTTTCATGATGGCTATCAAAAGAGATATTTTAGAGATTAGATCAGCATTGTTGAAATTTAGAATTAATATGTAGTAACCTGTTATTACTGGACTACTATCTCTTTTCCTGGATCTAAGTCCCAGTCAAATATTCCCTGCTCCAATTAGTAACTGGAGGATAATTATCAATAATAACAATTGCATATATGCCATCCCCTCGCGCGGAAAAATGTGTAATCCAAGTGGACAAAGAGAGTTATCTGAGAAGAAAAAGAGTAATTCACATATAACATGATACAAATTCAATCAGCATATGAACAAAATGATTTGCTTTACCCCTATTATCTTTTAACATCAACTACTGCTTCAAGTTTTCATATGAAGTACTTTTAGATTTTAAAAACAACATACTCTCATGTTGCATTTCAAAACATTTTGTACCAGCTGGGACTATGAATGTTTTGCACACCAGCAAAACACTAAGTACTAGATTACTGAGCCTGGATCTGAATTCAGTTTTAATTTTGCTAACAATACAGAATAATCTCTCACTGCCAGCATTAGAATGGTAAAGAACCAATATTCCTTTAGTTACCTGACAAAGAAAAGTAAATTTATATCTTCCAGTTATTTGGTCATTTAGCTGCGAAATAAAATGCAAATAATAAATTCTGTCATTGTCCGGTAGAATGCCAACTTGGTCTTTCAGGCGTTTTTCTAATTTATTGGCAGCCTTTCATGCAGCAGGGTGTATCAAATGACAGAGACAACCTGTGATGTACATCAAGACATTTTTCAAATAAAGAATGCATCTTCTTTATGAATTCCAGTTATCACTGGCGCATTATCAGCTGAAAACCCCATACAGTTCTGCCAATTTATATAATGTTAATCCAAAGCATTATCATGCAAATCAAAATTGTTTTCTTCAGTGGAATTTACTGTTAATTCGGGTAATGAAATGAGAGCACTTTGACTGTCATTTTCGTTGTCAAAGTCTCTTACACAGACTATGTACAACTTTTTGTCATCATAATTATTTTTTTCATCAGTGGCAATACTAACAACCCAATTTTCATGGCTTCTGCAATCTTAAGTAAAGTATCTTTAGCCAAACACCCAACAATATTAGATGATTTTGCACATGCATGTATTTTGCAATTTTGGAACCAGGAAACATCTGTTTAAACAAAGTTCCAATATAGTCTTCTACCGCTAGAGGCATGTTCTATTAAGAATGAGGTAAATAACACATCTGCATTTATAACATACATGTCCACAATTGAGTTTTGTTGTAAAAAAAAAGTTACACAAGTACTGGAGTCAGTATAATTCAAACTTTCTTAAGTTCTCAATTAAAGCTCCACATCAAATTTACCACCATGAATAATATTAAAATCCTTTGCACACAGCCTGCAATGGGCATGATCCTGCCCTAAAATAGAACGCTATGTTATGTATTCGTCTCTGAATCAGTCTTCATTTAATCCATCTGTGAAATTATTTGAAAACATTTTTTGCTTTAGGACACTAAATCAATTTGGATAAATCTGACCGACTTTTAGTGCCAAATATCCTACTGACTAGATCTGTACCAAATATGATATAAAAACAAAGAATCTGTGAGTAAATATCAAAAATTAGAAAAACTAGTCTGTTCTCTCCTCACTAAGCTATACAGTTGCTATAAATAGAATGTGAGGTCAAATGTTTGACAGGAGAAACCAGCATGTTGCTATAAATAGAACATACTGTTAGGAAAGTAAATGCAAGTCTACTGACAAGCATTCTCTAAAAACAAGAAAACAAATTATTTATTATTTTGGAAGGAGGATATACCGAAATCACATAATCCATATATGTTTATGTGTTTAGTGACAAAAAGTGTAATGATTACACCAAAATTGTTAATGATTGGCATGATTTAATTGCATTAGTTGGTTAATATATCAAATGTTTCCATAGGTCAAAATGTAACCATGTGATCAGGCTGAGTTGCATTTACTTTTGTATAACCTGTATGGAGAAACTACTTTATGCCAACTTTTGTAAACAGAGTCAAGTACAAAGTAACTAATGTAAACACAAGCATTCCAACTTGCCAGTTGAATAGCTGGATGATCACAAAACATGAATTAAATTTGCAAATATGAAAGATTCCCCAAAACCCAAACAATTTATATCTCTAAAAGAGTATAATCTCTTATGTAAACAACTATCTCCAAGCTGGGAAAATGGTTACAAATGAAATGAAAACTCTAGGCTTAAGTAAATGGATATAGAGATTGCAATAAAGGGGGCTTCAAAGACTAACATTATACAGACTGGTTGATTATCATTAGTAAAATTTAGTATTGTACTGACTTTTTCCATCCTTGCCAGTATGAGTGTACTGGTAATAGCCAAAATGCTGGATCATTTCTTTTAAAATTTCTCTGAGATGAACATTAAAAGTTGCATTTTGGCTATTACCAGTACACTCATGAACAGGGACACAGATACAATGAAATGTATGCAAGGGTTGGAGAGAACATATTAGCAAAAAATGTGTACAAGGATGAAGATGTGCCAAAAAAATTAATTATAAAGAAACAAATTGAGTGCCCTGAGATAACATTAAGTTCTTGAGAACTATAAAAGTCCATGACAGAGAAGATATTCTGAATGACAGACACAACCAATTTAACTGAAATCACAGTGATCATTTTGTATTAAAAACAACCAATGTAATGGAGATAACACTGATTATTTTGTGTTCAAAATCTCTAGTTACCATGTACTGCAGACCAGCATAAGGAAAAGAGATACCAATGCAATAATTCTTTATTTACAGAGGGCAATTTGTTTAATCAAGGACTATTATCCCTTAAAGTCCTATTAAAAAAGTATAATAATCTGCTTTATACAAACAATAATAGTAATTATACTTTATTTAAAGTATTATAGATACTAAATTCTATTGTAATGTACATGTATTTGTAATACATACATACTCATGACATCTCTTCCTTAATATTGTAGTATTTTCGGCACATTTTACATGCAGTGAAAGCATATTTCACTGGGGGCCCAGAGTTTTAAAGCACTGTCCGTTACGGATCACTGCCATCTCACCTCTGTCTGCATGTGTTCAAGTCTAAGATTCCATGAATGTGGTTATGTGAGAAAGCTTGCCAGTAGCTTATCGTGGGTCGGTGGATCTTTCTGAGGATTTCCCGGTTTCTTCCTCCACCATGTATAGCCTATTAAATGCTGAAAAATGGCATCAAGCTCTCACAACAACAACAACAACATATTTCACTCAACTGTACTAAGGCTTTACTTAACTCTTTACCTTATACAAGTGCCTTTGGATGCCTCTACTCCATTCACATGAAAGTGCCTTTAGAGGACTCTACATCATTTTCGTAGAAGTGCCTTTTGATGCCCACTGTAAAACAGCAGCCATTTTGAGCAAATTTTTTAAGTGCTACCTCCAGGGAAAATCCCCTATTAGATGCTACATTCAATGGTATGAATGACCATTACGTCAGCTCACATGGTTACTGTTTATGCTCTGGTCAAAATCTGCTATTTAAAGTAACTGGGTCATATTCTCCACTCTTCAAAATGGAGGTCACACATTTCATTCAGTACTCTTTTTACTTGACTTTTCATGATTATAATCGCAACTATGAAAGCTTCAATAACTTAAGTGAAGATTCTGATACTGATGTAGGAAGCCATTAGGTTTTATAAATTATCAAATTAAGATGATTTAGTGATGTAGACAGACAAAGAACTTGTAAATTTTCAGTATGAGAAATGGTAGCTATGGTTGGTCATGAAGCTTCACTGACTCGAGAGTGAATGAGTTCTCAAATTTTAAAGCACATACAAAATTCTTCTGTGTAAACTAATTATGCAGCTATAATGATCTGAGTTAACTCTTAAATATTTCCATACAAAAATATGTGTACCAAAAATATAAAATGGTTAAAATTGCTGTTAAATGTAACATACACTTCACTGCTTAACAGGCCTATGTGTATGGCATAGACTAAGTAACAGGCATTCTATTTATAGTGCACTGCACTGGGTAACTTTGCCACATGTGTATCGAACGGCTAAAAAAGCCATAAACTCTATGATTTAAAAGGTTAAATTGTTCCATTCTTGGTATCAGTGGATGAAGGTTTCCATGTTGACTTCAAATGGCATTGTATAGAATAAGGCCTGAATATACTCTGTAAATAATGCTTTTCAAGAATAATCATAAATTTCTTGGAGGAAAAAGCATGCTGACCTTTTCTGAATTTTAAAAATCCTGTCAGCCTGAGATCTGGTACAGATTCCCCAAACAGATGAACAATAATTTCTTGTTGAAAGAATATGTGAATTGTGGTAAAGAATGTAAGCTTTTGTAGGTAATGTTTCTTGATTCTGGTGACTATTACAATTCTGGATAAGTTCTTTAAAAATCATATCAATGCACTCATCCATACAAGTAATAATAATAGATCATGTATTAATACAATGACATATATATATATATATATATATATATATATATATATATATATATATATATATATATATATATATATAAAGAGAGAGAGAGAGAGAGAGAGAGAGAGAGAGAGATCACACTTTAATTATTTCCAATTAGGAACAACTATAGTATATATGATTAAAAGTATTTTCTTGAAAACCCCATGTTGACTGAGAAGTAGTGACAACATGTAATATCTAATCAGTTAGTTTATTTGGTGCAAATTAACACCATATTTCAACACATGATAACTGAAGGAAGAACCACCAACCCATGGAATGCTTTGGCAAGCTTAATCACATGCCCACATTGGCTTCAATGAGACCAAAACTCACACAGACATAGGTGATATCAAAGTGATCTGTAATGAAAAGTGCTTTAGACCACTTGGCCAAATGAGGCCCTTTTTATACAGGACCAATTTAATATCATAAGAAAACTTTAACTACCCCTATGTCTGCCTCACATATATCAAAGGATCATAACAAGATTTTCAATTTAGCTACCATGATGGCCATAGTGTAGGTATTTAGAACCAGCTACATATCATATCAAGCTTTTCACAGTAATGGCCACCACTGCCATAAAAATGGTGGTCCAGTTAGCAACATTTTCATTTAGGACTATACATCCTAAGAAGTCCTTCAACGGAAACCTCATTTTAATATTATCATCCAAACAGGCATGAAAGTGGCTGCCATGGTTCAACGAAAACCTCATTTTGATATTATCATCCAAACAGGCATGAAATTGGCTGCCATGGTTCAACGAAAACCTCATTTTGATATTATCATCCAAACAGGCATGAAATTGGCTGCCATGGTTCAACGAAAACCTCATTTTGATATTATCATCCAAACAGGCATGAAATTGGCTGCCATGGTTCAACGAAAACCTCATTTTGATATTATCATCCAAACAGGCATGAAATTGACTACCATGGTTGACCTAATGGATGCCAAATTGGCAAATTTCCTTCGGGACATATAGGACATCATAAGTCATTTTATTTAGAACCATCTAAACATCATGAGAAAACCCCTACTACTAGGATCATCCATTCATAAGGAGTGGCAGTAAGATTTTCAAGATTGCCATAAGGTGGTCATAACAGATGTCAAATCAGCACCATTTTTATTTAGGACCAACTAAATATCCTAACAAGACTGAGTAAAAGTCTATGTTGATAGGACCATTATTTAGAATGAGTATTGATAACATGATTTCCAGGGGGATGGGTGGCACTATTTTCACCAGCCATTAAGGAGGAGTGGTGATTTTGAAGATGGCCACAATATTGACCCTATTGGATATCCAATTGATGCTATTTTGACATATAACCAAGTAAATATAAGTTTTTTGGAGAAAATCCTATGTCTGTATGACCAGCTGTATCATGATTTTGAAAATGTCCACTAAACTCAAGGTCAGTCAGATCAACAACAGTTTTAATAAGGACCAACTACACATTATAAAAACCTCTTCTGGTTAAAAAACAAGGTGACTTAATTGTCCATAGAGAAGTAGTGGTAAGAATAAGATTTTCAAGAATGCTGCTGTGGCAGCCATACTGGATGTCTGAGCAGCACAATTTTTATTTAGAACAACTAGGCATTGGAACAAATATCTGTGTGATAACTATTCTCCAAGTACATTATTAGGAGGTATAGCAGTATAGCAATAACAAACTTACATGTGCTAATGGAAGGACTACAGGCCTTTATATAACCTCTTTTATGACCAGTAAAACTAAAGGCCTTTTGATTATAAAACATCTTCAAAAGAACTGATCTGAGCAGCTGGCTAGATGAATTTCTAAGAATTAGGGAAGAAAAGTAATTACCTTTTGTTGTTCAGTGCTGATATTGTTTGAAATAGGCGGTAGTTTTTTTGATGACTGAAATAAAAATGAGGACATTAGAAATTTCAAGAAAAGTTATATAACAGACGAGTGCATAAAAAAATTAAAATTTTGCTTATTGAATTAATTATAACTGGTAAACATAGCTGCATGTCCCTCTTAAACCTTTGCTTTTCAGCACATGTAAAATTATAAGCAATGAAATGGTCCCTTACAATTGTAATACTTATAGGTCTATACCAACTACAGTATGCCATGCAGTAAAAAGCCTATGCCATGAGTATATCTGTGCATTATCTCCCCTGAAAAGGATAATGCCACTGCTACACAACCATAGGTACAGAATGTGAACAATTAGAGATCACTCATCTTAATGACATCAGCCTTACAGTCAAATGCAGAAGCAGAAAACCAAGTAATCATGGTAAATAGGATGCTTTCACTCAAATTCTCTTTCAATTTTGAGGATTTATTGAATTTTACAAATTAGCAGCTATATTTGATGGTAAATCAGCATCATTTGAAGGATAATTAAAATAATTTAATATCTTTCTTATAAATGTGGATAAATAATTTTGGTTAATTTTTTTTAGAAATCATATAAAGTTTTTTTTCTCATAAGAGCAGTCAGTTTGATGGTGAATCTGCATCATTAGAACAATGAGAATGTTCAAGACACCAATCTGTTGAATTAGGTCCAGTTCTCTGAAGCTCTTTTTAACAAGTCTATTCAGGGTATTTCACAACAGTGACTGTACCAAAAGACTGCATCACCTTTATATAATCTTCTGATGTGAATGAGAAACTCTTTGTGTTGTAATCAGAATGGCTTCAGTTTTATCATCATTCATCTGCAGCTTGTTACATATCATCCATAGTTTCACATCAGAAATGCACCTCTCTACACTTTGGATGGTAGCTTCAACTTCAGATGGCTGGCTAGATTTGTATATTTGGGTGTCATCAGCATACAATTGGTGAGACACTGGATGATGATCTATGACACTTGAGAGCAGTTGAATATACAGAATGAAGAGAACAGGTCAAATAAAAGACCCCTGTGGAACACCACAGCATAGATCAACTGGGCTTGAGTGTTTTCCATTTGTGGACACAATTTGTGTCTTGTTGACCAAGTAGGACTTGAATGATAGTAAGGTCATATCATGAATGCCAAATACATGCTGGAGACGGTGAAGTAATATATCATGGTCTATTGTGTCAAATACTGCAGACAAGCCAAGGTGGCTGAGAACTGTAATCTCTCCATTATCCAAAGCAGACAAGTCAAGGAGAGTGAGGACTTTAGTCTTAACCCCATCCAAGCAGCAAGGTCACTCACTACTTTCAGAAGACCAGTTTCAGTACTGTGGCAAGGGCGATATGCAGACCGTACATTTCTAAAAAAAACTGTTTAAATTTAGATGAAATACAATTTGGGATAGAGCAACATTTTCTAAGAATTTTTACATGAATGGGAGATTATGGGCGTCAGTTCTTTAGAATATTATGGTCGAGTGTTGGTTTCTTCAGGAGAGGCTTTACAATGGCAGTTAAGTAAAATAATGGGAATTCCCAGATGAGAGAGACGTATTAAAAACTTCAGTTAGTGAAGGAAATATTGGATGCAAGCACTCTAGCAGCAGTGACGTTGGAATTTGATCTGGTTCACATTACTTAAGTGCACTCTTCATCACAATTCTATGTACTAAATCCATAGAGACAGGTTCAAAAGCTGCTAACAGTTGCCACTGAAATTCTGTATCACAACTGTATGGTGACGACAAGTCAACTGAAATTGTGTATATATCAGCAGATAAAGTTTTGCAATTACTTGTGATATGCTTAACTACAGATTCCTGTGGATCAATTAGCCTGGAGTGTTTTCCATTTGTGGACACAATTTGTGTCCTGTTGACCAAGTAGGACTTGAACTAAAGTAAGGCTGTATCATGAATGCCAAATACATGCTGGAGACAGTATAGTAATATATCATGGTCTATTGTGTCAAATGCTGCAGACAAGCCAAGGAGGCTGAGAACTGTAATCTCTCCATTATCCAAAGCAGTGAGAAGGTCATTAACTACTTTCAGAAGAGTAGTTTCAGTACTGTGGCAAGGGAGATATGCAGACATACACATTGCGAAAATCACTCACAATTTAATGAGCAGCCTATAAATACAGCTGAAAATGGTGAGAAATATGAACTTTCAATTCAGAAGCAATTATCATATCTAATAAAAAAAAAAGAAAATGTTCATTTCCTGTATAATATATTTCAACTTCTGGTACAACACAAATATCTTATGGCTTCATTACTCATTTGTACTACAGGCAATATATATCAAATATTCATATATGAAAAGAGCATACCATATTTACTGCATGATTTCGGACACAATTGGAGGGGAATATAATATTTAAATGCCTTGTAATTTTTTAGACATTGCTCCGCTATAATTATTTTTACAATTTATGTTTTCTGGCACAATCTATCAAGATTTGCCAAGTCGTTTTAAAGTAAAATTCACAGTGTGTTTGCTGTTAATTTAACTGATACAAAGTTCACTTCATTTGCTCGCCAAATATTTAATGTAATCACAAACTTCCATGGATTGGTTGTTAGTGACATCATCGTTACATATGAAACCACCTCAAGCAGGTGTGACAGTTTTATAGCTTTGATTAGAAACCACAACCCCTGCTTTATATTATTAAAAAATATATACGAAAGACATATTAGCAAATGTATTAAATGTATTAGCAAATTCAATGGCATCGTGCACTGATTAATCTAACTGATTTAAATTTAAAGGTGAGAGAGATAAATACCGCCTCTTCTTCTTCTTTGACCAGCCCAAAATTCTCCAAAGCCTGTAGCAAAAAAAAGAATAATAATTATTTGATTATCTACCAAATATATATATATAAAAAGGCAAATTTTGTTCAAAACAAATGACAACATAACTCTTGAGTTAAAGTAACTATTCTCTGTCATTAGGCATGCATTAAGACTTGATTTTCTGACATAAAAATAGCATTAGTGCATCTTCAGGTATTGCAATACTTTAAAAGCACTTACAGTATGAAACAAGAGTTCCTCAAAGTGAGAATGCACAACATTTTTATATAATTTCCTGGAATTCAATATATGACCATTGCTTTAGGTACTTAATACTGAATCCCTCTTGCATTACTTTTTAAACACAAATTAAAGAATCCCTCAACTAGATTGACAGCAAAGAATTTTCTAGAAATTCAAGACAAGACTATTACTTATATTTAATATCCAATTGTTGAAATGATCTCCAATATTCTTGAGTGATAAGAATTTCTTTGCAACTGTGGCAACCATATTGATTTTAAGACAAACTAGATACCATTAGAAGAATTTTAGTGAAAACCCCATGCTAACATCACCATCCGTTTAGGAGAATAAGTGATAAGATTTACAATATGTTCATTATGGCAACCATATTTGAGGTCAAATTGGTAATATTTTCATTCAGGATAAACAAGATATCATGATTAATCTTCTGGTAAAAACCCCATGTTTACTTGACTTTCTATTGAAGAAGTAGAAATATCAAGATGGCTACCACAGTGGTCACATTTGGGATTGGATTACCACCATTTGCATTTAGTACCAATTAGACATTACAAGATTTTTCATGACATGACTTTCAATCTAGGATGAATAAGTGATAAAATTATCAAGATGGCTACTGCAGTCGTCATTTTGGATATCTGAGTGGAACCATCGTATTTCGTAACAACTACACATCATATGAAGTCAGTTACTGAAAACCCCATGTTAATATCATCATGAGTACTAAAAAGATTTTCAAGGTGGCCATAACAGATGTCCAAGCAGCAGTACTTTTAAGTCTAAGTCAAGTATGGGTTGTGTGCCAATTCATGCCAATTCTCCAATTACTTATGGAGGCTTATAAATATTTGTGTTAAATGAACAGAGGATGGACAAGAAAAAACAGGTCATCCACAGCTTTCCTGGTCTACGACTAATTCAGATCAAAAAATAACTGCAACAGTGTCTACAATATGACCTCCAAATAAAAAATGAAGTGAGGCTTTTCCAGAAATGAAAAATGTGGGGCCTAATGGACCCTACCAAGTTAAAAAAAATGGAGTAATTTTCATCAAAAGTTACAAGTCTGTATGAGAGTTAGTACAGTAATTGAAATACATATCATTATCACAGTAATTTGTGTCATGGATTGAAACATTTCTGCCATGAATATTTGCTCTTCCAGCATTTTATGCTCTGAATCAGTCATTGTAGAATCAAGGACTGGTATAGTTTTCTAGTTTTCTTGTCTGGTGAAATAACGGTTGCCACTGTTTGGGTCAAGGTTATTTTTTGTTAATAAGAAAAATATTGGCAGTGACCAAGTCAAGGTATTGCACCTGTGGTCATTAGCAGCCTTGCAAGAATTCTGTACTAGGATTTGATTTCCTCATGCCCAAGTAATCATTGCCCTCTAAAATTTATTTTGGACATTTTGAGTTTATATTTTTTCTTTCCTATAAACTACTTTGGAAATACACACAGCAATCTTTTAATAAGATTTTACCATTTTACTTTATTTTTTTTCCATCAATAATGATGGATCATGTGGTCTCGATTGGTGACCAATTAGGATATTTCTGTCAGCCAATGAAATTGATTTTCTTATGCTTTTAGGGTAAAGAGTGCTTCTAATTAGTAATCATGGGATTTGCTTAATTCAGTCTAAAATCAATTCCAATGACCTTTTGTCCTCATTTTGAAGGATCTTTTTAACACAATCTGTGGACACCTTGAATGAAAACAAACCCCTTATTGGCTGATTTCCTAGAATGAATCCTGGAAGCCCCCAAAAAGTAAGGATGATGTGGTTTTCTCTGCTAGCATAACATGTTTGATGATGCTATGTCCTAAAGCAATGGTGTTTACTATAAAGTTTCTAATAAGTTTCAAAGTCTCTTGAAATATCTGACAATCTACTTTATAAAAGTGATGCGAGGACATATTAAATGCTGCAATATCTTTTGTCAACATTTGGTTTGGAACATGAATATGATGCAGTTCTAAAAATGTGTCTTGCACCATAGAGCAGAGAAGAAAGCTAAGATCTAACTGTTTAAAAGAATCCTGAATTTGAATCCTCTTCTCTGAAAAGCAATCAGCAGTTTTGAGTAATTGTAGTAATTGTTATAATTGTAGTACTTGTAGTAACTGTAGTAGTTGTAATAATTGTAGTAATTGTAATAATTGTAGTATTTGTAGTGATTGTAGTAGTTGTAATAATTGTAGTAATTGTAATAATTGTAGTAATTGTAGTAGTTGTAATAATTGTAATAATTGTAGTAATTGTAGTAGTTGTAATAATTGTAGTAATTGTAATAATTGTAGTAATTGTAGTAGTTGTAATAAGTGTAGTAATTGTAATAATTGTAGTAATTGTAGTAATAGCCAAAAGGAAGTATGATGTTCATCATCTGCATCCACCAAGCCCATAACTAACATGACATGAATGCAATAAACCTCTTCCACTAGCTTTGAAGATAATTCAGTCTGTTCCATAGTTTGGTCAGAATTCTGAAGTTATCCACTTTGTCAGTTGGTTTGTCTTTCTATGGCAAACCTTCTGTATTAGAAACGATTATACCCATAGGTGAAGATCAAGTGGAACTATCAATGGCTGTGTGCCAATACTGTACTAACTGGAGTAACCATGAAAATGAAAGCCAGCGATGTAACTGACAAGATGGGTAACAGGGGCTGTATTAATGAGAATATTCTCTGGCTGTGATGGTTATGGCCTGGTTATGGGTAGACAGGTATCAGTAAATACTAATGGATGATAACACTGGTTTGTGGCCCAATCCACTGTCTCTACTGACCACTAATCAAAAGGCTGAGATAACTGGCAGGCTGACTTGCTGAATGGCATGGCTAGGAATGAATGATATGGGAAAAGATATCTTCTATGTTAAAGAATGGCATAAATAAAGTGGGGGTGGGGGTGGAGTGAAATGCAAACCCTGCAGCTAATTAACTAGTTCTTTACAGTGAACTTCAAAAAAGAAGATAAAAAAGAGAATGAAATGAAAATAAAAACTGCAAGTCTCAAAAAAGTTAAGTTGCATTATATTGTGCAATTAGTGTAAATACTATTTAGTTTCACACAATACAAATTTGATGGATCTGAATTTGCCTCATTCTCAGCCCAGATCTATTTTATAAGTAACACTGCCCGAATGATCTGCCAAGATCGCATTGGAACTAAGTCCATGCTTGTAAAGGCAGCATCCAGTTTGTTTTTGAATTTCATAACTCCTTTGATTGAGCTGTTAATTTTGTGTTCAGTGCCTTAGCCCAATATTCATTTATATGTAGCACTTGGCAACTCTGTGATCAATGCTATCCACTTGAAACCTGTTCTGCTGTGGAATCCAAGAGGTTACACAAAATTATACAAGTCCAAGCCCACTCTAATTTAATATATGCCAAGTTTCTGAATTATCAAGAATCTGTCAGTTACCTCATCAACTGGATATCTGTAGTTTCACAAATGAATACACTTTTTTAGTCTCATAGTTGTAATACAAGAATATCTGCATTTTCTGATTGATAGACATGTATCAAACATAACAACTATGCATGTTGTGTGTTCTACATTCATTACCATAAACATAATAAAAGAAACATTTATCTTTTTTACATAACACAACAATAGGTGACAATTTTACTGCTTGGGAGCACCAAAATGATGTAATCTGATACATTTTGACCCAGATAAAAAAACCAATAAAATTTGTGCCACTTGAAGACATATAAACATAAAATACAGTAATTTTTACCATTTTGACTCTATGCTGGATGTTAGAGAGCTGATCCCTTAGCTTTTCCTGCTTGCGGATGTTCTTGCTGTTTTTGACATTATAAAGAACCTCCAATATTTGTCTGTCTTCAGATGCATTGATAAGGAAGGACCTGGAAAGTGGAACACTGAGATTCATATAAGAAATTATTCACATCAGTTAAAGAATGTTCAGGTCTAAAATTTCACACTTGCCTTCAACACTATTTTAACACATTTATTGATATTCTCAAAAGATGGACATTACTAGAGCATAGCATTTGGAGTCTTTTTAATATCGATGTTTTATTTACTCTGCTTATATCCAGATGACCAAAAGATAACTGTATATATCCCTGAATAACCTGGCAATTAGTGATTTTCTTTAAACACTGGTAATTTCTCCATGTGATGATTTTTCAAACAACAAAACTTTGGTTCAATTTTTTTGAGGTGGGTCAATCAACCTAGCAGAAAAGAATGTTACATCATTTGTTTGTGATTAATTTTGTATCCTTGCAAGAGTTATGTTTCCTAGTAATTTCCATCATTCCCAAACTTGTTTAGTTACAGCTGATACAATGCATTTTTTAAAATAGATATCAAGGCAAGCATCTTATTGCTTAACTGTTGGGTGTTTCTTTAATTATGTAAATGTATCGAGACAACTGCATTACATCACATGCATATGAATATAGCTGTAACCACATAATAGCAGAGATTACAATTGCTTATTAAAAGACATTTCAATGACTCAAAACATTTAGCCGGTGTAATGCTTTGTTTAGATGCCAATGCATCTCATACTTCTAAGCCAGCTAATTAACTTGTTCAAATTAAATAATTCATTTTTAATGATCAAGCATTTGAATTATCAGAGTTATAAATATTCATGCAATTTTTTTGTGTGTCTGTGTGTAATGTTTAAAAGCATAACAGTATGATGATAGCTATGAAATACTCATTAAAAGTTCAGTTAAAAATATAAAAGTTCAAAATTTCACAAAATCTTCAGAAGATAAACCCTTTCAAAGAACACAAGTCAGACAGGATAAAAAAAAAATGGTTGACAGTTTTGGAAATTAAATTTCACACCTGCAGTTATAATCAATGCACTGCAAGACTGAAGTCATGAAAACAAGAGCACATTAAATAGACAAATATTTGCATGTGCTTTCTGGAAATAGCTACCTCTCTAAACTTTATTCACATAGTGAAACTCAAGAGTCTGTACTGTACAGTGTTACCTAATGCTATCCTTATAAAAGAGAGTAATGTTTTAATATCATGGACTAGACTTCTATGCACCTGCTACATAAATGATGAAAATCTGTGCTAATTTGGAACATAAACATTGCTTACAGTGACTGATATGCACGAGTGATTTTTCTATGTAACTGGCATAAAAAGTTCTATTGTCTAATTTCACCATATTCAACTTAGTTCCAAGTCTATGATATTTGCTGTGTGCATACTAGTAATGTCAAAACTTCACATCTTGGATGCTGCAGCAGAACTAAGTCAATGCAGGTTCTAGTTGACCAACATTTTATTTATGCCAATATGTTTGTGATTACCCTTTACTTGATAGTGATGTTTCAGGAGGAGTGTGTGAAACACTCAAATTTTCCTCAAAATTTTCTGCATCTGAACTGCTGCTACATGGTGACTTGGTATCCAACTGGCCAAAACTGTGATCAGCTTTCCTCAAATTGTTCTGTATATCCCCATGAGAAACGAAATCTTGAAACTGGGCTTTTGGTTTTGTCCCCCTTGATGAGTTTAAATCCAATTCCAGATTACTGCCCCCATTTATAGATCTTTTCATCTTTGTTGACTCTGGCTGGCTTGCTTGCTCATTGCTCTTCCTTCTGTTCATTACAGGGTTCTTTATGACATTGTCTAGTTTGGGGTCAGGCTCACTCTTGGATTTGGGGATCTTGGGAACTCCTTTGGAAGAGTGTTTGGAAAATGACACTCTGTTTCTTCTCCCTAACATATAATATAAAGAAAATGCATAATTTTTTCCATGTGCCAAATTAATTTTAACATTCAAGATGGGAGCCTAAGCATCTTTACCTAGGGTGATGACTTTATCAATTTTGGTCTGCAAAGAAGTTTTCATGTCAGGTCAAAAGTGAGGTGATCTAGAAAGAATAAAACAAGCAAGGAGAAACAAATATCAAGGCCCATTTTTTTGTTACAAAATTTAAAACTTATCAACATCAAATGCATTTGTACAGCAGAAGATCACATTTCTTAATTTCTGCAACAAATTCTTGCTTTACATAATTAATTTTAGAATCAGACTACAGCATGTTTTCTACTATTTTGTACAACGTTCAGGACCGGGATATTTCAGTAGACGAGAAAAAAAATAAGACCAAACCATGCTATGATCAGAAACAGCAAAGTATATGATGCAAGAAAAGTTAATATTTATTGAAGCAATTAATAAATCCATGATCCAAGAGCCTGTTATTATTATAAGCTTCCCTAACCATGAGCTGACTGCAGGTATAGTGTAAATTCCAAAATTTTTGCAAACAACATATTACATAGCTAATTTTTTTTTTAATTTGTAGATTATATGCAAAGAATATTATTTGCAGGCAAGCATGTTCAGTTGGTTCTGAGTTCTAGATACAGCCTTGATTCTGACCATAGAAGATTCCATATTCTGATGGAAATTTCTATTAAGATGATCCTCAATCTGATCCTCTAATTATGTCATTGGTTTTTATACTAGGGTTGTTTATATTAGAATTATTCATTCTTACCTTAACATCTTCAGTGGAATCAGTCTTTTAGTTTTTAGTTCAGATTTTAATTTAAGTTAATTTAGTTTAGATTTTAATTTAAGAGTATTTGAATTATTGTTTTTTTTTTTTGGTGCTTTTTCAATTTAAAACTAAATACATTATTTTGGAATTATTATGAATTCATTTATAGACATTTTTGATTTTATCTTTGTGATGCATGCAGATATTTAGCACATCAACTCTGTTCAAGGCTATTAGTACATCAGCACTTACAAGGTTATAATTCATTCTGAACACCACTAGAATTCATTGGGAATACTCTATACTTTTGGGCTTATGATAGAACAGTTTGAACCATTTGAGATTTTATTTCACAATACTGTAAGTTCTTTTTAACATTTCACTTTGGATGCCAAGGAAATAAACTATTTGTGAATTTTACCAAACTTATAAGATTTTTCTCTCTTCTATGCTGCTTAGGTTTAAAATGATAGTCAAAACATTATGTTTATTGTTAAGTGGATACATTTCGTATATGGACCAAACTAAAGAAATCTTTCAACATAAGTAGACATGTGACGCTTTCTGCGAAACGGGTTTTGATTTGATAAAATACTTAGTAAGAACTATTTAAATGATCAAAAATGTGCACGGACGCAAAATTAAAACATTCGTTTGTGTTTACCATCATGTTGATATGTTATAGATTGTGTGAAATATGGACTTCTTTCATACATATGTATGTATAGGGCAAGATATACGAGAACGCCCTTCTCGCCATCGTTAAATTTTCTCAGCAATACACAGTACTTAGTGCCAGATTTAAGACAAATGAGGCCCCTTACTTGGGCCCTGAAGGGGGTACGTCCGGTAGGCCTACACAGGTAGTCAGGCATATATTCTCTGGAAATTTATGAGTGGTTAAAATAGCCACAAACTTTTGAAAAATTCATCGTATAATTTGTTTTTGTTGCCAAAAAGATGGCCACCCCCACACCACTGGCCAATTAGGGCCCTGTATTCAAGTTCACCTAAGCACATCGGTAAATCCGGCACTGACTGTACTTGCCCCATCCCGTTCCCTGCCTATTCTTGTTAAAACTGAATAAATTCTTTCGAACACTGTGTTTGAAAGATAAACAATGTGCTTGAAAGCTATCAGCATCGTAGCAAGAACTTCGACCCTGCCACACACACAAAAAAAAAATAAATAAATTGCTTGTTTGATGGGAATGTTTGGCCCCACCCATTTGACAGTTGCGGAAATAAAGATATTCCCTATCATACTGACAGTAACTTCCTCCACTTATTAAACATTAAAATCGACCATCTCTCGGTGATGCACACATTTTAAAACGGCTGACCGTATATATATATATATATATATATATATATATATATATATATATATATATATATATATATATATATAGTCGTCTGCATTCTGGTGCCTACCTAGTTCTCGCATTTCTGAACAAGAAAAATCACCGGCGAAGAAGAATTATTTCATGATTCTTATGCTATCTTCTTGTGAATGAATCCCTGTTGCCGGCAACAATACACCACATGCATGCGGACAATGTAAGTAACGTCAACAACCATCTCTGGGATCCAACCATTGTACCATTAAAAATGGGGTAATTAACTTTATCGTAGATATTAAGATAATGGCGCATGAACTATCATTTTGATATATCTTTTATATGATTTGAAACTAACTCTTCAATATCAGTATAACAATGGAATTTTGTCCGCAAAATTGTACATCACTGATGTTAATATACAGATTGAAGAGCCTTTTAATAAATGGAACAGTCCACCCATTTTTGGAAATAATCAATAGTAGTTGAGTCCCTTGGTGTTATGACGTCATACATTTTTTTGGCATAATTAGCAGCCTCACTTGCAAATATACCTTATAATTTCATATGTAGCAACTGTCTATTCAATCTTAATATATCATTGAAAAAATTTAAAATGACTGAGACTTTTGTTTTGCAAATATATGAATCTTCTCTTCTAGAATCTTCAATAAATATATAAGTGAATAGGAACTACTTTTCGTGGTAAGGACTAGGTTAATCCGCTGTGTGTAATGTATGTGACAGACGGTATGATATGTGTACAGTACTAATATGATCTCATATACTTATTAAATACGTACATTTGAAGTACAGTGATTAGGGAAGTTCTTCAGAGCCATGACATACAAAAGTTCTTGGCCTGTGGTCATCTGCTTTGTGGGTAAGTTGAATGTATGAAAATGAGATAGCCTGTAGCCATTCATGTCGTCACGTTATTCAGCCGTGGTATTGTTAGTACGTTTCATTGTTTTCTGTGCTAATCTTTTACCTTACGCTTTGTTTACATTGTTTTGAAGCACGTGGGTTGCACTAGGGGATGTAGGCCACATCTGTCAAATGGATCAGTATGTAAATTAATTGTGTTGGATTACAGTGGGAATAAAGCGTGTTTCTTCAGTTTTATAAGGAAGGCTCTACAAAGACATGCAATTTACAAAGGGAGTTAAAATGGAATACTGTCGATTTAGTTAATGTACTTTACAAAATTTATTGTATTGAATGCTTGGGATAGAACTACGGTTAGGTCTAACCATCGCAGGAGAATTTTGAAAGACAGGATCAGTATGTAAATTGATTGTGTTGGATTACAGTAGGAAGACAATTTGTGTTTCTTCAGTTTTTACAAGGAAGGCTCTACAAAGGCATGCAAGTTGCAAAGGGAGTTAACATAAAATACTGTCGTTTTATGTAAATATATTCTAAAAGGTGTAATGCATTGAATGCTTGAGATGGAACTGGGTTAGGTTTAACCATCACATTATTGTTTAGTATATCTTTACAGCTCACTACAGTTTTGTTTTTTTTTTAAATTATTTTTTTTTATTAATTACTAGTGAGCATCCAATAAGTCAGAACTGATGTGGTGGTTAACACAGCAAAAAACTTAAATGTTTGAATAAGGCCCAACAACATTGGTCTATTGTCAGAGAAAAAAAGCAGAGACCTACTTGTTAGTCAAAGGTCTAGTGACTTAAAAATACCTCAAGCCCGACTCCAATTTCCATTAAGGCTCGAAATTAACAGTAGTCCGATAGCCTGAGGCTAGTAGATTTCCAGTTGGACTAGAAACTTTCATAATGTTAATAGTCTGATGGGCTAGTAAGTTTTGGTTATCAACAGTGTTTGTTTGCGCCATTCCTTAATAAAGACATGATTTCAGCAGATGTCCTGTATAATCAAAGCAGTAACCATTATCAACACAGTCATGAAATATTAGCACTAGAAGATGAAGTCAATATCCGCCTCAGAAAGGTGCGTTTCTATAACAAGAAGCCATCTGATTTGTGCATTTCGGTTAGCAGGGCCAATTATAGTACCATCATTAGCAATGGAAGTTTGGTACTTGATCCTAATTAATCTAATAATGAATTATATGTAAAATGGCTTGGCGTCACACCTTATTCACTCGACATGGCAATAAACTGCAAAACAGTATACCACACAAAAAAACACAGCAAAAGCTATTCAAAGAAATTTAAGTTAGCATGTTTGTTTGATTAAGGGGTTTTAGGGGGGTTGCTCACTAGCCAAACACTCCAACAATCACAAACAAAAAACTATATTTTACACTTGCATCGAAATAATTATTAAAAATTAGATCAATTTATTATGATAACTATATTGACACATCCTTTCCATATAACTCTTTTATTTGATGATAAGAGTAGATTTTATATTTTTTCCCTTACAAGTATGGACAAATAATTGAATACACATAGAGATATCAAGCAGAATGGTGTACATTTGTTGGGAATTAAAATTTCTGAGCATGGGCATCTAAGATTTGAAAATGTAATTTCAACAATAAACTGAGGTTCGATTAATTAGGAACAATTACCAAAACTATTGCTATTATTAATGAGACTATAATTGGAGCTGTTATATAGAATGCACCGAGTCGGGTTCGTTTGATTGGATCACACCTTTTCTAAGCTGAAACTAACATTATCTTCTGATGTTAATATTTTGTAACAGTGTTTACAATAGCCAATGCTTTGATCCTGGAGATCAACAGCTGAAGTCTGTCAGAGAGAAGCCATTTAATGGGGGAAAAGGCAAAGGCATGTTTTTTTAAAAGGTGTTTCTTGGTCTGTCTTTTGTATATAAAGGACATTAATTTTCTTATTTAAAATAATTTGTGTCAGCTATACTGTAACAAACATCTCTTTATTCCAAACAAGACACAATTTGCACCTTATAAAACAGGCAAAATGTAGCATTTTAATAGAACATGTTCAGCCACCGTAAAAAGCAATAATTGAATGAAAATGACATAAAAGAAAGGAATAATTCTTTTGATAAGGAAAAGTGTAATCGAACGTTTTAGAAGACATGGACAAAGACAGAGGGAATGGCTGAATTATGATGAAAAAGTGTTATGTGGTATAGCTGGTTTACGGAATTTGCAAAAACAAATGCAGAGAAAATAACCAGTTTTGTTGTGGGGTGCTAAAAATTTTAACATTCAATCAGCAAACATACATGAAAGCTTGGGCAACACAGAAAGAGCAGAGAGAAAAGCAGCTATGCAAATACAACTAGAAGAATCAACTGCTGGTAAGATCTTGGAAAGTTTTAACAGAACGTGTTTGACCATAGGTGCTTGACGCAAAGCTTGATGCTGAAAAAAAACAATAATCTGAAGGGAAACAATCATACAGAATGAAAAAAACATCTCACATTAGCCCGTGACCCATGCTGACATGGGACACTGTCTATCATACTATATGAGACAAGGTCAGTAACTTCCAAATACTTTATTCTTCCCATGACTCACGATTTCTTTCTGCTATTTCTGTCTTTAAATGCAAATGAAAATATTTTATGGCTTGTCTTACTCTGGAGATATTTTTCTATTCATCAAGCCATAACTGACTTTTCTGTGTTGTACCAAACTGAAGTTACAGGTTCTGAAACGTGCAAATTTCGCCTGCTGGGACAATGTTGTGCTCAGGTGACAACCAGTGAAAAGAGCTATGGGAAAAAAACCGAAGAACCTTCACTTATTTTGTATGGATGTGTTAGCAGGATGAAATGAAAGGAGTTGATGTTGGAGAGACTTACAGCATTGATAAGTTGTTACATTTATTCACTACATAACTGGAAGTGAAAGGCAGAAATTTGTTTTGGTTGAATACTTTCAGCCAGTGCTTGTCAGTGCATGTGTGGATACTGATGTAGTGGAATTGGAATGTAACATATTAAAGAGTGTAGTCTACAGCAAGCAGGTGCATATTAAAATATTTAAAAATAAATACAGGAAACATTGATGCCAGATTTGTTAAAAAAAATTTATTTAGCATAGTATCTTGATTGCAAAAGGTAACCATTTAAAGAAAGCTTTTAAAAAAAATATGCACATTATTTAATTATTGACATTACATTTTTCTGTATGTAAATTTATTCAGATTAATATTTTCTAAAGTATATTAATATTTTCTAAAGTATTCTATTATCTTGCAATTACAATAACATCTATGCTTTGACTTGGTCCACAGTTGTAAAATGATGTGCTGCTGATTGCAAGATTATTCTGGCATTGATTGACCTTATCCTAACAATCCCAGCGAACTCTGCTGATACTGAGAGGATTCTTAGAGATGAAAATGGTGAAAAGTGACTGGAGATCATGTTTGCAACCTTGTGTTTTGCCTGACCTACTCTACAGCTTGTCATGTATTTACACTGGCCTTAGATCTCCTTATGCAGACACAATTCATTGCACTGGTAGCAAAAATTGATGGGAGAGTTCTGGTTGTCTATGGATAATGGTATTTTAGAATTACATGTACATATATGTCAACTTAAAGCCATAAATGTACGTACATGCCATGTCTCCCAATTTGTCCGGGAGTCTTTTGATTTTTGACCCCATCTTTTGATCAACCAATTTGCTGAGAAGATCTCCTTGAAGTTTTAAAAAGTAGCCAAGCATGGGTATTTCTAGCTAACAAAACAATTTGAGAAATAAACCTTGTATGTAATTCGTCCCCATTGAGAATTATAGTTTGAATTACTTTTGCTGACATGGAGCAATTTGGCTGTTGAATGAGGCACAGTCATCATGGTTGGAATATCGTTGACCGTTACTATTGTACAGTATGTAGTGCACTCCACTGGAGGCAAATCACCAAACACATAAATTATTGATGCACATTCCTACAACTACTTCCAAGGTTATTTAAAAAATTATGGTGCCATGTCAAAACATCTGCTAACAGATTCAATGGAAATTATGCCTTCAAAAAAAAGAACTATGTTTGCAAGTTTAACTGCTTAGATAAGTGAATTTAATTGTGTGAAATGCAGTGAAAAGGGAGAAAGCTTTGCATGCTACGCATTTGAACATTTCTAGTGGGGGGAAAAATGATCTTGCACAGCACTTGAAAAGTATGCATTACATTGTAAATGAGAAATCATCACATAATGTGCCTAAAGTAATGCAAATTTTTGCACCAAGGTCAGTAGATGGCACCACTAAAGCAGAGGTTCTGTTTGCTAACTTTGTGACAGAGCCTAATTTATCATTCTTGTTGTTGATCATTTTAGTTAGCTGTGTAAAGTTATGTTTCCTGACTCGCAAATTGCTCAAAAATTTAACTGCAAAAGAACTAAGGTAACAAACATTATTAACAATGTATGACAACCAAGTAACTTTACTATGGAAAGTAAACCCTTTCTCAGTGATGATTGATGAGTCTAATGACACTGGTGATGAGAAAGATTCGGACAGACCACCGTAGAAATGTGGAAAAACTGCAATCACTAATATTGTGTAAGATAATGCAAAGTGTGACTGTTTTGAGCTCAGACCTTTAAATGATTTGTGTAAAGCTACTTGTGGTAAATTGTCAACGTTCACAACACTCCAACCTCTTCCACTACGGTTCGCTGCTAGGAAATGACCTCCCACTGTGTAATTTACCCAGTGTGGATAGATAGAAAGAAGAAATAAGCACAACGAGGTTCCTTTCAATGAACAAATATAAAATTTAATTAGTTTAACAACAGAATTTAAAATGAAAAGAAATCAATTGCTTGGTTACAAAAGAAGGAAAAATGTGCTAACATGTACTCAAATAAAAAATAATACAAATTTCTGTTACTGTTACGATTACTAGTCAGCGACAGAATTTTATCTTCATTACCTACGAGATGTAACCTTTGAGTGCAACGATGAGAGACATCACCTATTTTATGCGGACATCGAGTCTTCCATTCGTCCCTGCTCTGCCAACCTTTGTCTAGTTGTCTTGACCTGGACCCTTGTTCGTCAAACTCTGATTTAATAATCGTCTGGACCTAGACTTCAGCTCAGAATTTGCTCTGGTCCTAGGATTGGTTCAGGGATTTCCAGGGAATACCAGGAGAGTTCAAATCTCGGGAAAGTTGAGGAAAATCTCAGGAGAGTTCAGGAAATTTGTTTTCTTTTGCCATTTCTTATTTGTCTTCTACGAACCTCATGTATAGTCTGTCTCCTATCTGAGACAACTATCCAGCCCCTTACTCAATAACGAAAACATACTTGCTACGAATTTGGAGTCCAATTAACTTTCCTTGCGAAAGATTGAAGACTGAAGAATTTCTTCAAAGCAAAACACTTAATTTCTTACAGAGTTACTCCAATAAATTACTATTAACCAATCAGAATAGACTGTTTCCTAAATCTGTTCCATAGAACTTTTGATTGTCAATACAGCTAATCATGCCGTAATTAATGTTCTTTGAACAATCAATTGTTGTCAAACTTCCCCCTTTAACTGGTTGATTTTGGGAAAGGGTCTTATGTCATAGCCTTGTACCATAGCAAATGACTCCTCAAGTTTTGTTGGAACAAATTTTCTTTTGATGTTCAGAGATGAAATGAAAATAATCATCTATCTCTAGCCCTTTCTACTTTAACCCATTCAACACTGCAAACTGGTAAAGCAGATCAGGAACAACAACTCCCGCTCAACACTGTAAACCAGTATTCTGGTTTTACATACCTGTTTCATTTTGGCAATAAATTCTCTGATTGGTCAATGTCTGGGATTCCCTATAGTAAATATTTTGTTTATACATTGATTCATTTGCATAATATTTGGATACATTCAGATTTTAAGGTAGGTTCTTTACAAGAAAGATTTTTTTTTTCTGATGGAAATCTTCGAAGTCGCCTAATTGCATCCAAAATGGCAGACTTATGATGAATTGGAATTATCAGGGGATGAAATAATTGAAAATATCAGCGATTTTGAGCTTGTAAAGATAAATAAGGAAGAGAGGGAACATATACAGCAAGAGTGATGTGATATCGTTGGTGACAGTGATAAAGATGAGGAATTTTAATGTATTGAACTTGATGTGTACGAGACACCTGTGACCTGAATTTTGTCAGTGGACAAAATCTTCATCGGAACGTAATATTAACACATTTTCAGAACATGTAGGTCCAACACAAGTATTTGATGGATCAAGAACACCTCTTGAATATTTTTAGCTATTTTATAGAGATAAGTGTTTTCATAAATAGCAAGATTTAAAGTACCAATGCACACACCTGCAGACTGACCCAAATTAACACCAAGGTGTTTGAACTGACCTCAAGTTATCTAAATAAAAGGCATTTTATTTTATGTTAATATTGATGGAAGTTAAGAAATTAGACTGCGACGGACTGTATTTTTATAGGAGTGAGAAATTCTGGCTTGTTGGATTAAATTTTGTAAAAATTATGTTATGTGACATGTTTGGGTGGCGCTCTACAGTTTCGTATTTAGCATAGGGTTAAAATTTTGAAGAAAAAGAGTTTCCCTGGGTTTCCTCACTAGTTATACTGGTTATTTAAAAGAGACTTTGTATATCTTAGGTATTGTTCAAAGAACCTTTAATTCTCTTTATTTTGATGTATGATTGATGGGTGTAATATGGGTTAGAGAGTATACAGCTTGGCCTTACTCCAGATGTGCACCTTTCAAAAAAGTGCTAGCTCTACTTGCTCATTTTCACTTCTCGAACTTCAGAGGTAAATTGTAAAAAAAAGAACCGATAACTTTTTTTACATTTTATGTATTTGGTAATTCAGTCATTGCACTTTTAGAAGCTGGTATTATCTAGTTTGGCAAAATTAATTTTCCATATTTTAATAGCTGCCAAGAATAGTGTACTTTAGACAAATTTTGGTTGATTTTTGGAGCACAAGGGAGCAGTCATTTTAGTTAGCAGTGTCCTAAGATCATTTAAAATTTCCAAACATACAATATCCAAAGAAATTTCATCCACATTACAAGAAAGTAGTATATAGGTATGCCAACATTTTCTCCACTGTGCATGTTTAAAATGCATACAACTTCACCTTACATGCATCACTCTCTCAAAAGTACATAATAACTGGTGAGCGCCACCTTGTACAGGTAAAAAGCTATTTCAGTGATGATACCAGTCAAAATCTTCAAAGTGACAAGTTGCACAAAATACTGCCTTGGATGTTTGCTTTATAAATCTGGTTGACAGTCAATATGTTTTTTTTTATTTTTTTTTCTTTGAAATGATCTTAAAACCTTGTATACTATATTTTTTTTTAGATGCAGATAAATATAAGTTGGGAGTCCCAGTCATAAAATTAGGAGTTCCAATAAAGATTGCTTGTTTCCTTGTAATGTTTCAGAAAAATAGATGTCAATTTGCCCCATCAAAAAATTGAACCATGTCAGAAATGCACCCATTTAAAATAAGGTTTTCACAACAGATTTTCAACTTAAAATACACAATTTATTTTTATACATGGTATTGCTTTTGCTCTTGCTTGTTTTATTCATCAGTAGATCTGTGTTTGAATTAAACTCTTTTAATCATCTTTTTAATCATTAGTAATTTATTTGAATTAGAATGTTTACTGAATTGAAAGTCGATAACCTGTCACAAAAAATTCAGAGTTGTGTCCTTTCATAGTAGTATTTTAATTTAGCAAAGCAACATTTTGATCAGTTAAAATATCACTAATGCCTGCAGTTGGTAACACTAAGATTTAAATAGCAATGAAACCTGTTTTCTTGAGTTAAAATTGAGTTTAGTTGTATTTTAATTGTTTTTAGTGTAATCATCTCTGACTGAACATCTCTGTGTTCTCTGACCATCCCTTTCTGACTGCAGAAAAGGAGGCAGTTAGGACAGCCTAGCAAATTAACCACTCTCCTGGCATGCATCCCATTCATTTATGTCCCAGTAGGTGCTCACCCAGGCCTCTTGATGGTTTGGTCAAGTTCTATGAGATGGTGGGTAGATCCTTTCTTATTGTAAACAAGGTTATCATCTCCAGTTTCAGGAACAACCCCACTATCAAGGACCCATATTTTCTTTCTACAATCCATTCTGGTGGATTTGAGAGAAGAGGTGCACATCCTTTTGTAGAACGGGCAATTGAGAGGGTTTTGAACAATCTGTCTTCCCCTTCTGCTCCCAACTCCTCCTGATTACTATAAAAGGGAGAAATTTCAAACCGTATTCAGTTTCTCCAATCTAGTTACTGTTGGCGGAAACCGTCAAGATGAAGACAACAACCTCAGTCCAGAATGTTCATTCTTGATAATTCTTAGAATAATTCTGATGCAAATGTAAAATGTGCACTTTCCTGGATGTGACTATTGGAGCCTTTGACTAGCGAGCAAAAACAAAAACAAAGATGCAAACTAATTTCTTTAAATAGTTTTTGCTGTATTCTTTTGTGTGGTATATACCACATTGTAGTTTATTACTGTGGTCAAGTCAATAAAGTGTGATACCTACAGCTACATTAGTTATGATTGGTTGTAATCGTTTCAACCAGGTCTTGAGCAAACAATAGCCACCAATCTGAATTGAATGTAGCATATTTAACCACTACTTCAAAATGGTTCTTAAATAATTAGTAAAGTACTTCAGTCTGATAAACAAGTCTGGAATGTCACATTTACATTGATATATGTTATCTGTGGCTGAACATATTGATGGGATAAAATATCTAGCATGGAATTAGTGGGGAGGAGGCCAATTTCAAAAACACTTAAGTTAGTCACTTGGTGTTAATTTGTGGAAGGTAAGTGGGTTATGTCAACAGTCTTTTTGTTTGAAACTGATATACATGAGTTGCTATCATCAAAATTTTGTTATTGCTAATCCTATTGAATGAAAATTAACATTACAATGTGGTCTTCACCAGAAGCCTATCAAGTGCTGAAATATTGTCTCAATACCACAAAACCTGGAACCCTTTTAGGTACTCTTTTTTAATCATTGTGAAGACTATACTCATTTAAAATTATATTCAGACAATTGTGATTATTTTTAATTACAACAGTATATATTAACACAAATTCCAAGCATTTATATCGGTAGGTAACACACTCACCTGAACTGCAGTATACTTTTGCAAAGTTCATCCAGTTAGGTCCAACTGTTATGAAACTTCTTAACCTTGATTTAATCTTTGGCTTCATTTTTATCAGCTGAAATTGGAAATTGGCATCAAAATATTGTGGAAAGCATAGTATTAACAACAATTGTGCATAAATATGCTTTTCATAAAATGTTATGGAAATGTAAAAATGCATAAACAAGTATGTTCTCAAAATGAGATATTTTAGGAAAAATGGGTCCAGGTTTTGACAAGCTTTATACCTGTACATTTCATGAATATATCTTATAAAAAATCAGTTTTAAGAATACACCTGATACTCTTTTGTGTACTTTGCTTTCGTTAGCAGTGACCAATCATACAATTACCATATGCAGTTGCAACAACTTGCATGGGAATGAATAGACATCAAGAGGAAAATATCATTTAAGTGGTTTTCTAAATTTCATACTTTTTTAGAAGAGTTATGTAGCTTAGTAATTCAGCACCCTGGAAGACGAGATCAACATACAAGTTCACAATTTACAGAATATGATCAGAATTCTGGTTCCACGGTTTCGGTTTAACCCAAGTAAATGGTGATGATGAATGCAGGGCATAGTACTAATTGTATGGAAAATGGGATCAAGCCTGGAAATGGATAACATAAAATAGAGTATATATGGGTTTGGCTGGCCAGGATAGATTAATAATGTAAAGATATGTTTTAGGAAAAAGAATATTTTGAGAGCTCATTCTAGTTGTAAGTGAAACAAACTATAGACATTGTTTTATTGATGGAATTTCAGTCCTTTAACCGTCTTGAGTCTGGAACACTAGTTACAAAAATTAGCACCCGACTCTTTGGTACAGAATTGAAAGCACATGGTTCAAACACATGCAGGTCCTCTACACAAAAGCTGACATCTAAATTTCATCTATACTGGTAAATATATAGGTTTTATCATGAGCACTCAGAAATTTTAAGTTGTTGAATTTTTAATATCATAGTGTTTGCATAGGTTTACTGTGGGAACTGAATTAGTATCACATGTTCTGCAAATTGAATACAGGCAATGAATCATGTATTTGTTCAGCATTTCAGCATATGCTTGTAGTTGGGATGATGGACTTAAAAAAATTGAGTCAATTTGGATTTATCATTTTTTTATGCAACTTCTTTTTCAAAATTTTAATGGATTGTGTAAATTTATGAATAGCCATGAATTTAGGCTCTTAGCAAACCAAAACCTTAAAACTTTGATATATTTTAGTAGGATTTCTAATTTTGGGTGTTCAGGTTTTAGTTTGTGAACTACAGGGCCAAAATATAATATTTATGATGTCAGAATTCATTTTCCTTTGTCAACAGATACATGTACTAGGACAGGAATTATAGTTTTCCTTTGTCAACAGATACATGTACTGGGACAGGAATTATAGTTTTCCTTTGTCAACAGATACATGTACTAGGACAGGAATTATAGTTTTCCTTTGTCAACAGATACATGTACTGGGACATAAATTATAGTTTTCCTTTGTCAACAGATACATGTACTAGGACAGGAATTATAGTTTTCCTTTGTCAACAGATACATGTACTAGGACAGGAATTATAGTTTTCCTTTGTCAACAGATACATGTACTAGGACAGGAATTATAGTTTTCCTTTGTCAACAGATACATGTACTAGGACAGGAATTATAGTTTTCCTTTGTCAACAAATACATGTACTAGGACAGGAATTATAGTTTTCCTTTGTCAACAGATACATGTACTGGGACAGGAATTATAGTTTTCCTTTGTCAACAGATACATGTACTAGGACAGGAATTATAGTTTTCCTTTGTCAACAGATACATGTACTAGGACAGGAATTATAGTTTTCCTTTGTCAACAGATACATGTACTAGGACAGGAATTATAGTATGAGTGTTACCCTGATTGTCTGAATTGAAGATATTTATAAAGCCATGTTTAAACTCTGCAACAAATTGCATACAATATTCAGGCTTGAAAACACCACCTGCATGAACCGGCTAGCTACAACTATGATATGACAGAAGATTGCTAACTGGAAAAAATGAGCAATATTTTCTTGCTAGTGATGTTTTATTTAGAATATCAGAGATGCTGGTTGACATTGAAAATAACCTGATTTCTGTTAGTTGAAAATGTTGATCAAAATGTTGATGGTGCTGATAAAGTAAATTTCATGCCATGAATAAACATGTAATGTCCATGCTTTAATTGAAACAAGGCAGTTGTCTATGTTTGGATTTGAAAGATCTGGAATTAAGTAACAAAAATATAAATTGGATCTCGTATTCTGGTAATAGACTGCTTTACTCACTCTTCATCCTCAGAAGAGATTATTCAAGAACCAAATACAGTGTTGAAGTATTGATCCAGTGCACTGACAATGTTGTTCAATAGTGCCTCTTAGAGAAAGTCAGACTTTACATGCAAGTTACCATAACAACCAGATTTCCTTTTATACTGGTAGAATTTGATTGGGTTGTAAACAGGGAATGTTTCTGGCCAGATTAGTTCAGTTTAGATGCTCTGTGTGAGGCTTGAAAATAGATGCCATTAGCTGCAGCATTTGGACACTTTTGATGAAGGTTAAGTATCAGTTTGTAGAATATTAGAAATAATACCCTTGTTCTAAGTCTTGTCAGTACTTAATTTTATTATTTGACAATTATTTTAATTAGCTACAGAAATTGTATCCTTGCTTTCATGGGTAACCTTGTTAAGTTTGAATCACCTGAGCAGTCTTTGTTAACATAGTTCACTTAAATACAGCTCTGCAATCTTTTCTTAATTATGTTAAAAATTACATTAGATTGGTAAATATATACTAGTTGATAAAAAATCATGGCAGCCTTTTTTTTTAGGAATTTACAATATTTACAAAATTAAGGCTTTGCACAAACATGTATATTACATATTTCTGACTTTTTTAACATTTTACTGTAGAACTATTGATCTTGAACTAGGCAGGGTGGTCTTCTTTTCCTTGTAAACATTTTGCACAAGCAGTTGATAACAGGAAATGTATTATCTGAATCCAAAATTCATGGTCTGTTTTTTAAATGCATTCATATATTCTTTGTCATATGCTAATAACTTCCAACTGTTGTTGTTTGCAGGACTTAAATATGATGGGAAGGTAGTCAGGACGATTGAAAAATAAAAATATTAGGCCTAAGGAAGATCAGGTTGGTTATCATTGATTTTGTGCAAGATCACAAGTTGATAAATAGATATCAGGTATTTAAGCCAGTCTACTCCTGGCAAAATTTTTTGTGAACTAATTTTTTTTATAATTTTTCCTTGTATAAATTATTACAAATTCAAACAGAAAAATAAAAATTGTGATAATCATTATAAAATGGTATAAAATTGGAATGGCAATACTTTCATTTAGACAAAATGTATTTTGATTCATTTCATTTTTCTTAATTCTGTAAAATATTGAAAATTATATTTCTATTTTTAGATATAAAATAGATTTTTTTTGTTTTGATGAGATATATCATAATTAAAATTGCTGGGTGAGTGATTGATTACTTATAAATAAAATGCAGGGTTTCCATTCAGAATTTCAGTGTTCATACATGTCTATCTGTGTTGTCTTCATTGGGAATGCTTCTAAAGAATGTTCTGATTTTTTTTACCAGTACTTGACCCCTTGAAGCCAACATTTTCATGTTAAGGATGGAGGTTACATTTGATTGGTGACATTTTTTACCAGTACTTGACCCCTTGAAGCCAACATTTCCATATTAAGGATGGAGGTTACATTTGATTGGTGACATTGCCTCATCACATTGATGATCTGTATGTAATTTTGACAAAGATTTGTTGATGTATATGATTATCTATGTGATGTTAGAAAACAGCATTTAAAAAATTTAATTGATATATTGTTTACAAAAATGAAATGAGTTACATATTGCTGAACTTGTCAATTGTGCATTTTTTCTGTATGTCTTGAAATGAAAAAAAAAATTTTACTTTTAGAACAACAATTGTGATTGTCCATTTTGACACTAAATTTTGAAACAATTGGCTCCACTTTTGGAAATCATTTTAAAAACTTTGTTATTGGTACTCCATGAATTGTCATATTAAGATGGGGTTTACATTAAAATAATCATGAAGTATAGTTGGTTGTAAATGTTGCCATTTTCATAATACATATATCCCTGTGACCAAGGTAATATTATCAACTTAAGCGGATGTTGAGATAGGAGTTGGGGGAGCAGGGGTGGACATAAAAAAAAATCAGATTTACCATACAAGTGAAATTTATAAGAGATAAACTGTCATCAGTGAGTTGGATTTAAACAGAAAAAATGGAAAATTTAATTCAAGACAAAATTTATCTGAAACACATGTTTATTGATAAATTACAATCATGTAGAAGAAACTATAATGTATGAAATACTGTACATATACACTTTATATTAAAAATCATTGAACTTGAGTATGGATCACATGTTAGGTGGTTCATACATCTTTCACATTAAAAGCCAAAAATTGTAATTTAAAGTTTTTTTAGTCCTTATTTAATCTGTATCCCAGTGTCAACAGATGTCACTGAACAATTAAAATATTCATTGTTGCCAGCAGTACATGGCCTACATTTTGGTCAGCTGGAAACTGCTATCATCTTGCCAAATGCTACCATTGGGATGAGGCAGTTAGGAGGGAAATGAAAATGTGAACAAATTCAAATGTTTAACAAAATCTTTGCCACCAAATATCAATGGTTTTAAAAGATTTTAAATTTAATTTGCCGTAGGTAGTGATCTGAAGTGTTTTAATCACTTTGGAAATGCAAGTCGATCAGATTCCATTGCTGTTATTTAAGTGTGGTGTTGACTTCATTTTGTTGAAAGGTGCTTTGTTTTTAATGAAGAATTTAGCTGGTGTTGATGAAAGATGGGTGTGTTAATTAGGTCACTAAATTCAGACTTTAAAGAATCAAACAAATGCAGTTTTGTTATTGCAGCGGTAACATCAAATACAGTGTGACCCCACTATAACATGGTAGTTGGGAGCCATAAGCCTGATTGTGTTTTAGACCAAACTGTGTTATAAGCAACCAGGTCAGTTAGCTGAAGAAAATGATGCATCTACCTGAAAAATGACTGGGGGTGGGGGTGGCAGTAGGTAATAAATGCAGGCACAAAATATATGCTTTTTTGGCACAGTTATCATTTTAAATCAATTCATATTAAATGAAAAAACTAACCTGTAGTTAAAACAGAGAAGGTATATATTATATTTTACTTTATTTAGAAAACCATGCTTTGGTACATATACATGTATACTGTTTATATATACATGTCTAATGTTTAGCAATTAATAAAATATCAACACCATGTACTCACCCACAAGTCACATCACATACCTTGAATCCACAATACAAGTAATTACATCAAAACTATGCACAGAGAGAGATTTAAAATATTCAATAATTTTGTCATAGGTCATATAGATCTGAATTCAGTGAGATATACAAATAGCACAATCACATAACAAATGGTAAAGCGCATTTACTTTTCAGTACATACCAAGTTGGTAAAAGTTTGTGTTTTAAATGCTGTTGGTAAAGTTCCTAAGCATAAACTTTTTTTCCTGTAAAAAGGAAACTTTCAGGGCACAGTAAAAGTATTCCAGTCACGTTGGAAAATGAAACAATCCATCACATTCCATTGCTTTCCTACATGAAACTAAACATTTGATATCTCACTAATGAGTTGTCCAGAAGTTGATTTAAAAACATAAATGATTATAATATATTTGATCAGACTCGCGCTCACTTTCAACCTCTCCCTCAAAATATAAATCTTAAATAAATGAAGTTTATAGGGAAGGTTTGGCAAAAATTGTCAGAATTCAAGTATAATATATCTATTTCTTTCAAACCATATACAAATTATTCTTGCTAGTTAAAGAAATTTGATCAACTATCTTGTCTCTAATATCATCAACATTTTCAAAATCTTTTAAATAATCATTTAATTAATTTGTACAAACAAATGCCTAACTTCTCACTAGGTAGAGCATTGTAGCTAGACCACCAAAATGTGACCAAATGATTGATATCCCTAAGGCCATGGGATGCGCTTGCTGTAAAGATTCTACCTGTATTGTTTTAGACTGCAGAAGCAGAACATTTATTGAAATGTGGATTCTATCCAATATGACTATTGTACAAGACCAGAAAATTGGAAAACAGTTGAATCGTATCAAATGTCCCTACTATACATTACTGAGGCCCAGTGTCTGCATTTGTGGATTATGATGTAAAATTATGAAATTAGTTTTGATGCCGTTCTGAATTTTGATTGAGTGGAAGGATAGACAGTGAGTGCAATGAACATGATGAATCTAAAAATATAGACTAAAAGACTAAACTAAGCTGAGATAAATATTAATATATCTAATATCAGTGTATTCCCCAGTGGTGTCAAATTGAGAGTTATATAAAATAAAAAAAACCTTGGTGTCAGAACTTGGGGGTCAATAATGTGCTAACAAATTTTCATCTGACCCACACTTTTTCAGATTTAAATAGGATGCACAAAATTCTCTCTAAAATAAATAAACCAATTAAATTAATAAATACATTCATTATTCATTCAAAGAATAATTGTATTAGCTTATTTTTCTTTTTGTTTAAAGTCATACATTTAGCACGACAAAATTGCAGAACTTGGACAAGCTGCAAGAACTGAAAAATATCATTGAACTTAAACAGAAAGTTGTATCGGCATTGGATTTTCAACAGAACACAATTTATCACATCTAGTCTGTCCTGATTAAAACTGGGGCCAAGCTTAAGATAGTTGTAGCCATCTTGATAATCTTTTTGCTCAGTATTATTCGTGGTGGTTTAAAACATGTGACAATTAAAAAGAAAAATTTCTCTTATCTTGGTTTCCTGGAAAATCTGACCAGTGGAATCTCAGTCTGTGGGACCTTTCTTCAACAGTTTTACCAGTTTTTGGATCGCCTTGGCTCTGTAAGTTTTTAAATTATAGTAAAAATAATGGAAGATAATGTTGCAAAAATGAGTCTCTGGATCCTTTGTTTTTGAGACTGGCTGGAAGGAGAATATAAAATGGAGATGTAAATTTCTTTTTAGGAAACCATTTTAATATTTGAGCAGATGTGGAGTTTTCACGATATGTACATGTAACGTTTTTTCCTGTTTCAGAAACATAGAATGAGGTAAAACAGTAGAAAACCTGATAATATGCCAAAAAGAAAGCTAGAGGACCTTGATGGCTTCACGCCTCCAACTTCTGAAAGTGATGACAACAGCAGCAGCAGCTCTTTTGCCACAGATGGCAGCACAGATGTATCTTCATGTAGGACTGACTTCCTGCTATTTCTGACACAAATACTTACATACTCAAACACATATTTACAAGGTTGTATTGTTATGTATATACAAGTTGTTTTCCAGTATAACCATACTTCACGACTGACAATCCCAGAATTATTAGATGAGATGCTTGAAACCTTACCCACATGTTTTCTCTTTCTTTCCAAGAAAAGGAGTCATTTGAATCCACGTAGTTGAATTTGTAGGGACCTTTACACTTTCAGGTACCCTGCCAGTTATTTGATTATTTACATGTAATTTGCCTCTTTTATTAGCACAGTTATGGACATTTGCATTACTTTAAATTTATCCTGGTAGTTCTCTTTGATTCTAAATCATTGTTAATGTTCTCACACAATTTAGGAATTTCTACAGATACATTTAAATTAAAATAACAGCATACAAGTACAGTTCCTACTGTACATGGCTTGTAGGTCACTTAATGTCATCACTTATACAGACTTATGAGTAACTATAAAAATTTACAAATTACTCATAAGTGACATATAGGTGAAGAATTAAGATTTTATATGCAAATTTGGTATACTCGAGTTCTATGTGAACACAAGTCATTCACTTACTGCACAAATATGTGATATAAAAGTGAATTCCAGAAAAATTAATTGAATTGGAGTTTTGAGCAAGCGGATAGCCATCCCTACATGACATGAAATTGTGTCCCTCTATAAATACAAGTTATCAGTTTGATACATATATACATATAAATGGCTGTTATAAATTCTGACTTTATAAACGGGTCTTATACATAATGATTTGTGAAATGATTCAACACACAAGCCTGCTGCACTGAATCACCACATTTGAGAAGCTTGCAAAATATCACTTTTCTAGTTGAAACAAAATTGTTACAACCATAAAAATAATTAATTCCCAAAGTAACAAGTACATTTTAAGATTAGTAATACATAATGGTTGCTTATGTATAACTTAGTCTTTTCTGGACAGAAAATAACCTTGACTGTATGATGAAAATTCATCCTCCCATAGGGTGACTTCCAGAAAGATCCAGTCTGATTAAAATCAGATTTCCGCTGTCTTGCATGAAGACCACTTAAAGGTCAAGGCTTGGTGACCTTTGAATTAGCCAATGGAAATGCAGCTTTCAAAAATCTGCAAGTGAATAAAATTGTTCCATACACAGTCATTCTCTTTATTCACACTGCTGATCTGCCAAAACATGATCCGTGATCACTGTCAGATCTTCATGTATAACAGTGGAGATCTGATTCTAATCAGATTGAGAAAGATAGTAGTCTAACCAGTTATCCTGACCTAAGTATATTTGTCTTTCTTTTTTTCTTTCTATTTATTGGTATATTTTATTTTTAAAAAAAAAAACAAGGATTAGCCGTCGTTCAATTGCATGATGCTGTTTCCATTCACGTCTTCATAGGTCTGTTGATTGTAGGTATAGCCTGGTAAAATGATCCAGTTATCATAGCATACAGCACATAGGCCAGATGTCAACATTAGCAGATTATGATACAACATTGCACTGTACAGACCGGTTTTGTAAATACAAACTGAACGAATGATTTGTTTATGTGGGAATATAGGTCAGTGTGTAAGTCTGGACTTCCTTTCATGGTTCCATTGAATTTCTCCACTCCAAATCCATGATTGTATGTACAAGTTAAACTGTCAAAAAGGCTGTTGTCAAAAAATTCGATAACTGGTATTTTTTGTCGTCAGTAAGGAAAACAAAATCGAAATTTGCGACATTGGCGATGCCCAGGACAATCCCTGGGATGTGGTGATATTTAAAACCACATGAGCTTACAACCTTGTAGAAAACCAGTAGGTATTGTCAATAGCTATTCTTTTTTTACTGACAAAAAAAAATGCATGTTCTTGCATTGACTGTCTCAAATGAATTATATGTTGAATTGGCGAATTTTGATGACATCACCAAATTTGAATATTCCTTGTTTATTTGACCATTTGTGCATCAGTATTGCACAAAAATTACAAAATTAACCGTTCCTTGACAATTTTTTTAAAAATTTCTAAAATCTTTTTAAAGAATGAAAAAGCAAATGACAAATTATTCACTACTGCTAAAGAGTATAGTAACTTGTATAAGTATGAAAAAGTATTAATACATCAATCTGATGATTATTTGATTAACCTAAAGTTCAACATTTCAGTTATAAAAATCAAGGTCTTGGATTCCTTGTAGCAATATTTGGCCAGTAGAGTACCAGTCCCTCTGAGGGAATTGTGTTACATTGTTAGAACTTTGCTTTTAATTTGCAACTTATTATGTAACCATTGTTATGCAGATTCCACTAAAAGCAAATATATATGCTTTGTATATCATCATTGACTTGGAAAGCCTACTGGACAGGTGGACATGTTTATCACATGCTGCTTTTACTTGTGTCATTAATAGGTAGTCATATTTTTTTTCTATAACAATAGAAAGATAAAATTTCAAGAAAATGTTCAAGACAAATTACTGTTACTAAGAATAATTTATGCAGAACAAAAATTGAACACCTTGAAAAACCAACAGAAAACATCACTTCCAACAATTCAAATAATTTTATAAAAATTTCTTCTCTGAAGTAATTGATTTGAAGAACTTTTAAAGAGAAATAAAGACTTGAAATAATAATTGAGAGCTTTTAGAGATATTGTTTGCTCTTGATCGTACATTAAGGATTACGATTCTTAATATCATGTCTGTTTTTTTCCTTCCCTTAACCCTGTTTAAGGATTTTTGCATTAACTCTCCAGTCCAGGCTTGGCTGGGCTGGCTTCCTCATTAATCATAGTTTAAGGCAAATAGTTTCCATATTCTTCATATGAGATTGCCAATTATGTGTCAGAAGTGCTGTTGAAACCAGTGGAAACGAAACAAATTTATTCCATCAGTATTTCTCTGTAGTTTTGACAAAGAAAATGCATGGCATGTTTGAGTTTTGGATAAGCTTTTCTTATTTTGGTTTTGTATACCCCTTAATGACTTTAGTTCATACTTACATCAAATCATTATGAAACCAAAAACATTTCAGAGTGATGTCATTGCTTATGCTTGTAATCGTTGTGTTAAGATCACCCATTGCACAGTATTGCTGAAGTCATTGGCTTGACACAGAGGCCCTGTCCTCTTTGTCTTACATTTTAAATTTTTGAAATTCGTTTTCAAGCTTAATAATTTCTTTATACAATATACAGTACTGCATTTGTTCATGAATATTACATATCAAACTAAGCAAAGTTCATAGATCCCAGTCTGACAATATGTTATGTTTCCTGAAGTATTTTGATCTTAACTAAGATCTTTTTCTCTTCAGATGCTCCATCTAAACCTAAGAAACCAAAGAAGTCGGTGAAATTCGAAGGAGTGACTGTTTTCTATTTCCCCAGGACTCAGGGTTTCACTTGTGTCCCAAGTGAAGGAGGATCAACGTTAGGTAATAGTAATAATGATATTCATGATGTAATAATAAAATAGTAATAATGGTATTCATGATGTAATAATAAAATAGTAATAATGATATTCATGATGTAATAATAAAATAGTAATAATGATATGTAATAATAAAATAGTAATAATGATATTCATGATGTAATAATAAAATAGTAATAATGATATGATGTAATAATAAAATAGTAATAATGATATGATGTAATAATAAAATAGTAATAGTGGTATTCATGATGTAATAAAAAATAGTAATAATGATATTCATGATGTAATAAAATAGTAAAAATGATATGATGTAATAATAAAATAGTAATAATGATATGATGTAATAATAAAATAGTAATAATGGTATTCATGAAGTAATAAAAAATAGTAATAATGATATTCATGATGTAATAATAAAATAGTAATAATGATATTCATGATGTAATAATAAAATAGTAATAATAACATTCATGATGTAATAATAAAATAGTAATAATGATATTCATGATGTAATAATAAAAAGGCATCTTTCCTGTTACAGCATTTATATATCTTGCTTTGAATCACAAACCTTAACATTGATTATGACAACACCTTTACTGCAGGAAAAGTACTGCCTATATCTTACCACATTAGCTTGTGAGACTACAGTAGTTCTTGTCCTATAATTTTTATGAGAAATAACCCCTAGGTGAGAAGCCTTTGTATTTTTACACCACCAAAAAAGTGCATGTCTACCATGTTGTTCATTTCACTAGATGCCACCTCTTGTATAAGGCATTTCTTTCAGTTTTGTATTTCAAGTGCATTTTTGCATAATCAATGTGTTGTGACTGCCAGGTACAAACAGTTTTGTATTTCAAGTGCATTTTTGCATAATCAATGTGTTGTGACTGCCAGGTACAAACAGTTTTGTATTTCAAGTGCATTTTTGCATAATCAATGTGTTGTGACTGCCAGGTACAAACAGTTTTGTCCTACAGAATTTTGCCTATAAGAAATTTCATTTTTTCAGATTGAAATTTCAGAATTGTAATTTGAAACTTGATTAGTTTTTATAATTAATCAATATGTTTTAGAGGTCTCTCAAACTAAAAGTGGCCTTTAACAGGCTGAACCTTGCTCTGATATTCATCAGAACTCTCCTTTTCCTTTTGGACTTGAGATCTTGGTCACACACTAAGCCTCATGCATTCATGCCTACCATTATGCTTGTGGCATAATCATTATTCTTTTTCCACTAAATTACACCTTATGCATAAATATATTCGGATTACGTGTTTTTGTTATATCCCTCTCCAAAAAAATTAATAATTTGTTTTCTCATTTGTATTAACATCCTCTTAATCTTTCATGCTGTTTTCTAGAAAAGACAGCATATTCATAACTACAACATAAGAGTATGCTTGTCTGATGACTTGCATGCACTTTCCTAACAGTATTATTTTCTATTTATAGCAGCTGCCCCATTTCCAAGAAGCATGCTGGTTTCTACTTTCAAACATTTGACCTCTGTTTCTAGTTATACCAGCTGTATGGCTTAGTTAGGAGAGAACTGACTGGTTTTCTAACTTAAATCTTTGTTCTCAGATTCAAAGATGAATATATGAATTGTACAATAGTGTTCCATTCTAGGGCAGCTTCATGCCCATTGCAGGCTGTGTGAAAAGGATTTTAATATTGGTTATCGTGGTAAAACAAAGAAACCCTGAATTAGCTCATTTTACTAACTCCAGTACTAAAGTTACTTCTTTTTTAAAGCAGAAATAATATGTGGAAACAAATTTTATAAACGCAGAGGCATTATTTACCAAGTTCTTTATAGAATGGATGTTTCCTGATTTCATACTTCTGATTGCAGAAAATATGCATGTGCAAGAATAAAATCATCAAATATTGCCATGAAAATTGGGCCATTTAGTATTGCAACAGATGAAAGTAGTGATTATGACAAAAAGTTGTACCCAGTCTGTGTAAGAGACATTGACAACGAAAAGGGCAAAGTTAGAGTGCTCTCCTTTCATTACCACAATTAATAGTAGATTCCACTGGAGAAAAGATTTTTTTTTGCTTAATAATGCTTGGAATAAACATAAGTTGGCAGAACTGTATTGGGTTTTCAGCTGATAATGCATCACTGATGACTGGAATTCATAAAAGAGTTGCATTTAATACTTTGCAAAATGTTTCCATCAGTGTACCTATCAGTTTGTCCCTGTCATATGATGCACCTTGCTGCAGGAAAGGTTGCCGATAAATTAGAAGAACTCCTGAAGTATCAAGTTAACATTCTACTTGACTATGTACTTCATGTGCAATGTGCAATGTCACCTTATTTCCCAGCTAAAAGACCCAATAACTGGAAGTTACAAATTTCCTCTTCTGTATCAGGTTATGAAAGGAATTTTGGTTCTTTTCCATTCCAATGCTGACTGTGAGAGATTATTCAGTATTGTTAACAAAAATAAAACTAAATTCAGATCCAGGCTCTGTAACACTGCACTGAGTGCACTACTGGTGTGCAAAACATTAAGTCTCTGCTGCTACAGTGTTTTGAAATGCAAAATGAGAGTCTGATGTGTTTTTGAAGTTATGAGTGCCATATTTAAAAACATGAAGCAGTAATTGATGTTTAAAGACCAAGAGGTAAATAAATCATTTTGTACATATGCTGATTGAATTTTATTATGTTATATGTGGATTACTCTTTTTCTGCTTGGATTACTCTTTTTGTCCACCTTGATTACACTTTTTCCTCGCCAGGAATTGGCATGGTCAAGCTGAAATTATTGGTCAACTGCAATATGAAGTGTCAACCAGGGTTCTCAATAGATCTCCAAACCCTTGACACTAAAATCTTTGGAGTCAAAATAATAATCTCGAGTCAAAACTATTGTCTCTTTTGAACAGTCATGATCCCATAGTTGTAATTCCTCAATATTGGTGGAAACAAATCATGTTTAGAATTGTCTCATGATGAATAATGAGAAGTAGATGTTCAGTATTTTGTTAGAAATATACAATCTCATTTTTTTAAAAGTGTTTCTCTTTCTAACTATATGTTACTGTGTACATATTGTATATGAAAAAGAAAGAGGATTATTTTATACTTTATTATATTTTCAACTTTTCAACATATTCTGTTATTTACTGCTCAGATCATTTTATATACCCTTACAACTATTAAGGTTGTATATTATTCAGATATCATTGATGTACATGACAGAATTATCAGTAAACTTTTCCACTCGTCCTTAAATTTTATACCAGATTTAAGAGATTGACTCTTTTTCTCCTCACAGCTGATGCCATCTTTGTGTTTTTTGGAGTCTCAGTCAGAAAATTCATCACACCAAGTCATTTCTGAGAGGCAGATAAGAAAATATACTTATTTGCACCATTGTGATTTTAAAGTTCAGATCTTGCACTGAGTGTATGTCCATTTGGATTTTTTTAGAATGATCCATTAATTAAAACGTTCAAGATTTAAAATATTTTGCCAATTTGAGCAAATTAATTGCCAATAAAACAATCCCATGCCAAAAACTGACTTGGCATGAATCCATGTTCCCATTTTGTCTAACTGATTATAATTTAAAGTGCAATAAATGCAGTGAATGATGTTCAAATGTTACCAGTAGATGAATATGTTTTGAGAAATATAATCCCACTAAATCTCCAGGGACTATTTCAGATCAATTTTGGCTAATCTTCTTTCCATCCCAAATCCCTATGGAACCCAGGTGGTTGAGTGGTCAAAGATGTTCACCTTTACAGATCCCTCACAGATATCTTCTGTGAGTTCCAGTCTTGGCTGGACCAATGTGGACAAGTGAGGAAGCTTGCTGTGGGTTGGTGGTTCTTTCAAGATACTTCCTGGGTCCTTCCTCCACAAAACATCCTGGCTTCCTTGCCATGTGCTAAACAAAATGGCTGTAAACCCTAGAAAACAAAACCAAAACCATACACACAAAAAAAGACTCAAGTCTAAACTATTTGAATGCTAATTTGTACCAAAATCTCAAAAGAAATTAAAGAAAGTACAAATGCATCTGACAGGATCAAAAGTGGAGTATGACAACTTCAGACTATTATTTCCTTGCTTTATTTACTTTTCTTTACCACTAGTAAGGATGAAGACTTGTCTGTGCTCTTTTATTTTGTGTTCGCAACTACAACTGTCACCTATTATAATACAGTGGTTGGGGTCCATTACTGCCAAGCACATTTTGACTCAACTTTGGTATAACAAAAATGATAAATAATGCTGAGTGTACTTGTGTGTTTGGTGGGGGATGCCGTGACAGTCAAGTGTATAGTAATACTGTTAGTTTTTGTAAATTATGTTGTTTGTTTGTTTGTTTTAATGCGTGGTATTTATACATTTGATTATGATCGATAAAAAAATTTTAAACGGTAAATAAAATGAACTAAGCTTTATATTGCTTTCCTTCAGCCCATATTGCCCTATATGTGATCAGATGAGTAACATTTAAAGCAGTTTGTATAAACACCTCATTTTAATAAAGATATTTGCTAGTTATTATTTCTATCTAAAGCTGCATCAAGTTTAAGTGACTAATTATGTTGTAATCACTTGTAACAAATTTGTTAATTGTAGGCGGCTGTTGGGGCCAATATAGCCTGACAGTAAAACCTTAAATTTTTTTTATTAGGAGCTCAGGATCACATTTTTACCACTTCAACACAATTGAATGCACTACATAGTGTAAATTTTTATCCATAAAATATCTCATTTTCAGTTCAAATTGTCAGTTACATGTGATGATTAAGTAACAGTTATGGCATATTATGTAGAGCATGTTATTAGCAATTCCAAAACAAGGAATAACAAAAAAATGACAAACGTAAATGTAAATAATCCATTTAAAATCCAACTATGGGTTATGTCGGAAGCAAACACATTTGTTCACAGGAAGTGTTTTTTCTACTGAAGTATCTCATGATTTGATTGAACCCAGATCATTCTTAATTTTGTTTTTATTTTTGTTATTTTTATTTATTTATTTTTTTTTAGCAAAATCGTGTATTTTTTTTTAGATGCATAATTTTCAAGTGCTCAGTATCCTGGCTTTCTGACCACATAAGTCCTTTATTAAATGCAAATATCGCTTCAGAAGCAGCAAGGGGTATTTCCAGTGAGTCTTCCAGGTCAATAGTAGTTCCTACTTCCTGTTGATCGGGATTTAATTTTTTTCATTTTTGTGCCAAGGAATAACTGGATGAAATCAGCGTCATTCTTACATTCAACATTGGGGCAGTCCTCATCAATTTTGATCCTGTGCTGAACATTGTTAAATGAGTTACAGAGTTCCCACAGCACAGTGTTATGTATTTAATTTGCATTGTTTATTAGGGAATTTTTAATTTATTATATACTGTAGGTTATGTAAGCTTGTATTTTGTAGGCAACCTTGTCCAAATTCAAGTTAATCAATACCTGACCAGAATCATTTTTTTTAATTCTCTACACAACTAATACCTAATATATATTTCTCTGTAAGTTAAATATTAGGATCATTAACTTTTATCTGAGCCAAGGATATTATGTTTACAATGTTCTTTATTAAATTTTATTAACAGACCTTGTCTTATTATAGTTTGAATAGGGCCAAAAATGAAATTTTGTCTTACATTCTGGCCCTTCTTTTCTAAGTTTTTATTTTTAATTTTATATAGCCTTGTTTCTTTTACAATTATTAATTTGTGCTGTTAGTTCTCAAAGCAGAATCGGTCTTTTTGATATGTTTAGTATTTCATTTCAGCTGGAATTTATTTAAATTGTTTATTTACTGAAATACATAATGCTCATCTATAATATTCTTGGACAGAAACATTAACTTTGAATAGTAGCAAATTTAGACAAGGAAATATTGGATTATATTACTGATTCAACAAAAAAACTGTTGGCATATCATTACAATACATTTTAAGTTTATTTAGAACTTTATTTATGAAGACTTGTATTAGTAATTCTAGTATTATTTGGGGTTTAATTTGCAATACCTTGAAATCTTTTTACATTTTCACTTTGTATTCTATGAAATTAAATTACTTGTTGAATTTTACAAAATTAGTTGGTTTTCCCACTTTTCTGTTAATTAGTTTAAGACCATATTGTTGTGATAACAGCTTTAGCCTCATCAGCATCTTCCTCCATGAACCCCTAAAATCACAATCCTATTGAGTAAATAAGTTTTCCTTTTTTTCTGAATGTCTCCATTGAAAGATTAAATGATAATTCACTCATAAATACTCTTTTGATTAAACTCACATTTAAGTTCTTATTCAGTACTGTAGCTCCATTATGCAGATTAACATTTCTACTGGGCTGCACTGCTACCAATTTCAGAAAAGTGGTGGCAAGTTCAAAAGACCCATCCTGTTTAATCTTTTATATGTTGCCATCCAAGTCTCATAAACAATGTCCAACAATATGCTGGTCTTCTATATTATCAGTGAGCAGTGTTTACAGAGGTCAAGTCACTGATCCACTGTGGTGGCTTTAGTGCTAAAAGTGAATTTTGCAGTATTTTATCCAGGTTTTAAAAAGCATTATTAGAGACACAGGTAATTTTAGGTGTTTGATAGATTGTTGGGAGTGCAATATCTTACCTTGCCTACAGTGGCTATTCAACTGTAAAAGAAGTTCTGGTAATTTGCAAATAAAGCATAATATCCTAAATTGCATTATAATGAAGTGTGTAATAGGAGGGGAGAGCTTTAAGTAATAGGTATTTAAGTATGCCAACAGTAGAGGGTCTCAAAGATGATTAGTTTCATTCAACTATATTGTCATATTCTGTTAATAAAGTCACTGTTTTGTTGTTGCTATTATTATTATTAAAATATTGGATGAATTTGATAATGAGCAATATCTATACAAGTGAGACAGTTTTGTTTCTAATTGCTATGCTTGTTACAACTCTGGAAAGCATATTTTGATTAGATTTTGCTCCTCCATTGTAAATAACTTATTGTCACAGATTCTGTAACAAGCAAGATCTATCCATGTTAATGAAATGCCTTTTGCTTGTTGCATCTCTATTTTACATCCAGTTTTTGTAACACTTGGTAAATGGCTTTATCCATGATGGAGATGCCAACAGCATGACTGTGGAGGCACAGTGGTGATTTATAGGCAGTAAGCCTCAACTCTGGAACTTGTTTCAAAAGCAAGAATGTAGGGAATTAACTCATCACTGCAAATCCTGGAGAAACAAAAATTTGCATGAGCTTTTCATGATCAACAAGGTATTGATGATAGGCAAAAGATGTGTATAATGCCATTATATTTAGCCCTAATGGTTATAGACCAGAAAAACTTATCATATGTTGGGGTTTTTTTGTCCATCCATCTATTTAGTATTATTACAATATTGTTAAAGCTACTACTTCTCAATACATTATCACAAAGATATTCTTGAAAATCTTGTTATCACTACTTCTGAAGGAATGATCGTATCAGTACAGGGTTTCACTAAAATATGTCTTATATCACATTGAAAATGGTGCCAACCTGATCTCCAATATATCCAACACAATGTCCATGTGGGTGATCTTGTTATTGCTACTTATAGATGGTATTCATATCAGTGTGAGATACCACTGTGCCTCCGCAGTCATGCTGTTGGCGTCTCCATCGTGGATAAAGCCATTTACCAAGTGATACAGAACCATATTCGATGGTTATAAGTGGAAATAATGGGCATCTGATGTCCAGTATAACCACAATGTCTGCCATCTTGAAAATCTTGTTATTGTTAATTGTCCAAAACAGGAAGTCTTATTAACATCAGGTTTTCATGGGAGGACTTCATATATCTTAATGATCCTACATTAAAATTGTGTTGATGTTATGTCCAGTATGACCACTATGTTGGCTTTCTTAAAAATCTTATAACTCCTCTGAGATGGAAACTTATTTTCATCATCAGATGAGTTAATTATATTTTATGATACTTGGTCAGTTCTAAATAAAAATGGTGCCAATTGTTAGTCAAATAAGACTGCCACAATTTCTGTTAAAACTCCCCCTGAATGGATAGTCATATTGGTACAAATTTTCCATTCAGTTCTAAATGAGAATGGTGACAATCTAACATTCAATATGACCACAACAGCAGCTAATTTGTAGAGATAGTTTCAGCACTTTTTGGTTGGAAGAAAGAAGTCTAATTTTGAATTCCTTGTTGTTCTTTTCCACCAGTAAAGCATCAGTCCCTTGGAGGAACTCTTGTTATCAGGATATTGTAAATAGAATCCAATCACAATGATAATGTCTGAGAGGTAAACGTATCATACATGTAATACAATTTTTATGTAAGCCTGCTTAGAGAAATGGTCATCTAAGTACAGAGCCTTGGATCTCCTGGTCAAAAATAAAAAAAAAGAAATATAATTGTACATAAAAAATAGGTACAGACCACTTCATCATTAAAGTGTGGGTAGATTGAAATGGAATAACCCATAAATTTATGAATCTTTACTCTGATTAGATAGCTGTGATATTTTGGACTGCATCACTAGGACAACCTTTCTCATAAGTTCAGCATTAGGTGTGTTGTATAGGTTTACAATGTGAAAATATTGTTCAAGAACATGCGCATCCTTTTCCAGTGTATATTTTTGTCAATAGTCAATCAATGTATTAAAAGATCGGTAATTCTACTCTAGGTGTAATTACATGCTCAGAATGCAATGATGTTTGTAGAAACATTTATTTGCTAATTACTTCCAGGTATGGCAGACAAACATTCGTTCATGGAGGAATTTTCACTCAAAGAATATGCCAGGGAGCAGAGACAGATTCATCGAGCTGTCTTAGAAAAGCAGAGGGATGAAGGAACATTGATAGAAGGGTTGGAGCAGAAGCTTGCAGAGATGGAGGAAGAGGATTTGAATTCCGATGATAGTGATTGGGAGATGGATGAAATCGATGATTACTATTTTCTTCAACCAGTTCCTATTCGACAGCGACGCACTATGCTGCGATCAGCCGGCATTAAAAAGATCGATGGTAATGAAAAGGATGAATGTAAACAAATTCGCAGCTCTCGTGAATTGTGTGGCTGTGATTGTAAATTGTATTGTGAACCAGGTACATGTGCATGTAGCCTCGCAGGGATCAAATGTCAAGTCGACCGAATGTCATTTCCATGTGGTTGTACTAAAGATGGCTGTGCTAATATACAGGGTCGTATTGAATTTAATCCTATTAGAGTAAGGACTCATTTCATTCACACATTGATGAGGATAGAGTTGGAAAAGAAAGAAGTGTCCTCTCCAAATAAAGATATAAACAGGAATAATTCTGAAGGAGATTTGGGCAGGAATGGTCATCATAGAGATTTTATGGATTTGTCTCACTTTAACAGCAATGAGAGGGGCTCATGCCGGGATTGTCAGGCATCAGAAATGTGTCATGATATGATGCAGTTTGCAACCATGGAGGTAGAGCAGCAGCAGCGAACACCTTTCATAACCAGTACTTACAATGCACAGTATAAGGTCCCATCCACAACCAACAACCTACAAAACTGTCCTGCAGACCTGCCTACCCCCTCAGTGCCACAAATGATGTTCAACAACACAGAAGAAGAGTGCTATGTGGACAATACGATCTCTCTCTTTGAATATAAAAATGAGGATAATTCTTATTCAGAGGGCAGTGATTGCTCAAGTGAAGAGCGAACACCCATTGCGGGTCAAGTATCCAGTTATGAAAAGTCATATCAGGATCTGGGAAATTTCTCCACTATAAGTAACACTTCAGGTACAGATTTATCAAACAAACCAGATGATGGTTTTATGCTTGAAAATGGTATGAGTCAAAAATATTCATCACCCTTGAGGGCTGATAGTAATGTGTACAAACTTCAATCTATATCATCAATGTTAAACTCTGTACATGGTCAGAATGCAGAGTGGAATAATATGAATTCCAAACAATATACACAGTCTGATCAGCTGCCATTTGATGACACCACATCCTCTTGCTTTAGTTATACTACCATGACTAATACAACATCTGATCAAATAGCAGAAACCTGCCCAGCAATATCATCCCACATGAACAAGCTGTTGAGTGACCAATTCAATAATAAGGAAGAGGAGATAACTCCAGGAGTAGAATTCACCAGTAGTTGTGATGCGACACCAACAAATTTGTCACCCAACCATTTGGGACTAGACACAGTTCCATTTGATTACTTGGATGGTGGGAACAATCATAGCAAATCCATACAGCAGTTAGATACTAATAATAGTAATGGTGAATCTCATGGAATATTGATCCCCATGGCATTTGGTGATACAAATCAGTCCATGGGAACACTGGCCCACTCCCTTATTAATGGATATATGTCACCTATATATAATAGGGATGGAATTATGTCAAAAAGGTACAGTATTTCATTGCAAGAGGCAGGAAACACAAGAAGAGACAATGTCATTAGTAAATTGAAACCCATTGACTCGTCAGATAGTTCAAATTTTGGAGAAATCATCAAAGAATCAATTGTTGAAACTGTCTCTGCCTAGATGATGTTTGTAATTTGTTTGGTCTTTTTATTATTATTCTCATCAAAATGTCTTTTTGATATTCCATCCATAATGTGGAGTGTATTGCTCATGCTTATCTGTCATATATATACAGTAACTTGAGTCCAAAAAAATCTGCACAAAAATCTGCAATTACTAAACTGTAAACTCTGTAGATTGCACTTTGGCTAAGGAAAAACCCTGTAAGTTTTGATGTCAAAAGTTTAAAGGTCAAGGTCATTTACTGAAAAAAGAAAAGTTGTTTCTTGCACAGTAACCAAAATTATCCATCATAAAAATTGTGCCAGGCTTGCACTTGAGTTAAGGTACGAAAATATTGATAAAAGGTCAAATATCAAAATCACTGTAACTAAAAGAAGGAAAATGGTTTCACACAAAAACGTGAGTTTTCCACCATCTACAAGCACCAGATCTTGTGGTCAGCTTGAACTTTGAGTAAGGAAGAAGCCTATTAATAATGGGGATTCCAAAGTCAAGTTCATTGTGACTGAAAGAACAAAAACTTTAATTCTTTACCATCTACCAAAGTTTGTGGATGGCTTACATGTGTTGACAGAACCATATTAGTCAAAGGTCAAGGATACTAAATGAAAGAATAATAATTTTTTCCACAGTTCTTCATTACATATCTGGGCAAAACTTAATGGATGGTTTGTGTGAGGAGTAAGGAAGAAGCTGTTGATTTTGGGGACAAGAGGTCACTGTGACAGCAAGAAGAAAACTGGTCTTTATTTAGTTACTTTAGTTCTTGCCTAAAGTTTGTGGATTACCTGTGCTTAATATATTGAAGAGGCCTGTTGGTTCTGGAGCTGTAAGGCCAAGATCGTTGTGGTTCAAAATAAGATAAGGTTTTGCTGAACAACTTAATAGAGGGGTAATTTCCTTGACCCAGCTTTATGGATGACTTACATGTAGGGTAAAACAGGAACCTGCATTCTGCATTTTTAAGGTCTATGTTCATGATCATTGATATGGCTAAAAATACTGGTTCTGCAAATTGGGTTTAATACAAGACTCTATACCTTGACCAAAGGTAGAGATTGGCGAGTAATCTCCAATCAACCATACCATATGACTACATAAAGAACTATTAAACACATGACAGTTCATGATAATCTTAATTTTCAAGGTTTTACAAGTTTTCAGTAAACAACTGTTTTCATTATACATTATAAGCCATCCCTCTTGAAATGAAATCTCGTAAAATTCCAGTCTTTTATCACTTTGCTTACCAATCAATTAAGGTTGCAACATTTGCTAAACAGAATTGAAGGTAATGCCATTTAATTGAGCCAGTTTGAAAGTCAGCCTAATGCCCAAGTCTTAATGCAAGGCTCACGGATGACAACTATTTATATGAAAGTCACTACCAGTGTGCATACCATATTTCATCAGCTTCCAGTTGTTTCAATTGCTGTATGTGTTTTAACATCATATCACAGGATTCATTTTATAAGACATGTGTATATGGCTTATAAACTTGAAATGGTGATTCCTTAAAATAAAATAGTGCTTGTTGAATGTTCTGATAAAGCCTATTGTTTTTCAAAGGTAAATAATATATTTTTTAAAAAAATTTGTCATGCAACATCAGTTAGCCAATTTTATGTGTAATGTTGGTAAAGCCTGCAGTCTTCAGCTTCAACCTCTTCCTAGCAGTCACACATTCAATGTGACAATGTTTTTTAAAAATATTTGACAGAAATATCCTGCTGTACAGTCCTCTTAAAGAAAGATGAATATATATATGAACAGGTAGTTCCTGCATTACTGACAGCCACATGCAGTTTCATTTGCAGTTATTGATTTTGTAAATGTTTAAATATTTACAGGCACTAAACTAAGCTAACCCATTTATACATGAAAAATGTTGTAGCCATGCAGTTGGTATCACTTTGCTATTCAGTTGGGGGGTTTTTTATTCTTTTTTTATTCTCTTACAGAAAAACTTCACTTTAGGTGACTACAGTAAATTGTGTTTTATGACAGTATATCATTTGTGATAATTGTAATGAAATTTTAATGATCCAGATTTTTAAAATTTTAATCTGGATGCTGAAATAATTTGTTTTTGAAGACTTAAAGCTGGATGATTGTTGTTGGAATCTAGTCATGGGTTAGAAAACTACAAGCACATCATATGCATTATGAAGGAATCTGTACCTAATATCCTTAATATTCAACAAGATGTAGATGGATATATTGAATCCAGAGAAAGTGAGAAATTCTGTCCAGTTTCTTACAAGTTTGCTGCAAGTATTGCAGTGAATGTTGGATATTGGTTATTGGTAGCATCTCTAAAGATTTCTATTTAAATATAGAAATAAATTTTTAATCATGTCTTTATGCATTTTACCTTTATAATATCTTGGATTTAGTTTAAGAACAGTTTGTACTGCACAAGTTCAAAATTTGTGATTTATATAGGTCTTGTACATGATTTAACCGAGCACAAAGTTAATAATTTGAACCTAAGAATTCAAAATCTTTATGAATCTTTAGACAACAGTTTACAGACCCCAGATCATGTATCTTGCAGTATTCTTACAAAGCTAAGTATGTAATTGTTGTAGCATTGTTGTATCTTTACCAAATACTGGTCCAGTGACTATTTCCATCTGCAGTTAGAAACTGGGGGTCTAGAACAAAAAGCAAGCTGATTAGTCTAATTCCTTTGTTATTTCAGTCATTTAAAATATCTTTTCATCTACTTGTGTAGAGTTTTCATTATCTACCATCAGTTGTATTCATTTTTGTGTAATTGATATTTCCATTTCATGCACCATTTTCATTGATCAGTGTATTTTCTCTCCAAATTTGAGGGATTTTAGTACTTTATTAGTGGGGCCCCTGGTGGCTGAGTGGTCTAAAGCAGTGGTTCCCAACCACCATGCCATGGACCGGTACCGGTCTGTGGATCAAATGGTACCGGGCCGCCCTGGTGGCTGAGTGGTCTAAAGCAGTGGTTCCCAACCACCATGCCACGGAACGGTACCGGTCCGTGGATCAAATGGTACCGGGCCGCCCTGGTGGCTGAGTGGTCTAAAGCAGTGGTTCCCAACCACCATGCCACGGAACGGTACCGGTCCGTGGATCAAATGGTACCGGGCCGCCCTGGTGGCTGAGTGGTCTAAAGCAGTGGTTCCCAACCACCATGCCACGGACCGGTACCGGTCCGTGGATCAAATGGTACCGGGCCGCCCTGGTGGCTGAGTGGTCTAAAGCAGTGGTTCCCAACCACCATGCCACGGACCGGTACCGATCCGTGGATCAAATGGTACCGGGCCGCCCTGGTGGTTGAGTGGTTCCCAACCACCATGCCACGGACCGTCCGTGGATCAAATGGTACCGGGCCGCCCTGGTGGCTGAGTGGTCTAAAGCATTTGCCTTTACCTATCACTGCTGTCTCATGTCTGTGTTCACATGGATTCGAGTCTTGTGCTTTGCCATTGTGGGTATGTGAGAAAGCTTGCTACTAGCTACCAAGGGTCAGTGTTTTTGACAGGTTTTCCAAGTTTCTTTCTCCACTAATTATATTGACTGCCATATGTAGTCAATCTTGTGCTGAAAAGTGGTGGCAAACACCAAAATAATAAGTCTATCATTAGCAAAATGGTGCTTTTTCCATTCATTTTTTTCATGCAGAGATGGGTATCTTTTGGTCTGACTTAGCCAAAAGCCTATTTGGACAAGAGTAATGGACCTACCTCATCCTGTTCACTGGAAGACCACTTCCAATACCAGGAGCAGTCTAGAGCACTTACAATGTTGGGAAGTTACCAGCTTCCGAAAGAGTGGGGTCTTTTGCTCTGTCTGGGGTTGCCACTCTTGAAAGGATATGAGCAGTGAGACATTGTTGCGAAATTAGGTTATCATCTGCGATGAGAGTGTGATCATAGGCACTTGGTATTGGAAGATGATACCCATCACCTGGTTGTGAATCCTGTCTCAACAAAAATAAAGTCACAGTCTTTATTTTGCCCAAGCAGACCTGTTTACAGATTAAGGAGATCTTGTTTGTTAGACTTAAGTTCCCTGAATAGAGACTGTTCATTATTTTGGCTGGTCACTGGGTACAGCAGGTAATACATCCAGTACTGGGTAAGGTGATTACATCCAGTACTGGGTAAGGTGATTAGTAGTCTCCCAATATCCAAGTAGTTGTGCACTGGGTTTAGACACCTGTATATAGGCTTGGTTCATAAGATCAGGCCCAGACCACCAGACTAGGGAAAGGGATTTGGTTAATGCACCATTCAATGTGTAAAATTCAAATATGAATGGTTACTGGGTCCCCTTCCTAAACATTTTATGCAGGAGACCCATCTTAAAACTGTTCCCCACCCATCTTTCACAAGATGAGGTGACCACAATGAGGCAGGATATGACATCTACAGACCACTTCCCCTTTCCAAAAGAGGGGGGCAGTTGGCTCTAGGGGCACACCATTTCCTACAATTTCACTCATTGCAATGTCACAGTTTGTGCCAAATTGGTCTAGTGTTAGAAACTTGGTTTGACCTTGCCTATGATGTGTCTACCCTGACAGGATCTCATAGATCCTCTCTCTTATAACATCTCTGTCAGGGAAAACTTATTTGTCTGCTTGTCATGACCTTTCTTTACTGGGGACCTTGCACCGCATCAGACTCAGTTCCCCTAGGAAGATCCTATTTTGACATCTCCATTTCCTGCTGTTAGCAAATTAGAGATCACACAAGGACTTGATTGCTCATAGCCACTAGGCAACTAGATTACATTACCATAAAAGTGGAGATATCAGGACTGGTCACAATTCCTAGTATGAAGCCACCTTTCTGCACTATGATGCCTTAGATTTCAGTGTGGGTGCTTGCATGAAACCCAGAGGGATAGTTTTGCATGGCATGTGACCTTGGTATGAATCTTGTCTTTGTTTCAACAATTGAATTTTTTTTTCCTCCACTGCAAGTGTGCGTGTCAAACAACCAAGATACTGTTGCATCATAGTCACCACAGTCAACACATCAGTCGTGGCATACCTGCTGTGTCAAGGGGCTACTTGTGCTCCTTTTCTTGACTTGGATGTCAGGAATCTCCTCCTTTGGACAGTCATGTCATTTAGTCTTGCACATTCCAGGCCTGTATCTTGATGGACAGCCTTTCCAGACAGGTTCAGGTCATCCTCACAGAATGGCCTCTGCTCTGATCAATTAGAGACATAAGCCTGGAGAATAAGATCCTTTGTGTCTCCATTTCCAAACCAGAGTGCATGGATGGTGGACACCTTCATTGTGAAGCAGGATTATCTATATACCTATGCCTTTCTATTTTTTAGAATAATCCCATTTTTTGTTTTTTACAGAGTCAGGAATTTTAAATCATGACTCATTGCAGCAAAGAGGCTCCCTCCTACACAGTAATCTGTTAATTTTCAACATTGATGAAAAAATCATACAGTCATCTATGTGCCGAAATACGTTTTTGAGCAAAGTTGCTATGTCTCACAGGCAAAGGTAATAGACTTCCAAGGCTTATGATACTAAGTAAAGAATATTCTGTAATTGGAGCAGTAGGAAACACATTGATCCTATCAGTCCTTTCATCCCTTTCAACCACTATTACAGATTTTCATATCTTCTTTTGGAAGAAAAAGTCTTCTCAGTATCCACCTTTAAGGGCTATAGGGCTGCCTTCTCTGATACTCCTCTCCTAAGTTCTCTGTGGAATATACTATTGGGTTGGACATTTGTACTTAAAAACTGATAGGTAATTTGAGCTTCATAGAATAGAGTCTCACTCTTAATGCCTAGATGGAAACTTTCATGTGTGCTTCAGTTCTTATAAAAACCATCTGAACTCTTAAGTGAAGCTTACCTTGTAAGTCACTTTTCACCTTTCTTCCTAGTGTCACTGAGGAATGAAATTAATGTCTTGGCTATGAAAAAAGATTTACAGTTCACTATTGAGTATGAGTCGGTTCTCTTTACCAATCTCTGTTTCTGGTCAATAAACAGCTATCAGCTACCTTCATAGCCAGTAATCCTTTTCTATCTGTACCATGGATGATCAAGATGAGCTCTTTTTTATCTTTTTTGTCTACTTAGGGCCTTCTGATTCTTTGTGGTTGAATCCAAGAGAAAAGCAATGTTCAAACTGTATATCCACCCTCTCAAATGTACCTCTGTATTTAAGGAACTCCAGGTGGATTACACTATCAAACAAACTTTGTTATTCTGTCACAAGCACTTGTTACTGGTCAAAAAAGCTTATGACTGAGCTCTTTATTTCAAGGCATTTAGGCTCACACAGCTTATTGGTTTTGGCTTTCTCATTCTTCACTAGCAGTCTCACACCACCTTCTCTTATTTCCAGCTGTGATAAATGTCAACCGAATTGAAGGATTTGTGCAATAGGTCCAAATTTATCAGTCTAGCAATTTGTCATGTATCAATCAGCAGGAGCACCGTTTGACATCAAATGGGTAGTGAAGGTGGGTAAAAGTAATTTTAACGTATAACTGTATTTATTTCCATTTCAAGTCAAAGATGATGATATTCCAAATGGTAGAATTAATTTAATAATAAGACTTATCTTCTGATTTTTATAAATGAATAGTTGCCAATTGGAAGAGAGAATATTAACTTTGCATTAGTACATGGAAAAAAGCAAGTAAAAAATAGCAGGTAAGAATTGTGAATTACTGCATCATTATGATCATGCATCTCAAAGTACTTACACTGATCATATTTTTTTCTTGTCCCCAGCCTATTCTGCTTAGTATCTGCATTTCCATTCATCTAGTGATTACACTTTTGTTTCTGCTCAGTGGTTTTAAATCTGAGACTAAGGTATGCATCATCATATGTGTCATGTATCACATTGGGAGTGACATATTCAAGATCAAGGGCATGGTTCAATTTTATTTCAAGATTTTATTAAAGTTAATAATGTGATGGTTCATTTTGCACCTCCATATTCTGCTCTCTAACATTAAAGCCAAAGAGATTAAGGAATTAAATTTGTCATCAATTATTTGAATGTATGTTGTACACCACATTGATGGTCCAAACATCAGGGTCAAGGTGATAGTTCACACTTTATTGTTTTCCCTCACTCTTTCTTTCCTGCACGGTAACTTAAGAGCTATTTAAGGTTAGGGTCTGCAACATCCTAACAAGTCACCATAAGCATTTGTATATTGTACATATTTTGAGTTAGGGCTGTTAGAGATGAAGTGACGAAAATTGGTTTATTTATGTATAGTCACTAAAAGGTGTGTCATCTACCACACTGTGGCTCCTGTCTTCAACATCAAGGTCACATGTCAATAATTTAGATTTTACTTATATTTATTCTTTTGCTTTTTAACATAACAGAAGTTTAATATAAATTAATGAACCTTGGAAGATGTGTTTTAATGCATGTTTGAGGTCTTCTCCTGAAGCTTATATGTAAATATTGTAAGGTTTCTTCTGTTTGTGCTATATCTAAAGCTGTTCCAGAAACAGAAATGAATAATGATACAGTTATGATTCTCGGTTTGATGTCCTCTCAAGTATCACAATCAAGGTCTGGCATGCATAGTAAATGATTCTTTTTTAAAACCCTTTTTTTTCTCTAATGCTCATTTCATTAAAGCAATGAAACTTGTTTAGTTTCCATGTCTGCCCAACAATTTTACAGCTTTGTCTTATGGGTCATTATTGTGAACTTTGACCTGTTCATGGTAGGTAGGGACAAACATTCACAAAATGTACTTTTCTAGTTTTGCCTTCAGAAAGGTGAAGATATCTTCTTTTTTTTCTCTTTATCTTCTAATGCTAAGATGTGCTTGTGCTTCAGCTCGTTTCAGTGCAATAGTTTACTGCTGTTAACTATGCCGGTTACATTAAATTCTCTTGCCTCTGAAGAGTCTTATTCATGTAACTATGCATGCTTGCTTAGATCTGCTGTTTATATTTTTTCTTAACAATTTGATAGACATTCTCTGTTCATGATTTTTTAAGTCAAATTGATTATTAAGATATTTCATTACTGTAGCACTATATTTAGCTGCCTGTATTGCAAGTCATGAAATAAGATGCCAAAATAGTACACCAAAACAGTGATGTATTTATATTTCAAAATTATGTGTACTAAGATTCTTTTATATTTCTCAGAATTGTCAGAATTCATATTTGTACAATGTATTTTAGGAAAATTTTTCAAATGCCTTTGCAGATTTTTATGTTGTGGTCTAATTATTAGATATAAAGTTATCAAACTTGTTATCAGTCCGAGTTCGACTGTATCAAAATGTTGAATGAGATCCATGCATAATAATGATCTGATCTTTGGAGGCCATAGTTCTGAATTAATTTTGATCAAATATATATTCCAAGACCATTAAGATCTCTGACCAAACTTAAGTGAGTTTTACATATTCTTATGAGATGATATTGTAAGTATGTGACTGACTTTTCTGCAAATATTTCTGATCAGGTTTTTATCACACTGGATGGTTTTGATAATGAGATGAGTTTCATACATTATTGTGTGTAGTTCTAATTATCGCAGATGCCAGATGTCTCATCCGATTTTAATCATAACTGGAATATTGGCAGCTTTCATCAATGTCATGGATGCTGCATATATTGTTATGACTCTGGGGTCGTAAACTAAGTCGCAGAACAGCATGAAAACCATCCAGTTTTGTCAGATAAAACAGATAATTTATTTCCGAGGTGAAAATTTAAAATGACCTTAAATTATTGGGAATTTAATCTCTAATAGTCCTAAAAGTTCTATTGCAAGTCCAAATGTAAAAATTTACATTTGAATTCAAGTGGTATTCCAAATGAATTCTAATATTGAATGTACAGATGTGCATGTAATCTTGAATGTGCTAATGTGGAGTGTGGAGATATGCTAAGTCTTTTGATGTATCAGAATAATATAATCCAAAATGTTCTCATTTGAATTCATTATAATTCCAAATTAATGCTCCAGGCCAAGAATATTATTGCACATTTTGTAATTCCAGTGAAAAATAATTTGAGTAAATCAATCCACCGAAATCAAAACTGAACACATTAATAAAACTGATTCTGCTTCAAAATATTAAGGAAAAATAAGTAATTTCTCAAAAAAATATAAATATAAAAAAGACTGACACATTAATATAATTCGGATGTAGTTCAACCTCCTCTCTTAAAACATTCAGTTGTCAAAAATTTAGGATGTCTTAGACCCAGACCAAAATAAAGGTGTATACCTCTATTGATAATGATCTGAATTTTTAATATATACTCTTAGAGAAATATTACCTATGTTGTTTACAAAATATCACTGGTGAGCACCATAATCTTGATTTTGGACAAGGTCATGTACAATATCTACATAACATACAGTCATTAAGAAAAGCTAACAACTAATACAGATTAAATATGTATAGCAATATGGATGAAGCAATTGTCAGCACTTGTTGCTACCCTGTAAGGCCTATATTTGTTTTATATTGATCCAATTTGAAATATGGACCTGTATTATTAGGCTCTTGGATTGATCAGTAATGAGTAGATCTAATGATGTTAATGAGGTAAGCAATGATCTCATTGGCTGAACCTACTACCTTGCTGGTATTTGTAATCATGATCTTGATCAAACTTGGAATATATGCTTATGTCCTTAAGAACTTAATCGGTTTTGATAAAGAGTGAAATCTGCATATTCATGAGGTGATCTTGCATGCATGTGATTGGCTGAGTTTCGTACCACTCTGGAAACCATAATCCTGATAGTTTTTATCAAATGCGGAACCTGAGCTTGTATCATCTGGAACTTACGCAGTTTTGAAAGCAAGCAGAATCGATGCATATTAATGAGGCAATGTAACATTAGCTTTTATGAGGTTGCTAGCACTGTTGAAGCCATATTTTTCATCTTTTGGTTTTTTTTAAATCATCACAATCATGGATGAGATTGATTAAAAGCATGAGACTGTATGAACTATAGGCAAAGTGAGTCCCTGCATCCATCATCTGTCAATTAGTAACTTCTTCCTACTATTCTGGAATCCTTATTTCTGATCCAGTTTCAGTCACCTGGAAGTCCTATAGGGTTATCAGGCCTAAAAATCTAAACAGTGCTGTACTGAGAAGGTTTTGGTAAGGTTGAAAGCCCTTGAGATAAAAGCATATTAATGACATACTAGAAGGTCTTGGTAAGGTTGACCGGTTCTGAGATAAAAGCCTTTCTAGAGGGGAACTAAATTTTTATGAGAAGTATATGTAATGTACATAGTAGGAAAATTACATTCTTCAAAGCATTTAATATCTGCATTTAAAAGTAAGATTATTAAATGGTCCATTTCAATTGAATATGCATTAATAGTTATTATTCTTGGATTAAGCTTGACATGCAAGCGGGGGGTATCATGCACATTGCAAAACCATTCAGAAATGTAGCTTTTCTACCAAACATTGTTCAGCAAGTCCCCCTCCCCACCTCACCCAATGTCTTAGACTATAATCAACTTTTTCTGAATTAATTGTCTATGTTTACGTGATGACGTGTTACTGTTTGGTAATTTAATCCAATATTGCTAACCTTAAGCGATTTAATTATGCAGAAGAAACATTTGTAGAGTGGACGAAATGCCTTCTTTGTAAAGGAATCGAAAAGTGTGTTGTCACATGATTTGTCTGGTACCATGTTTTATTCTATTTTTAGCCTATGGTGGCCCTGATCTTGACAATTATGTCCGGTCATAATAATCAATGTTACCAACAACAAAACTGATAAAACATTTTTTTTGCATACAATATGCCATGTGTTTTTAAAGGTAGCGATTGTCACACGATTCATAAGTCGCAGTCTGGTACCCTATTGTTTTCACATTCTTGACACTAAGTGAAAAAAGCCAACATGGCTTCGATATTTATGCAGATTTGACCTGACCAAAAGCACCTTGTAGCTGTTTGGATTTGTTAACTTGACAATTATTGTCAATAGTAATAGCTACTAACTATGGAAGTGAACAAGCTCAACATCTTATTATGGGAAGCTTTAAAGGCTATCAAACCATTTTTGGATGACTTGTGTATTGTACATCAATACTGCCACTTTTCATATGTTTCTATTATTAATAAGTGTAATTTTAACAATAATCAGAGTAACTAAACCAGACATCATATGATAACACAGCAGTAAGGATAATCAAGTTATGTGTACTTACCATTTTTATGGATTAAAATTTGAGTCTTTCTTGACTTTATGTAATAAATGTTGCTTCTTGTGAGGCTTAAACGATATAATATTAACCTTAGTGGTGCATGTAATTTAGTCAGCACTTCTTTCAAGAATGAAAACCTGACATCAGGAAACAAAAATTTATGCAGGATACATATCACAAAATGAAATGCAGCCGCTTGTGAGGGGTAAATTTTATATTTTTTCACAAATATGCTGGCCGCTGGTCATGTTAGCCGGTAGGCCTTTTGAGAGGGGTAAGTTTTGAACACACATTCATCTGTGACTTCAGATTATTTCTATATGGAGTGGGTGGCCGATGGTGAGAAGGGCCATTAAGAGGGGACTACTGTAATGACACTGAAATGGTAGGGTTAGCAGGCCTTTAGATTAAAGCATATTAATGACATGCTGAGAATCTCTTGGTACGGTTGAATGGCCTTAAGATACAAGCATATTAATGGCATACTGAGGTTTTGGTAGGGTTAACAGGCCTGGAGATAAAAGCATAGCAGTGACATACTGAGAATCTCTTGGTAAGGTTGAATGGCCTTAAGATACTAAAACATATTAATGGCATGCTGAGAAGGTATTGGTAGGGTTAACAGGCCTTGAGATAAAAGCATATTAATGACATACTAAGAAGGTCCAAGCTTGGTAAGGTTGACTGGCTTTGAGATAAAAGCATATTAATGACATACTAAGAAGGTCCAAGCTTGGTACGGTTCACTGGCTTTGAGATAAAAGCATATTAATGACATACTGAGAAGGTCCAAGCTTGGTAGGGTTGACTGGCTTTGAGATAAAAGCATATTAATGACATACTGAGAAGGTCCAAGCTTGGTAAGGTTGACTGGCTTTGAGATAAAAGCATATTAATGACATACAGAGAAGGTCCAAGCTTGGTACGGTTGATTGGCCTTGAGATAAAAGCATATTAATGACCTACTGAGAAGGTCTTAGCAAGAATGACAGGCCTTGAGATAAAAGAATATTAATGACATACTGAGAATCTCTTGGTAAGGTTGACTGTCCTTGGGATAAAAGCACATAATTGGCATACTGAGGTCTTAGTAAGATTGACAGGCCTTGGGATAAAAGGATATTAATGGCTTACTGAGAGGTCTTGGGTTAGCAGGCCTACAGATTTAAGTATATTAATGACACTCTTGCATTTGTTAGGCTGAGGAGGTCACATTTCTGATCTTATTTTGCTAAACTTATACATATATTTATATTATCAAACTCTCAGATGAGTTGGATTAAAAGTAAGACATACTAATTCACTGTCATTGTGACCATCTTGAGGGCTACTTTTTTATCTGATCTGATCAGAATTGGAATACATCTTTATTAGTGTGAAATGCATACATTAATAAAGTTAGCTTGCATGTGACTGCCTGAATGTGTTGCTGCTGATGCTGTTTTTCAGATCAAGTTTTGATCATGCTGGTAAATGAGCTAAATCATTGGTAGGTCTGGTTATGAGCAATATTCATGCATGTCTTTAGTCTGCATCTGAGTCAGCACTTTATTGACTATTTTTTTATCATATTTTTGTAAATGAGTTTATTTCATCAGGATAGATAATATATTTTATTATGAGTAAGAAAATCTTCATGTTAATAAAGAGAACTTGCATTATTATTTACAGACAGTATTTTGACTCAGTTTTGATCAGATTTGGTAAATATGCTAATAACTTAAAATGTTGGATTATTTTTATTATGAGTGAGACCTTGGCTTATTTATAATGTGATCTTGCATCTGATTAACTAGAATATTTTTACCACCCTGAAAGCTGTTGTTAGACAGGGTTTTAATCAAATTCAGTATCACCAATATCTTGCTTGAATAGGAATTACAAGTGAATTTATGTTTATTAATGGATTAGCATGCTTCTGATTGGCAGAGTTTGTCAGCACTAGCAAAGATATGGCTGAGTGTGATTTGCATAATATCTTATAACTGATTGGATAAGATTATTGAGATTGAATTCTTTTTGGATTTTGCTTTTATAAGCTGATATTATCATTACCTCTCTAGATCTAGAGACCATATCTCTCCTCCAGTTTGTACCAGACATGGTAAACAGGTTTATATCATTGTGAACTTTGATGACTTCACATATAAGCAGTAGATTTGTGAATATTAATTGCACCTTTATCTTTAAACATTTTTTTATCAAAATCTAATCAAATAAATAAAATCAACATGATATATAGTGTGAGCAATAGTTCACATGGGCAGTGTTCTTACAGTACTGCATAATCTTAGAGAAATGATCAACTATTTTAATGCATAAGCCATGTGAGAGATATCAGGCCCACTTTGGCTTCCTTAAACCTTAATGGATTTTCTTCATACTTGAAATGAATCATTAAGCCAAGATTTTGTTATTGTATTTTGAATGATGTTACTGTTCCCAATTTAAAAAGGAATCATTTAACCTGATTGTGATATGGGTTAATGTGTGAAAAATAAGAAAAAACTGTAATGTGCTTTTGCATGTAATTGCAGATGGAGTACCATTCACTGTTATATCTGAGATTTGTCTCTTATTATGTACACTGGGCAGACCTACACAAGAACAACCTTCCTTTTGGCTAAAGAAGGTTATTCCTCATTCTCAAAGTTTACTGCTGTATGCTTCTATCTTCTGATGCCCTGAAAAATAGGCAGAATATTCCTCCAAATTCTTGCATGACAATTCAGTAGAAACATAAAATTTCAAAAAGTTGTTTACATTATCCGAGTTAATAATGAAAATATTTTATATCATTATTTTGAATTATTGCATGTTTCTAAGTACCCAAGCAAAGAAAAATACATTTCTTGTCTCATTTTATTCACATGAGCTTTGTTAGCAATATTTGTCAGTGTTGTACAGGCTGTCTCTGAGCCTTCCTACAGGTAGTATTTTCTTGATTCTGTAAATTGTCTTGTACCTAAATATACTTATTTTTTGTGTGTGTGCTAATGTATTTACCTAAGCAGTCTTAGCATCCGGACATCATACTTCAGTGATTCTACTTGTCTTCTATGTGCTAAGGGAAGGATTAAACAGTCTTGTACAGACCTCCATGTCTTCTGTGAGAGCAGCCTCATGGAGAAGGATGTAGATGGATTTTGAAATTACACTACATTATTAAGTCATTAGTTTGCAGTACCAAATGTGCTTGTAGTTGTACTTATTGTGTGTATTAAAACTTTTTTGTTTTTTGCCTATACACTGCAAGAATTAATTAGTTTTTTCTTATTGAAATTTGTAAAGACCTCTTAATTTACTTTTGTCATTGCTAGTTTTGATAATAATTTGTTAATGGCCAGAACAGATTTGCTCTGGTTGATATTTTACAGTCATGGTCATTTTGTAGTGATATTTTTGTAGCCTCAGAACATTAAATAGTCAACCATGAGGATTAAACTTGACTGGTAAGATTTTGCATATTAAAATAGAAATAGCTAGGAAATTGTACCGTTTTTATTCACTACTTCTTATTGATATTGCAGGTACTGTAGTTGTTTTACAGTTGTCTCATTTCCTCTCACCATAGTCATTAAATTATTGAGAATGTTAGATTTCAGGACCATGTTTTCATTTCTGTTAGTCACTTTTTTATAAGCATGTCCTTACTTTGAGCTTACATGTAAAATTGCAATATCACAATACATGTAGGTCAGTAGAACAACAGACAAAATCCTGCTGTCAAGTAAATTACTTGTTTTGGTAATCACAAAAGACAATAATCATCCTTTCCATTGCTTGATTAATAAAAACACTTCATGAAAAGTTAAGGTTAGTACAGTCTTCAATCAAATTTAACAGGAGAAGGGTCCTGTCTTGAGAGACTGAATGCTTATATATTATTTGTAAGGGTTTATCTTCCTAAAACTGACTTAAAATTTTAATTTTACATTTTTAGAATTTAGCTTTTAATCAGCAAAATATAGTCAGGGTTGTGCCATAATTTTTTTTATTAGTAATGCTGAGAATCAGAATACATATCCATCACTTGGTTAAGTTGAATAATAAATATTATTGAAGAAGTTATTTACATTTTTTATTGTATTTGGGCTTTATGTAAAGTGAAATTGGAATGCTTTCACATTTCTATTATGCTTTCAAAAGTCACATACAAAACTAATTAGCAAATGTGGAAAAATCCCATGCCTGGGAAAGAATACAACTTTTGCAGGTGAGTCAAATTTTGTATAATATGCCTAAAATGAATGTATAATTTAAAAGAAATATCAAGATGTTTATTAAATTTCAGTGTTGAGATTTTTAATCCCTTATCATTATCTTTCTCAATAAGCACTGTACTCCACAATCTCAGGATTTTTTTTTCAAATGTCTCTCTTAAATAATATCACAAAGTGAAACTTTTGCTGACTTAATCAAAACAATTTGAATACAAAATCAGAATATTTTTATATTGTTAATTTGTCATTTCAGGGAATCAGCTTGTACCAGTCAAAGCACCAATGCCACCATTATGTGGAAAAAGTTGTATATGCCAAATTATCTAAATAATAATGAGTCTTGTAAGATATTGGTTTTAAACATTGTTTGGGGCATTTCAACCAGATATTATCTGTTTTTCATCACATTATGAGCTGTGTAATTTCTCCCTCAAAATGTGAAACCCTACTATTTTCACAAGTTTATAAATTGATCTGATGTTGATCAGTGACACCCATAGGTTAGTTTGATTTCATTTAAAAACTATAATACAAGATCTGATGACATCACTGTTAAGAAGCCAACACCATACTGTTCAAATTGTCTTCAGCCCAGTTTCACTTGTTAAAGTATTCCAACACTTTAGCTGATCACTTGAGTACCGCTAATGAAGGCTTTTTCTTTTCAGACCCACTTTTAATAAAGCAGGTCATAATTTCCTTTTGAATCAATTTGAATCAATTAGGGAAATGTTATTATTAGGAATTAGGAATTTGTTGAATGTATCACATTGCTACTTTAGGGAAAAAATCCAAAATTTTGAGCATTGTTATTGACTGAATTAGGGGTAACACCTCTTAATTTTTAAACTGAATATTTGAACCTCACATCTGGATTATTTCAGATAATGGTTTATGTTAGATACAATTTTTAACAAATCGTCTACTTCATTTTAAACTTTTCTTAGATTGGAAGAATGGTGTATTGGGGGTGGGGGTGAGATTGTTTCCTTGACTGGCTGGTGCACTCTGTTAGTAGATCTTTAAATTGCTCTAATTTCCTTTTTTTTTTTTAATTTTTTTAAAATATCAAACAGTGCAACAGCAGAAGCATTTAAATGCATAATTGTATTTATTTTCACTTTTGTGCTCCCAAAGATCATACTTTTGACATTGAACATAGAAGCAGTTTGGTTGCAGCTTTTATAGATGAAATGCTGTTACCATGTACACTTGCTTTATAACAGCCATTGCATAATATGATAGCAGATCTGCTTCAATGCTGTTGTTAGGAGGGATCATTAGGACAAATGATGTCTGCCCAGATCTGCTTTAACTTAATGCTAGTTTATTCTCCTTTTTCATTAAGCAAAATTAAATCATCTAACAGAATTTTGTTTTATGAATTTATTTGATTACATTCTTCTGCATCAAGTTGCGGTGATCTCTCATCATACATTTTCTCTTTTGAGAAAGGCTTAATATCATGTCAGTCCTGCCAATATATAATTTATATAAGATATGGCTACCCTAAGAATACCTCCTTCATTATTTTCAAATGTGTATTAGATACTATTATATACTCCATTAACTTATTGTAGTTGGAATTGTATATCCATATTAAACAGCCTCATACTGTGCATGTGTCCAAAAATAAATGTTTCCATTGTTGCAATATTTAAAAAAAAAAACATTTGTGCTCTAGAGATAACATCAGAAAGTTTAATCTTGTTCACAGAGGCTTAAAAAAAAGAGGCAACCATTGTGAAAGTACCTATTTTTCTCATGTGCATTGTATAAGAGACAAAATAAATTCATTTTAGAATCATTTTGAGATACAGAAAAATGAGTACATGTTATATTTTAATGGGAAAATATGAACTTGTTTTATCATTGTGATACTAGACTCCTAACGTCATGCAGTATTGCTAAGAAAAACTCATCTTTTCTCATACAAATATAGTGACCTATACTTGACAGTAGAAATGAAATCTTTCTCACACTTATTTCTATGTAATTTTTCAACTGCAATATTTTCCTTATGCAGAATTTTACTTTTAACAATTTATTCTTATCATAGAGAAATTTTTTAATGTTGAATGAAAGCCAGTTAATGTTTTTGTTTTTATATATTGTTTTATGTAGTAAAATGGCAAAGTCTAGTTGTAATATGAACAATGCATTTTTTTGTTGCTTTTTTAGATGTACTGGTATGTGCTATAGTCTTAGTCATATTTGATGCTCATATATCAACCAATTTGTGTGAAATTGTATATCCATTGTACCAAAGTACACAAAAATATTAGATATCTATATTGTACATTGTCACAATGTCATTGTGCAATAAAATGGTTTCTATACCAAATATTTTATCTTTTTCATGGAACTTTCACTTTACTGTATAACACCTTTTATGGTTGAGAGCTGGAACTTGGTATGGTGTACATATATAGCATACTAGAAGGTACCATATCCCTATCTTCGTGCTCAGGTACATGGTTCATTATTTTGTTTGTTCTTCAAATACGTTACCGAATCATTATATCTTTGGAGTACTACAACTACAGTACATCACGAATCCAGCTCTCCCAAAAACTGCTTTTAGCTAAAGGAGCTAACAGTTGTCTATGTGGCGGTCGGGCAGAGTGATCTCCCATACGTATTAGACTGCGGCAGAATTTAAGAATATACCAGTTACTACTTCCGCTCGTGCGAAACATCACTCTCTCTTAAAATAGAGACCTCGCCATTCAGTTTCAACTTCGAGGCATACCTTTTTCAGAAGGAGGAGTCTTTTCACCTCGATAATTAGATATTCCATCACCATTTCCAACTTTCCTTTCTTACACTGACAAGAGTTCCACCTTTTAATTGATAACACTGTCGTCTGTGCATATTTCGTCACTTGCACGGGCGGTCATTATGTCCCACCTAGAGATCCTGATTACAATAATTTATACATGCAAGCTTTTATGCCTTTCAGAAACATGTTATATGTATTTTTCTGGCACAGACAGGTGTTTGTTTTTCTGTTGTTATTTTTTACCACGGCATTATTTAGCGCCTTGGCGCCATCATTCCGTGAGTTACTTGTACAGGCCGTCTCTGAGTCTTCCTACAGGTAGTATTTTCTTAATTCTGTAAATTGTCTTGTACCTAAATATACTTTTGTGTGTGTGTGTGTGTGTGTGTGTGTGTGTGTGTGTGTGTGTGTGTGTGTGTGTGTGTGTGTGTGTTAATGTATTTACCTAAGCAGTCTTAGCATCCGGACATCACACTTTAGTGATTCTACTTGTCCAAGACATCCATGATCTGTCAGAGTATCGGCATTAAATCTGCGATCACTTTTTTCCCAAATAAACGTCTTGTTAGCTCTGCGCTTTATCGGTATCCAAACGAGAGATGCATGCATTTAGTTGTATATTTATAATCATTATACTCGCTGTACGGTTCATAGCTTATTAGACTGCCTTCTATCATTATCAAGGCAAACTTTAAGCTCTAGCTCTGCACTGATATGTATTACGTTCAAGGTGACAGGTGCAAAACCTCACCTGTTTATACGTTCTGTTCATTATACTTACAGGTCTGAACTATGGGCAAAGAACAGAAACGGAGAGCAAAAGACGACAACGTCATCAGTCTGCACGCTGACCTTTCCCTAGTACAAGATTTTCTGGAAATAACGGCCCTTCAGCCACGAAGCAACGGAAATTGACACGATCAGAAACTGTCTCGGCACCAAAGTCACCGCCTCTTGATCCAGAGTTATTGGCGACTCATATCGGCATTGACACCCTTTCGGCACGATGACTCGATTAAATTTTCACACTTCGACAGGCATCTTCCAATAGTCTGCCACGGTAAGATACTCTTCACTCAGTGACTGTCTACGATTTCTAATTCAGGATGTACGCTTCGTGAGCGGCAGATCTCGTCACTCTTCAGACTCATCTCATGCCACCAAAAACGATGGGGTTTTTTTTCTTCAAGGGATGCCATTGTTTATTGACTTTACGATGTCACGTGAAGATTTAGCGTTCCGGGCCTCTGTCGAGGAAGTATTCCGCCTTTTACCCCCGGAGTTTTGCCCTTCTCCTTCCACATCAACACCATATTTAACTTGAGTCGAGGCTTCTGTTAATCTTATGACGAAGAACAAGGAACCTAACTTTCAGCTATTTCCACAGCCAGGGAGAGTTACAGACATTCTGAACTGACTTCACCACTAATTGCATGATCCTAGTATCAACAGACTTTTCCTTTCACAGAAGTTCCTTGGGTCCGCCTACAACGACCTGGTATACCAATTCAGGGCACTCCCATTCGGGACTCAACTTCAGCCCCTGGATATATTCGATTGGGGGTTTTTTCCCATCTACTCAAGCAACGACGATGGCAGTTGTTTCATGCTTATGAACTTAAAAATCTGGATCATATCAAACAGGCCTAGACTTAAACAATTCTCGCAAAATATCTCAGAGCCACGACGGCTCTTCACTCTAAAAGCATATGAAAGAAAATATCGCAAACACATACTGCCTCTCCAGGCAACAATATCGCAGATAGCTAATTTCCTCCTCTCGATCTTCGAAGAGTGAAAGTTATCACAGCTACAGCTTTACGATCGTTGATACCTTTCTGCATCATGGGAGAGAGGATATCGGACAAAGCAAGGATTAATACGACCTACTTGCCAGCTTTGAGTATACACGGCCTTAAACCCTCTGCCCAATATGGCGCCTGTCTTGGGTATTAGCCTGGTTGAACAATACATTTTTGTAACCAATGGCAAGGGCATATATTTGAGCACCTTTTCTTCAAGACCTGCTTCTTGATGTTGTTAGCGACTACAAGCAGAATAAGTGAAATACATGCCCTCTTCTCAAACCTGAATTATATGCAGTTCCGAAAAGACGGGTCAGTCTTACTTATGACGACATTCTCTTTCATCACCAAGAATCGTCTCTCTTCCACGGCTAATCAGACTTTGTCATGAAACTTCTTTCTCATCTTTACACATTGGCTGCATGCCACCTACATGACCCAGTCAGGTCTTTGAAGTACCTTAATAGAACAGAGCCTTTACGTCGAGGGAGATCACACCTCTTTCTGCTATATAGTTTTAATACAAACACAACTATCATACAGATTAGAGAAATTAAATTCGTATTCTACCGAGTTTCGAACCTAGGTCCGCGAGTAATCAGCATCCATCGCCTTGCCTGCACGCACTAGCCCATATACCGTCACGACCATATATTAATGCAATCTAATCCTGGACTAAGTGGGTTATTCGCTTAGCCTGTAGGAAAATAACCCAGACTCAATTGAACTTATGCATTTCGGCTCACGAAGTTTGAGAAGTTGCCACCAGCGTAACATTTGAAAGGAACTGTTCCCTAACCGACATCATTCAGGCTGTGGAATGTAGATCAGAGTCCACATTGCCTAGCTTTTATATCCACTATGGCAGCCATCTTTAAAATTATGTTACCATAGCACTACTTAAACACAACGTCATATTAATGTGGAACTTGAAATAGAATTTGTATGATGTCCAGTTGGTCTTAAATGAAAATGGTACCAATATTAGATCCAGTATGGCACTATAGCAGCATTATAATAATAATAATAATAATAATAATAATAATAATAATAATAATAATAATAATACTTTTTCATGAGGTATAATATTCTCTCTGGGGCCTTTAGGCTAAACAAACTTATTTAAATACAATAGATGAAAACATAAGATATAAATAGTAAAAATAGTAAATCATGATTAAATAAATTAGGTATAAAATCACAAAGTGTACATGAAATGAATTCACAATTAATTTTGAGTGCATTTAGTTCAATATTGACATTGAAAAATGCCTTTCAAGAGAGTGGTCATGTGTTTCTGATTTGAGCACATTTAAATTTGCTTCTGATCTAATTGTTTTGGGAGTTCAATCTGCTGAATAGGACCAGAGCAAACATATGGCTCATTTAAAGTGTTTATGTTTGGAAATGGTGTCTTGCAATTATCATCTGTAATTGATCTCAAAATCTTTAAAATCTATTTATTGCTACTCTTTAATGGAAAGTCGTATCTGAAAAATATTGTTTTGTGTACTCCTCTCCAAATGGATGGTTATATCAGCATGGATTTTCAGCAGTAGACTTCTTATGATACCTTGTTGGTTCTAAATAAAAATAGTACCTGTCATACATTCAATATAGCTGTCATGATGACTGCCTTCAACATCGTGTTCTCACTACTCCCCCTTTATGACATTGGAGGGGGGTACCACTTGTCCTAAATGAAAATTTTACGAAATTGGCGACCAATATGTGTTGTTTTGGGTTTAACGCTGTTTTTCAGAACATGATAGGATACACATGACGAGCAATATATTTAGTGGAGAAAGAATCCGTAATATTGCCGGGAAGAACCACCGATTGACGATAAGCTATTGGAAAACTTTCTCACATATCCACGCTGGCAGAGCCTGAGACTTGAACACAAGCAGGCAGAGCTGAGATGTCCGTGATCGGTAAAAGTGAGCGTCTTAGATCACTTGGCCATATGTGTATCACCGCTGCTGATTTGAAATTCTTGTTTTTGCTGAAGAATTTTGGAGTTGGTTTCAACATATGACAGTTAAAATAATTAAATGGTGTTATCTTGAATTCATAGACAATTATTTGTTTTGCCCAGTAGAGATCAGTTATATTTTTTTCATACAACTGTAGTCTCGTATCTTTGCCGACTCTGATCAGTGATTGACGGTAACATTGTTATACCAAATGCGATTCGATGACTCTTTTTGTGATGTTTGTTTAATTAACAATCACTCCAGAGACAGTCTGAAAAGTTTTTTTAACTTTTGTTATAAGGATATTTACAGTTTTAGCTTGAAGATGGAGTAGTAGGAATCTAGGCTCTTACAAAATGTATCGAAAAAGAGTGAGGACAACAAGTTTTGTAAAATTTAAACAATTTATTTCTCAGAATACCAAGTGAAAAATGAGCAAAACGAACTTAGGTTTGACGAATCAAATCCAAAAAAATAAAAAAATAGAAGTTCTGGTATTAACAAGTCGTGAATTAAACTGAGTTCTAGTCCTGAAGAAATCTAAAATGGATGGCGATGGCGTATGTTGTAGTCTGCTAAGTGCTGATGTGTCAGCAGTTCTTTATTGAATCACAGAAAATATTATTCCAGTTTTAAATTTTAATAAATGTCTTCATCCAAGACTTTTGTAGGAGTACTTATTCATTTCCAAGAAAAATAATAGAACTGAATAAAATAAAAATTCAGCTCAAACTGGTGACAACTTAACGTATCAACTGTTTGAAGCCCGCTTGCAGACAACAGTTATACATTAATTTAAAAAGCAAAATAAATTCCCTGTTGATGGTCAATCTTCTTTTAGAAGTAGAAGTTTGTAACAATAAACACGTTTCATATCACGTATTCCAGATATGGTTTTGACATAATGATTCTTTGAAAAAGAATTTATTTTGAAAAATTTAAATAAGAGCTGTTTGTCAAAACAGTCACTGGCATTGGAGCAAGGTCAGAAAATACCGTGTTTTTATTAGGTGTTTATTAGTGAGAAGAAAAAATTAAGTAAAACTGAACTGAACTCACTTCTGGACAGTATCAAATATAGTAAACAAAGTTACATGTAATGTAATGGAATAAAAATGGAATATCCATATAATGTAATGGAATACTTGGAATGGAATAAAAAAAACTGACAAATAATTCAAAAGCTTTTTTTTACTATTGGCTAATTATACATGAGGTTTTTAAAAATAACATAAGAAATGTTAAATGTGATACAACTATACATGAAATAATATATTTATATGCACGGGAAAGTGCATCTGTTATTAAAATGTCATTTTCCTTGATGTGTTTGATGTCAATATTTTATTCGCCTTAGTAATCTCTGATTTTTGTTTTTCTTCTTGCCGATGAAAGTAGGGGGATTGTGATCATTAAACACAATAATCAGAGAAGAAGCTGAACTAATGTAAACTTAAAATGTAAAGCCAATATCAAAGCCAAATATTCATTCTTGATTGTTGAATAATTTTATGATGCTTATTTAATTTCTTAGAAAAATATCACATTAGATGATCATCACCATTTTTATCTTCTTGAATCAATACTGCTCCAACCTCAGCATCAATTTCATCAACGGATAATGATTAACTGAAATTTTGAGCTGTACGAACTGGAGCACTCTCAAAGTATGACCTTAAACTTGTCAAAAGCCTCCTGACATTTTTTCAGTCCAATGTCCAATTAGTTTTCTTGCTCAATATATTTCTCTGGGGTTCAGCAATTATGGAAAAATTGGAACAAAATTTTCAATAGTATCCTGCCGTACCTAAAAATCGCATCCGTTGCTTTTGCTGATTGGCACAGGAAATTTAGAGATAATATTGACCTTAGCATCGTATAGGCTTAATTTGTCTATGTCCCACAATATGTCCTAGAAATGTTACACAAGCCGGGCATAATTCACGTTTGGATAAATTAATTGTCAAACTTGCATCAATGAGTCTGTCAAAGAATTTCTGAATTGTTGCTAAATACTCTTTCCAGGTGTCGTTTTAGATGATGAAATCATCGATATAAGCATCTCACTTATCCAGACTAGAGGTAAACATGTTCATTAAACGTTGAAAAGTACTTGGCGAACCCCAAAAGGCATCACTTTATATTGATAAAGTCCATTTTGAGTCAAAAATGCGGACATTTCCTTTGCCCTTTTCGTTATTGGAATTTGCCTTTTAGAAGTTCAAATTTACTTTGTATTTCCAATTTTATCAATGCAGTCATCGATTCTTGGTAATGTAAATGAATCCATTTTAGTCACACTGTTCACTTTTCTATAATCCATGCACATATAGAAAGTTTTATCTGGTTTCGGAACAAGTATACATGGTGAACTTCAGTCACTCCAGTCAAAAAGATGTCACCCGCCAGAAGTGCACACTACCATCGCCGTTCTCCTGTCCAAAACAAAGGAAAAAGAAAAGAATAGTCTCTTCGTTTGACCCCACGTCTGAGAAAACGTCTAGCGAAGCATCTACGTCTACCCAAGAAAGGACCCAATCGTCCGAAGAAGAAAAGGAGCAACCAAAGGGGATGCTTTTTTGATGAGATATTGAAAAAGTTCGTCAAAAACACTGGTCACAAACCATACAACCTACTCAAAACTACCTCCACAAAAGATAAGATAAAAGGACGTGTACCAAGTATCGACATCAGTGTAGTTTTTTTTAGAATCGAAACAAAGATGTCACCTCCCAGAAGCTATCCCTCTTCACCACAAGAAGGAAAGGACTGTGTTCTCGTTCAGCCAAACATTTTAACGTGTTGTCGGTCCTATTCAAATCCTCTCTACACATACGAAAAGAACTCATTTAAATAGCCTCGAAAGATATCATCTATACCGTGTGCGAATGTTGCCTGAATGTCATGAAAGGAACGATACCTTTGTCAGAGCATCAGAAAGAACGCATAGAAAAGTATCGACACGTTCTTCGCCAAATGGTTAAAAAGAAAATACCCATCAGTCGAAAGAAAAAGATGTTAATGCAATGTGGAAGATTTGTGCACCAGTTAGAACCCTTGGTGAAAGGAGTATTGTGAACAATGATTTCAGGACTTGTGGAAACTCATGCTTCACAAGGTGGTCCAAGATAAAAAAAAACAAGCATCAATTAGATAAACAAGATATTTGTGATGGAAAGATCTCAGACACGTACTTTGGAATCTGATGGAAAAACGAAAACTACCTTTAGTCCCTAAAAGAAACGATGGATGGAATTCCATCATTGGCAAGAACAACACGACCCTCATTCATCTCCCAATCCTCATCTGATCCAATTGCCAAAGTTACAACACGAATTTCATTCCGTGGCGGATCTCACCGATTTGTTATCAACGAAAAATTCTCAACGGTACGGCAAAGTTTTGCAATGTTTTCAAATCATTAAGTAGAATGCTTTAGACGAAACAACTAAACCGATTCCGGAAGATTTCAAGACCGTGATGAAAAGTCAATCACCATCACCATCACCATCACTATCACCAGAACCCTCTCTCGACAGCAAGACCGACGCAGCCACACATATATTATAAGACGCACGAGAAGTCTTCAAAGGCATCAGCTCCCATCCCTTGTATGACTGCAGTGTCCTTGTTGACCTCTTCCCCCACCCCCACGAGATGAACTCAAAGCGAGGGTTAAAAGATGTGAGAAAGATTGAAGAAAAACCAGAAGCGAGAAAAGAATGTCAGAAAAGGCAATTCTTTTGCCACCACGTTTGGCTCCTACTCTGACACGCCAAGCAGTTTCCAAACAACCCCATCAAACCAAAAGTATTATCAGTGAACTGTGGGTGACTTATTGAAGAGACTCGTACTCAATAATTTTTTAGCCAGCATTTATAACGATCCTGCCCACCCTGCGGGTTACAGAGGGGTTCAAAAATATCGTGCAACCAACACCAGACTAAAAGTGTGCGTTTATCTCAAGAGCAACGATGGTTAAAAGAACAAGCCACGTACACGTTACAAAAACCCATTCTATGAAACATTTCCAGAAGTCACACCAAAGTGGAAGGTATCAATCATCAATGGCAATCCTATTTAGCCTTCCCTCTAATTTGACCACCTAAAATTGCGGTTACAAATATTTATTTTGTGTTATTGACGTTTGCAAATATGTCTGAATCTTGCCCTTGACTTCCAAATTGAGCTCGAGTTAGTGCAAGCCTTAAAACTACTGTTGACCAAAGCGGTCGTCACCCTCTCCGATGGCAAACAGACAAAAGCGCCGAATTTTTGAACCAAGCGTTCAACAAAAATTGAAGAGACATCCATTTTTCAGCACTTGAATTCCGGAAACAATGATTTAGTATCTCTTTTCTAGAATATGTTTGGTCCTGAAATTTTTCAGTCACTCATTGTCCACGCCTCTCTGTATAAGCACTATATATGCATCATCTGCTCCAATCGTTCACCCATCCACATTGAAAGTGGGGAGCACATAGTCTCCTTCTCTTCCATGCAGACAATGTGCCTGTGGGTGTTGCTGGTGTTGGCGAATAGGCTCCCACTATAACTTCTGTCTTCAATGCCTGATCCCAGTTCTCAGTTTGGAGAATGAATAAATTGTGGCTGCTTTTGTTGTGGTTTCTGCTGCATCCTGACCATTGGAGCCAAAACAAAACCCGGGCCAATCTTGAGGTAAGGAAATATATTTACATCACTCTTCTTCTTCTCTCCAGCCTTTTCTTCATCCTTCGCCAAGGTAATGAGGGCTAATTCCTCTATCTGACACGATATAGACACTCCTGAATTTCTAGCAATTTGATGCCCCTATCGCTTTTCATTTTTCTATGTTGACTAGTCAACGATGGGTAGACAGACTAATGTACCGCTATATATGCCTGAAACATGGATGTAAAGAAAAACTCCCCTCACACACACGGCCCCAACATAAAATATTATATGGACCATGCAGACATAAAATAAACACTCTCTTCGACTGTTTATATACAATCACACTATGCTACAACAAAAACATACAATCGTACACCAAACAACTAAGCACACTATCACACAAGCAATGGGAATGAAGTCTTTATAGATACACTTCTAACGCTTTGATACAAACACACACTCCCACTACAATACAAACAAAAATAGTTTTGGCAATGGAGTATTATATCTTTTTTAAAGATCTAGGTAGCCTTGAAATGGGCTGCTTTGTTTTTATTTTTGTTTTTGTTTTTAATTTTTTACAATCTCTTAACATATGCGTGAATTACCACTTATTGCTGCAGGCTGTCCTGTGGTGTCAGGGCTACTTCTGCAGAAGGAGGAAAACTCTTTGGTATCCACTCGACAATCCACAAAACCTCTCTCTCTCTCTCTCTCTCTCTCTCTCTCTCTCTCTCTCTCTCTCTCTCTCTCTCTCTCTCTCTCTCTCTCTCTCTCTCTCTCTCTCTCTCTCTCTCTCTCTTAATTCTGATGTTGTTATTGCTGCTGCTGTTCATTCTGTATATAGCTCTCTATCCACATTTCCTCTTCTTGCTTAACTTCTTCTATAAAGAGTTTTTTATCAGGGTCCTGTTACCACTTTTATCATCCTAACGTTCTCTATCTCTCCTCGAGTCTGCATCAGTTTCTGCATGACACGTAACACATGGTTTTAATTCAGTTTGGATAATTTTTATAGCACTTTACCAGTTGATGAGTCAACAGTACTTGGTTAGGCTGACTGACTGACTGTTATTGGATTATAGTTGTTTGCGTCAACTAGGCATTTGCGACTTGTTTATGCCTGTATCGGCAGGGATCTTAAATGATCATGAGATGGGAAAATGTGCCATCCATCTAACGGATTTATGCACAGGAATGTGCTTTTCAATGCAGCATACAAGTCAAAGGACAATAAAGTTCCAATCGACCTATTTGTGGGCTGTAATGAGTGTGAATAGACCCAACAAATTTAGCATCCACTGCAACAGTATGAGACTTCGAGCGTGATTCAACACATCTCTTATGACATCACCACTGTTCTGTTAATACACGCTCATCGGGACATTTGTGGAATAAGACAAGTGGGAACTAACTCATACACTTCTCCTTACTAGTCAGGATAGGAAGAGGAGCAGAGGGACCAGGAATAGGTTTGTCAAACTACAGCTAGTGCATCCTGAAATTCCAAAAAGTTCAAATTCAACCCAGTTATAATAATGGGTAATGCCTATTACCAATTCTGTGTTTATTACAATCCTAATTAGAACCACACATAATTATGGTTAGAATTTTCCTATAATATAAATATATAATTTATTGTACTAAGCATACTTAATTGATATAAATTATTAGTAGCCAAACAAGTCATAGTGATTATAAAATTTCTATGTCAATATTAGGATTAAATATAGAAAATTTAGAACGGTTGCCAAAGGATCAGAGTGGTTTATTAGTTTTATGGGTTGCCGAGCCAAACCAGAACGCCTTGGTATAGGTAATCCTAAGAATTGTTTACAGGTCAGCAGTCTTTCTCATCTCTTATCTCTGTTGCTATCTTTTTTTATACAATCTTTAGTTCTTTGTTTCTGCTCTGAGTATTCATTAAACCTATAGAGTTGGGATAGCTCCATGGCGGTTTTGATAAGGGTATTTAGAGAGCACTTCTGGTACTCCTTTTTCATAGTAGTCAGAGAGGATACTCACCCCAAACTGCTCTGATGTGTACTAGGTTTTTTTTAATTTTAAGTTGCTTCCATTCCACATATTAAACAGCATTGACAAAGTGTTCGGCTTTTTTGGAACTATATAGTGTTTCTTCTATTTCAAGCTTGTCTGCATTGGTGGTGTCTTCAGTTGTAGTACCGTCTTAGACCTCCTCTTCATCTGTATCCTGCCGAGTATGGTATTAAGCTTCAGCCTCTGCCTTAGGATGACCATCGGCTTTGGCTCGTGCATGACCCTGGTGATCTCAAGAATGTTTATTTCCGTCTAATTCTCCTTCATAGAATCATGACAAGTGCTAATTTAGGTTGCAATTGTTGAATCAGTATCTAGTCTACAAGTCCTGTGTACTGCTAATGGTTCCAGATGGCGTAATGGAGTGGTTGAATTCTTTAATTTGTGCTGCTTTCCTCCTCTCTTTATGTGTCCTGTTTCTGTTACTTTTAGCTGCACCATTATCTCCCAGACCTTCGATATTCAAGTATTCTGCCTCACTTTTTCATTCCAGATTTGAAGAAGGGTAGTTCTTTTTATTCTGGCTCTCCGTCTCCAATTGGTGATTTGGATTTTTCGTTAATGTCCTTTAGGGCTGGAGTTAGAATAACTGCGCTAGCTGGTAACCATCTAGGTGTCATGCCCCTTACTGCAGTATTAACTTCCACCACTAATGGGTTCCTGGTACATGACTGTAGTCGGTGCTCTAAACAGTTAATTTTTGTTATTTTCTCTTGACGTACTTTGTATCCAGAATTGTTGGTCCGCTAATGTATCTAAGTGGGTGTTCTTGGCTTATTTTCCGTACATCAAAAGATTTTCTAAGTACGCTTTGTAAGGGTTAAGTATCCATGCTGCTGCTGACCAGTTTGTTCTTCAAATACAAATCCACTTCGCTGAACAAGGACTGCATGAAATTGTTGACGAGTTCTACTTTCTCTCCGCTTTCTAGATGGGGACCGTCTGCACTGTTCAGTTCAATCACTCTGACTTTCAAGTACAAGTAAGTGCTATGTAGATCGATGTAATCTTTGTGCTGTCCTTTGATTTCAAATTTAAAGGGAGACGAGGCCTTTACAAAGGAGATGGGATCAAATTCTTCCCATTGGGATTCTTGCATTGTCAACATGATGGGTGGCATGGCAAACAGATCCAGTTCAAACTTGGAACATTCGCAAGCCTCTCGGCGCATCGTTTTTTCATACCTATTAAATAAATCAAAGACAACTAATTCTCTGATGGTTCTTCTTTTTTATCTTTCTCGCAACATGTTTATGAGGTACTCTGGAGGAGTGTATTCGGCATCTCTTTCTGTCTTGTCCTTTATGACCGGATATCATATTTTTTTAAATATAAGATAATTAATCACAATATTAGTAAAAAAAACACCACTAATGCAATCGATTCATAGGTAAATTAACTTAGTCATTACCCTATAGATTCAACTCTCTCTACTAACTACTAACAACCTCTGACATCTCTTTCTCTTCTTTCAGCACTAAGTGAAATGGTGCAATGCATCATACATTTATTTCATTTATCTTTCCCGTAAAAGTTATAAGGTGACTTAGGTGGCACTCTACAGCTTCGCATTTTGCATAGGGTTAGAATTTAAAATTAAAAGAATTTTCCTGGGTTTCCACACTAATTATACTGAGTATTTAAAACAAAGACATTATTTATCTTATCTATTGTTCAAAGAGCCTTTAATTCCCTTTATTTTGGTGCATGATTGATGGGTGTAATATGGATTATAGAGTATACATCTTGGCCTTACTCCAGATATGCATCTTTCCAAAAAGTGCTAGCTTCTCTTGGTCATTTTCACTTCCTGAACTTCAGAGGCAAATTGTAAAAAAGAGCTGATAACTTATTTTTTTTACATTATTTATATATATATATATATATATATATATATATATATATATATATATATATATATATATATATATATATATATATATATATATATATATATATATATATATGTGTGTGTGTGTGTGTGTGTGTGTGTGTGTGTGTGTGTGTTAATTCATTAATTGCACTTTCAGAAGCTGGTATTGTCTTGTCTGGAAAAATTCATTTTCCCTATTTTAACAGCTGCTAAGGGTAGTGTACTTTAGACATATTCAGGTTGATTTTTTGAGCTCATGGGGGCAGTCTTTTTGATTAGCAGTGGGCTAAGATCATTTACAATTTCCAAAGTACATTCCAAAGAAATGTCAGTCACATTACATCAAAGTATTAGAGAGGTATGCCAACATTCTCTCCAATGTCATGTTTTAAATGCTAACAACTTCACCTTACATATGTAATTCTCTCAAAAGCACATAACTGGTGAGGTCCCCCCCCCTCCTTAACCCCAGTGATCACGCTCCACAGCACAATTGGCAATGATTAACATATTAAAATCCAAGTTATTTATGTAGGACCCTAAATTAGAATTATAAGGTGGTAAAAAATCCAATGACCTTCAGGCCCCACCGCACAATGCAACATCTAAATTATTCATAGGATGCAAGGCCCCAAATTATTCTATAAGGTGTCTAACACCAAATCATCAGCCTCCACGCACATGGCGGAACAAAAGTTATTTATGCAGAACCGCAAACTAGCAAACGTCTCTAAATCATAAAGAAAACAAAATTAAAATTAAGTAGTACTTATTGCCCATGTCACTAAAAACAATTGTTATAACAAGCAGTGAAAATAATTTTAAAAAATATGTTTGCCAGTGTAGGCGTGGTTTAATGTCCTGAAAACCATAATCATGTGTTATGATTTTGCAATGGAGTGATTGGCATTAGTAGTACAAGAATAGTGGTTTTATTTATTTATGCTCTAAATCAAAACTTTCTATCCCACATGATTATCCTTTTGCATGGGCACATGCTGTTAACTTTTACTTGTTGGAGTGCACATATGATGTGAGGACAACAACAACAACAACAACAACAACAACAACAACAATAATAATAATAATAATAATAATAATAATAATAATAATAATAATAATAATAATAATAATAATAATAATAATAATTTTTGTCGTTCACCCTCACTGCTGCTATGAATTAACCAAAGATTTTATCCAGACCTATACGATACTACATAGATCTTCATGCAAGTTTATTGTTATAAATCCAAATGGAATAGCTTGTTCTTTTAAAAAGAAATTTTTAATTTAATCATATTCCTGTCTCCTGAACACCAAAATATAATAAATATTCTGTAAAGTATATTTATCTACTCCATTTAACACAACCAAAATTTTACAGTTGTCTCTGATCACCTTAGATATTTGTGTGTATCTCTGAGTAACATAAATCATGTCCGTGTTTTTATGTCACATCATCGCATACTACGAGATTATTAATGAATCCATCTAAGTCATTTTCGGATGGAGCTTCGTTAATATCGGTGATAAAATCAACAATATCTCTGCCATCTTGATTCAATAATATTTTTCTACTTGCGACTATCAAAAAAGCAGGCCTCCATAAAGTCCAAAAATCATTCATGATAGTTTCTGGAATTGCTTAACATTGTATCTAATCTGGTTAAATCTGATTAATCTTTTTAAAAAATTTTCAACGGCTCATTAATAGCTGTATGGTCTTTATGTATTTCTTTATAATTATCTATATTATTCATTAGCCATTTATGTGGAGACTGTCCAACAAATGGTGGTGGTTGACCATGATCGCCACACATAATCACAGCAGTATTCTTTGTCAATAACCATTCAAGAAATGTTTTTAGTGTTTCTAACGACACCGTGTCTGTCTCATCCCATATAATATTTTTCACCCATCATCACAAGAGTCAACATGTCTCCGCACCATCTAAAGAAATTATGATTTGTACATGATTTTACTTATCGTTCTTTTATTTCTCTAGCAAATTTATGTGTAGGTGTCAAAACAATTATATCTGAACTATTATACATAAATACGTTAATCGCACGAGTTATTTTACCAGAACCTCCACATCCATTAAGATATGTCTTATGTCTAGCCACAGGATCGTACACAGATGATGCAGATGACTTTGATATTTTTTTTTCTGTAATATATTTCCACAATTTCAACAACGGCAGATTCAGAATAACTAACTAATTTTCTTGCTTTATCCTCCAAGTCCCCTACTCACCATTACCGAGTAGCGGTTTTAATAAATCCTTGTGTATATATTTATGTATATAAAATGAATCCGTAGTGACTCTAAGAGCGTGACGAGGAAATCTATTCATCATCGATAGTAGATTTATCGAAACATAAGCTAACATTGAAGATCTTAAATGAGTAAATTGCGGTGAGTCGTCAGCAAGATAACTCACAATGGTGCACAGTTTTATTACATCGGCTTATAAATGTTATTCTCCGTTGTATCAGCGATTATAAAATCTAGTTCAGCGTCGTCAATTATCATGTTTGTACAATGTCGATTATATGAACCACCTTGTGTAAACTTACCGATTATCTTTCTACCAAGATCTTTTGCAAGTTTTTCATCGTGCTCGTTCCTGCATTTACTTTTTTAAATGATGTCAAGATCAGTGAATTCTTTCCTGACATCAATGACATTAAATATATCCGGTTCTGGTAACCAAACTTGCTTCCGTGAAAAATACGATATAATTGCTTCAGTTACTTCCAACGATATTAAAAATCCAGCATCAAGCATATTTCGTAATAGTACTATCGGAACCCAACATTTTTCAGAAAACTGTCTTCCAAACCAAACATAAGTAATCGCATGGAGATCTTCTTTAAACTCGAATGATTCTACATAAGTAAATCATGTTAAGTCAAAATATGGTAAGGATCCGTTGATTGAAACCATGGTCATCTCATGTGTAGGATATCTGAGTCTCTTAAAGTATTTAGAGCATTCTCCATGTCCCAGAAAACTCCCAGGATAATATGCAGCCATATCAACTGAGTTAACTATTTGGTATTCCATAATCCATCGTGTCCATATTCTATATAACGTTTCTCGACATCTTCAAGAAATTCTGACCGTGTCGTTTACCATGAATTTTTCTCCTGAGCGTAATGGGCAGCAACCGACGATACGGTGAAACAGCTTTTCAGTAATTGTCCAACTATCATCAGAGGTATATTTCAGTGCAAGATGTTCCATTTCTTCATGAAGAGATTATGTACGATAAATATCACCGTTAGGACGTACAAATTGATCGTAATCGTATTCTGAACTTTGAAATAACCAAACAGACACAGGGTCACTATTACTTATCTTTCTGATAAAATCAAATATATAACCATCATACAACTTAACCTGTATGTCTCTTTGGAAATACCATTACAGCATTGCTCCATGCATGTGCATTGTGATCAATAATTGTTATAGGGTTTCCATTTTTTTTAATATATTTCGGTTCGTGTAATATCTCTCCGTTAGTGCTTTTGCTATTATTGGAAATTTTAATAACTTTTCTAGTTCAGCAACATTCCTTAATAGATTCACCATTATCTTTAACTCTTTTTGTCCATGTATCTATTTTGTACGTCTTAAATCTGTTAAGCCATCCGCAACGTTACGTTTATCATTTAGCGAATATATTGCATAGACAACTGTAGTCGCTGAATAACCTTGTTCATATTACGGCTTATCAAAACCAGTAAGTATTTCATGTTTGGATTTATTATTCAATAAAACGATATTATTTCCCGACTGTACAGGTATTGTGGTGGGCTTATCACGAATTATCCAAATATCGTCATATGTCTCTACAATAAACTTTACGAAAATAAAATATTTTTGATTACGAAGGTGATTAATAATTCCTTTAACTCTTTTATCATTCATATATTAACGATATGTTCTATTCTGAAAATTGACCACACCTGAGCATCGCCATCTTTACGAAATTTTCTTTTGGCTTCACGTATACATTTAGTTATATCCTCATTTGCTAAAGCTAGATCTTACATAGAAACACTAAATTTATATTCTGGTAGTCTGTCAAGATCAAATCTAACAGCGGAGGGCTCATTTGCGGAAAATTCCTCCATTATTATAATCAAGACAAATATTTTAATTTAATTTTAGTATAATGATTCCACTCAGGAACAAGTTCATTTGGCTTAAACTTGGTCATATCTCCCATTGTGATATACCTATAGAAGCAATATCTATAGTCGACATACACCAGTAATGCCAAAACACTTACATGGGAATGAAATCCAATTCACACGCATGCAAGCACGCACACATACGGAGCATAATTATTCCTGTAAGTACTTAACGGTATAGCCCGAGTACACACACAACACACAAAAAAAAACATTTAAGCGCTTAACTGTATAGTGCGAGTGATCGGTATATTATCTTCATGTATATATATATATATATATATATATATATATATATATATATATATATATATATATATATATATATATATATATATATATATATATATATATATATATATATATGTGTGTGTGTGTGTGTGTGTGTGTGTGTCTGTGTGTGTGTGTGTGTGTGTGTAGTTGAAAGTCATAGCTCAGTGCACGAGTGTTGGACTCTGGTACTTAAAGGTCTGCCGTTCGACTCCCATGACCACAGGGTAGGTATCTGGTCCAAAATATTGCCAACTGAATTAAGATTGGGGCGCATCTACCCCGAGGTTTCAAAAAACTCATCACCACGTCACGCGGTGAGGTGCATTTGCAACTTACCCCATGGGGTCATTTGGTGGTGGTGGTGTTTTTTTGAAACCGCAAATGCCTAGACAGTTTTCTGAATTTCTAATGTTTCGTTTCGATTAGGAATTCGCTCGAGGATATGGCTATGCAAGTTCCCCCTATAATAATCAGTAGCAAGCCTTAACTCTTATTGAAGGGCTCCCAAAGAACATTCAGAAAGAGTGTTAGGGTGACCTATAATAGTCATAAGAGAGATATCAATGTAAGGACCCCATGACGTATAGCCACTTAGGATCCTAATGGTTATTTTTGATATTTTTAAATGTTAAACAAAAGTCAAAATCAAAACCAAAGACAAGGTCAAGGTCAAAACCAAAGTCATAGTCAAGGGTAAGGTACAAACCAAAGTCATAATCAAAGTCAAGGGCAAAGCCACAAAAAGCCAGTCATAGTCAATGTCAAGGGCAAGGTGAAGTCAAGGTCAATGTCAAGGTGAAGTCAATGTAAGTTTTCTTCGCTTATTTACAATATTTACTCTACGAGCTTATGTACAAATTAATATCTAACATCTCTCCACGATGTCTATAATGTTTGAGATCTGGTCTGTGAGTTTAAAATTCATTCTTGACAATAATGGATTATGTAGACGCAAGTAGACCTGATTTACTAGCTCAGATACAATCAACGACCCGGGTGGACCCGAGGCGTAAATGAGTGTAATATATATATATATATATATATATATATATATATATATATATATATATATATATATATATATATATATATATATATATATATATATATATATATATATATCATTGCTTGGCCTGGTTAGACTTTAAAAGATCCACTTGATATCTAAATATCAAATGAGTTGCATACTAGATTGACTGCGACTGTTGATGCAATATTAACGATATGAAATGCGATATGACGTCCTGTGCCATATGGATCGTTATTATACTTAAGAATGGTTCGTGGTGGAGCTAATTTTCTCCATCAATCACATTCTTTTAAAGTGTTCATCAATAAGATCACTAACTGATTTCTTCAGCTCTTTAGAGTTAAATCCGGGAATGATGAATGTTGGTAGTTGTTCTCACGCAATTCAGAAATGTTTCAAAAATACCATTGTGAACAAGTGATTGAGTGGAACACGCTGAACTGGATCGTCTTCATTAACTATATAAGCGGTAGTATATGTAATTTGAGGTGGGAGAAGTAATCTGTTTTCTCTGTTAACAAAAACATCATTCATGAACTCTAGGTCTGAAGCAACTTGATTAAATGGCTGTATTGATTCAAATATTTGATTTTTTAAATCATTGTTGTATGAAACAGTAATACTTGAAAATAAATTTTGTTGATTATGAAATATATTCTCATGCTTTGATTTAATTGTATCAGCGTTTTTTTATATTTATTTTTTTTAGAAGCATTATGTATATCAAAATTGGATATAGGTGATATCAGTAAACTGTCTCGGGAAGTCTTAGGCCCTCTCCGTAATATATTGGCTTCCCTGGCAATCCGAGACTCTTTCCGTGGTATGAATATTGGCTTCCCTGGCAATTCGAGACCTCTTCCCTTTTTTTTTTTTTTTGATGTTCTTTTTATTCCCTGCATGGTTATTAAAGCTTTAATAGCTGCGAGAAGTGGAAATATATCACCCGTCTTATCAATGTCTTTGACAGCACCTGCAGAAATATTAAATTTGACGCCTAACTTTTGAGGTTTTTGCTTCATTGAAGTTTTTGAATTGATGCTTGGTCAACGATAATTTGAACCACTCATCTGTTCTCGCTTTAGCGATATTTTTTCTTGACTTATTTTTTATGCTAATTGTATGACATTATAACTATAAGAGATGATCTAATTATGTGTTACTTTTTTCTACTGGAGCATTCGTCCACCAACACCTTCAAAGTAACATTGATTTATCGCCAAGTATAATGGCATCACACGAGCTCAAAAGATTATGTCAACTACTGATTGTCTGGTTAAATCTAAATGTTCAAGCGAAAAGTAATAAATCAGATATAAGTTTGTAAAATCTGTGATATTTGTAAACCAGTATCAATGTTTTGATCACGTCCCATAAATGCCATAAAACAATGATAAGCACATAGTTTTGATAAAAATTCAGTAATATATCCTCGGATGGTTCTTGATGTCCATTTATCCTTAATGAAACTTCAGAAACACTGAGTTTATCAAATATCATGTGACTACGCGTTTGATTATTTACTTATGTAGATAATGTAATGCAATAAATATGTGTCTTGGTGAAGAAACACCCTGCTGAGAAGCTATTTGCCATGTAAATAAACCATTAATATTACTTTGGGTAGCATCTATGGTCACTGTCAACCATGACAACATTGATTTACTGCCTTGACTCATGAAAGATAGCAACCGGTTTTCTTCAAATATTGAAGAAGTCATCACTGACATCCATAATGAAAGTTTTGTTAGTACTACTTTGCCATGAAGTGCTCTAGTTGCAGCATCATCAGCTCCTTCAGCATGCCATATTACATCATCATCGTTACCTTTTCATACAAATGTATGTTTAGCTCCAAAAATAACCTTTCAAACATTTCTACAGAATCCAAAGATATGTGATAGTGGAATTGTACATGAAAATGTTTACCTATTACCTTTTAATATTGCTCGATGTGCTGTAAATACTAAGTTGAATTCTGGATTAACACCATGCAATAACGGAAATGCAGCACCAGACCGGGCTACCATTCCAGCTGGTTGTGGGTCGGATGCAGTATCCCGTGGCATTTGAATTAAATTATACTGTCTATTGTCAGGAGAATCAGTTTAACCTTTCGCAAACATGGGCCAGCTGATCTTGAATAATCATCACTGTATCTTGCAAGACACAATATTGTTGTAGCAACGTCGATGTCATTATGATAAATCTCAATCTCTCGTCCATCAATCATATATGCAGCACTTTTGAATAATTCCATAATACCATTATTAAAAAAACCAACTCTATCATTAGCGGCATATACAGTGTTACCTGTTTTCACAATTTCACCTTCTACTTCTATAAATGCCTTAGCAAGTAAAAATTATCTGCTTGCATCCTGAACTTGTAATTAAATTCTTTCATGTTCGCCAGGTACATATGTGCCACAAGAATACTGATAATCACGCACAGACTCATCCTTGAGTACTAGTGCATCCATGTCGAACGCTGGATCAGATATGCGTTTGAACATCTTTATTATATTTACTATGGTCTAACACAAAGACCACTTTAAGAAGTGAGACCACTTCTTGCTATCAGACTAGTGGTGATACTTTTTTCTTTTTCTGATTTTGATACAGCTTGATTTATTATTTTACTAATATTTGCAGGCAATACTTCAGTGCTAGGTAATTTTACAGGTTGAGATTTTCATCATATTAAGCGTGCTATCTTTGATTGCTGAGAATACTTTACTACCAACAGCACCAATACCTTTTTCATGAACATCAATAGCTTTCATTCCCAGTTGCTTTGCAATCAGTATTGCTTTTGGGGCTATCCTTCTAAACAGACCCTGAACAACATCACCTAGTCCATCTCCATTGGTTGTTTTGTATACTGGTAATTGAGAATTTACTGCCCTGACAATGGTTGGTCCACACTGAGTACTATGTACAATCATTTTATTATAATAACTGTATTTAATTTTACATACTCAATCCAGTGATTTAGTCACTAGAGTAGTCATTGGCGATTTCATTAATGAGGGACCGATATACATTAATATCCATAATTCCACCTGTAAATAATCGTTTACAAATATCTGCTTCTTCTTTAATGATTTCTGGGGAATTATAAACCAGCTTGTTTTCCTCCAATGAGGATTTTCAGTTGATCAAAATCACCAAGAATGTTATTGGGACAAGTAATTAAACCACTTCCAGTTGCGCTGGGAGTGTCTTGAAATTCTTCCTCTTCACTTGGTTTCGATGGTGTTTTTATTGATTCTGGATAATCACGAAGTGATTGCTCAAATGGTTTTAGTGTCTTTTATTGTTGTTTTGAAAATTTTCGTTTCTTTTGGTTTTTTACTCTGTTCTCTCTTCTTTTCTTGATTTGATTAAATTATTAATTTCACTAATATATTCCTGATATAATGGATCATCAACATCCATAGGTATGCAATATAATACTTTTCGCCATTGTTCACCATTTTTATTATATTTAATATATTTCGCGTGTTCAGGTTTCATTAATTTATCTCTTTGACTAAAACTACCCAAAGCAAATTCAGCCAATTGTCGTAGGTCTTTAATGTTATTAATTACTTTAACAGTATTTTCATTTAATTTATTTAACAGTTCAGCATGACTTATTGCACGACTCTTTTGTTTAGGGTCTGGTGGTTCAGCACCTTCAGGATGAGCAGCAGCAGCTGGTTGAGTCGCTTGAATATGACCAGTAATATCAACAGCTTTCTAGAGCTCTTTGTGTTGCCTCAGTTGCTGTAACAATTTTCTTTGTTGGTTCGACAATCGGTTTAAATAATTGTTCTGCACCTTTCTGCAAATTCCACCTAAGACTCCTGACAAGATTGTAGTTGTTGTTTAACTAAATCACGAACAGGTAAATATTTTTTAATTGCCTCTAGTCACTCTCTAGCTAGTCTAGCTGAATGTGGTTCTCCAATATTCATTTATTAATACTATCTATACTGGCTGTTTAATTTAGAGCAGCAGGGAGGGCGAACAACAAAAATTGAGTACAATGACAAGTAAACAAAATTGCATAAAAATTTGAAAAAAATACGTCAACAGGGGTAACAAAACTGAGCTAACTAAAACGATTTATTACCAGTTCAAGTTAGAGGTTTCGGTTTAACATTATTTACCTTGTTTTTCAGCCCATATAGGAACCCTTTTTTTCCGTAATGGACTCTAGCAAAAAGTTGTAGGGTTCACCCTCTCTGTTGCTGGCGATTCTATATCAAACCAATAAGGTACATCTCTTCTTCAGTGTGAAATTCAATGGGTCATAGTTAGGGTAAGATATTATTATTATTATTATTATTATTATTATTGTGTGCAGTGCATGCTCCATCATTTAACAACATCAGCAGCAGCAAGGTGCAGAGCCTGCAGTCTACCAGAAATTTTGTTAGTGGACAGTTGTTCACAATGTGTGACATGGTCTTAAGAGTTTTAAAGCAACAGGAAGAGTTAGTGGCCTGCTAAGATAATAACAAAAGAATACAAGAATTATTCCACCCAGCGATTAACTAATTCACCCCTCCCCCCAAGATTGCTGTCATTTTCGCCTGAAATGGGGGTAGGAAATGCATTTTGGATGTTCATTCTGAATACATCCAAATATATTTGCTCCTAAGAGTTTTTAAATTAGACTGATGCCTAGTTGTGCTATAAATTTGTTTTTCACTATTTGGTTCGCACATGTGCAGATGTGTCAAATAAATGTTGGAGTTCTTTTCTTTTGGATTTTTTTGTGTGTTTATTTCACCAACCATTTTTGACTGGTGTCTATTTCTTACTCCCAATCCCATCCTACTTTTTACAATGGTTCACCTGTCTGTGTACAGTATAGAATGGCCTACCTCAGATCACTTGCCAAAAAGTCTAACATCCAAATATAAAATCTGATTCCGACAATGGGCAAATTTTTGGTATAAAAAAAAAAAAACAGGTTTCAAAAGATGTTTTCTCCTCTGTATTTTACTGGCCGCCATGTATAGTCTATCTTGTGCTGAAAAATGGTGTTAAACCCTATAACAACAACCTATTATACTTAGTATTACCTACTATTACATTCAATATTTGCTATTACATATAGTATTACCTATTATTACATTCAATATTACCTATTACATTTAGTATTACCTATTACATTCAGTATTACCTATTATTACATTCATTATTTTACCTACTATTACATTTAGTATTACCTACTATTACATTCAGTATTACCTATTATTACATTCAGTATTTTATCTACTATTATTATCAGAATTGCCTACTATTACATTTATATGTTAATATAGTGGTATAACCAGTTGTCCCAAATGTGCTGACCAAGTATAACTCTACATGAATTTATAAATATTATCCTGACTATTGCATACAATATTTGATGCATACTAGTGTATTTGTGATGAAACATTTTTCTCAGTATGGGAGAGTTCAGGAGATGGAGCAATAACTGATTTTCAAACTGAATGTGATATTGGCGTAATTGTATTTAGGACAATCCAGACCCCATCTTCGTCTAATGGTGAAAACCCCCATAATATGACCATCCATCAAGGAGTAACAAAAACAAGCTTTTCAAAGTGGTAAATTTAGTGTTTTGCGATCAACACGACATGATAAGAATTTACTAGTGAAAATCCATGCTGATATGGTCATCCAAGGAGTAACTGTAAGAAGATATTCAAAATCAGACTGGCTCCATTTTTTTATTTAGAACCAGCCTGACATCCTACGAAAGCTTTTAGTAAAACCCTTTGTTGTTGTTATTGTTGTTACTGTTGTTGTTGTAGGGTTTAACAGCATTTTTCAACACAAGATAGGCTATACATGGCAGCCAGTGTCGATGGTAGAGGAAGAATCTGGGAAAACCCCGTAAAAGAATCACTGACCCAAGAGAAGCTACTGGCAAGCTTTCACATGTACCCACATTGGTTAAGCCTGAGAATCAAACCCAAGCAAACAGAGGTGAAATGACAATCATCCAAAACGGTGAGCACTTTAGACCACTTTGGGCTTGCAAAACCCTTTGTTGATATGACAATGACAACAAATTTGTGCTAACAAATGGACAGACAGCATACGATGGATGGCAGTCAACAGACAATAGGCTCTTCTGGCTTATCTCCAGTAGAACTATATATGTATAACCATAACACTGTAGTAATGTTACAGTGGTAATTCTGAATATGCATGGACTGAGGAAACAGATACTTAAAATAACTGTTATTTATTAAATTTTCACATTATAAACAATAATTCTTGTATCTTGTTTAAATTAAGATAAAATATATATTTTTTAATCTTTATGGAATTGATTTGCTTCAAAAAAATGTTTCTTCGAATTTTAGGAAAAAATAAAATACACTGCTCATAAAAATCAATCAGCAAACTGCACATGTTTGTCTGCTTGACTGTGCTATCACTCTCTAACACAGAAAAACTCAACCAATGTTAACTCATAAAACACCATTCAATAAGTTAAATCTACTGCATTGTTTTCCTGTATTTTGCTAAATTATTTCATCTAAACTATCCTGCTTAATGTACAAGTAAAATATATATGAAAGTCAAGAGCAAAATTTAATTGTACATGGGCGACTAAAACTATTATCACAAGAAATGTTGAGTTAACTTTTTCAAATTTTACACTGCGTTGACCAAAAGTCATTTTGGTAGTCTCTACAAATGTCACAAAAGCTCAAATGATAAAAGTATGTCTGATTGACAGTAGACAAGCTTGTTTTATTAATATTACCATGAGATCATTTATCTGAATCAAGAATATTCATCCTGGACATTGAATATCCATTATTCATTTCAACATTGTAGAGAAGCACCATTTCAAGCTGGGCCACAAGATTAGTTCCTCAGATCACCACACTTGATAATTTCAATCTCTTTTTCCAGAATCATGTTGTTGTTGGTGGAACTTTGTGTGTCTCATTTCGGATAGCATTGATTAGATCTTGGTTGATCAGGAAAATAAATCTCAGGCAAGATATCTGATGGAAAAAAAAGAAAGTTACAATTATTTAAAGTTTCCAGCATCCAGGGTCAAGGATGAATTCTTGCATATGAATACTTACTGACTTACTGAACACAAGAGACAACTAGAGATGGTATATCCTGCTTATATAAAGCTTCTACTGAAAGTATCCTATTGTCCAGCACTTTGTTTTTATACTAAATATGTGAGGCACTTGTACTTGTGCACTGCCATTTTATATACTTCTGCTACACTTTCTTTTCAAAATAACATACAAATATTGAATGCACATCTTAGCACAACTTGCTTGATGCATGTGCCAAGCTTAGATGAAATATCTTGAACAGTTGGTGAGTTATGTTCTTGAAACAAAAACACAGAAAGATGGACTTGGTGATAGCTTTATCCCCTATATCATATACCAGAGGAATAAACATGCAATACACAAAATGTATATAACAATTTCATTTTAATTCAAGAATTGTAGACATACTCACAACTTGTTTTTTTCTCATCATCATATTAACTGTATGGTCTGAACTATATATGTATACCTTTATTCTTCATATTTTTAACACCTTAAAGTCTTCTGTGACACAAAAAACAGTTATTATTTTTATATACATTGATAAAGGGAAATTTTAGACAAGAGTCCCAAGTGGATCTGATATTGCTCACCTGGGCAAACACTATGTCAACTTGTGAACTTACAAAAGCATTGAAACTCCAAAAAAAGAATTAAATATTTGAGTTACTAAGTTTCTATACTGGCTATTAATGCTGATAGTCATATATCTACTTTTGTAAGCCACATATATGAGAGTCTAATACATGGTAGATTCTTTTGCTTCGTATCTTGTGCTTTTAACATGACAGCATTTTCTTGTTAACTTAAAAAAGTAATGTTGGTTTTTCATTCATTAATATACGTTTGATTGCTTTGCTGTATAAATTAAGGGACTGCCTAATATTATGTATATTGGTTTGGTTGCCTGGGCTTAAAATGTTTTTTCTTTAGTGTTCAAACACTGAATTATATATTTATGTAGGTTTTCAGACAGAAAAATACATACAATGAAACATAATTTTAGAAATATATGTTTTTCTTTCTTAGAGTTAACCAAAATAACTACAAGAGAACAGATAATGAATGTTCCCCTGTAGGAATACAAAATGCTCCCTACAGGTCTATAATGTAATAACAGTACTTTCACTTTAATATATGTGATGCTAGACTTGTCTTCATGCCTGCCATGCAAGGGAAGATATGGATAAAGCTGACTTTGAAAATAAAAGTCTACTAGATGAATCTAATTAACTGAGCATTTGGATTGGTTCAGCATTTATGCTTATTGCAGGCACCAAAATGATCCATACTACACCCTCCTAATTTTCTGTTTGGAACTCAATAAATTTAACTCAAAATCAATTTATTTACAACTCAATTATATATGATTGTTTCAGGCATCAAGTGGTGGCAGAAAATTTCCAGGTTTAAATTGAGCAATTCATCAATAAATTGCTCAATTTAAACACTTTTCATGGTCAGGAAAAAGTTATCATTTCTTTAAACTTTTTCCAGATTTCCCAGTAGTGTGGGAATCCTGTGTTATGATCTTGAAAATTACATCTGGACTGCTTGAAGCTTCTGAGCTGTAAACTTCATGAGGTGAACTCGATTGTTGTGTAAAGCCTCACAACATTGCTGAGCCCATTTCCCATAAGGTTGACTATTACAGATAAAAACATAATATTAGCCTTAATGATACACGCATTTTAGCCAAGTAACTAAAGCATGACAACGGGAAACAGGTACTGGTACAGATAACTGGCTTACTTACATTACTCTTGGAATTAAATACTGGTTCTGGACACATAAAATGTGGCCATAGGTGACAAGAACAGTTAACATTTTTGTACAAATATGCTGGCTGCTGGTCACATTATTGGGGTTGCCATCCTTATGGGGTGCCAAGAGTGTTTAATTGACCTTTCCACATAAATGAAATACAGAAGGGAAAAACAAGCATAACTTAACAATGCATTGTGTAAATAATTCACTAAAACTAACTCAATTAAAAACAGAGCATGTGAAAAGAATCAAAGTTGCATTAACTCGTAATGACCTTGTCAGAGGCCAATGAGAGCGTGGATGACATGGTCTTAAAAGGACAAAGTCTCTAAAGACGACAAAATAACTCAACTTGGCAGAAATTTTTAAAAAATGTATACAACCTACAGCAGAATGATTAATTCAAACAATAAATCCAAAAGGAATGTTGGATAAGTCAATTAGATCACAAATATGGCTTGGATTGTTGGAGGATAAACTGTACATTATCATGTACAGCACTGAAGGACATGTGATACAAATTGTATTGAAAAATGGGAACCAGCCTAGAAATGGGTGAACATTAAATAGAGTATATACGGGTTTGGCTAACCAGGATTGGTTAAAAATGTATGTTATGTTTTAGGATAAAGAAACTTTTGAGACCTTGTCATAGTTAAAAGTGAATAAAAATAGAGACATTGTTTTATTGATGGAATTTCAGTCCCTTAATATTCTTGAGTTTGGAACACTCATTACTAAAATTAGCACCTTACTCTTTGGTGTGGAACTGAAAGCATGTTTTAAACATATGCAGGTCCAGAAAATGCAGCGGTTCATATCCTTTCCTTTGCACAGAAGCTGACTTCCAGGTTACTGATAAATATAGGTTTGGTCATGAGCTGATAAATATAGGTTTTGGTCATAAGAGCTCAAAAATTTTAAGTTATTGAATTTTTAATATCATGGTGTTTGCATAGGTTTACTACAGGAATGGAATTAGAACCGTGATTCCTGATGCTAGAATCAAGCAACTCCTGACAGTGCCAAGGGATGGTAATCGGTAAGAGTTACTACCCTTTGTTTATTGAACTAGACAGAAAAAGAAAATTTTCATCTTTTAGCTAATTCGTGAAATAGCAGGTTAATATTCCTAAAGTAATGGGATTAAGGAACATATTCGACGGACAAAAAGGTAATTTCAGGTGTTTAATAGAATGGAGAGGAATACAACATCTTACCTTGCCTAATAAAATTTAACTGTGAATGTAAAAACATTCACATAATGTCCAAATCAAGTACAGTAGTTTTTTATGTAAAGATTGAAGCTTTCAGATGTAGAAAATTGTTTTCAATTTTTTTTAAATTATAATTTTTATCATCTTAACTGGGGTCCATAATGCTACAATTTTGTATCCAGAACTGTATTATAGCAAGGCACATTATAATTGAGGGGAGCTGTACATGCATTATATGTATTTTCTATTTTGCCTTCAAATTTAAAATATACATTATTCAATTTAATTCCTAAGGTGCATTATATTGCTAATGATTATTTTGTTTAAATTTGTTTTATTTAAATTTATGCATTCTGCAAACTAATATTTCTGCAAGGGTGAGAATTTTAAATAATACCAAACCTGTGATTCTCACTAGTTCTCATCATAGGTTACTTCCAATGCAGTAATAGATAAAAAGGCATGTACATGATGCTTTCAAAAATATTTATCCTAATTATGTTCAACAGTTACGCAGAAGAAGCAGTTCAAAATGCTTTTCTATGTTTATAAATGACATCCATACCTGATTGCATGATTTATACAAATTTAAAAGGTCTTCATGCCTAGATGCTTCTCTCAAATTTTATTAAATTCTGTTATGTAGATTTTGAGAAGTCAGTCGATTATTTTTATATTTGTTTTGTGAAGCTGCCATCAAGGATATACAGTGGCTATATTTCATGTAGATTGACAACAAATCTGAAAGACCTTCAAAGCACGGATGATTTCTGTGAAATTCTATTCTTGTAAAGTCATCATTAAAAAGTTTTTCTATTTCTTGGAATGGTGACCATATTAGATGGTGATTCAGCATCATATTGACGAATGTGAACGAGCTTCAAGTCAAGAAAGTGTCAAATTTTTTAGTGGTTCTGGAAAAGTCATTTTATAATCATTTACAATAGTGTCCATATTTGAGGGCAGAGAGGCATCATTTGTATAAAACTGAAACAGCTTCATGCCATTACGCTTTCTGTAATAACTGGTCAAGTTCTATTTACAGGCAATTGATGAAGGACAACATCATAAATTCACTTGACCTTATATCAAGGTGAACCAGAATACTTTGATAATCAGAGTTGAAATATCCGGAAGACAAATACAGTAATTAAAAGCACTACCAATGGTTAGAGGGGAATGCAGATACATATGCGCTGGAGTTTTGTAATCAACATTATTTTGGGGGCACATTTTTTACTGTGTTATTTCATGCATTTCACCAGGTTGATCACTCTTTTTTCATCAGATAAATGTCAACAAGATTCTTTAAGTTTTAACCACTTATCACCTGCATTCAACCTTTATCCTAAACAACTGTTGTCCTACCTCAACAACAGAGTTGTTGTTCATCTTCTGTTTCATGCCATTAAGAATGGGTTTCCCATCAATATAGATCGCCCTCTTTCCTTCATTGGCAATGAAGAAATCACCATTGTTTCTGAGCTTTATGATGCCTTGTCTACGGGAAATTTTCCATGCTGGACCTTCCAGTGATAAGTCTACATCAATTTGATTGTCCTTGGTAGCTCTCCCCAATGTAATCTGAAATCAAGAAAAACAGATAATTTTTATTGTCAGATATAAAAACATTTGGCAATCAAATGGTGTGCTTATTTGACCAAATTAATCAGGTCAATGACTTTAAGAATGAAATCAGCACTAAAGTTCTATTAAAAATTCACCTTCAAAAATTTCTGGAACTTTTAATAAAGTTTTGTGGCACCAGGCAGTGGTGGCTAGACGTTGATATAACCCTGCTGGGGTGAGTGTCTTTGACTGGTCATGTGCTGCTGTCATCTACATAATAGTTTGTAAAAATCATTTTTCCAATAGGTTATAACTAACTGAACCTTTAGAAAATATAAAAATTTAAAGTTTCAGATGAATATTACAAAAACAGTTCATGACCATAATTCAACCAGATTTTGAAGCTTAAATAACCCTGCCTAAAAAAAACATTTGAGAAGAGACAGATTTGAGTGTACTGGTCTGTGTTAAAAGAGGACACAAAGGTAATAAACAATGCCCATATAACAGGAATTCTTTTTAGACATTTATCAGGCTGTTTGCATTGATAGATTTTTTATGCATCAAGTACGAATTAAACAACCTTCTGAAAACACTTTCACAGTCTCTATTCCCTGTAGATTTGGGTCAAATATAAAATTATCTCTTTCCAGAAAACTGCACACAAAAGCTTCAGATACTCAGAAGAAAAGGTTATTGTTACAAAGGATGCATGCATCTGTGCGTGCCACCATGTTTTGTCTTTTCTTGATTTACCAACAGTGGGTTTTTCAACAATATTAAAGAAATGCAATAAAACCTATTTATGAGAGACACAAAAATTTATCTTTGACCACAAATGTCATCCTTTATAAACTGGGATCCTTTATATAGAAAGTACACTGAATCAGTTTTCAAAGCATAATTTTGCTTTCAATACACTAGAATATGTGCAAACTGAAATCTCAGTCTTTACCATTGAGGCAGATTTCACTGATTACATTATTGATCTAGTTGCAGTCACAATGCAAAGAGTATGCATACAATGAAACTTCAGACTATCACAAATTTAATAACAATGTTTTCACAGTAATGTTTATTTTGGACACAGGCCAAGGTCTGGTGACTCACTAGCCCTAAATGAAATTCCACAAGCCCCAACTCCGAATTCCACATGCCCCAAATTTGCCTTTTTTAATATTATCACACAACATTGCAATAGCTACAATTTGAATATATATTTAATAGGGTTCAAAGGGGTTTGAAGGTAATGCAGTTGTCATTAGTGTTCATCACTACACTCACTAGGTACTGGATGGTTCAAACTTCTCTGCTGGATTCTCTGAGTAAATCATAGTCAGAACCAAGCTGATGTGATGTATTTAGATGTCTTGTTTGCAGTATGTGCAGAGATTCAATTCCTCACCCCATCATTTTTTTGTTCCCTGGTGTGCTTCACAAAGTAAAACTCCATCAAAAAAGAAATTCCAAATTTTATTTTTGTTGATAGCTACTTGCTTCCTAAATTGGCTTAAAAAATGAATCACACCTGAACACTATTCCGACCATTGAACTTTTGCATTCTATATATACATTATAATCTGACTTCAAAGAAATGTTGCTACAGTTCACAAACGTGTCAAAACATAATACAGTCTAATTCAAGGAAATTATATGTAATAACTTTCATCCTCAAGCATGCATTTGGCATGTCTTTGATTTACCTATATTGGGTTGTTCCACTTCCTTTCCTTACTTTTGCAAATTAGTACAATGAGCTCACCCAGGCATAGTAATTAATCTCTGATAAAGAGATCTGACCAGACATATTATTTTGCCTTACTTCCTTGACAACAACAAAAACCTGCTATAATGCATTGCTGAATTAGACTTGCATTGTTTTCAGATAAGGTCAGATAGTTTTTAAAAAAATTACAAAAATTTAAAATTTACTGCAACAGAATAGGTCAACCCAATCCTACCACTTTCTTAAATCACATATATTTATACGATCATTCTATTAAAGATAGGTGAATTTACAAAAAATTTGTGTGTGTGTGTGTGTGTGTGTGTGTGTGTGTGTGTGTGTGTGTGTGTGTGTGTGTGTGTGTGTGTGAAGAGTAAGTTTAATCTTCTAAACTTCAATTCTGGAGCAAGTTTGGTTTAGAGTAAAAAGAAAATTTTCTTTTCCTGCATTAATACCGGATATAGTTCATCTTGTGGTACCATAAAATATTCCACTTTACCACATGTCAAACATAGTACCACACGATGAAATATATCTGGTATTAACATAGGCAAAGGCAATATCCTTTATTTAATATGAATAAAATAAACATACAAACTATGGCATTGATCTAATTAAAACTCTAATACAGCATTATGAAAGCAAAAAAAAAAAATCTGGCCTAGTAGGCAGCAAAGTATGGATTTAAGAAAGTGAAACTTTGGTATAATTCAAGTGTGTGAAAATTCTTATTTTGGAATGAATATATATATATATATATATATATATATATATATATATATATATATATATATATATATATATATATATATATATTATCATGAGAACCACAAAACCATCTGATCTAAACTGAATCCTGGTGAACATAAAGGTGCATGCAGCCCTCATAGTGACTTTACCAATCTGAAAGCTAGAAGTTTGAAGGGGTTCGAATATAGCCATGGTAAAAAAAAGCCAGATTGGATCCCTTTGGAGACAAATAAGGGATATTGGTTAAGGAGACCAATATTGTCTGAAAGATCCAAACCGTCTCTATCCACCCAAACAGGTTTCCATTATTCTGGAATGTGTCCAATATCATAAGGTGGCAGTATTAAGTAGTGACTGGGATTTGACTATTTCTTCTCCAAGAACAGGGCTAGAAAAAGTTGGATAGAGGGATAGAGGCACACAGATGGGCAATATATATGGTTACACTCAATATTCTCTCCACATGAGGGTTTAAATTGTCTCACAAGGCTGTCCTGGTAAAAGCCGAGCATGTAAATGAAGAGGGCAGTCGATTCAAGTTGGTTGGAATTTTCTTGGATGTATTATCGAGGGAAAAATAGATCGGTGACATAAAGCTTGCGCCCTCAAAGAGGGACAATCAGAGCAATCTTGCCATTCAGACCTCATAATTGTTGCACCATAGGGCTGATAGTGCATCTCACGGCCCAAGATGCTGGAACTGGGAAGACGAAGGTAGCTAGTTGCTGATTCCACCTATTCATCAAGTGGTCAATCATCAGATGTCCTTGAAATATGTGAATCCAAGTGGTCAATCATCAGATGTCCTTGAAATATGTGAATCCAAGTGACAACCAATTGATGGAGGGGCCATTCTGGGACATGACCACTTCTGGATTGATTCTTGGCAAAGCCACTGATGCAGCCAGAAGTGTCTGAATTGTATGTTGATATGGAGAATATTGCACCCATGCAGAAAATGCCGTATCAGAACACTGGGCAAGTGGTCTGGTACCTCTGTGTTTGAGGTTTTATGTGCAATGGCAGCAATATTTTACATTAATACACATGTCTGCCTGGGGTTCTTCAGCAGGATTCCCAGTGATGTGCAAATAATCAAATTTTGGGTGCGATCATGACTCCTGATTAAGAGGACCTAAAACAGTGCATCAATGTGCTGGCAAAATGAGACAGCCAAGTCATCAATGTGCTGGCAAAATGAGACAGCCAAGTCATCAATGTGCTGGCAAAATGAGACAGCCAAGTCATCAATGTGCTGGCAAAATGAGACAGCCAAGTCATCAATGTGCTGGCAAAATGAGACAGCCAAGTCATCAATGTGCTGGCAAAATGAGACAGCCAAGTCATCAATGTGCTGGCAAGGCCTGCAAAATGAGACAGCCAAGTCCACTGCCATATAATAGCCAAGGAGTTGTAGGAACTCTCCTGATGAAATCAAAGTCTTGATGGAAACAGACTCGATGAGTTTGTCAATTTTGAGAACACAAACACAAGGGGGATGTGACAAATTCTGGTTGGTTAAAAAGTCGGTGCACAAATGGACAAACTCCTGGGATATACTGTGGTCTGGCCCTGAGATATACTGTGGTCTGGCTTTCCCAGTTCATGAAAAAGCCTAGAAGACGTAGCAGCAAAGAAAGATTGTTCCATCTTGGATTAGGTTAGAACTTACTATGTGTTTCTTTAAGATGCTGCCCAGGTATGCTGCTGTCAATGAAGATGACAACTCCCGGAACAGGGAGACAGATGAATCCCTAGTGTAAAACTCCATGGGTTGATGAGGGCCGAAGGAAAGAACAGATCTAGCAGACTGATCACATCTGATGGAGAGGCAGAATGGCATCACCTTTCTCGTCTTGAATAAGGTGAGCAGACTCCAGTTGATGATGGGCCTCTACCTTCTGTTTCCATTCCAAAAGCAACAGTCTAAAGTAACTCACTGAGGAATGGATGTATCCTTAGCACAAGCTCCTGCACCTTTTAAAGGCATCCATCTCCAGATCTGACAGTTTATTGTGTAGAAGGGCAAGGGGTTTGTTGATGAACGAAACCCAAAGCCACTCCACCTGACCTGGATCAGCCAATCCCCTTCTGATGGTCCAGTGAGCTCAGATCAGTTTCATACAGCCACTGTACTTTTGCATGATACAGTTCAATATGTGTGCAACCGTGACTATCAATGACTCATCATCCTAACTGTGTGCCAGGTTCACATGTAACTAGGCTTCAAGCTCAGCACAAGTCATGTTGTGTGGCCTTAACAAATCCTCTCGGACATATCTGTGCAAGACACAAGCTCTCCCTTGAGTATAAGCTATGAGTATTCTAATATCTTGTATCACTGATAAACACAGCACTGCTGACATTGTTGAACTGCCAACCTTACCAACACTATTACAGTATATATGTTGGTCTAGCATGCACCTGTACTGGCCGCTCCAAAGCTATGGCTGAACGGGCCGATTTCTCATCAAAATCGAAGGTGAAATAATGATATGTTGCCTGCAGCCCAGCTAGACAGATGGATCAATCACCAAGATCACTATAAACATTGTGTATTTGACCCATTCCAGCCACGAGGTCTCAATGCTGGGATGGTTGGACTGTTGATAATGTCAGGGTGACTGCAGTTGTCAGCTGGACAGGTGTTGGTGCAGCAGTATTATTATCATTTGGGTCCAGCTGATCGATTCTTAACTCATTAACCCATAGCGCTACTTTTACAGGGCAGGAGGCGGTAGCCTACTTCTGAGCTCTCTAGCGTTAAGGTCATGTGCAATACAATAAAGTGGGTGGTATTATTGAACGGTGGACAGATGTAGCTTTACAATGATACCAAATAATATGGATGTTCTAGCTGCACTACAAAATACAGAGGGAAAAAGATCATCTCTTGGACCAGAGTTTTTTCCAGCCAAAATTCGCCTAAAAGTCATGATTCAGTTTTGTGTCCTGATTTTAGACTTTTTGGCCTCAGATCTAAGACAGACCAGTCTGAATTGCACACAGACATGTGAACCTTTGCAAAAAGAAAGATAAGATGGACATTTAGAATGAAGAGTGGTCTCGACACAAAAATGATTGGTCTGTTAAGCTAAAAAAATAAAAAAATAAAATTAATAAATTTTACCCTTCTGTTCATGCTCAGGCGAAAAAGTTAATGAAAATCAACATTTCTAACACAAATTGGCATTAAGTTAACTGAAAATGTCTTCCAAATCGATGTATTATAATGTATTCAGAAATATCTCCCAAAATCGATTTCCTACTCACATTTTCAGGTGAAAATGACAAAAACCTCCAGGGATTAATCCTATGCACTCTGACTTGCTGGTCCAAAGGCCATACTGACATTATGTGGAGGCTTAGCCCATCTATCTTGCCTACAAATGGGGAATATTCCCCTAATGTATTGCTCAGATTGATGAATGTGGTTTTGACATTTTGACTGCTGTACATACTAACACATCTTATGCTGCGATGGATGGTCCCATCCTTTATCCTCTCCACCCCCAGACATAATGATATGTATTGCATGAACTTTAGCTGGTGGGGGAGTGGAATCCATCAACCCCCACAAGGCTTGCCACTGAGGCAGGAGACTGGATGTTAGAGATATCCTGCAGTGACCTCGACCATCTCTTTTTCCCCTTTCTGAAGCAAAGCAGCACGTGTTTTCCAACCAAACAATGCATATTTAGCTCCTTCTATTAAATACCGAACATCAATCTTTGTGCATGTGCATATATTGCGTGTAGCAAACATCCCTTCTGAAAGGACACAGAATGAGAGAAAACTATGCATAGATTAGCAAATTAGTATGTGACAAACTAATGAACAGTATAAATCATCTAACTCAGTATAATGAACAGTATAAATCATCTAACTCAGCAGCCCATACTACATATTATAGATGCAGTATATCAGAAACAATGCATACATAACATGACAAAGCAGGAGTCATGGCACACTTCCAAGCACTGAAATTGCACATAGATCGAATAAATAAAAATTCTGCAGAAACAACATGAAAGACACAAACTAAAGCAGAATCTAGTAATAGGTTGAAATTACTAGGTTGCTAAAGCACTGCCATAACTGACCTGTAAACGTGTCATATCATAAATTAATGTCCAATAATAAGCTTAAGCACAATGCATAGTTAATAAAAAAGTGACGATGTATACATACCATAAACCAAGCCAGAGTCATGGTAGGCTACGATGCTCTGATACAAAAAATACTCCTAAGTAGAAACTAGTAATATGTTGAAATTACTAATATATATATAACAAATAAAACTTGAGGAAGCTTCCATACTCTGAAGTGGCCCATAGAACGTTTCATTGATATATGCTAAAACAACATAAGACACACAAATTAAAGCAAAACTAGTAATGTGTGGAGGTTTCTAGGAAAAGGTCATAACTAACAGATCAGTTAAGTGTCATATCAGAAACCTATGGCCCTGTTTTAAACTTAAACAGCTCTGTAGCTGATGAAATAAGTGAATAAAGTCAATTGTAAGCTAACCTGTAATGACCTTGTCTAAGGTCAGTGAGAGTGTGGTGGGAAAGTGGTCCTACAAGATGAAAAATCTCTCAAAATATTGGCAGCAATTGTAAAATAAAGCATACAACCTGCAGTAAATCATTAAAATCCACACTATAAATATAAAGTGAATTTTGGATGGATTAATAAGAACATGAAAAAAGGGCTGGATTGTCAGAGGCTATTGTACTGCATGTGTCTAAGCACACAGCAAAGCTAAAACCTGGCGACACCTGGTGGTATAAAGGGAAGGTAACGGACAAGAGTTACTGCCCTTCATAAAAAAAAAAAAGCAAGATAAGACAAATTTCATCTTTCTGTAGGGCTGGAATCATGAAGTAGCAGGCTAATATTCCTAACATAATTTGATTGTGGAATGTATTCAAAGGAGAAATAATTATAGCCCAAACTTATTGTGAAGTTGCTTAGGCTCTCTGTGCAATTATCCAAATGGGTGTCAACAAGAAAGTGGTAGCAAATTGTAAAGGCAGAACTCTTGTCAGTTTAGGAAGAGAAAACACTGAAAATATAGATGGAGTAAGCTTTCATTAAAAGTGAAAAGCTTCCATCTACCTTCCATAGAGATTCTGGCTGTTGTAATGTATGTACTTTTTGGATTCGCGTGAAAGTAGTAATTACCTCCCTTTAGCTAAAAGTAGAATCTGGGAGGGCTGGATCAATGAGGTAGTAGTAGCTCTCCTAAGATGATTTATATATTTATATTTATAGAAGGAATTGCCAACTGCAAAGCAACTTAAAATCTCTAACTTCCAGGATGGTAAGTATATATTTAGAAGAATCTATTTGCTGTAATAGTGCTAGCTCAATGACCATCAGCTTAACAAAGTTATTTTCAAACAATGTATTAAAGGGGTCGCACTATTCACATGAAGAGATCATTGCTGAAGGTTAATTTCTAACACTGTATAGAATGGGTCCAACTATTCCCACTAAAGAATCATTGTTATTGGTTTATTTCAAGCAATGTATGGAAGGAATCCTACTATTCATACTAAGGTGGCGCTCACCAGTTATTATGTACTTTTGAGAGAGTGATGTATGTAAGGTGAAGTTGTTTGCATTTTAAACATGCACAGTGGAGAAAATATAGGCATACCTATATGCTATTTTCATGTAATGTGGCTGAAATTTCTTTGGATATTGTACTTTTGGAAATTTTAAATGATCTTAAGACACTGCTAACTAAAATGACTGCTCCCTTGTGCTCCAAAAATCAACCTAAATTTGTCTAAAGGACACTATTCTTGGCAGCTATTAAAATATGGAAAATGAATTTTGCCAAACTAGACAATACCAGCTTCTAAAAGTGCAATGAACGAATTACCAAATACATAAAATGTAAAAAATTTCTTGGCTCTTTTATTTTACAATTTACCTCTGAAGTTCAAGAAGTGAAAATGAGCAAGTAGAGCTAGCACTTTTTTGAAAGATGCACATCTGGAGTAAGGCCAAGCTGTATACTCTCTAACCCATATTACACCCATCAATCATACATCAAAATAAAGGGAATTAAAGATTCTTTGAACAATACCTAAGATATACAAAGTTTCTTTTAAATAGCCAGTATAACTAGTGAGGCAACCCGGGGAAATTCTTTTTCTTTAAAATTCTAACCCTATGCTAAATACGAAACTGTAGAGCGCCACCTAAAGGACAAAATGTATTTTGATAATTTCAGGAACTGTACAGAGGGGTTCCTATTATTCCCACTAAGGGATCATTGTCATTGGTTAGTTTCAAACACTGTACGGAATTGCTCCTACTCTACAAACCTAAGGATCAGCTTTGCCTGCAATTTTAAGTGATCTAACTAACAGAAAAATTTACTTTGCATTTCCATAAATATATGTCCTTATCTGAAAACACATTAACATAATACAGGCTCCCAGAGTCATAAATTTAAAACATTTCAAATCTTACTGAAAACAAAATTCCAACCTATCAAAAGATTGCTTTAAATACTGCGAGCAAGAGTTCCAGATCTGAATTAACATAAAACTAAAAATATTGAGTAAATTTTTAACGATAAAATGACCAGGTCATTTTACTGGTGGTCCTACCTCTCTTGATCTCATCAGATATCTGACTAGTCTTCCCCGCAGAACAGCAAGGGTCTGGTTATCAAAGTCAGGGGGGCTGATTCCTGAAAGATAAAAAGTCATTGTGTTGAGCTCTTTTTATATAATGTATATTATTTGAAGATTTTTCTTTGTCTTGTGAATTCAAACCAATTTTTATTCCAGACTGACAAAGTTATGACCTATGGAAGTTTGAATGAAGGGCAGATATTTGTTTTTATGCTAAGGATCAGCAAATTTATAATTCTAAAAGTAAACATCTGGTTAACTTCATTAAATGCATGCATAAAGGTATATTCCATTGTTATGTATATGTAATTAAATTGCTTGAGTTTAAGTTTTAAAATTCTTTTTATTTTTTTTTTTGTTTCATTTGCTGTAAAAATTATTTTCATGGGATTCAATATTTTCTCAAGAAAATTCTGTTTATTTAGAATGTAAAACCTATTACAGAAGCATTATGTTTAGCTCACTATGGTTCAAATAGTTTGTAAACATTGCGTTAAAATGATTGGTCAGTATCATACTTCTCTTTGTGATCACTATGTGTTAACATTTTTTATTATTGGTTCTTAAATAAGACTATCCTGTTGTACGTGTCAAATGTCTTGTAGTAAAAGATCATGTGACCCAAGACAAGTGTCAAAATGACGTTTAAGCGAGTTTAATACTCAATATAACTATTTTCTAATTTAGTAATAAAAAATACCTTCTGGAGTTTAGAGGTATTTTCTGTTGGCAATTTTGAGTTATTTGTTATTTAAGAATAATTTATATTCTATGGAAAATAAGTGCTTTTTCATCAAAGTTTTGGATGACAACATTCAGTGGAAATTATTTGGAATTCTAAAGCTAGAATATTATTCTTGATTCACAAAATTCAATGAGGAACTGTGCCATTAGTACAACTATCTCATCTGACATCATCATTTCAATACTGGAACTTCATCAAGATTTGAACCCGGATTCAATCAGAACTGTTTAGGGATATGACTTCTATTTTACATTTCTAAGATTAATTTTTGGATTATTTTCTATTTTTACATTATTTTCTAGGGAAATAAATTATTTTGTTAAAATTTACAAAGCTTGTTGACTTCACTCTTTTCTTTAATTACAATCATATGAGCCTACACGTAACATCATGAACTGATTTTTGCTTATGTCTCAAGGTTAGAGATTTTACAAACCCTAAAACTGTTACCTAAATATCCTTTCACATAGCAAATAGCTCTTCAGCACTTTGCTTTTAGTACAAAAACTGACCTGATGGAATATCTCACTTCAGTTAAATAATTCCATTTCTGCTTAGAGGACTTAAGTTATCTTGTCCACTCAAATTCAGTATGAAAACTTGTAACAACTGTTGGTCATGTAACAAAATAAAATCAATAACAAAGCTAAAAAAACCTAAATTATAAAGCATATAGGAATAGCCAATGACTACTCAAAATTAAAATGGAAATAGTAAATTTGTATAGGTATACACACTATAAAGAAAAATATGCTTGGCTAAATTAGGATGGTATCCTGCAAAGACAACTACTGTACAAAGATTACTTTCTACTGCTGTAAATTTCTATAACAAATAAAATTGTTTACTTACTTTGCATCTTTACCAATAAACTTTATGCAAAACAAGAATCACATATAGGGATTGATGACCACCTGGCCAAGAGTACATTATCACACTGTAGAGAAATGATGGACTGTTCGACAAACTTATGAATTTTCTTTTTAGTAGCACTAAACTATTTCAGATGATCAGCTAATGGGAAAGCTATGTTTATTCCTCATTATTGACAGCGGTATCAAGTATGCATGATTTCATGCACATGGTTCTAGTTTGGATACATGTTCATGAGATTAGTGTGGATCGGCAGTGGCCCATTTTCTAATAGTTCTTGTTTTAATCTGTACACTGAAATGTTCATAGTGAGTGATTTTGTGGGAAATCAATCCATACATGGGCCAATTTCCACTTCCTTAAAGTAATATCATGTCATCGGGGCCCAAGGTATCTAAGTGGACTAAAGTATTTGTCTTTACTGATCGCTACCACCTCACCTCTGTCCCTGTGGAATTTGAGTCTTGGGCTCTGCCAATGTGGCTATGTGAAAAAAGCTGCCAGTAGCTTCCTGTGGATTGGTGGTTCTTACCAGTGTTTTTCCTGGGTTTTTCGACCATCAGTTATACTGGCCACAAATTATAGGCATTCTTGCACTGAGAAATGGTGTTAAAATCCAAATCAACAACAACTGCCATGGTCTTATATATGAAATATCTACTAATTAAGCAGTTTATGTTATTAATGGGTTAAAAATTTTGATATATATATGCTGACAGAAACTTTTATTTGACATACACTTTTCTGACAGTAGCAACAATAAAATGACTTAAATATTGTTGATAATTGTTTTACAATTATATAATTATGAATTATCATTTACCAACATTACTGGTAAATTTAGGCCAAACATCGTTTAACCTTGAGATCAACAATTAGAGGGACCTTTCTTAATTTTTGGAGAATAAAGACTGCTTGATGTAATACAGAACTATAGCAGAAATATTTTTTATTATTTCATTTTTCTTTTAAAAGACAAATTTTCAATTTTCTTTGCCTTTTGACTTTATTCAGCTAATTTTTAGTTCATGTAACTCAACAACAAATACTGGAGGCATTTATTATATGCTATTTTGAATGAATAATTATTTAAAAGATTGATGCATTTACTTTAGAAGCAAATGTTTTATCTTCTTCTTTTCTACAAATGGTTCATAGTTACCTATAATGTATCATCTCTTTGTGATCTTTCATGTAGTTACAGACACTTTTTATTCTTTATTTTCACCATAAACAAACTTCTTTTTTCATGCAATAAATGTTCAAATAATTACATGATTCATTTTTAAGTCTCGTGATTCTGAAGTTGCAAAAATGTAATGAAGACAAGATGATTTTCTGTAAGCGACTACATAACAGATTAATTTTCAACTACTTTTCCAAATGATGCACACAAAGCTAAATATTCTTTGTAGAACTAATAATTACATCATTACTGTTCCATTTACCTGTGACACTATCCACCAGCACCTGCCATTTAGGTAATTCCTGCTCTAGGTGACGGATCTCCCGCTTGTTTTTACGATCACCTATAGACAGTTCTGTAGGAGATATATCACATACATTAACAAATATAAAGTACATAAAAATATGTATACCCTGTAATCTGATTTGTACTCACTAAAATATCCACACTATACTTAGAAACTTTGGAATGGCTCTCCATAAAATACTTTAATAAACAGAATAACAAAATTATATTTTGATTAGAAATACATTGATAAAATCCTACCACTTTGGATTGGATATTAGTCACATACTGGAATAAATAGATTAAGAATTGAAAAAATATTAGATAATAATTCAAAAGGGAATTCACATCTTTGTGCCAATATTATTATAAATTTAACATTCAGACATATTACACATTGTACAAGTCTGTTTTATGTTTTATGGTATAGTAACACAAAGTTATTTCATGCTGAGGAAACTGGAGTAAAATACCATGCCCAGAAACACACCAAAACTGCCAACTCATCATTCACTTAAAAGACAGTTCATGCCTCAAAATATTTACCAATTCTAAGACCAAAACTGCATGTAAGTTACAATTCTCAACTTGTGACAAACTTTTGTCCCAAACAGTTACCTAACAAAAGGAAAAATGTCATTTTCTTTCCAAACACAAAACAGATGGATGACACACACATAATATAATCATATGACCTAAATCCACATATGGACAGAGACGAACAAGTGTCAAGAACAGATTTAGTTTTTAGGGTGAGGGCATCTTTAGTATGACTGTAACTGTTGCATTGTACTTTGAACAGTATGTAATGAAGATAAAAAACCTGGCAAGGTTTATTCAGATATTAGATTTCTCTGAAAACTCTGTCATCTCTAAGAAATGTATTTCAGTTTTGATGACAGAAAATAAATTGAACATGTAAAATTGACTTAAAATGTTGGTATCGACTTTTTTGTTTTTAAAAAATGTCAGTATATAATATATTCAAAAATATGGGAAAGGGGTTATTATTTCCACAGAAAAGTCACTGCTCTTTTTAATTTCTGTGGGATGTTGCAACCATAATGCCAACAGTAAATTCACAGTATTTCCTAGATTATTATAAAGCTCCAGAAACATACCTTGTTCAATGGTCTCGTCTTTGGGTTCCCTGCAAATGTGAAAGAAAAAAAATTGAATTATACTGCAGTAGGTAAACAAAGGCATTCATTGGTGGTCTACATGTCAATATGAAAAAACTTCTAATGAAACAATTTGGGTTTTCTAAACTGTAACAATAGTAGACATTAAGGATTTCTTATCATGAATTCCTCTTACTAATTATTTTGAGTCAATGTTAACTTCTTAGTTTCACCAAGTCACCCACAGATGCAGGGCTCGAATTTAACACAAATTTCCTTGTAGCCGGAAGGACTAGTATGCTGAGAAATTTTCAAGTCCTGTCAACTCTTTCCTAGTCCTGTCCAAAAACAATATCACACACTTGTATTGAGAATAACAATATTATTCATATGAAAAGCATTATCATATGAAACGCAGGATTACAGAATTATAAATCAAATCCTGCTTCAAATCACCAATCAATCAATTTATATTTCTTGTTTCTCAAGATAATCTGGATCCAATTCCAGAAAGGGATCCAGGTGTCCTTTCTCGTCCTCCACCTGCACCTTGAGTCCATATGGGTTTTTATCAGGTCTCCTTCCTGTCTTTCTGAAATATTCCACAAATGTATTGCTGGTGATGGATCATTTGTTGGAATATCATTTGTATGGAACATTATAAAGAGTAGGTTGGAGAGAACCCAAGGTGGAAAACATGATCTCCAGTCACTCTTCACCATTTTCATCTCTGAGAAATCACTCTCCGCATCAGCAGAGTAGGCTGGGATTGTTAGGATAAGGTCAATCAATGCCATAATATTCTTGCAGTCAGCAGCACATCATTTTACAACTGTGGACCAAGTCAAAGCATAGATGTCTTTGTAATTGCAAGATAACAGAATGCATTAAGAAAATATTAATCTGAATAAATTTACATCAATAAAAATTTAATGCCATTACTTAAATAATGTTTATATAAAAATTTTAAAAGCTTTTTTAAATGGTTACCATTTGCATTCAAGATACTATGCTAAATAAAGAATTTTTAACAAATCTGGCATCAATGATGTTTCCTGTATTTATTTTTAAATATTTGAATATATTCCTACTTGCTGTAGACTACACTCTTTAATATGTCCCTTTCCAATTCAACTACATCAGCATCCACGCCTGCACTGACAAGTACTGACTGGAAATGCTCCACCAAAAAATTTGTCTTTCACTTCCAGTGATGTAAAGAGTAAATGCAACAACCTGTTTATTAATCCTGTAAGTCTCTCCAATATCAACTCCTTTCATCTTATCCAGCTAATACATATATACAAAGTCACTGAGGAGTCTTCAGTTTTTACCATAGATCCTTTCACCGGTTGTCACCTGAGCGCAATGTTGTCTTGGCAGACAAAATTTGCGTGTTTAGGAAACTGTAACTTAAGTTTGGTGCAACACAGAAAAGTCAATTATGGCTTGACAAACATAAAAATATCTCAGGAGAAAAACAAGTCATAGGATATAGTCATATGCCTTTAAAGACTGAGATAGCAGAATGAAATCGAGAGTCATGAGTAGAACTAAGTATTTGGAAGTTGCTGATCTTGTCTCTTATATAGAATGATAGAGAGTGTCCTATGTCAGAATGGATCATGGAGGTAATCTGCCATATTTTTGTCCCTCTTTATGATTGTCTTCCTCCAGATTTTTTTTTCCCTCAGAATCAAGTTTGTGTCGAGCACCTATGGTTAAACACATTCTGTTAAATATTTCCAAGATCTTACCAGCAGTCGATTCTTCTGGTGGTATCTGCATGCTGCTTTTCTCTGTTCTTTTTATGTGGCCTATGCTTTCATGCACGTTTACTGATTCAGTTTTAAAGTTCAAGCAACACGCAACAAAAGTGGATGTTTTTCCTGTGTTTGTATTTGTGAATTTTGTACACCAGTTATACCGTATAACGTTCTTTTCTTCATCATAATTCAGTCATTCCCTGTCTTTTGTCCATGTCTTCTGAAACTTTTGATTAAACTTTTTCATATCATAAAAATTATTCCTCTCTTTAATGTCATTTTCATTTAACTTTTTTTACGGGTGGCTAAACACTCTCTATAAAACGCCACATTTTGCCTGTCATATAAGAAGTGAATTGTGTCTCATTTGGAAATACGAGATGTTACAGTATAGCTGACGTGAATTATTTAACATAAGAAAATGAATGTCACGATGTTATTTATATAAGAAAGTCGGAGCAAGACACCATTTCAAAACATGTCCCTTTTCCCCCCTCCCACCAAAAACACCTCTCTTTGATAAAGACTTCAGCAGTTGTTCTGCAGGATCAAAGCAGTGGCTGTTGTAAACACTGTTACAAAATATTAGCATCAGAAGATAATGTTAGTTTCAGCTTTGAAAAGGTGCATTCCCATAAAATGAACCCATCTGACTCAGCTTGTTCTATATAACAGCTCCAATTACGTTCTTATTATTAATAACGAAAGATTGGTAATTGTTCCTAATTAACCGGACCACAATGTATTGTTGAAATTAATAATAAGGTGGAACATTTTCAAATCTTGTATGCCATGCTCAGAGATTTTAATTTCCAACAAATATACAACATTCTGCTTGATATCTCCATGTGTATTAAATTATTTGTCCATTCTTGTAATGGAAATAAAATATAAAATCAATTCTCATCATCATATAAAACGTAGTTGTATGGAAAAGATGTTTCAATAAAGTTATCATAATAAATTTATCTGATTTTTAGTTTCAAATTTGTGACTGTTGGAGTATTTGGCATGCGAGCACCCTCCCCAAACCCTTAATGAAACAAACAGTCAAACTTTAATTTCTTCGAATAGCTTTTGCAGTGTTCTTTGTTTGTGGTATACCATTTTGTAGTTTATTACTGTGGTCGAGTGGAAAAAGAGTGTGATACCATGTCATTTTTTTATTTAATTCGTTATCAGATTAATTAGGATTAATTACCAAACTTCCATTGTTAATGACAGCACCATAATTGGCACTGTTCAGCAAAATGCACAAATCAGATTTTTTTCTTGTTAGAGAATTGCACCTTTCCAAGGCAGATATTTACTTCGTCTTCTCATGATAATATAACTGTGTTGACAATGGTTACTGCTTTGATTCTATAGGATATCTGCCGAAGTCTTTATTAGGAAATGGTGCAAACAAACACTGACCGTTGATAACCAAAACTTACTAGCCCATTGGACTATTAACATTATGAAAGTTACTAGTCCCATAGGAAATCTACTAGCCACGGGCTAGCGGACTACTGCTAATTTCGAGCCTTGAGATGCTCCATTATTCATTTACGCAAAACTATCTGCATGTACTATACCCACATGCTGAATATGAGCAACCTTTCAAATGCTTCATCCATCAATGCCAATTAAAGTGGCCACACATGATATGTATGGCTTCACTTTCTGTTTGATTATTAATGGATGGTTCATAAGAATAATTCCAATCAATGTGACACAGTAACAAACAAATAACTCCAGTATTACTAATAAGTGATCAAAGCTAACAAAAAGAGTCAAAAAAGAGAATGAAGTACTTTAACTGAAATGTCACAGTTATTGAAGGTTAGGCTGGTGATCAAAATATTTAGAGAGCCTGGATTCAATTTTAAGCATATTTAGCTTTAGGACTACATGACTTTCTGTTTAAATACCCAGGACAACGAAACAAAAATCTGAGAATGAAAGGTATCAAAACATGATTAGTAAGTTAATGGACCTAGGACTTTTTTCACAGAGAAACTCTTATGCTTTTGTGCATGGCTCCCCAAACAAAGTGGAAAGTACAATTTGTTTTACATAAGTCTTATTTATGATTTCCATCACTATTTTAATTCATATTAGAAACATTACCACATCTATCTAATCAAACATTATGGTCTAAGTATGGGTCAATTATGATCATGAAAAGGATAAGGGAAGATATGTATATGTAGAGTGTTAAATATATCTAAAGTGTTATGTATATCTAGAGTGTTAAATTTTTTGTGATATAGAGTCATAGTGGAGTCATGTGGATGGAGGACGAGAACAGTTAATTAATTCCTAATTAAGATTGTATTGCTTTTCTTATTTTATTTCAGTATTTAATGTTGTGTTTGATTTCATCTGAGATTGAATTAAATTAGCTATTGGAATTACAAAGTGCTTGGACTAAACATGATTCTGTTAAGATTGTGAATTTGTTCAAAGGAGATCTGGACAATGCCATTGTGATACATCAAGACTGATGGCACTTTAGCACATTCAAAGATTGAAATTAATTTAGATTTTGGATTTGTGGTATAACTTTTAGGATTATTTTGGATACACATCACAATACTGTAAGTTCCTATTTAAATTTTCATTTCATAACTTAGAGAATTAAATTATTTTTTTTAAAGTTTTACACAACTTGTTGGTTTTGTTTTTTTTTCTGTTACTTAGCTGAAGACCACTGAGTCATAGAAGAAATAAAATGTCATGTGGTATGGAGTTATCCATTTTACTTACTCCCAACAACATTATAAAGAGACCTCACTGGAATTTGGGAATGACAATAGGTAACATTGAACTCTGTACTGATCTTGAGCCAATAATATGACAATACAATACATGCCATTGTCATAATATAACCATAGATAATGTATAATTTGATTTGTTTTAAGTTATAAAAAATTACTAAATAATGAACAATAGATTTATTTATTCAGAAAGGCTTATCTTTTCATTGTCAGATTTCTATCATATACTTTGTCTAGTTTCAATACAGTTGCATCTGTACTGACATAAGCAAGAATAGAAGTGAATTTACTGAAAATCAGATTTTTATTCACTTCTTCTCTCAAGACTTTATCAACGGTAAACATAATATTTATCTGAAAAGTTTTTATAGTACACATTTGTATATTTAGAAAATACTACAATTGCACAAACTTCAATTCCAAAAACCTATGCAGCTCAATGGCTTGTTGCTATCTCTCAACTTGACTTAATTCTTGGAATTTTTTTCCATTTCATATGAAGATGGCAATGATATCTCTAGCCAAGAGACATAATCAAATTGACAGGTCTAACTGTGTCCCTTCCTGCTTTTATTCACAAGAATCTAAATATTATTTTATTTTCTTTTGTACTGATTAACACTTTTTTTAAGAGGCTCATTTTCCCTTTTGTCTTCAACATGGACTGCTTGTTGGACACCATTTTTTTGCATAAAGCATCTAAAGTATTACTGTAAAGTTAGTCTGGTTCACTGACAAAATCCAATAAATCTAATATGAAACCCATATCCAAATCAAACATAGATAAACCAATTATTCAGATTTACAGAAACAATCATTTTTCCATAAAGTTTTTTTTTTATTCTTTAAGTCCTTATTTTAAGGGTAATTTTCATAAGACTTGATGGCAAAATCATAAAAGCTACAACCAACCAACCAACAAGTGCAGTTTAGCAATTCCAACTTCAGGGATTTTCTGCACAAACTGGTTAGTGCCATGCATATACTGTGCTGCACAGGCTTTTAAAAATACTCCTGTGATATGATTAATTAAATACTCAATTTGAAATACACTGGTTGAATATCAACCCTGCCAGTTTGTGATATTGTTTGCAAAAGTTGCAAAACATATTTCCTTTAACTTTTTAACTACTATGGCTGATGTGCAATTTCACTACTGCTGAGTGCTATCATATCAGTTACTGAGACTACTGAGGCTGGTTGCTAGGCTGAATCATCAACATGGCTGACTACAGAAACTGACATTAAAAACATGGTTACATTTATATTCATTATTTCATTAGTTTTTTGTTGGATTTTAGTGAAATAAAAAACAGCCTACCTTGTATAGTGTCTGTTATTCATATATTTCCATTTTATGTACTGCTACATCCCATCATAAAAGAAATCCCAATCATGGAAACTGTTTTGAATCACACAAAATAAATCCAATATTTACAAATGAACATATAAAAACACAAGTGAAATCCACACTACTTACTAAGTTGAGAGTGGTACCTCTCAAAACAGTCATGATCCACACATAAATGAACTTGGCATTGTTTACAGCCAATGAAAACTTGATGTATTCTCCCTTCTCTTTTACACATCTTGCATCTCCCATGTTTTGGGAACCATCCTGGCCAGTGACTTAAACCTTCGGCATCAACATTGGATCGAGCTTTTCTTTTTCCCTGAAAACCAGCAGCCATCTGTTTGGCCAAGTTCATTCTGAATTCAAGCTGTGTTCTCTCTTTTTCTTTTCTGGATTTGGTTTTGATCTAGTGATTTGGTGACTCTTTCATACATATTGCTGTATCAAGGAGAAACCAAAAAAGATATTTCCACAATTTCTTTGCTTTACAGCAAGAACTGTATTGCATTCTGTTTTGGTCTGCAAAATCCACCCCTCTCTTTATTTTTTGAATACTCATCTGAAACTTTTGGGCAAGTTACATCTTTTCATCTGCTGGTTTTTTCTCTTAGGGTTACACTGGATAGCTGTGTTGGATCCTTGTTATTAAACAAAATATGGACAATATTCTTGTCTTTCCAGGCAACACAGACCAGAGTCTTTTTGCATGGTTTTTATATCTCCCTGGCTTTTTAAACAACTGGGTTTTTTTTTAAGGTTCTGGCATTCCTTTCCTATTTCCTAAGACTGTACCACAACAAAAGAGATCATCCAGACATAAATCTTCAAATAATTATGGGCTTGAAAAAATTGTCCATATATATTTATGGCGGTTTTTATTTATTATCTTTCTGGTAAGGTCTTTAACCACTCTAGATCCTAATCCTTCCTCTGGCATTCTCCCTCTCTGTCCATCAGGCTTTCCAACATACCCTTGAAATTCATGGAAGTAGCCAGTTTGGGGGTGGGATCTTTCCCAGACTTGAATGCCAAATTTTGTGGGTTTGACTGGCAGGTATTGCTTAAATGACAGTCTTCCTTTAAAAGCAATCATGCCTTCATCAACTGACTGTTTATTGGGAGGGTTATAATTTTCTAGGCATTTATGCAAGACTGTGTCACAGAAAGGTCTTATATGGAAAATCTTGTCATGCCCTGGTTGGCCTCCGGGTGGGTTGACGCTTGTGTCATTGGCATGGAAATATTTCCCTATTTTTTCAAATCTTTCTCTAGTCATGATTTCAGGCATTCCTGGGATCCCAAAATATACAGATGTCATCCAGGCAATGGAATATTTGGGTATTTCATAACAATATATATTCCAAGATATGCCAACATTTCGGTGATGCTGGTTTCATACCATTTCGGGTCTTGCTTTGTGTCCCCCATTTTCTTGGCATAATCGTTCGTTTCTTTCACAAGTTTTTCCACCAGACATTCAGGAAAAACTTGAGAAAAAAAATCTTTCTCATTGCTAAGTGGTCCAAGCTCAATTGTTGAACCAACTTGAGAATCAAAATCATTCGTCACTCCATTGTGCAAGTGGGGCTATGTCCTCCTCATCATCTGATTTAAAATCACTTACATTAGGTGATGAAATGGGACATCAATATCGGATCCATTTTCTAACAAAGATCCATTAAATTCTTCAATATTGGCTGGACTAAACCCTTCAAAGTCACTCATATCTGAATCGGAATCCATCTTTCTCTCTCTCAACTATACATATTTCGTAAAGTGCAGGAAAACGCCTTCTTGTGTCTAAATTTAACCTTTCAGCATTCAAACTTGTATCAAAATGTTGAGTAACCAGTTCTCTCATTGGTTATGATAATTAAAAATTTGTAAACTTCTGTACTTTCAACCAATCTACAGTTAGTTAACACAGCGATCATGTCCGCATAGATGCGACACTGGGGTTTCGAGTACTGCTAAACTATGCACTCATAAGCGACACTGGGGTTGTAAACAAGGCTTATCGACACTGCATATATGTGCCAGTGGGGTTCAGCTCTTTACGGGTGACACTTAGATGTAGTAGTCGCAGACCTGTTTACCCATAAATTTTCCTGTCAGTATTTTAAGCAATGCCTGTCAGTATTTTCAGACCGCAGTCAGTATTTTCAGCACACAAATAGTAGATACAATCAATATACTATAATTATCATTATATTTCACGACATAATGACTATACAATATTGTGTAAATAACTCTTAGTTTGCAAAGACGCTGGTATTCAGTTCTGTTTCAAGGCACAAATATGCAGAAATTGAACACCACTGACTTAAACATCCTGTTCATATTATAGTGATAAAAACCACAAAAAAATACAACATAACCAAATTTATTGTTGTTTACCTCCGTTACTTTCTCTAGAAATTCTGTTTTCTCAGCTTCACACATATCCATAACATTTTAATTAAAGCCCATTCTCTATTTTACATGGTTAAGGACGACTTGATATAAAACATTATGACATTGTTACCACCCATCCACTTAGAAAATAATAAGTTTATCTAGATAGGTGAAGGCAATCTTATTTATCTGATAAAATCTAGTATCATCTTTGTCAATATTTACTAGAATGGAAATAAGGTTAATAAATTATTTTTCATTGCTTCCGTTAACTTGTCAGCTGTACTCAATGACAAATTCATATTTGCGATCAACTCACATAGAATCGCCTCAGCACGTGTTATTTGTTTTTGAAGTATGTTTTGATAACTGACTTCCTTTCCTTTCATCATTGACAAAATGTTTCTATTTCCATTCACTAATGATTTCAATTTTGTATGATTTTCCGATTCCACATGCCGTGAACAGTCATTCCTTCCACCATGTGCACAGGAAAAGTCTAAGTTGCAAACAGTGCAATGCACAAAATGTTCTCCTTTTGACGATGGTTTAAGGCATAGCCACAGAGTGTTAGACTTTCCATTTTCATCATCAGTTTCGTGCTGAAACTTTCTTGTCAGCGGCATTTTCCTTTGTTTAAACAACCGGATGTTGAAAATGTCAAAATAAATGACGTGGCACAAAATGCGGACACGGATGCGGACCGAGGAGACGATACAACAAAACGAAACGGAAAAAAAAATGGCTTAAAAAATTAATTTTAAAAAGTAATAAATAAATGCAACCTCAAATCGTATTTTCAGTTCAATGACCATATGACCGTATGGATGGGCTTTATTCCGTACAAATACGGTCAAATACGGTCGGGTAAACAGGTCTGTAGTCGTAGCTAAAGGGTTAAAGTGAATTCAAGCCATGAATAATTATCATCTCAATATGGCTCAAATTTCTTTGTCTCTGGGGAATATCATATTTGACATTATTTGCTTATGACTCTTTGGAGAAATAATTTTATTTTTAGACAAATTTATGACCATCTTTGCCTGAATAATTGAGTAAACTGATTTTATTAAAAAATAGAAAAGATGACCTCATCTGCCTACTTCCTTGTTTAAAAGTAATGGCTGACTGTTCCTTAATTTTCATGCATATATGGATTGAAAGTAATCACAAGGCAGTTTCAAATACTGCTAATTAATCATACCTGATTTGTTTTTCTTTAAGTGTTTGATATGGGATCATTTGGCCGCTTAGCCCAAAATACAGTAATAGAACTCATGAACTGAAGACCTTTTTGTAGTATCACAGATTGTGAATGAATAAACAATGAGGCATTCAATTCAAATATTCAAAGATGCCCAGAGGTCATGAATAGGCTGATAAAAATTGATAAAATGACTTTAGTATAAAAATTTCCACCTGTCTGGCTTGCTTTGAAATAGGTAAATAAATAGCACTTGTCTTGGACTACCCCTAAGGAAAATTTTACTTGTGCAACTTCAAAAATGAATAGTCCAGTATGTCAAGCTATGAGATTTGATTAACGCTGACAGTATTACTTACTTCAGCTCTTCATCATACAGCAAATCTTCAGCATCAGAGAAATTGAGTACATGGTCACCGCGTGGCATGGGTTGGACTGTGAATGGACATGACTGACATTGGTAAGATGTACATCAAACACTAAATTTAAAGAAAACTTGTAATTCTAATAATGTATACAAAATTTTACAAAATTCATGTGAGATGTAAATGCAATGTTACTATGCCACAGCAATCATGCCAAGAGTCATTGCATACAACAGTGATCAGAACAGATCATAATTAATGTCTGAAAATCATATGGTCAATTAACAGATGCTAAATATAAAGAAATACAGTGGTTTCCCCTCTTGCAAGGCCTTCTCTACTTTTTGATCACAGGCCTCCCTTGTGAAGCCATCTCCACACAATGTTTGAAAGGTCATTTCCATCCCATAGTCAGTGGCCACAATGAAAGGCCCTTTCCACACCAGGATCTGAGATCACAGAGAAGCCATCTCTACACCTTGATTGAAGGTGATCATCTCAACCATGTGATCCCAGGCCATCTTGCCTGACACCAAAATTATAATGTGAATATATTTTATTTAGCCAAGGACTAAATGAAAATTGATCTATCTGTGAAGACATTTATCAATCAAAGTAAAAGACTGAATAAACTATGATTCATCTATAACATTTCCCTATCAGAATTAAAGGCTTAATAAACAATGATCCATCTGTGAAAACATTTCCTGATTTGAGTAAAGTAAAGGCAGAATAAACAATGATCCATCTGTGAAGACACTTTGCTATTAAAGTCAAATACTTTAAAACATTGTCAGACACATCTATTGATTTACTGCTAAGAACAGCAACAAAGAAAAGCAAAAGCAACAAGTTTATTACAATTTAACAATAATTTATTCCATGAGAATACAAAGAGAAAAGTTAAAAGGAATTTACAGTATTGAGAAATAAATCACCAATAATCCTAAAAGTTCTATCACAAGTCCAAATGTAAAGAGTATTCCAATGTATTCCTGGCCTTGAATGTGCAGATGTACCAACAGCCTTGAACAAAGTGATGTCAAAAGTCTTAATTTATCATGATATAACCCATAATATCTCTGAATGAATTAAAATAATCTCAAAGCAACATTTTAGTCAGAAAGGTCAATGAGATCTTGGTATTTCCAATGAATAATTTAAAAAAATAATTACTCTTAACACAACAGTGATATTAAAATGGGAATAAATAATTTTGATGCAAACAGAAAACCAAGATACATTAGGATGACTAGGCTGTGGGTCACTTTCAGTGAAAATTCCATTAAATTCATAAATAAGGTCAGGCCTGTTTACTTAAACAAATGCAAATAACCAGAATATAAGGTAGACCATATTTTTTTCCCCCGAAAAACAATGTCTGAACTCAATCCAGTTAAATATGTTGCTTAGAAATGATAAACATTTTAAAATATAACCTGCAATCATAGTCAAAAATTTAGCTATGTTGTATGTTGTTTACAAATGACTCCTACAATCTAAAATCATGAACAAAAATTAAGCACACATTACAGACATACATAACATTATGCCAATACAATTTAATCCCTTTCTTTTTAATGTCATTTATTATGAAGAAATAGCATTCAATCTGCGCCAATGTGCTTTTTTCATGCATCCCTGGTGTCAACTGCTGTGATTTCAATATAGTTGAAAAGTTTCACTATTACTTGCAATGAAATCATGGCATCATCATTTGACTAATGCAGCAAAAAATTTTTTACTTTCAACATTGACGGCTGTTTCATGAACTAAATCTTCAGTTCTTTTTTAATAAAAGGAATCTTGTTTGTGAATTTGAATCAATAGATTGTCTGGTTCCCTGCTTGTTTATTTGTTATGTACCTTGCACATTGCATTCCACAATAGTGAAGAGCAAAGCAAGGAAAATATGTTTCGGGGAACCAGACTACTCAACAACAACAAAGCAGTGATGTTTTCATGTACACATGAAGGATTATTGAAACCAGTTGGAACAATATTAATGATCTCTCAACAGTTGAGCATCTTGAAAATAAATGTCAAATTTACATAAAAATGAATAACTTCAGTAGAAAAAGTGTTTTATTATTGACAATTATTCCCAAGGTGATTTTAAAACGAGTATTCAGCCATTAAACACATTAGATGCACACACACCTACATGGTTTTCTTGATGTTCAGCGTGACTGGCATCATTTCATATTGTTGTGGAGGTCTATTGATGACTTGCACCTTTGCTTATAGTGCAGTCTATGCTTTTGGACCCTGTTGTGTGCAAGTTATTGAGGAAGACATGAATTCTAGCTTTTGCAATGTCTCTTGTGACAAGAGCATGCTTCTTGGTACGAACAGAAGTTAGTAACTGGTGTATTCTTAGTTTTTTGCCTAAGTGGAAATCACTCTGGCCTATAGCCACTTAGGTCAGCATACAACTTTTAGCACCTTTTGACTAAAAGTAGCATCTGGTAGGGCTGGATATGCAAGGTAGTAGTAGTTCTCAAGTATTATGATTTGGTATCAATTTTAAAGAAGAAATGAAAATCCATCTATAGACAAAGGGAAGAAAATTCTTCCCAACCATTTCCCCTCATCTCAACTTACCACTACTATGTGGCTATGGTTGTTTACTCATGATTATGAAGGAGGTGTGGGAAGGAATAAAAGTAATGAGATTGGTATGATATTATGATATGATACTTTCTATCACTGTTATGAACAAGAGAAAGGAAAAAAATCAGAAGCATGGAAACATATTTAAATACCAGCCTTGTAGGTTCCTTTCTAAGCACACTCAGTTCAACATTTTCTGCATCATTTTCTGGCTTTAATATGTCTGATATACTTGAAGATCAGATCAACACAGATAATCCCATGCAAGAAAGTGATATACAGAGTGAAAATGAAAACAATGGTGCAGGTGATGATCTGGAATTATCCAATATGGCTGATATGTATCCAGAATTCCTGAGGGTCAAACATAATAAGTACAGTATCACTGTGCATATAGATCCACAAAAGTTTGAGTTTGTAAAACATATTCTGGATTCAGAACTTTGCATGACTTCATGCAGTGCAAGGGTTCAAAATGGTATTATATACAGAATACAAGAGGAAAACACTGTGACAGCTACACTATATAAAACATCTGTCTTACACATACAAGGGCTGAACTGTTTCAGATGGTTAGACTATATTGTCAGTAAATGTAGACAGGATGAAAATACCCGTGTTAAAGGCAGTTATAGGCTGACATCTACACCAGTAGGTAGATGTAATTCCAAACATGAAACTTTTAAAGTCTCTGACCTTTATGACTCGGGCAATAAAATTAACACCCCCACAGAGTGTCAGGTAATGACACCCTCCATAAATTATTATGACCATTGCAGTAATGGTTTAAACCATACAGATTTATCCATGTGTGTACATCAAAAAACAATTAGAAACTTGGAGGCCCAAATTGAAGACTTAAAGCTACAGTTACATGCTATTAAGTCATCACAGGGGAGGATTAATGAACAAGTAACTTCATGTGAAACTGCAATTCTGACAGACTCCCAAATAAAAACAATGTCAGATGCTCAGACACAGACAATCCCAATACCAGCCAAAAGGAAATGTAGAGGGACCAGGCAAATAACAACTGGGATACAAGAGTATCCCCTTCTGAGTCAGGTGTCACACCTGCAACTACAATAAGTATACACCCATGTCCCTCAGCTCAGAAAAGTCTGCTGCATGCACCAACAATGGCACTTCCCAATGCTCAGACAAATGTGTCAGCTAAATTAACTCATATAATGGAGACCCCCAGTTCAACACCCCTTTCTCCAAGAGATGTGTCTACAATACAAACCAGAGTCCAACACAAAAAATCACAAGCCAGAAAAGATAGGTCTCTAATAATTGGCTCATCAATACTGAAAAGTATAATAACAAGGAGACTTTTTAAAACAGATGTACAGACTCTAAGAGGTGCAAAAATAAATGGTATCACGGAAAGACTCATGAATACTGACCTAACTAAATACAACCAAATTATTATTTTAGTATGTGGAAATGAAGCCAGGGATGGAAGGTCACTAAGCCAAATCAGGACAGATTTTGAAAGTTTACTATATGCTGCTAGGTACTGCAGTCCAGATACATGTAAAAAAATCATATCAGGCCTACCACCTCGTGTTGACACCAGGGTGAAAGAAATCAATGATCTGATAATTGACCTATGTGAAGACTTCAACCTACAGTACATTCCTCAATACACATCTTTCTTTCTTCAGAAACAGGATATCAACCTAAGTCTCTACCACAGAGACAAAATTCATTTAAGCAGAAAAGGAACCTCTTAACTACTGAGAAATATCAACATGTATGCCCCTATTTTCAGACACTATAATGAAGAGTACTGCATCTACTGTGGGGAAACTGGACATATGACATCAGAATGCCATCATGGCAAACAGATTGAGTGCTTCAGCTGTCATAAATTTGGACACAAACAAAGATTCTGTCAATCAACGAATTATACATACTAGGAAGTTGGCAAAGAGGAGAATGCCAATGCTTCATCCATAACAAATCAAAATTTACCTAGAAAGACTCTTGACTCTAAATATCCAATGGACACTGTTGTAAATGTAAATGTCAATGGATTTTCAGGGTCTGTATGTGACCTTAAAGATGCTAATATATATGAACATTTAAGTATGGAAATAGAATGTAAGAATAATAAAAGTAATATGGAGACAATCTACGGGGGTAACCCATTGCATAACATACATATAATTGATATGAAACTAAATGCAAAAGGTTTTAACGTAGGTCACTTAAATGTACAGGGTATAGTTGGAAAAATAGACCAAATTAAGTTAATGTTATCTTCCAAGGAAAATAATATAGCTGTGTTAGGACTCACTGAAACCAAACTAAATGCTAACCACAATGATAATCTATTTCATTGTCAAGGCTACAATAAACCATTATGCAGGGACAGAGAGATAGCAGGGGGAGGTCTTGTTGTATACATTAGGGAAGAGGTAAATGCAGAAAGGCGACTTGACTTAGAGTCACAAGAAATTGAGAGTATTTGGGTGGAAATTTATCAAAATAATGCAAAATCGTTTCTAGTTGGTTTCATTTATAGGCCACCTTCCTCCAAAGCAATTTGGAATGATAACTTTTTGAAACAAATTGAAAATGTTCTTGCACAGGATAAAGAAACATATATACTTGGTGATATAAATAAGGACCTTCTCAATACTCAAATAAGGAAGAACTGGACAGAATTTATAGAATCATTAGGCCTAGTACAGATGGTAAATGACCCCAATAGGGTAACAGAAACATCAAGCACTTTTATTGATCACATTTATACCAACCTACCAGACAATGTAACTTGTGTTAACATACCAAAAGTTGGTCTTAGTGACCACTATCCTACTGTTTTGACAAGGAAGGTTAAATGCAAGAGAAATAAGAAAAATACACACAGAACTATCACTTACAGATCATTCAAAAATTTTAATGAAAAACAATTTCTCAAAGACCTATATAAAGCTCCATGGAAGATGATCCAAAATTTGGATGACATAGATGAAGCTCTGAGGGTGTGGACTGACTTATTTATGGATGTAGTCTCTAAGCATGCACCACTGAAAGTACATCGCGTAAGGAATGAAATCCAACCTAATTGGCTTACAACTGAAATCCTTGATGCTATGAAAACAAGAGACCAATTTAAGGCTATGGGAAACCATGCACACTATAAAGTATGGAGAAACAAAATAACAAATATGATCAAAAAAGCTAAACAAAATTATTATCAATCATTGCTTGAAAACAAAAAGAGCAACAAAAACTGCATTTGGAAAGTCTTCAATGAACTCACTGGAGGAACACACAAAGATCAGATAAATAAAATCCACTCACTTATGGTAAATGACACCATAGTCAATGATGACAATGAGATTGCAAATGTTTTCAATGATTTTTTCACCAATATTACCACAAAGTTAAAAGAACCAGTGATTGAAAACAACTTTATTGAACTGAAAAAGTTCTGCAGCAGCAAAATCTCTAAGGAGGTATGTTTCTCCATCCCACCAGTAACAAAAAACTTTGTTAAGAAATATCTCAGTGAACTTGATACTAAGAAAGCTACAGGACTTGATCAGATTGGTCCACGACTCATTAAATCATCTGCCTCTGCTATTGTAGATAGCATAACATTCATAATCAATTTAAGTATTGCATCCTCATCTGTTCCCAAAATATGGAAAACTGCAAAAGTAACTCCTATTCACAAATCTGGCCCTAAGGATGATGCTGATAACTACCGGCCAATCTCAATACTACCAAACTTGTCAAAATTGATTGAAAAGCATGTCCATGATTCATTCATATCATATTTAACCAAACACTTTCTGTTATACCCTAATCAATCAGGCTTTAGACAGAAACACTCATGTGAGACTGTCTTGATCTCCCTAACTGATAAATGGCTTCAAGCACTTGATCAAGGTAGAATAATAGGTTCTGTATTTGTAGATTTCAGGAAAGCTTTTGACATGGTAGATCATGAAATCCTTTTGAAGAAACTGAAAATCTACCAATGTGATGAAAGCACAGTTAGATGGTTTACTTCATACTTAATTGAGAGAACACAACATGTTTATATTAATAATGTTCTGTCTGAACCTGAAACAATTAGATGTGGAGTACCACAAGGCTCAATTCTGGGTCCATTACTGTTTATTTTATTTATTAATGACCTACCACTTGTACTAAAGGACTCAGTATCATCTACAGATCTCTATGCAGATGACACAACATTGTCAGACATCCAAAACACAAAACAAGAACTCGAAATTTCTTTACAGAATGCCTTAAACAAACTAGAATACTGGTGCACATGCAATGGCATGGTGGTTAATACTGGTAAAACTAAAATATTACTTATCTCAACACAGAAAAAAAGAACAAAACTTGATAGCGATGAACTACGTCTGACATGGAAGGATAAAAGGTTGCAAATGGTCTGTCATGATAGTCTACTTGGTGTTTTGGTAGATAATAACCTATCATGGACTGAACATATCAAACATATCAGTAAAAAAGTCAATTCAAGTTTATGGCTTCTCAGTAGGATAAGACACTTTCTTCCGGAAAAGCACGGAAAACTATTTTATAACAGTAACATACAACCCTATTTAGACTACTGTAATACAGTATGGGGTAATTCAAATGATAAAAACTTAGCAAAGCTGGCACATCTCCAAAAAAGAGCTTTTGAGTTAATATCAATCCAGAAAGAAAGCAAGGAAAATTTAGTTGGTAAGTTAAAAATACTACCTATTAAAGTCCGAATCTGTTTAAGAAAAGCCAAATTAATGTACAGGATAGCCAATAATAATGCTCCTGAATATTTACAACCACTATTCAAGTATAGGCTACCTGGAAATACTCCCCACCTGCGATCAATGTCTACCAAACATTACAAAATTCCCAAACCAAATAAGGAATTATTTTAAAAAAGTTTCCAATACTCTGGAACTTTGCTCTGGAATAATATTCCAGTTGAGATTAGAAATGCCCACTCTATTTCCTCTTTCCAAACTCAGTATATACAATAGCTTCAGAGATGCAGCAAAAATAATTAAATTCCTTTGAATGAGGGCCTCAAGGTAGATTAGTTCTTAGCTAATTGAGTTACCCTCTTTAAATAAAGTCATAATAATAATAATAATTGGGTAGGTATTCTCAGAGAAACATAATTTACACATTAACATCTGGCAAATAAGTAAATGGATGAGGCAATGCTGAGCATTTCTACCTCCACTATTGTCACCATGGAGGTAATAGGGATTTCTATAATAAAAAGCACACCTAATATGACACCAGCACAAATGACTATGCATGCCAGCCAACGGCATCTATTATGTTATAGAGCATCCATATTCCATTTAGGATTATCATGAGGCACACTTGATCTTTCTGACCATGATATAATGGCTTGGGTGATTATATCCATTTTTCTGTGATTAAATAAAGAAAGAAGTGTCACACTTCTGAGGGCACTTCACATAATATTTACATACATAGAACAGACCTGGTGCTACATGAAGGATAGTGTACAGATTGCCTGACAGCAAACTGTTCTTTGCTTCAAAACCTGGCAGCATCATCATGATTCTTGAACCATTTGATCTGAACTGGAGACAGTCCAGTCCACTGAAGGGCATGCCAAAGCTAGGGATATCAGATACACATTTTATTTGATACCACCTAGCTAATGGCTCAAACTGATCTGAATTGAGCCATCATAAATTCAACTTGGGGAAACAAGGTGAGAGATTTTGAATTATTCAAGCCAAAAACAAACAAATAGTTCAATCTTTATTATGACCAACATTCACTCTAACATAACACCTGAGATAACAAAGTGGCAGCCCTTGATTGCAGTCCAGGCTAAATTGTTTTCCTTAAAAAGACAGAAAAAAGGTTGCCATTTTGGAAATGAGGCACTCAATAGGACAATGCTGTTGATGTTACACCAGTCCTGGAAAATATGACACTTCCACATGGACACTTTAAAAATACTGCCTTGTGAGATTATCTCCATAACAGAAGGTTTAAAGTAATTTTCATTGGAAGGTTTAAAGTAATTTTCATTGGAAGGTTCTCCTTAAAAAAAGCCGGAGTGAATGACTTGCCTGTCTGAGCAAGGATGAAAAACCTGCAACCATGGATTGTTTCTTCATGGATGGTTGGGTCTTGGGAATGTTTTAGGAAACACTAGATTGAGCAAATCATTCACCCATGACCTGTCCCACTTGAAAGGGGCTATTAAAGTTACAAATCTTTCCGACTCCAGACTTTTTGAATTATTGTTTGTAACAGGACCATGCAGACGAGATTGGGATAGGCACAGCTCCTAACCCAACCCCAAATGACTGAGTGCATCCAATGCTTATTACCTCTGCATACGACAAGATGAAGGTGGAAAGTTTATGATTCCACCTAATCACAGATTCCATAACTAAAACTCCTTTTTTATGGCCTTCATTTTTAAATGTTGATATGAACAAGTAAATCCTTTGGCTCCCATTCACTAATGAACATAGTGAAGATAACAGATAAAAGCTCCCCAACCATTCAAGCTGTTGTGTGCACAGATTATATGTTCCAATCTGGCATGTCCTGAGGAATCCCTGCAGTAGAATTGTTTGTTGTGCCACTGATGCAGGTAGGGCTACTTCATTTTAAATGATCTGTTGATCAAATCCAATAGAAAAGGGCTAGCAGGGCCATTTGAAATGGCAGCTGTGGAGAATTAAATCCACCACTGTGTTGAGAAGAAGAGTTTGCAAAAACTGTAAAATTATCAAATGTGAGCATAATTATTCATCCCATCCATAACTGAGGGAGCCAAACAAGGTAGAGGGTGATAAAATAAATGCCATGCCCAGTGGGAAATGTTGGGATGGAGTGAGAATTGACTTGTCCCTATTGACCAGAAAACTGAACTGAATCAAAAATAAACCTACAATGCGTTTTTAAGAATTTCATCAACATTTTTGTTCAATGGGGTTAGTAAAAGGCATGACACCATTACTGTCGATGAGGTCAAGAGTGGTAATGGAGTTGATAATCTTGGGGAAAGCCAATAGGCTGATATTGAGATCAAAGAGTGACAAGTTAATTGGTAAATGATTTCACAGAAATCAAACCACAGAAGCTTGTACGAGGATGTATGTAAAGGAACATTGTGTCAGTTATTTCTAAGTTGGTCATAAATTCATCCCTTTTGACTGATGGTCAGACTGATCTTCCCTCCTCCATTTTGCACCTTGGTGCAACCATGTACTGTTGAGCCGACCAAGATCTATGACTAGTGTGATATTTTAGTTGACCTTGGGTTCCACCAACAGTTTTCACTAAAAACCCCGGAAAGTTTGGCTTGTCAAGTAATGGCCAAATTTTTTCAGTTAAATTCCTGTCTTCTCCAGACTGGGTAGCATGTTTGTCTTGGAAGATAAAAGGGGAGATGGTTGGATAAATGAAATCCAAACACCCTCTGAAAGAACTTGCCCATACATTCTTGGAAAACAGATATATCTACATTGTTTGAAAATAAAGTCAGGTGCAAACTAAAAGGCTGTCTGGGGGCAGTTTGGGTGGTTGTGGAGGCTTGTGGATGGAGAAAACTTGTTTCCTTTACCTATTCTAAACTGCCTAATGATTTTAGGGGTCTTTTACCCTCTGAAGTTGGACAAAAATTAAAGTTGTTGCCTATGAGTTGTATTCAACGTCTTCTTCTTTTACCAATGATTGTCTCTTCATTTCAGCTGGGACTGGTTCAGACTAATAGTAAGTGAAGGTGGCCAAGCAAATTAAAGTTCTTGTGATACCTGCTTGTGTACCTCCTTGTCTCATAAGATCCAGGTTAGCTGAAGCCATCAATTAATTATCCACTGTGTGGTGCACCACCCTGTTAATCATCTTGGCAATCTGTTACTACTGCTACCAGCCTTTTCTGTCCATATAAAGCAGCAGACTGGTCATACTGACTACTGCAATGTTTGTGTCCAAGGATGGCAGCTCTGTGCTGATTGAAAGCAAATGTGTGAAGTACCAGCAGAGAGACAATGCTGGTAGTTAGTTTTCTTGGATTTATCTGGATCTTTGATTTTATCAGCTAGATGGTCAAAGATTTCCTTGACCTTCATTAACTGTAGAAGATGGAAGGATGATTGTATGTCCTTGTCTTCAAAATTCACTAAGGAATTGACTTTTTAGAATTTGTTTGCAGAAGATGTAAGTGGGCACTCAGAAATCCGCACAACCCAATAAAACTATTCCATCTGCTACACGGATTGATCAGAATATGGCAAGTTTTCAGGGGTTGTCTTTCTTGGGGAATCTGTCAAGACCAGAGCAAAATATATAAGATGGCAGAGATGAAGCACTGCCATCATCCCCATGAATGGGCTGGTTATTTCCACAAAAGAAACTACAAATAACTGCCAGGCAAGTGCCAAGTATCTTGCTGGTATGAATATGGTGATGAATGTACAATCCACTCAACTCAATCAGCTGGAATGTTGAACTGGTCAACTTATTAGCTGGTTTGCCAGCTCAGTAGCTCCAACCAGCTAACAGCCAACCAGCTAACAGCCAGTGAGGTTGTCAGTACAGCAAAATAGATGGATCAGCTAAATGTATCTCTGTTATATGTGTGGACAATAGGGGTAAAACAATGCCACATATTGATATGATTCACAATACACAGCAAGTGATATGATATATATCGATACACATATGAACTTGATGGTCTTTCCAACTTTCAAAGGTAGGTTGTGCCCTTTCATGTACATTCTTGGTTGTATTTCCAGCCTACAGACATGCTCTGTTATACCACTTGTGGCATGGCTCCAAACTTTCAAATTCCTCTTCTTTTGCTCAATGAATTAATCCTTCAGAACACTCAAATTTTCTGTAGTAATCCCTGTCAGAGCAGAACACCTGTTTATTCATTGTCTGTTGGCCTTTCTTAAAAACAATTCTGATACATGCATGAAAGGTATCTTCATTCTGCCTCCAGAAATGTCACGAAAACAAAACCCACACAAAAAACCCAAACAAAAACAGAGATCTACTTGATGGTCTATCTATGCTACTGGGTCTAGGTACAATCAACTTCTGAAAGCAGGAAAAGTAACTGCTACAATCAACCTAACAACAGCTAATTCCTTTTGTTTTTAAAATGTACTCAAGAAAATGTTTTGTTGAAACTTCAAAGAAATCTGATCAGCTTTGAAGTACCAATCTTTCCATATAAATACTAAGCAGATGAGAAAAATAAATCAGTCTCAATCAATGTCCTACAGTTATTTGATGTTGCAATGAGAAGCATGCAACTGTTTGGTCCTCCAAAGCTGTCCTTTACCAGTAACTTCAATAACACAAGCACAATGCATCGAAAAAAGCCGACTACAATCTTCAATAAAAATAAATAACCTTTCATGAAAGGCAGTTAGCACCAAATTTAAATAAAAGCACTGGAATCTGACCGATTGTTGCATTTACCAAAGTGACTGGAACATGAAAGGTTCATTTCTACAGGAAAAAAATCATGCTTATGGTAGCTAACAACAGCAGCATAAAATGCCATCATGATGCCATCAAATTAATCAAAGATGGGATGGTATCTTGCATAGAAGTTTAACTTTTTAATTTGTTTAAGTTTTCAATTTCCTATCAATAGCCTCATACCCTCAGGTATTGAAATAAATATTTGTACTTCTTAATTGCATTTTTTTACCATTATTTTATTCAATTTATCTTAACCCTGAAATGCTGTTGTTGTTGTTGGGTTTAACGCCATTTTTCAGCCTATGATAGGCTATACATGGCAGCTAGTATTAATGGTGGAGGAAAAACCCAGGAAAACCCTAGAAAGAACCACCAACCCACGAGAAGCTACTAGCAAGCTTTCTCACATACCTAATTTGGCCGAATCGGAGACTCAAACCCACACAGACTGAAGCGAGATGGCAGTAATCTGTAATGGTAACCCTGATATGGATACATGTATATGGTTTTGAAGCATATGATGTAAAGGCAAATTTGATTAAGTAAAAAAAAAATTGCATTATACTTTTAATTTGACTGTCTTTTAATTAGGCTCAGTATTCTACCCCTTCTACATTTAATTCTGAAATATTGCTGAAAGGGTCATGCCTTCTAGTTTTTGCCCATCCAGCATGTACATCTGACTCGTATTTAACACTATTTCAGCTTAAAAACACTCAATGGTGTCTCCATTAACACTTTCCCAGCTCAAGTTATCTGATATACTTCATAACTATTATTGTCATCATACTATTGTCAGCCAGTATTAGCCAAATGAAATCATACTATTGTCAGCCAGTATTAGCCAAATGAAATCATACTATTGTCAGCCAGTATTAGCCAAATGAAATCATACTATTGTCAGCCAGTATTAGCCAAATGAAATCATACTATTGTCAGCCAGTATTAGCCAAATGAAATCATACTATTGTCAGCCAGTATTAGCCGAATGAAATCGTACTATTGTCAGCCAGTATTAGCCAAATGAAATCATACTATTGTCAGCCAGTATTAGCCAAATGAAATCGTACTATTGTCAGCCAGTATTAGCCAAATGAAATCATACTATTGTCAGCCAGTATTAGCCAAATGAAATCATACTATTGTCAGCCAGTATTAGCCAAATGAAATCATACTATTGTCAGCCAGTATTAGCCAAATGAAATCATACTATTGTCAGCCACGTCATTAGCTGAAATGAAATCGTACTATTGTCAGCCAGTATTAGCCGATGATATCGTATATGTCAGCCAGTATTAGCCGAATGAATCGTACTATTGTCAGCCATTATTAGCAAAATGAAATCGTACTATTTGTCAAGCCAGTATTAGCCAAAGGAAATAGTACAATTGTCAGCCAGAATTAGACAAAAGAAATAATACTATTGTCAGCCAGTATAGCCAAAATGAAATCATCTATTGTCAGCCAGTATTAGCAAATGAAATCCTAACTATTGTCAGCCAGTTATCATACTATTGTCAGCCAGTATTAGCCAAATGAAATCATACTATTGTCAGCCAGTATTAGCCAAATGAAATCATACTATTGTCAGCCAGTATTAGCCAAATGAAATCGTACTATTGTCAGCCAGTATTAGCCAAATGAAATCATACTATTGTCAGCCAGTATTAGCCAAATGAAATCGTACTATTGTCAGCCAAATGAAATCGTACTATTGTCAGCCAAATGAAATCGTAATGAACCACACCAGGAATCAGACATTGTGGGTTTTCTAGGTAGTCTGTATTTTAAACACACTTTTGTAAACTTCTTCATAAACAGTTTAACTACACCATAATTTTTATTCCTAAATTACAATCATTCATATCATGCTTGAAAATCGAGATGTAGAATAGTTGCTACCCAAAAAACATGTCTTGACAAGAACAATTAAATAAAAACTGTATACTCCACCAAGTAAATTTTCATAGATGGAATTTTCAATGATATTGCAGGAGTTTTTGTGTTTCATTGTTCTCCCACAGTCTCTCTGTTGCTCTGCCCATACTTCCTGCTTATCATGCTGAGAAAAAACTACATTTTGAGTTGGTGGTTATTGTTTAACTTGTAATGGAACAAACTATAACAGCAAATGAGAATTCAATGTAACATATTTCAAGATGCAACACACTGGTAGCATAGTTTTTAAACTGACTGAAGGAGTAAAGATAAAATTCAAAGCAGAAACTTTGCATGAAAGTGCTTATTAAATGATGATTATAAGACATCATTAAATATGTGGAACATGTTTGGAATATATAGTATATACTGAACATACTTCTGGGTTAAGATAAGTGTAATTTTGTATCAATTCTCTGTCTCTTGTATCAATATGTGTATTGTTTCAGTAAAAGTATCAGTGCATCGATATATCTATAAATCGTGTCACCCCTAGTGGCCAGCTGGTATATGTGGCTCACTGAAGTGATGGATTCCTGGTCACTGATTATGGAGTGTCACTGGCCAGTCTTTTTTGAAGCTGGAATGGTTTTGTATGACTTAAAACTGATTGAAAAACAGATAACTCACATTTAAAAAAAAAACAAAACCCCATGCAACTGGTCCTACATGTTCCATGGACAAGCATACATGTGTATGTGTCTTATTCCACCTAGAAAGCAGAGAAAAGGGAGGATAATCTTCTGTAAGCCACAAGCCAACATGGAAAAAATGAGGGGCAGTTATGATAATATTCATGAACAAAAGGCTGTGTCTGTAATTCCTAAAATACCAGTGAAAATTGTGCAGATGTCAACTTCATGACCACCTGTTCTTTCATCTGCAGTAGATGCAATGTAATGATCACCATGGGAGCCCAACAATGTCCCTCATTACATTAACCAGTGATGAAGTCTTTATTAACATCTCTCTTTGGACTGAAGCTCTTGTTGAAGAACTGCTGACAATATGATTTTTTACCAAGATGCACATAGTTGCCTTCAATCTTTTGCATCTGACCAACTTTTTGACAAGATATATAAACTTTCTTAAGGAAAAGAACAACCAATCAAATGTATGGAAATAACAAACTAAAAGTATTCACTAAAGCAAATAATAATCAGTATCTGTTATGTAATATATAGATATACCTGCATTGTGCATAAAAAACAACTACAGAGCAAAAACAATACATGTAAGAGCACATGGTCAGAATTAAGAATTAAGTACATAACTGTTAAAATTTCACACAATTAAGCACAAGAAGGTTACAATGTACACTGTATCCAGTGAAAGCTAAAACTAAGTAAACAAACACAGCCACCTAGCAGTGGCAAAAGCAGAGCTTTTACTCTTTGTGTAAATAGAACTTTTATCTTTCTGTAGTTGCTGGGTGTAAGTAATGGCTCTTCTTCCTAATGTAAATAAAAAGCTGAAACAGGAAAGGTCTTCCTTTTATAAAATTTGATTTTATGAAGCAGATTTTGATAATACCTTGGAAGGGTCTTTACTATTTTCAGTAATGGTGGAAATTTGAAGAAATTCTGGGTATAAGTTTTTGAGAAATGTTCAGATCTCCAAAATTAGCGTAGTTCATGTTACCTGACTGATCTGGTAAAAGATGATATTGTTTCATCAGCAGCCAATGGTTTTGCAGGGCCTTGGCAGTTCTTGTTGGGTACAAAACATTGGGATGTTTCTCTAGGAGATCCTGAAATGTCTCTATATTTGGCTGGCTGGTCTGCAGAAAAATTGTTTTACATGCATTACAGGTGTAGCATTTACTTTCATAATGAATAAGGGACTTACTGCAACTAGAAATAAGTTCACAAAACAGATGGCCCATGACAGTTCCTAAAACAGGGTTCCTGCAGCCTTAACAAAAACAAATTCCATTACTTTTCCAAAACTTTTCCAGGGCCATTTCATAAAACTCAAGGACCGCATTATCTTGCATTGTCAAGTAAATGAACATGAAGAATGACATCTTTCAATCTAAAATAAGAAATAAGTTGATAACAAATATTTTTAATATTTACATTTTAAATTTACATGGGCTAGCACATTTTGACTTTATGTAGTAATTCATGTCCTAATCCAATGATCAATGTAATTTGTATTCAAAAGAAAAAGGGAAACAATTCTATGTAGACTTTGTATGTGTTTCTATTTACAATATTAACAAAACACATTACTTTCCAGTTGCTTTCTTTTATTTAGTGAACTACACCAAAAATCATGTGATACTTTTATTAGGGGAACTTAATCTTATTATATGAATTGAAACCATTTATCGATTGTAATTTTATCATTTTATTTAATTGGTTCTCGGTGCTCTATGAAATTTGAAGTAATCAATTTCTTTAACTCCATTGTCACAAATTCCATGACTTTTCCAAAACTTTGTAAGGTTTTGACAAATTCCAAAACTTTTCAAGGCCCTTGAAATTTTTTTTTTAAATTCCAAAACTTTTCTAGGATTCCATGACCTGCAGGAACCCTGCTAAAAATATTACTTATTTGCAAAACATAACAAGAGTAATCAAGATATAACAAATCATTCAAGTCCCTATCTTATGTAAAGATTTCAAAATGGAAGTACCCTATGGTCCAGCATTCCCAATTTGTATGCTTATGCAGCACTCAATTTATTCACTTGATATATGAAACTTGAATCCATAGTACCATCAAAAATACTGAATACAAACAATTCTAAGGAAATCTAAAGGCACCTCTGCAAGTTTGGTGGACATATCCTGATTGTTTGACAGTTATACTCCAGGATGTGAAGTGATTATGATTTATAATGTAGCTTTAAAAATTTTTCAGTCATATTGCGATGATGTCTGCAGTGTGACAGTTTACAGCGATGTCTAGCACTGGGGCTTCATGCTGCAGACATGTAGCATGATGTCCCACCCAGTCACATTATCCTGACACCAGACCGACCTAACCTCTTAATGCTGAGCATCAAGCAAGGCAGCTGTAAGTACCATTTTTGTAAGTCTTTGGTATGACTTGACCAGGATCGAACCCTTGACCTCCTGCATCCGAGGCAGACTTTCTAACCACTAGGCCATAAAAGAGGTTTATAGACTTCAGGAAAATTTTTTATGGATGGATAAACTAATGTCCTAGTCCCAGACACAAATAAATATATTTACTTCAATTAATAATGATTATAATATTTAATCCGCACTTAAAGAGAAATGCAATTATACAGAAAAAATAATCATGGAGAAAAAAAACCTAATGAACAATACAACTTAAATATAGAAAACATTTAGACAATCTTCAGAATTAAAATATTAAAATTTGACCAATTATAAATCAGCACATATAAAAACTAAAATTTGGAGGAGTTCAGAAGTGCTAAGAAAATGGATCATGTACTAGATATGAAGAAAAAAAATGAATTTTCCTGCTAAAAGGTACAAACTCATTACCTAATGTTCCAAAGTTGTGTTTTTGTGTGTGTGCATGCATGCATACAATTGTTACACTTGGCCACAGTTGCTAGCTTCAAAGCAATAAATACAGTAAATACAGAAACATACCAAATTCTATTCAAAGAAATTAGTTTTTGAAATTTATTTTTGGTCTCACTAGACAACAGCCAACAGGACTGTATAATATCTGTATAAAAAAAATTATAAGAATTATATATATGTTACGATCAAGTTATAAATGAATCATTTCCATATGATTGTCTATTGTTTCTATGATCATAGAATATTTTGTTTTTATAGTTACCCTTATAAAAATGAGCAAATAACAGAACACATGGAAACATCCACATAGAATGCCATAAATTTCTATGAAAATTAAAAAATTAAAATCTTTGAACATCAAAGTTTTAACAATTTTCCACCTTATTAATCAACACTGAGCTGAGGTCATATTAAACTTCCATTGTTAATGACAGGACCAACACAGTCATATTGTTTCATGTGATTGAAATACACCTTTCCCAAGCTGAAATTGACAATCTTTTGATGCTAATATTTATGAGTATTGACATTAACTTGACTTCTGCAGAACATCTAATGAAGTCAGTCAAGATATGGTAGCTAACTTGGATTCCTTTTCACCAGCATTCATGGCAAGTTTGAAAATTAAATGAAAAAAATGGAACAATTTTTAAAGTGACATAGTATACAGTCGAACCTGGTTATGTTGCCGGCCTAGGGGTTTGCCAAAAAGCATCGAAATAACCGATGATCAAGATAGAGATAAATGAAAACCAATATGGCGTCAATGTAATAACATGTGCTTGAAATTTCATTATGTACATGATGTGCATTAATAAATGAGAATGTACATGTATATATTTTTGGATTTTTTTTAAAACAACATCGTTGCAGCGATCTGTTTGATGAAACGATCGGCATGCTATAAAAATATACAGATATGTTTGTCAACAACAAAAGGCATATGTGCACTAACAGCAGAGATTTACCAGTATACAATACAAACCACCGTCAATTCTTGATACAAACCATTATTATATTCTACAACATTGCAAACACAAAAATCACAACAAAAAAAACGTGCAGGGTGTAGTTCGTTTTTACAAAAAGCTAACCAGTGTCAAAATTAAATTTGCGAGTCATTTCACTCTGACAGCTCTGAAAAGTATCGTAAACAGAATAGCTACAGCATGCTTGTTATCCTTCAGACAAGATCAAGAAAAGAGAGTGAACTGTCATTGGAGTGAATGACCATCCAGACTGTCATCACATGCTACGTGAACTCAGCACATGCGCAGCTAACAAAGTATGATCATTTTATTGGCAAGTCATAAGCTAGCATAAACGTAACCAATCGCAAGAAGTACATGTAAATTAAAAAATCGAAAGGCCGTATTCTCGCAAAATAGTATCTCCATTCCCATGAATGAAACTTACACGAGTGAACACCTGGCAATATTGGACCGTATATATTACTGTAGCATAAGTTAACACCCAATAAAGGGATTCTTTCACTCTCGTATTTTGAGAAATAAATAAATATTTTTAATTATGCAAAAGTTATTTATTTGTTGTTTGCTATTTCTTCTTGCTGAGTTTAAGTGACTGTAACAACCAACAAACAGAAGGATTAGCCATTCCATTAATTTTATCTGTTCTATTCCTGTCTTCAGAAGTCGGTCAGTTGTAGGTATAGTAGCATAATTGACTGTCAAAACATACAGTACTGGGCCATTCCTCAGCATAAGCAGATTATGATGTAACAATGCACGGCTAAGATGGGGTTGTTGATACAATCAAAGGATTATTTGTGTACTGATTGATTCCGATTCATAACTTAGTTAAGTTTGTAGCTTTCTTCCGTTTTCCTTTTTATTTATCCAGTCGAAAGCCAAGATTGTACAAATTAAATAACCAAAAAGTCTGTTGCCAGATGAGACATTTTTGTCACCAATACGATCAAGATAACCAACGTTAATTGGCAAATTTGGCCCTCTTTTGTGCTTAAGATATTAGGGTTCGGTGACATAAAAGAATCGACATAACCTATGAGAAAATGCTAAGACAAAGAGAGAATTTGGCAGTTCCGCTTAATAGGGTTGGTGAGGTAACCGAGGTCGAGATAAGTGGGTTTGACTGTAGTTTAAAAGATATATTTAATGCAATTTTGGAATTTTTCCTTGGAAATGAAAGTGTGGACAATTTGAATGAAGGGCAGGAACAAAACAGGACAAAATCAAAAAGATCTTAAAATGATGATTTATGAACAACAAAAAAATATGTGTACCAACATTACAATTAAGTTTACCAAGTTTCATAGTGATAAGCTCTGGAAACAATAAAATACCCCACCACATTATAGAATTTGTCAGAGCACTTTTGTATTTCCAAGGAAAATAATCACTTGAATTCAATAATTTGAAGCAAAATAAAATTCAATCCAAACTGGTCACAACATAATACAACTTAATGTGTCAAATGTTTAAAGCCCAACTGACAAAAACCTTTAACAAAACATCAGTGATATGACTAATTAAGACACAAAACAGATTCCTGGATGAGAGTCAAAAGTTCATTTTTCTGGAAAAAAATAGAAGTTTGTCACCAATTGTTAGATGCTTAATATCATGTAGTTCAGGTATGACCTTGACTTAACTTAATGATTCTTACTCTGAGAATGATTTTAAAAAAAATTGTTTACCAAAACTGTCACTGATTTTGAAACAAGGTCAGCAGCCAGATACACTGTTTCTATTATTAGCTTATAGCAATGAAATAAAGAAATTTTAAAAAATCAATTCTGAACAATGTCAAATCCAGTAAACAATGCTACATCACAATAGCATGTAATAGAATTAAAAAAATTTAAAACAAACAAAATATTAAATATACATAACACCTGAAAGGGCACTAGACTAATACTTCTTCTTAATGGCAAGTTCATGAATGAATGACCACTGAATGCAGTTTGTGCCACATATGTTCATTTCACAAAAACTGCAAATGAAATTAATCTTGGAATCTAATTTCTGTCCCCATAAGAAAGCTAGATACTGAAAATATGGTTTGAAGTGTGCAAGACAAAGAATGTTCACTAATGCATGGATAGTTAGACAAAATGCTGTTCTATGATCTACTGATTTTTAACATCAAACAAGAAAAAGTCAGTAGATAATTTATCAGTCTGCAGATGAAGTCCTTTTTATGACAAAAAAGCTTCCATATTCACTGTGCATGTGATTTAAAGTTAAAACATTATCAAATATAAACTGATGAGCATGAATATGAGCATATCAATGACAAATAGATTTACTAGTGGATAATTTACTAGTGGATAATTCAGCCTTGTCAGTTTTTGACAAAGTTTTAAAACAACAGCGAACATTTTGGATGAATTTCAGACAGTAAATTTTTCTATTTCTCTTACTGAAATGATCTTTCCTAGCAGAGTTTCCTCCTCCTTACTGTAGAGAGCCTTAGCCTGTACTGCAGCTTGAATCTCAGGATGTAACATCTTCATTGCTTGCACTGCCAGTCTGTAACAAAAGGACAAATCAGGGTCACATATGCTTATATCACTGTCCTCATATTTTCAACCAAACACAACTAGTGTACTATGGTTCAGTTTCAGCACTCTATTATCTAGCAAACAGACAGGTAATAAACGACAGCTGCTTAGAGAACAACTCAAATCAGATAAAAACAAGAGGCCCACAAGAGCATATCACTCACCTGGGACTTAACATATGTCAACATGTGAATGCAAATTCACACATGTATTCAAATAGTAGAGTAGAAATAAAAGCTTGCAGCACACAGATGTGATACTGTCTATTACTGTCAATGTGATTTACCCTCTTTTCAAAACCAAATATAAAGGATAACTTTCTTTGTATAAAATAAGTAAAACATGTGACCAGCATTGTCCCCTGTATTTCTCACAACCTAAGGGACCTGGCTCTAATTCACAACCTAGAATGTTTATTCAGTTTTCTCAAATGGAATTGTCTTGTTACCCTTTGTGGCCCTACCCTTGGAGTCATGAATTGGAAAGATAGCTAGGGTAACTCAGTGACTACAGTGTTCGAAACATAATCCGAAGCCTGCAGGTTCTAATATCAAGCAAACAAATCATTAACTTAAATATGGCAATACTAGAAACTGTCAAACTCAACTGAACCAAACTTAAAGTACCAAACTTGCTCCAAAATATTCAAGAGATAGTCTGAATATAGACTTTTGTAAACGTTTTTCATAATAATTCAATGCATTTAATTTAATAAACTTGGACATGGTTTTTCTTAAAGCAAAATCTTTCTCATTCAAGTAATTAAATATATAAATAATACTCTAATACAATAACTGGTGTGTATCAGAGACATTTTTATTTCTTCAGCCTACAAGCTAAATTGCATCATTTTTATATTCCAACATATCAAATGCACAACAACATTAATAGTTCACTTCGGTTAAGCCTACTTAAACATGTTCCACTTAATGGTATTAGTTATTTCTGACTGATCAATGACAGTAAATATCTTGCTCAAAGACAGCATGGCAGACAAGTCAGCCTGGTTTGGAATGAAAAAAAGTACTCCTGTATAAAAATAATGGGAAAACAAATCTACATTACGATGAAAGAGAGATTATATGAAGGTGTGAATGCTCTCTTATTAGCCATAACTGTCTGTGGTCTATATAGTTAATTAAATGTTAATTGAATAATTATTTAAAAGTTATAGGAGTATATGTAGTAAACCAAGTAACCTAACTATAATAGAGGGATTATAGGAATGAGTGACTAGGCAGTTCAAAACAGGACAATTCAGAGTGGACAATTTAGAGCAGAGGATTCAGAGCAAGCACAACAGAAAATTCGGAGCAAGACAATCTGGATCAAGGAACTGTAAGCAAATTTTAAATATTAATTTTAAAAATTAAAAACAAAAGCAATTTATTATTAGAAGAATCAATTAATATCAGTTGTTCTGATCGATGTTTGATGTTTACACTACCTATTATATTATAATGTTAATTTCAAGATTTATAAATAAATCTTTTGAGTTTTTATTTTCATTTAGAGAGTTCCATGTTCTTCCTTACTTCCTTGCAATAAACTCAATCCTCTTTAAAAAAAACTAAGTATACATAACCACCATGTTCATTCCAGTATGCAACTTGCTTACATTGCTTTTATGAATGATCATAATTGAATATAATTGCCATTGTGATTGTTTCACTCACTATTATGCTTGTAATAATCTGTTATGCAAATCAAACAAACAAAAACATTTCCAAGAAAACTTTAAACATTATGGTATATAAGGCTCAGAATTGATGGCCATCAGAGTACTTCTGTTTGTAATATAAATCTAATTATGCAACTAGAATGTTTCAAAGAAAAAAAAAGTGCTAGTGCATGAAGGATTCATGTACACAAATGAATGAGAAAAAAATCAAGAGATGCTGAGATCACACCTGTAAAGGTTGCTCTAATACAGCAAATGGTGAGATCATAAAAGAATCATTCTGAACAGTCACACTATCCTTCAAGGCTGAATTCACTCAACTGTAAATACTATACTTTGTGTCTTTGCCTTGCTACCAAACAAATCTGAACAAACATACATAATTCTTACAAAACTACAAAAACTCTAACCACATTTGAATCCTCAATCAATTTTGAGAGAGCAGCAATAGACATGTTCACAATGACTGCTCAACAAATATTCATGGTTGCCACTTCAAATTTTGGCCAGTGCATCTGGAGAAAAACTCAAGAATGGGGTTTTGTGTCAAACTACATCAACAATTTTCAGTTTGCAATGCTTATTCGGATGCTGGTTGCTTGAATCCAATAATGGGAGAATGACTCTCAAGATGTATCATTAAAGGAGGTATGAAAGCCAAGACTGCACTTGGAAGATGACGTCCACCTGGAGGCAGACAAAGTCCACTCATTAAAAGCAATTAATGTTAATACAAAAAATGGATACAAAAGCAGGATATTATCCAAAATATATGACAGTCATATGGATATTGGAGAGGTGAATCTGCCACAGAAAAGTTAGCAAGTGCAGCAAATTTCAATCATGAGATTACTTACAGTTAGCCAAACTTTGTGGTAAATCTAACTACCAATATCAAGAATTAGTTCTCAACCAAATACAACTAAGTGTTGGGCATGGCAATGTCCATCATCACCAAGCTATTGAGGAAATGGTTATTTAGTTACAAATACAAAACAAACTGAGATGCCATCATCAGGTTTCTGACCTAGTATGGTCCAAAGATGTGCATACAATTTCAGAACAGAATGATACTCCAAGACAACCAACATGAGCCAGGCAAACCAATTAATAGAGTTCAAATTATCTGGGTAAAAAAAAAAAAGAATAAATTTTTTTTTTTATAAAATTGACCAAATAATGATAGGAAGGCTGAAGCGGGGTCACAGACAGTTCACTATAATAACATTTCAGGAAATTGTCAAAAATAGGGGGTGAATTAAGGTAAAAACCTAAGGTAAAAAATTAAGGTAAAAACTAAATATTTCTCCCTGAAGTAATGCTGATAGGTGATATAATTAAATCATTGTTATATCAATAATAATTAATGAGTGATTCTGTGCTAACTATGGAAGTACGTAAATAAAATATACCTCGACAATAATTAGAAACAATTAAGAAATATCTTCCTGTCAATAATTCCATTAAACAGCAGCTACATCGTCAGGAAGCGCATGTTGAATTTATGGAAGGTGCAGAGGAATTGTTTAAAACCAAAAACAAAAGCAACTAAAGGTCTTCTTCCAAAACTGGAACAAACCACTAAAGCAACTGCGCAAATAGCAGAAAGAACTAAGGCAGTGAAAAAAGTGGAGTGATAGCTGGTACTCAACAACAACTATCAGAAGGTATCAACCAGGCTCATACTGAAATCAGCAATATAAAGGATTGTTTTAAGGCAGAAACAGAAACAGGAAATTGAAGAACCACTTAAAGTTGTACATAAATATACCAGTAGATATTTTAATCAACTCTATGTTTATAATGGTAGATATTTACAGAAGATCTCTAGAGTTGAGAATGCTGGCCCTGGTGATATTGATATGTCAGTGTATATGACTAAAGATGATCATATGAACTTCACTGGGGCTGATAAGGATGAAGTTGTTTTTCAGGAACAATATGGACAGATATAGACAAACAATACCATGTGGGTTGATATTGTTCAGCAACTTTCAGGTGCTACCTTCAATAATATCCCAGTGTTTACTGAATCTGGGAAAATCCTAGACTTCAAGCATATTATTCACAATGATCAGAAATGAGATTAATAAACTTGTTGCTAAAACCAGGGATACAATGACCAGTAAAGTAAACATGAATGGAAATAAAAAAAGTGAACCAGTATCGGATGATGACACCTCAACAAAGAGGGCAACAGTGACACTGGAGTCAGTGATAAATTAGCCACCTTTAGATATCAGTAAGATAACCATGTTGTAGCATTTCAAGACCAACTTTCAGAGACTCAATAAAGCAACTGAAGATTTCTTTAGAGATCCAATAGTCATTAATGCTAAACTTGTATTTCATAATCCGATCACACAATCACTAGTGAATCAACCAACGTCGATAGCTGTGATCAACAAAACTCTTGCAGATATACCTAGCAGAATCCCTGATGTCAATGACTGTGTCAGAAAGATTGAGGCTGGTTAATTCATAGAACCCTAATTATCACACTGTATACACAGTAAATTCTGAATTAGCAACATGGGGTCAAAACAAAATAACACAATCAAACATAAAACTGAGATCATCAGCATGAACTGCCTAAGTGTGTTCAACTCTGAGAAATTTAGGATATTACAACATATCAATGACATCATTCCAATGATAGATTTTCTGGAATTGTGTCATTTTTTAACTGCAGCAACATATTGGTGGTGTCTGAAATTCATTGCAAAAATGCCTCAAAAATATTGACATGAAAAGGACAAAACAAAAACAAATAACACAGATGCATTAAGGTTATCGATTTTGTTGTATACAGGGTATAAACAAAAGTAACTGAAACAAATTACATTATTCGGTGCATTTGCAGCAACATACATGATAGCATCAATAATAGAAATCATTGTTGCAGTTATTAACAGTATTGCTGATATCTTTAATATTATTACAAAGAAGCTAACAATATGTGCAAATGAGAAATTAAATAAACATACAACAGTATTGTTGGTGACACAAGCACATGCACCATTATCATCAATGATATCAACAGGGTTGAACGACCATGAATTTATTGAAATAAGCAATATTTATTATGACGTATGCATCATTAAGTGCTTGCACAAGGTATAAATGGTTGACAAATTTAGAATCTGCATAAAATTATAGTAACAGATACATGAGCATTATCATAAACAAATTGTCGCTAATACAACACCAACAACAACCCTAATGTTATCAGCAATATTAACAGAGCCAGAGTTTTGATGTTGGCTTATCCACTTCCATCTCAGCCAGAGAAATCACACTGGCATAATTTCCGACATCAGAACAAAGTCAAATGGTGGCTTATCTGCAAATATTTGCATGATAAACAAAACTGGATGGAACACTAGACTGGAATGTTGTTAACAGTCCAAAAGGGAGTTATCAAATCAAGCACATCCATAAATTTCAATTTCACAAGAAGAGAATCAAAGATTGCAATAATAATACTCTGATCTGTTATTGAAATTTCAACACCTGATTATGCTATTGATATATATAATTAGTCGATCAGAACCATATTAGGAGCTAAAGACAGCACCATCACATCCCTCATAACCACCAAAACACTCAAAAATTTGATTTTATCACAGATGAAAAGCATTAGGGGTTTTGATCCCTCACTTCAAGAGATATATTCGAATATGATTCTTCTGTGGATATTACTATGAATGATGGTAAAAAAAATATCAAGAACTACCAGTCGAGATAGATAGTGTAGTCGCTGAGGATACATTCATTAAACTATTTCTCAATTCTACTGCTTATGAACATCAACTAGCAAGATTGTTCTTCAATTCTGTAAATCAGCATTCCAAATGAGTACACCACTCCCTCGATAACTCGCGCCCGGATAACTCGCGAACCCACTTATGACCTTGTGGAGTGTGGTGGGACAAGATCTTACAAAGTCCCAATAAGTAACAAAATTAATCAAATTTTTTTGCAAAATTTTTAAATAATATATACAGCAGATAAATAAATCCACTGAATAAATCCAAATTGCTTGATGGATGGGCTTCTAGGTAAGAAGAAAAAGGCTGGATTGTCAAAGGCTATCGCACAGCACAACAATGAAGCTAGATACTGGCAACACCTGGTGCTATCAAGTGTAAGTAATGGACAAGAGTTATTGCCCTTTCTCTATCTAAAAATAGACAGGATAAGATTATTTTAATTTTTTAATAGGACTGGATTTGCAAGCATCTCCTTGTCTAGATGAAATGCATAGGGTCCTAAAGCAGATTCCTTGTTAACCAACTGGAACCAATAACCGATTATATGATTGACTAATATCATAGTAATACTTACTTTGATATCATGGGATCATAAAGCAGGGCATACCATCTCTCCTGGATTTCTTTCAGTGTAAACTTGCAAGAAAACTTCACTCCAAGATGGACTGCTGTCAAGTCATTGGTCTGAAAACAAACAATAAACAGTACGTTTAATTCAGAATCTCTAAGTCACACTGCTTAAAATACCAAACACTTTTGTTCTGATAATAGTCCAACAGTGTGAGATGTTCTTGTTGTAAAGGGGCCACACCATGTGAATTTTCTGATTTACAAGGTACCTTTCTATCTGAAGCTAAAATACTTTATATGAAAATAATGTAAATTTCACAAACATTCATAAACTGACATGACACACAACTGATACATTGTGTAATGCAGTCTTTGAGGTGGACACATGTTGGATCTAGATAATAGACATTTTCTTTCAGTAAGCATAAACATTTTATAATTATAGGTTTCTCTGATCACACACATATATATATATATATATATATATATATATATATATATATATATATATATATATATATATATATATTATTATAACCCATTCTATTCTGTTAACCTATTTCAACTGCTGCGCCTGATTTTTGAGAAGCAATTCACTGTGGTAAAAAAGAGCATCACAGAGAAACAGCAGAAGAAATTGTGATGACCTTCACAGTGTTTACTAAAAATGTTGTAACATTGTTATTTATTTTTTAAAGTATATAAAACTATGTATCTCTGAAAAGGTAATAAAATTTGCAACACAGTGATATATTTTTGTTAAAATTTACCAATGTACAAGCTCACAACTGTATTTTGAAATATGGCTTGAAAAAAACACACAAAAAAAACTTACCATGAACTTCAGTGAATCTTTTCTTTATGAAGATGAATGAAATGCTCCAATTAGTATGGGAATAAAATAAAGAAACTCTATTTCTAATATTTTGGTTCAAATTTGATGTTTCAGGCACTGTTAATTTTACTAAAACTGTACAACAAAACACTTGGAACAATTTGTTGAGATCACAATTTTAGAACATGTCGAAAAGTGTATGCAGCCATGGACCATCTCTTTTATCAACTTCATTTACATCTACACCATCAATTACATCAATATTATCTTCAGAATCATCAAAATCTTCAACATCACTACCTTTGCTATCAATATCTATGTTCGTATCTGAGTTGTTGTCCATCATTTTCAAATCAGCTCTATCTTTTCCAACCACATTTTTTTCAAATTTGTCTGTGCATGGTTGCTTTAACAATTTCCTGTTGACGGTGAAGAAGTACATAAGTATTTGTGATGTATAACACATGTTTCTAGAGATGCTACATACACACCTAGTGAACTACAACCACAGGCGTATAGAATGGGGTATTATGCCTGCAGTCAAATTCCAGATAAAATGGGTAAAAACCAGTTTTAAAAAATGAGAGCATACAGCTGTTCACCGACATTCTTGACCATGCTTACAGATGTCTAACAATGTACATTGACATTCTTGACCATGTGTACAAATGATGTCTTACTGTGTAAAATGACATTCTGATCATGCTTATATGTCTTACGGTGTACATTGGCATTGAAATGGTGTCTTCAGTACATTGACATTCTTGAACATGTATACAAATGGTGTCTTACAGTATACACTGACATTCTTGACCATGTGTACAAATGGTGTCTTACAATGTATACTTATGTTCTTGACCATGTTTACTGATGGTGTCTTACAATGTACAGACATTCTTTGACCATGTTTACAGATGATGTCTTACAAATCTATACTAACATTCTCCAACAAGTGAAAAGATAGTATCCTATAGTTGTACAAAGACATTTTTGACCATGTGTACAAATAGTGTCTCATAAAAATTATTACTCTTCATCCTCATTTTGATAATGTTATCAAATGGTACTATACAGTATAGGTACTATAAGGCCTTTTCTGGCTCCCAAAAATAATGTTATCAAATGGTACTATACAGTATAGGTACTATAAGGCCTTTTCTGGCTCCCAAAAATAATGTTATCAAATGGTACTATACAGTATAGGTACTATAAGGCCTTTTCTGGCTCCCAAAAATAATGTTATCAAATGGTACTATACAGTATAGGTACTATAAGGCCTTTTCTGGCTCCCAAAAATAATGTTATCAAATGGTACTATACAGTATAGGTACTATAAGGCCTTTTCTGGCTCCCAAAAATAATGTTATCAAATGGTACTATACAGTATAGGTACTATAAGGCCTTTTCCGGCTCCCAAAAATTTATATTTTCAAGAAAGTACTTGATCTGATGATACAAAGGCACAAAAATTATCAATATTCGAAAACCTTTAAATTTCAATTGACTTTTTTAAATTATTTTGATATGATATCACTGGCACATCCTTTTGATGTCAAATTTGGTTCTAGAATTTTGATGAAAAAATTATCAACACAAATTATAACTGGATTTTGAAGATGACTGCTATTTTAGCCATATTCAATGTCATATTGGTATCATTTACATTCAGGAACAATCACACATCACAAAAAGTCTTCTGGTAAAAACACTATGTCAATATAACCTTCCATTTTAGAGGAGTAGTGACAAGATTACCATTTTATTCAGGTCCAACTAGATATCACAAGTTTTTAAATTCCATAACAATATGACAAGATTTTCAAAGTGGCTGCTGTGGTTACCATAATGCAAGTCAGCTTAGCACCATTTACATTTATGACCAACTAAACATCATACAAAGTCTTTTAAGCAAAAACCTCATGCTGACAGACCATCTACAGAAGTGGGACAGCAATAATAGGATTTTCACATTTGGATTTACCATTGCTATTTCTCTAAGACAAGAATATCTGTCAGAAAAAAAAAAACATTTTGTTCACTGGGCAATTCTCCACAAAAAAACCCAATATATTTGTATCACCTAACTATTTCAATAATTGGATAGTCAATCCAATCAGTCAGTAGGAGAGACAGAAGGTACAGTATATGCATCACAGTTTACAGATTGCTCACTCAACTGAGTGGACAAGGGCATAAGGCAGGTGATTAAGCAGTGGAAGTTCACTAAGTCTGGTTGAAATCCACTCAGTCTAGTGAAAGTCTCCATCAAAAATTTTATTGCAGTTTGAGTATAGTGTATTTTATGGCACATCTCACTGATCAAAACTAAAAAGGTAAAGATGGGAGAAATTCTTTTATTGTGGTATTTATTAGTGGCCTAGCTAGGGAAACACAAAGACAATGGTGCTTAATTTATAAAAATAATCAAGTTTTAACTTTTTGCTTTATTTTTAAAAAAAATTATCAGGTTTTACCTTTTTTTTTGCATCTTCCCACCCTGTCTGCAAAGAGTGTACATGTGAAAAAAAATCTACTTAGCTACATTATACATCCCTGTTAATTGATTAGATGTATATACACAAAATATATACTGGAGTGTAAGTTGGCATACTGTTCTGAATCAAGCTTGAACATTGATGTTCACAATAAATATTTCATAAAAAGTGTTTTGTTTACTGGTTATTAATTTACCAAAATTTCCAAGAGGCCAAGCAAATAGAAACCTGGATGGTGAATCAACACATATGACAATAGCAATAAACTCAATTTTGGAATTTACTGACAAACTATAAAATCCAAAGGTTATTTCATTGCAAAACAAGCTGACATCAGAAATCCACTAATACTTACTATTGCTTGTTTAATTGCAGAATCTCTCTCTCACTATCACTAAAATTAGTATAATTAAATTTTGTATAATTAAATTTTGTATATTTTGTGAACAGTCATAACATTCTTTGCCTGGAAATTATCTTTCACCTCTCACAATGCACATAAGCAAATGTGTTTAAGTAGAAAAGTTTTTGAATTTTAAATGGCATTGTGTGCAACTTTAAAAGAGCATTCTGCAATGTCAGCCGACAGGCAAGTTCCACATAATATAGTGGACGTTAACTATTGTATCACTACTTTATAACTGGAAAAGTAAAACTTAGTCCATATACTATGAGTTACAATGTTAAAATCCATGATGACAAATATATGTAGGAACCAGTTTGAAAGAAATTAGGCCCACCATAGGAATGTGCATTTTCCATAATGTGATGAGTACATTGTAAAAATGAAAAAAAAATAATTGCAACTTCTGTCAATCCTTGATTTGTAAATAGCTGAAGTGGTCCAAATCGCAGCTATCAACATGCATTCAGGGTATGATCTGTATGACTAACCTCGTAGTTACTAAATAAAAAGTTTCAATATGGCTGCTGTGGTGGCCAAATTGGATGTACATTTAGTACCATTTTCCTTTAAGGACCAACTATGCATCACTGGAAAACTTCATAAAAAGTATGACTTTCTATTTAGGAGTAGCAATAAAAATATTTTCAAGATGTCTTCCACTGTGACCATAATGATGTCTGATTGATGCCATTTTAATCTGGGACTAGGATAAATCTTTTTGAGAAAACCCAATGTTGATATCAATTCACGAGGAATAGTGATAACAATATTTTCAAGCTGACCACTGTGGTTGAGATATTAAATGTCTAAGCAGCACCATACTCATTTAGGTTCAAATAGATTTCAAGTGTTTCCCATTAGGATCATATCATACCATACTGTTATATTCCATGTCTAGCTTATTTTTTGCATCCCACAGGGTCTTTTATAACAACTTGGCCCTCTTTTCATCTGCAAAGTACTTCTGACATGAACAATAACATCTTTGTTTGATATAATTTCTATGACCATAAACAGAGTTACATACATTCAATTTAATTTGTGTCCTTGAACTTTGTCAAGGAATGAGGACAGTTTCTGTGCATAACTGCTTTTTGTCTTGTTTGTAAGTTATAAATAGTTGTTTACTTGGGTTTCAGTTCAAGACCAAGCCTCGCTTATGACCTTAGAAGATTCCAGAAATGAACTTGTTAACACCTTGGGGTAATTTTCCATAAAGTTCTTTTAAAATAAAAAACATGGTAATGTGATATATAAGTTAAGTTCAACAAAATTTGCCATTTTTCATTTAATTTCAGTCTAAAAGTATATACTTTTTACTGCTGAAATCACATATAATTTGAGCGGTGTCATTTATTTAAATTATTCAAAAGAATTAAAAAGTACTCATTCACTATTTCGATGAAAAAACACCATTTTTGGATTATTTTGAATTAATTCTAAGGTGTTCTTAATATATCAATGTGGTAATCAAGACTTTCAAGATGGCTGCTCTGGTGGTCTTATTGGATGTCTAAGCACCACCATTTCATTTAACAAGACCCTGGGGAAAATGTGAGTGTGAAGATTTCAGGGCAATCTTCCAAGTAGCTCAGGATTGGTAGCAATATCAAACTTGCACAAACACATAGATGGAAACCGGATAACAGGTAAACAGGGTCTCAGACAAGTAGATCCTAACAATAAGTGATAAATGAAGCAAGCATTCTACCTGCTGGACTGCTGTAATAAGTGCCAGGTCATCCTGGGGCTTCCATCTTCCCAAATCCTTGGTAGAAGCTGGCGCTGGGGCCTGTTAAACAGCAGCAAAATTTATCTGACAGTCATACTCCTATTAATTTAAAGACACTGTAAAATCTCTCAGTTCATTGACACTGTAAAATTCCAATTATCTATGTTTTGTATATCCAAAATATTCCTTTTATCAATACAAAAATTTGCTTCCTCAACTACAGAATATGACATGCAAACCTTTTCTAAGCTGCAAACTAAAAAGTGGGTAAAGGGATTTAAAAAAAACAACAAAATCAGGTGCCTGCTTAACAATGGACTATTTCTGTAATTTGTTTTACAAATTTTATAAACATTGGCAATAAGTGAATGGTTAATAATACAGGTTACATTTAAGGCAGATTTCAATGTTCATGCAACTTAGAAGATTCTTTTCTCACAATTAACTGATAGTGTTTAAACAATTCTTTATTTCCAAAGGCAGTATTTTCTAGCAAAATATGTTTCTTCAATAACATAACACCTGTCTGATCTAAAGACTAAATTTAGATATGCAATAATTATGGTATACAAAACATTGAAATGAAATGAATTTAAATTTGAAGTGGCCTGCATTGGATTAGGACATGTGGTAATTACTGAACACCTACCCAATTGTTTTTACAACTAGGAATAAAAATTGTGAAACGTGAATATCGGCCACAATAAACGTCCTTCAATATCACACACTATACCGTTAGTTCGTGTTAAAAAATACTTACCGCATTTTAATTCATATAAGACACACCTAATTATAAGACTCTCCCATATATAAAATGCGGGTTTTGACAATTTGTCTAAAAAATATTTTATATAAGACACACCAATATATAAGACGGAACAAGGGTACTGGGTACGTAAAACTTATTATAATATGCATCTTATATATGCAAAAATCTGTATCTGAAGAAGAAAATAGGGTGAAAAACTTTAATAAATTGATAAAAAATAAGTCATTAATCTTGTATTTACATATAGATGAAACCCATATGCTAAAAATGTTTGGTCAAATAAATAAAAATAAAGAAAAATATTGTGAATCTACTTAATTTTCTGGGCATAAATCATTTCTTATTTTCACTGTCCCCGTTTCTCACCTACCTTTGACCGTTTTGATCTGCTCTTTGATGACTTGGATGTCTGAAACAGATAGAGAAGATAAATTAAAATATTATTCAATAGGTTAAAAAGAAAGTTAAATATAAAGGTGAATAAACAACAGTTTCAAGAATTACAACTTTATTAAAAGGAAAGAGTTGTTGTTGTTGGGCTTAACGCCATTTTTCAGCACACGATAGGCTATTCATGGCGGCCAGTATTAATGGTGGAGGAAGAAACCGGGAAATCACCGGAAAGAACCACCGACCCACGAGAAGCTACTGGCAAGCTTTCTCACATATCTACATTAGCAGAATTCTAGACTCGAACACACGCAGACAGAGGTGAGATGGCAGTGATCCGTAACAGACAGCGCTTTAGACCACTCGGGGCCCCAAAAGGAAAGAGATAACTGGAAATGTTTTAATGTATTATAGAAAACAAGAGACCAGAGTGTGTCTGATATTTCTCACCTCCTTTATATAATTTACCAACTGACCATTTCACTATGGAAAGGTTGTTGTCATGGACTTCATACCATTTTTCAACACATGATAGGCTATACATGGTAGCCAGTATAACTGGTGGAGGTAGAACCTAGGAAAACCCTGATAAGAACAACTGACATATGGGAAGGTACCGGCAAGCTTACTCACATACACATTTAGGGAGAAACTTGTACCTATGGGGAGAGAAGTCAGATGCCAATGATCAGTAAAGGCAAAAACTTTACACAACTTGCTAACCACCCACCTGGGTGGGTTACAAGTTGAAGAAATCAGATCCAAGATCATCTAATTAGTATGCATGAATATCACTCATTATTTAACTTTTTGGAGATCTTAACAATAAATGCATTGTTATGCATACTGTTTCCTTGAATATTATCTGCAAATGGGGTCTGGATAATTTGACTTTTCTCATGGTTTTTTTTGGTATGATAAACACAAGTTCTTTTACTGACATTTGAGTTCAAAGTTTAGCTTTCTTTACAAAGTTATTATCTTCTGTAACCCACATCCAAGATAATTTATTGTATCTTAAGTTTTAATAAAGCTGTGGTAAACAAAATTATTTCATTCCTATCTTAAGATCAGACTGTGGCATCATTTGCAATTCTATTCAGATAAAATTTATCATCAAGATAATCATTTATTTTAAAGTTATTCATTAGAATTACAATGTGCTAATTGACTTTTTGGACTAAAACACCACTATGTAATTATTGTAAATTCATGCCAAGAAACCTTCATTTATATAACTGTCACACATAAAGACCAGATTTGTATAATTGTCACACATCAAGACCATTTGTACATATGCATATTCAAGATTATGGTACATCAATACATTCAAGATTATTGAAATTATTTGGAACACTATACTATCGGACTTGTGATAGCACTTTTTGAATTATTTTTTATTTAATTCAGAATACATACTGTGTACTGTACGTTCCTCTTAAAATTTCACTTTGTAAGTTTATATTTGCTTTTTTCTGTTACTTGTTTTAAACAGAAATATTGGTGCTCATATGCGATCTAAATTTCTTTAAAAATTTCAGAAATATTAAAAAATTGTTTAAACTAACTTTGTTTTAGAATTTTCATTGTCCAGGGTAAATATTTTAATTTCACATCTTTGAGAAATCTTTGGTGAAACCAGGAAGCTTTAACAGTCAGTGTCATTTAAAGTGGATAACTTTGTTTTACACAGGGAGGATTAAAGCCTTTGAGTTACCTGCCAGTCATCATAATCATTCTAAAACTGAAGCATCTTTAAAAATGATATTTTCATTCAGTATTTAGTTGAAAATAAATTTTGGGATTCTAGAGCTTTTGGGTTCAAATAGTAAGTTTGTGTCATAATTTTGATAGGAAATTAAATGAATTAGTTTTAGAAAAACCTGATGGAATGAAATTAAAAAAACTTCAGCTTCAGAAAGAAATGATGGAATTGCAAGTTTTGATAAAACGAAACAGGCAAATGCAAAAGCAGAGAAAGGAAAGGGACAGGCAGAGAGAAAAATGAGAGAAATACAACTGCAGCAAGAATAATGATAAAAAAAACACAAAGGCACAGAGAAAGAGATAAATGCAGATAGAAAGAAAAGAGAGGTAAATGCAGAGAAAGAGAGAGAGATAAAGTGAGAGAAGAGGAGGAGTATAGGAAAAAGCAAAGATGCAATGAGAGAAAGAAAGAAAGGAAATGAAACTGAAATCAAAATAAATGTAACTAGCAGGCAGAGAACACACACACGCAAGTTCAAGTTTTGTGTTATCAGAAACATCAGGTTAGTACCCTTTTTTCAAGTAAAGGAAGTAGATACTTTCCTCACTATAAGAAAATTGCTGAAAATTTGAATGGCCATGAGAGAATTGGACTTTGTTATTAAAAAGTGTCATTATTGGCAAAACTTCTGAAATCTATACTTCACTGCTGGTACAACAAAGTGCTGATTATGATGTACTTAATGAATGTATTATTAAGGGTCATGAGTTGGTACCTGAGGCATATCGACAAAGGTTTAAGAATCTTTTGTTATCATGTAATTTGCCTTTGTGAAGTCTTCTCCTATAGTCTGATTCTACATCCCCCTTTGTTTGAACCCACTTACAGATTTCAATAATGGAAACATATAATTGGATAAAAAAAAGTGCAAAAGAACTTAGTTAATTCATTCATTGATTTATATTTTCTAACCTGACTGTGAGAAGAATTACCATAACTCCATCATCGTCTGCGCGTTGCATGCTTAACAGAAGTTTTCAATGTAATAGACGGACATGTCGTCTGCTTGCGATATTTATAGTGTTGAATCAGGCAATGGAAAAGAATGACCAAAAAAAAAATGCCTTTTACATGGATTTAACAAGTGATTTTATTAATATGTTCATGTGTGCAAAGGAATATAATTCCAAACTCAACGTTATGGTAATTTATGTAATTATCTGGCAGGAATAGGATTAATAACATCATTATGTTGTCGGATGGAAATAAACTACCCCATAGTGTACAGAATATGGCACCATGTTAGTATGGAAATTCTGTTAAGCATGAAAGGTGCAAGGAGATGCCAGTATTAGTGCCATTCTGGTCAGTCAGGTTAGAAATTATAAATCAATGATTCAATTGACATAATTCCATGCAATTTTTATCACATTAAACATTTTAGTTATTGAAATCGGTAGGGGGGTACAAACAAACAGGGATGTAGAATCGGACTATAGTGAAAGTGTTCTTATTCAGAAAAGCACAGTGGAGCTTTGTTAATGTTTCTCTCCATTATGTCAATTTGATATCAGACTCAAGTCTCAGGACCCATTGAGAGTATTCATTCATTACTAATAACCTAGCGAGGTTATGATTTATCTACATGCAACTGACATGCCTTGTTTTGATAAAACAATGCTGATCCTGTTGAGAATGAAATCCCTGACTGGAATCCTGCTTGTGTAGTAAAAAAGATCTCCTAAATATCATGCTGATCAGGAAATTATTCTGTCAGCTTATACATTTATTGGTCAGTCTTTTGATGTGGTCATTTTCCTCCTAGTATTGATCAATCCACAGATACTGATCACCACAATCATCTTTTTACTACTCATTCCGTCTATTTTAATCAGGGGGACACAAGACAACACCTCATTGTCAGCCAGGAACAAGATCCTGATATCTCCTATTTGTTTCAGGGGGCTATTCATCAACTTGAAGCCACACAAATCCCAGATTTTGATTTTGTGAAATATTGTGTTTTGATAGAAAAACAGAGACCACTTGTGGTACTCACAGTAGTGTCAAGTCATCAGAGAGCTATGAAATTGTCATTCTGAAATTAAACCAGCATGAAATCCTTAGTCTGGCCCACAAGGCTCCTAGGCTGGTTATTTAAGTCTACTTATCACAAGATCCCACATCATTTTTATTGACTGAAAATTAAAATTGATGTTTCAATACTGCAGATATTGTTCAATGATAGGAAAACCAAATCAGAAGATACCTAAGGCTCATCTGCAACCTATTCCTGCATATGACAAACCATTTAGTAGAATAATGATAGACTGTGTTGGTCCTTTACCTAAGACTATTTCTGGCACTAAAAATATGTTGACCATAATATGTGCATCCACAACATTTCCAGAGGCAACTCCTTTCTGGATTATTAAAACTAAAACCATAGTAAAAGCTTCCATAAAGTCTATTTTTATACACTTTTTGGCCTTCCCACATTTGTCCAGTAGGATAAAGGGTCAAATTTTATGCCTAGATTTTCCAAAAACTTATGCAAGAATTAGTTATCCAACAGTTAAAATCTTCAGTCAAGGGGCTTTTGAACGATTTCATCAGACTTTGAAGAAAGTGATTTGGTCTTATAGCTTTGATTCAGGAAAAGATTGGGTGGAGGATGTTTGTTTGCTGCTGTTTGCAATTAAAGAATCAGTTCAAGAATAATAGGTTTTAGTCATTTTGAACTAGTTTTTGGACCATTGAAGGTATTAAATACAAGTGAACAAGTAGAATTTTCAAGCCCTCATAGTTTTTAACCAAGCTATCAACTTGTCTAGTTTCACATACCCCAGAGATGCAAAAGTTTAAAGTAATATGGAAGTGTGCAAAGTATATATATATATATATATATATATATATATATATATATATATATATATATATTAATAATGAATATGGTAGTGTGTAATACATGTACTAACAAGAGCTATGGAAGTGTGCAATACTAATGAGTGATACAGGGGTGTGGAAATGGTATTGACATGAAAATATATATATCTTACTGAACTGAAGCACCATTTCAGTCGTGTACCTTTTTCTTTTCTGGAGGAGGTGCAACAGGCATATCCTTCTCTACTATTTCAGCTATCTTTTCCTTTTCCTGCACAGGTTGTTGGCCACTTTTAATTCGATTTCGCTCAGTCTTGATTAAACTGCTCTCTACAAGTTCATCATCAAATTTTTTACGTTTTATTGATCTTGTGGAACTTCTGCGCTCTTGCTGAGTAGATGGCATATAGCGGAGACTCTGGGCTTTCTGTTTGGAGAGTATGGTGGTCTGAACAGATCCTGGTTTTTCAGACTCTTGGGATAATTTATTCTGAGTCTGGGTATCTGTTTCCATTGCTGATTACCTGGTTCTAATACAGAAATATTTAAAAATTATTTAAGTTTCTGACATTTACATTAGGCAATTTATAAGAAATACTTAGTACCAGTGAAATGTGTACATTTTTGTAAAAAATTAGACAGTCATTCAGACTTATACATAGCTTTTATTTATATATATATATATATATATATATATATATATATATATATATATATATATATATATATATATATATATACCAGACAGAACAGTTTTATCATCCTGCAAATGTGTCTGCTGAGCATGAGCTCATATAACACTAGCTCAGTGCCATTATTTTTTGGTGATGCGTGCTTAGTCGTGACAGTATATGGGCTGGTGCATGCAGGCAAGGCAATGGTGTCATTTACTTGCGGACCTGGGTTCGAAACTCCAAAGAGTAAGAATTTAATTTTTCTAACCTGCATGATAGTATTGTTTGTTATATATATATATATATATATATATATATATATCAGTGACCTCGGAAGTGCTTAATTAAGCATATTTGGATGCAACTTTTTTGGGGGGGATGCAGAAAATCACCCACACTGGAGTCATCCATATGCAAGTTGTTGTTGCAAGGAAGAAACTTATGCAGCAAAATAAATATGTTCTCATCACTATGAAAACTGAAGCAAGCTTTTATTTTATTTTGTTGCTTCGATCAAAAGTCGATGGTTTGCTTTGATGACTGTGCATGTGTTATTGAAAACAATGCTAAAGGCTTTCTTTGAAGGACAAAACAAACACCCATTTGTGGCAACATCAAATGAATTGCAGAACTTGGACACAATTTGTAAAAAAATTTCTTAGCATATGTTGGTATTATTGTTTCTGGGTTTTTTGGGCTTTTTTATTGCTGTTGTGTGGTGGACTGTAGTCATTTCACTTTTCTGCCCTCAGAGGTGGTCCATTGTAGCTAGTCAGTTGCAGAGCTAGTTTGATTATATTACAGCATACATTAATCAAGGCCAGATATCAGCATAAGGGAATTAAAACATAACAATTTATTGTTAGGGTGGTTTGTCAATATAAAATAAGGATTTGTTTATGTAACAATGATTCCAGTTCATTTTTATTTCCAGATTTGCTGGCATCCTATCAGGGTGCCTTTGAATTTCTCCACTCCAAACTCCAGACTGTACTGTATATACTGTTTTTATCAGCCAAAAAAAAACAGAGGGTTTATTTTCTCACCATTATGTAAAACATAATTGCAATTGCAACAATGATGAAGCCCAGTGCAATCACTGTTATTGAATTCATTTCCAGTTGTTGCTGTATAAATATTGCTGGTAAACTCTGAATAAAGAGACTTGGAAGAATGCTGTTTGCAAATTTAGACAAGTGTTTTGTAGTTAAATGGAAAAATGATTAAGATTTTAAAAAAGAGAATTGGAACTGAGCTAAAGTTGCTATAACTGACAGCTTGGATGTGATGGTAGCCAAGTGTAAGAAAGTATGCAATTTCTGGCTTGGTTCAAACTGCAACTTTTCCTATTTCTATTTTTACCAAGTTACGAGTCCTGGACTCCTAGTTTAAAATCCTAGGGAGACCTCTGTTTTTATATATATATATATATATATATATATATATATATATATATATATATATATATATATATATATATATATATATAGAAAGAATACAAATCATATGGCAAATAACAACCCTTTCAAGCATACTGGATCCACCAAGGGATCACCTGTGTCAGGGATTAATTAAAATAGATGCAATAAACTGACGACGAACAGTACGAAACTAGTAACTAACTAGCCTAAGCGCTCTCGACACTTAATGAGTCTTTTTCAAAGGCAAATACAAAACATAGTTATGACAAACAAATAAACACAAAATCGTTGTGTTTGTAAACCTCTACATTTCTGTCTTCACATGTGCTAAAACTATAAATACAACCAGCTTGTATTGACTAGTTGCGGAAACTGAAAACGTTGTATAATTCCCTAAAAGTCTACAAGCCAAAGCGACATCTATTTTTACTTTGTGTACATATGTAACGCAGATTATATCCCGGATATTTGATTCTATACCGGTTATTCTTATAGTAAAAATTGAAGGATAATAAGAAGATTTAGAAAATGTTAAATTCTACTAGTGCATAGTTTTCATTTTCTAGTCTTCTTGGTTTAGACCGCTTGGTTTCAATGTTCTAAGGTGACGTATCCAGTATGATTCCTTTTCCTTCCTGGTTTCAGAACTCCAGCTGTGGTTGTTAGCAATAGTGATAAGTATTATATCACTGAAAGTGTGGCCAGGGGAGGAGAAGTGTTCTTCGACCGGATTGGATGACAAAAAAGCTGTACAGAAGAGATATTCAACCCGTGCATGTGTACATTTAGGATATTTACTTAACCACTTCAAACGACAGAACACATGTAGACTGTAACATTTGATGGACCCACAGACAGACATTGGGATGATTGACAGTTTGAACGACTGACCGAGTCAAGAGCCATCCAATCGAAATGCGAGGTGGGTGGGCCTTTATTTGACCCTGGGATAATAACCGATGTTTCGTAGGAATTAGGCAGTTTGCTACAATAAACGATTTTGTTCAGAGGTAGAACTCCATTGCCAACCATAAATTGGCCAGATTCAGAAAATCTTTGGAAAACAGCTTCAATCAGGAAGCTTCGAGGGACGTTCGAGGGAAGTTCAAAAGTTGTTAGAGTGACAGTCGAACAACCTTGAGTGACGTTGAGAGACATTGAGTGACAGACGGAAGAAGAGAGGGATACAGGGAAAAGGGAAACGGAAGTAGAGAGAGACAGTCGAGAGGAATACAGAAAGGGGAACGGAAGGAGAGAAAGACAAGAAGAAGAAGACAGAATAGATGAGTAACACGCAAGGAGAAGGGAAAATCTACTCACACTGGAATCAAATGATGATTTAGGCAGTCACTTGGTCAAGAGTGACAGTGATTAATTTAAGATCTTTTAAAGTTATCATTTCATTAAATTGCTATTATTTGAATTTTATCTTTGTATTTCCTTATAATTTATCTGTCGGCATTGCTGACTGGCTCGTTGCCATATATATATATATATATATATATATATATATATATATATATATATATATATATATATATATATATATATATATATACAATAAACTGACGACGAACCGTTCGAAACTAGTAACTAACTTGCCTACGCGCTTTCGACTCTTAATGAGTATTTTTCAAAAGCAAATACAAAACATAGTTACAACAAACAAATAAACACAAAAACGTTGTGTTTGTAAACCTCTACATTAGAGGTTTACAAACACAACGTTTTTGTGTTTATTTGTTTGTCGTAACTATGTTTTGTATTTGCCTTTGAAAAAGACTCATTAAGAGTCGAAAGCGCTTAGGCTAGTTAGTTACTAGTTTCGTACTGTTCGTTGTCAGTTTATTGCATCTATTTTAATTAATCCCTGACAAACGTGATCCCTTGGTGGATCCAGTACGCTTGAGAGGGTTGTTATTCGCCATATGATTTGTATTCTTTATATATATATATATATATATATATATATAATATATTGTCCAGAAATAGCATTCTGAAAGTGGACCAGGGGAACTTCCTCATAATTCTTTAAAGTCTTAGAAAGAACCCCACCCCTAGACCGAACCCCACATAGTTCATTTGTGCCTGCTATGTTATGTACAAAACAAGCAGAGCTAACTCATCTTTTTCACAGAAGGCTGTTACATCAGGACATCAAATCGGGGTGGGAGAAGGGCACTCAATAATAGCCATGGGTAGGTACTGCATAATTAAAATTAGTTATACCCCCCAACTACATTTTAGTAGAATCAATAGCTTACCCATAGCTACTGTTTAGCTGAATTTGTCAGTAAGGAGGGTTGGCTGATGCTCTGTTAAACTTAAAAAAAGAAGAAAAATGGAAAACACTCACCATTGGTTGAGAGGATCTTGTTATGGAAGATTCAGAGGTATCACTAAGATTTTAAAACTAAGAGTCCAGTACTCCTAATTTGGGAAAAATAGGAGTCACACTAACAGAAGTTGCAGTCCCACCAGCAAAAGTTGCAGTCCCCAAAACCCTTATTTCATATTGATAAACCACCCTAACAGAGCATTTATGTATCATAACTTCATTGAAAACTGATTATTTCTGAAGCATTGATATAATGAATTTTTTTTAAAAATTCTACAATGTTCTACAATTATTTGATGTTGCCATAGCAATAACAATCAGGTTTTTGTTTGGTCCTTTAAAGGAAGCCTTTAGTGGCACCTTCTATAACACATGTACCTTCATCAAAGCAGGCTGGTGACCTTTCATCAAAGAAGTCAGCAACAAACTAAAATAAAAGCATTGCTTCAGTTTTCATAGTGATGAGAACATATTTATTTTCCTGCAAAACTGTCCTCTTTGCAAAACATGCTCTGGAGGAATCGTGTGTGGGTGATTTTCTGCATCCCAAATAAAAAATTTGCATTTAAATACGTGTAATTAAGCGTTTCCAAGGTTGGTATTTCTCTGAGCCACATGTGTCATAATGAGTGGAAGTAAGAGGAAAAGGTATTATGGAGATGCCAAAATGATGTCCTCAGAGGAGTGACTAAAGTAGGCCAATGAAGTAGCAATGAGGTTTTGGTTAATGACCATAAGACACAAGAAAGATTCAATCTAGGTGTAGGAGAGCATGAGATAGGTCTCTGCAGCTCAAAATACTTGATGAGATTAGCAATGCAGGAATCTGAACCAATATTTGTGTGCCTTGAGAAAATTTCTAAGTATATAACAGCTTTCAAGTCCCTGATAGAGGATACAAAGCATCTTTTGTCCTCAAAGAGAAACAAAAAGAAATCAGCCACATTGATTATAGAGGTTTGAAACGTTGCCTACTACACCAGTCACACAAGATTCTCTACCTTGCATAAAAGAGCTTTTATGTTTTATTGAGGACTTTAAATTTTAAGGACTTCTGTCAAAATTTTAAGGACTTGTGTCTGTAATTCTTAGATTATTTGAGAATTTAATTCTCAATACTGTTAAGTTCTTTTCCTTTTCACTTTGCATTCTAGGAAAATAGATTTGTTACATTTTACAAATGTTGTTGTCTTTCACTCTTGTTTGCTACTTATTTCAAAAGCATAGACTCATAACATTTAGTACATTAACATTTATGTAATTTTAGAAACAAAACAGTATTAAATGTTTCTATGTCATATATGCTTTAACATGCCATCTCCATGATTTTCAGAATGTCAGAAAACTGCATTGTAGGTATGACCAAGAAGCTTTCACAAAACATACACAGATGTTAAGGGGAAGAAAAGATCGATTCATATCAAGATTATTTATTGTTGTTATGTGATCATACATTTTGTTCTCATCTCTATGATGGCCATGAGTGGCACTGTGATCAACCGCTCCAAAACAGATGTTATAAACAAGGACAGCAAAATGTGGTACTCATAAACTGTTAAGCAACAAATATCTGCTGCCATAAATAGTTTTAAAGTTTGAATACTAGTTCAGTTTATAATAATGATTCAAAGTGTAATTGAACTTTAACAAAACTTACTTTGTTTACAAATTATTTCACAATTTGTTCTTAAGAGCTCAAAACCGATACAGCATGGATAATAGTATAGTACAAGTCACATGGGTCATGTGGGCTTTGATTGAAAATACCTTTAAGTGGTAAGTATTCACTTCATTTGGATTCATATACATCTATATTCCTTTGGAAGGTCATTATTTAAATGCCTGATATATATACATAAGGCAAAATCAAGGTTAAAGTATGTAGACATATTTGGACAAAATGAACCTAAAAGTATGATCCAGTACAATCCAGACTGAATGTCACATGCTGTTATGGTTCAATTAAAGCTATTCTCATTGATACTGCCCGTACAGAAATTTCTCATGTATTCTGTATGGAATACTTCAAAAATCTGTATGGAAGAGATATGGACTGAAAAACACGGAATCAGACAATTTATTCCATATCAATTCCATAAGTACTTCACACAGCAAGTGAAAATTCCATATGGAATAAAGTTTCAATTCTAATTCATAAGTACTTTTACCATACGGAATGCAGGCTCATTATAGTATCATGGAAAATGTTCTCTGAAGAATTAATTTACTGATTCAAATAGAAATATTGGTGGGAATGGAGTACATGTATATGTCAGTGTTGTTGATGTGGAAGGATGAATATATACTCATATAAATTTGAAGAAAACACATGTATGTCAGTTTTCTTTAATTTATTTACACAGATGTTTAAAAACAGGCAGATATGACCAAAAAAGTAGAGAAAATGTAAACATGATCGGAATATTAATATCTGGTAGAATAAATTCTTATGCACTTAATAAACCACCAATTATATGTTGATACTTAATGTCTGAGCTGAAAATGTGACTGAAATTCATTTTCCTATTTTAAGATGGATTTTGGACTTAGGCAGAAAGGTTGGGCATAAATTTGAACTTTATCAAAAGAACTACATTAGCATATAATCTTTGTATTTAGAAAATTTGGTGCAAAGTGGATTTTGGACTTGAACTGATGTTTACTCTGAAAGATAAGTTTCTTTTACTTCCTATTAAATATGTTCAACAGCAATCATACCCAAATGAAAATGTGACTTAAATTTTCAACAAAATTAGTGAAATTTTGTTGACATTAACTAAAATGTCCTCTTTTTCATTAAAATTTTTATATTTTAATAGATTTTACCAAAATTTCTGAAAATGTCAGTGAAAATTTGGCAAAAAGTTTTATATAGTTATATTTTATGATTGTAATATCACTAACATTTCAATAAACAAATATCACTAAGATATAATAAAATTTATTTTTTGTTAATTGTACAGTATGAATGATTTCAGCAACACATGCTATTTCTTGTTTCTGATAGCTGTAATTTTATTGTTTATTTTGGGAATAGTAACTTCTTTCCAAACCTTTCCATGTTTTTTTAAATTGCAATTTTTTTTTTGTTCATTTAGATTAAACTTCCTTCAAAAAAAATTGTTTTTGTTTTAAAGCAGAATTTCGCGTTTCTTCTGACCTGAATCTGATTTTCCTCTGTATGGACCCTTTTTTAAACATTGTCTCAAAATCTTTATATCTATATTTATATATATATATATATATATATATATATATATATATATATATATATATATATATATATGTGTGTGTGTGTGTGTGTGTGTGTATGTGTATATATATATGTGTGTGTATATATATATATATATATATATATATATATATATATATATATATATAAATAGTCGCTTTCTGCAACGCGCTATATTTTAAGTATTTGTTCCATATATTATTTAAAATATGATCGCTATCAAGAGCTTTCTGACTGGTCAAAAAAAATTTCTTGTCCAAAGAATCGTCACATAACGAAAACTGATGGGAATGAGCATGCTTGCTAAACATGGCAATTTGAATATTCGAGCAGTGTACAAGTTGAATAACCATTTGAAAAATGTGTGGTAGTGAGAATAGCTTGAATATAAAGTTGATGGGAATGTAATTTGTCAATCTGTATGAAAACTAAACTCCAGGACTAGCATTTTGCTTTTTGTGCCATAAAGAGCTTAACAGTAGTGGCAACCATGCCGAATATGACGAATTGAACCAGGATGATTTTGAGGTTTTAGATCTCCAAACTGAATAACTTCCAGAATTTAAGGAGGGACATCGCATTGATCACTGGTAGGAATTGTTTATATTGTTGCCAGATACCTATGTCAAAAGTGTCATATCTTGGGGGAGTTTTCTTGGCCCACAAATTGTGTTATGATAAACGTTTGTCATCGCTGATTATGGAACAAGGACTAAATCAAGAGACCACAACATCATAGACATTAATCAAAAATAAAGTCTGCAGTGACATAAGGCAGGCTTCTAGCGTTTCTTTTCTTAATCAATGTCTCAAATGGATGCTTTTCTGTCATTTTGTATCATTTTCACAGTTGCATTTTTCGATGCACAATAATATTTTATATTTCATATATTATGTGTTCACAGATGCCTGTGCATATGTTCCATGCTAATGATAATTTTATTTGTAAAATCTGTATATAATATATTGTGCAAATAGATAGAAGGCCTTAAGATAGATTAATTCTGTAACTAAGTGAGTTACCTTCTCTAAATAAAGTCTTTTGTTACTATTATTATTATTATTATTATTATTATTATTATTATTAACTCCCATATCTCTTGCCTTGGATGTTATATAATAACAACATCTATATAATTTTGTTTCATTTACACTGAAATATCACATTGATTAATAAAGTTCTGTTTAATTCATATCCAGTACCACTCTGGTGGCCTAGTGGTTAGAGCATCTGCCTTGGATGCGGAAGGTCTTAGGTAAGATCTCCGGCTGAGTCATAAAAAAACTAACCAAAATGGTACCATCAGTTGCCTCACTTGGCACAAAGCATTAAGAAGGAGACATCACTATAAACTGCTATACTACAGACATTGTATCAATATAACCAAAAATGTGTTAAAGCCACATTAAAAATCCAAATCATGCACACACAATTCATCTCCATTATTTATTTAAAACCTTCTGAAATGTCTGAAAAATTCCTAGAACTTAATGAAAATACTATGTAATGATCAAAATTTTAGTGAAATCTCACCAAAGTTATAGTATACTCACAAGACAAAATATTAGAGATCTCAGCAAAACTTTGGTGAAAATTTTGGCTAAAATGTTTGTAAAACCTCACCAGAAATTCAGTGCAAGTTTTGTTCAGAGCATTCTGATATCTCACAAATTTTCAGTGCAATTTTAATGAGGTATCGCCAAAATGTATATGAAAATTTCGGTCAAAATATTTGTGGAATCTCACCAAACTGTGATAATAAGAGGAATCAAGGCTAAAAAAGTGGAATAAACAAATTTTACTTAGTAGGTGGACTAAACAGATTCCACCTAATAATAGACAGGAGTAATTTGCATATTTCTGACCATATTCCACCCTGAATCTGCCTGGAATCCACCTAAAATTTATAAGTGGAATTCATGGCTTTGGATGAAATCTGCTTTAAAATTCCACCTAAAATCTGGTTAAAGTCTGGGCATAAGTTTTCGTACAAGCTGGAAAATTTCATATGGGATGGACTATTACCAAATTCCATATGGTATGTTTCCTAATTCCATATGAACTATTGCCAAATTTCATATGGATTATTCACAAATTCCATATAAATAATTTCTAAATTCCATATGGATCTTTAATTTTATTCCATATTGACAACCTACAAATCTCATGGACTAATTTGCATATTCCGTGAGATTTCTCATATGGAGTACGTAAGGAATCCATAACATTTCCATACGGATATTTCTGTAAAAGTATGTATGGATTTCATATTCAGTCCATATGGAAAATTTTGTACAGGTACCATCGATTGGGACGATTCCAGTCAACATGCTCTTTTTTTGTGTACCTGGTCATTCCATACTCATTTTAAATGAGTAAATGCGCATACATTTGTGGCTGGTACTATACAGAACGTACATACTGTATATATGATTCTGTCACCGAATGTTCAGTTTATATAGTGTGTAATGTGTACTTACATAAAAGTTCTTTTTGTTGTGTATAAAATCGTATCAAATTTACATTTTAACAACAATGATAATCTAAACCAAACATCAGTGCGACGCCATTGATGGGCACATTTATGAAAGCAACGAACGCAGCTACGGAACACGCAACAATGAAACGAAGATACGGTTCAGATTAGTTCTACAATGTAAGACATGAGGTATAATATTCAACAAATTTCTATACAAGCACCGGACAAAACACAGGGTTCTCATTGGCTCTTTCGCAGGAAGTTGACTGGCAAAGCCGCTTATACCTAAGGCATACAAAGTTTCTTTTAAATAACCAGTATAACTAGTGAGGAAACCTGGGAAAATTCTTTTTTTTAAAAAAAATTCTAAGGGTCACCTAATTCAGTTCCTAAAGTAAACCTATGCAAACACCATGATATTAAAAATTCAATAACTTAAAATTTTTTGGATTGTTCATGACCAAATTGATATTTATCAGTATAGATGAAACATGGAAATCAGCTTCTCTGCAGAGGAAAGGATGAGAGCCGCGACATTAAATGGAACCATGTATGATAGCAGCAGTTGCAAATTTTAGTAATGAGTGTAACCAAATCAAGATTATTAAAGAACTGAAATTTCATCAATAAAACAATGTCTCTATTTTTATGCACATTAAACTAGGATAAGGTCTCAAAAGAGTCTTTTTCCTAAAATACAACTTACATTATTAACAAATCCTGGTCAGCCAAACTCGTATAAACTCTAGCCAAACTCGTATAAACTCTATTTCACACATTTCTAGGCTGCTTTCCATTTTTTAAATACAATTAGTACCGTGTGTCCTGAAACCGATACAATTCTTTGGTGAGAATTTGAATTTATTGGAGAAGCGCCATCAGAGTAAGTCTAGAAAGGCGCACATGGGCTTGTATCGTTGCTGACAATTTACCGGTCATATATGTACTATATCGTATACTGCATGTATGACCGGTAAATTGTCAGCAACGATACAAGCCCTTGTACACCTAGTTATATTAGCACCTTAGTCCTACCTTGTGGACACGGTACTAACATGAGTTAGTGTGCTACTGGAGCAGCTGGGCGTGATTCATACCCGAGTCTTTTTTAGCCCAATATTAAATTTTTTAACATGTTTTTTTATATATTATGAAATAAATTGAGTAAAGCTCTTATTTATTACAGTAATGATCGCAAATCATTATAGAAATCGTGATAAAATCTTGTTTACCTTTCTTATCCGATATTTTCGTTTTGATCGTCCGCCATATTAGTTCAAATAATGCATACTTCCGTTCTCTGCCTCGTTTGTTTGTGTGCCATATAAGGACGTTAATGCCTTATTTGGAAACGTAAACAGATCGTAGTAAAAATATGGTGCAGCTTGAGTCGTAAAAATTCTGTGCATTAAAAGTAGCTAATTTGCACCCATCCAAAAGAAAAAATATCTGGGTGATATGACAAGATAAACAAAAGAGATACAGTGACCAAGCAACTACCGCAACAGAGGAGGGAGGGTATGCATAATTTCATGATAGGCCACCGAATGAAAAACATGTTTTAGGTTTTACTCCAGAGTTTACATAAAGTTTTCACTTCTCGTGCACGTCATCTACTTAGGGTACTAGTATAAGTTGTTGAGATTTTGAAACCAAAAGGGAAATTCTAATCAAGAACCGCCACCTCTTCCAAAATAAATATATTTTGACATTTTTTTTTCATCAGCTCAGAGAACCATCTCCCTCAACCAACCACCCTCTTCCAAATTTCTCTCTCAGAAAATGATGAAATTTTGAAACTCAAATAGGATTCTATACAATAATAATCACCCCCTAAATTTCGTCGGACATAAAAACTGAAGCTAAAAATATACAAAAATAAAAGAAAAAGAAAATAAAACAAATAAAAAAAAAGAAAAATTAGAATCAACAAATAGGAATAAAAATGAAAAACTATATATAATTATATATATAATTATTGTAACAATTTATTTCCCTAGATAACAATGTAAAAATTGGCAAATAGGACTTTGAGTTTGTGAATATAATCCAAATATGATTCTAAGGATAAAAACACAATTCCTATCATTAAGTAGTCCTATAAAAATCTAGGTTCGAATCCCGACGACGTACGAATATGGAAAGCAATGACGTCAGATGTAGACCAATGTATGAATAACAATAATTCCTCACTTGAATCACAGTCTTGCCAAATAATTCCAGAATAAATTCGCATGAATATCTTTCAGAATTGTTTTTATAGAAAAGTCAACTTGTTATGTTTATAAGGGAATAAATTATTAAATCCAAAGATCAGTAGAATAACAAACAATCTCGGCAACAAATTAAAAAATATATACAACTTGTACCTTCAATGTGTTGAATGACTCTGCCCAAAGCAAATATTAGAATTCGTATTTAATTTCCCGAAACCTCATTTCAAGTCTCGCGAGATTGGTCATATGGTCTTTTACTGCGCTAGTTTTGTCACGTCGTCCAGTATAAACCCACTTAAGAAACAATCATAAGAAAGACCGTTTTCAAACATTGATCGCGTAAAGAAAGTATGTCCGTGATACTGACCAATCAATTTAACTTGCTGTTGATTTTGTTGTCAACGTAAGACGATCTCAGTGTCATTTCTCACGCATTACTATTTCGTCTTAGGTGGCACTCTACAGCTTCGTATTTAGCATAGGGTTAGAATTTTAAAGAAAAAGAATTTCCCCGGGTTTCCTTACTAATTTGACTGGCTATTTAAATGAGATTTTGTATATCTTAGATATTGTTCAAAGAACCTTTACTTCCATTTATTTTGATGTATGATTGATGGGTGTAATATATGTTAGAGAGTATACAGCTTGGCCTTACTCCAGATGTGCACCTTTCAAACAAAATGCTAGCTCTACTAGCTCATTTTCACTTCTCGAACTTCAGAGGTAAATTGTAAAAAATAGAGCCGATAACATTTTTAAATTTTATGTATTTGGTAATTCATTCATTGTACTTTTAGAAGCTGGTATTGTCTAGTTTGGCAAAATTCATTTTCCATATTTTAATAGCTGTCAAGAATAGTGTTATTTAGACAAATTCAGGTTGATTTTTGAAGCACAATGGAGCAATCGTTTTAGTTAGCAGTGTCCTAAGATCATTTAAAATTTCCAAAAGTACAATATCCTAAAAAATTTCAACCACATTATATGAAAGTAGCATATAAGTATGCCAACATTCTCTTTACTGTGCATGTTTAAAAAACAAACGACTTCACCATATATATATATATATATATATATATATATATATATATATATATATATATATATATATATATATATATATGATGCGGGATTCTATTTTTAGTAGCGAGAAATATTTTATCACAATGTGGTCTCTTACTACACAAGTTTTGTCATGTCGTCCAGTACCTTCAGTGTTTTGAATTAATCTGCCTAAAACAAATATTAGAATGCGTATTAAATTGTAAAGATTAGAATGCGTACTAAATTGTAAATATTACAATATAATATATGTAAAGAAAAAATACAAAAATAATCATTACAGTATTAAGTTGTTACCCTTCCACTTCCATTAGGGCCCCTTCATTGCCTTTATATATTGTCTCTCTTATGACGTTCATGGGGGCACCCAACTAAGCCTTTTCTTTTTGGCAAATATACCTTCTGAATTTTCCTGTGTGAGTAAACCTTAAAATAGGTAGAGAGCTTACATATGTTAATGTTTATTTTAGATAGCTTCATATTGCGAATTTAATGTCCCTTCCGCACCCAATCAAAACCGGCGTAAAAGCAAAATATACTTACCACGTTGTTAACTGATGAGAGGTCATTAAATATTTGGAGCAAAGCTCTTCACCCGTTTTAAAAATAGCAATGGCTTACATGTCGATTTTTCCGTGACGGGAACCTATCTCCGGGCGTCAGTATGAGAATCCAGCTTTCTAAGACTGAGCTATGAAATTCAGTTATAAGTGCATGTTAAAAGATTATTTTATAGTTACCAAACAACATTACATTTTCTGATTCTGAAAGCGTTATTGTAAATAAATCGAGATAATATATTATTCGTGATTTAAAATATTTTGTATATGAATTTTTTTTGTACAGAAACAGGAAATCCTAATTTTGGCTGAATACAAAGGCTGTATATACCAATCGTAGCCAAGGATGCACATCAATAATTATCAACGAGTGGGCTGAATGAATACAGCCACTGTGTGTATGTATGTATGTATGTATGTATGTATGTATGTATGTATGTATGTATGTATGTATGTATGTATGTCATATATATACACACACACACACACACACACACACATATATATATATATATATATATATATATATATATATATATATATATATATATATATATATATATATATATATATATATATATATATTCACATTCACAAATAAAAGATAAAGACTCGGCAGAGAAATAATCAAGATTCTGTATGAATGGGTTTTTATGTAATGGATTAAAAGGCTATTTACTAACATTTATTCAAGAGGAGTTACTAGTCATTTTATAAGATATATCTCGGGTAAACGTGTTCTTCCGAATCTAGTTTATAAACTTTTACTGATATGCTGTTTTATTTTCAAACTTTCGTATATGCTTTTCTGCTACTTGAAAAGTTATTTCTAATATGCTTAGTTCTTCTTTGTATGGTACATACTTTTCAATTCTACCAGAGTGATGACACTGAGGATATGCTGCAGAGAAAATTTACCATTAAGAACATTTGTCTTCAATGTCTTTAACATTTATGCCGCATTTTTAAAAACATTTTGAAGGAGATCAACGTATAAACTACCACGAAGCAAGTTATATTTTGCTGTGTGAAATACAATTTTTATCATTTCAAATTTTAAACCTGATCCTGATGCAGTATATTCTCCTAATTCTTTTGTTTATGTCTTGATGTAGTTCATTGGCGACCATGACAGTGTTAATATTTGTCTTGATTTTGCTGAAAAATATGGTTCCAAAATTTAGCTGTCAAAATATTTTCTTTCAAAAATTATATCAAGCACATCCTCTCCTGTACGTAAATTTGATAAAATCGTATAAGTTTGATACTTTTATGAGACGCGGTAGTTAATCGTGTGTATAGGCTGTCTATATTTAGCCCTGTAACATTTAGTATATTTACTACATTTCTATGGTGTCATTCAACCGATCATTTTTCTGGAGTTGTGTCTGTAATGTCAAAAAAGACGCCGAAGAAACATTTTTACTAGAAGCAACTGATAAAAATTAACTGCAGCGTCTTACTGGTGATGTCCGGAATTTGTAGCTGATACTCCACAATGAATTAATTAGATAATATTATAACGAATCAACCCCAGGGACAACTGTATAAAATATATCAATAAATATAATATAATAAAAATATAATTAGTTTTAATATTTCAACAACAAAAAATTCCAAAACAAGTTGTGGATAGTCTAATGCATTATTGCAGATATTATTATTTAAAAAGATTTGGAGCGTAAAAAAAATACTTTACCAAAATACTTCGATCATATTTACCACTGTTAATGAATAGCTCTGGTATAGTTTCAGGTGGAGCATCATTTAATTTGTTTTTGTTAATATATATATATATATATATATATAGAGAGAGAGAGAGAGAGAGAGAGAGAGAGAGAGAGAGAGAGAGAGAGAGAGAGAGAGAGAGAGAGAGAGAGAGAGAGAGAGAGAGAGAGAGAGAAGCAACATCTACATTTTTGGAGAAACAAGCTCCATATCAGGGGATTCAGTATGTCAATTTAATATGGCAAGTCATATTTCATATTTTAATTTTTTACGTTGGTAAGAGATCAAATGTGCTTCTTTGAAAGAGATATTTTGTAATTGTTGATAAGAATCAGTTATATTTCAGTGCCTATTGATATGTTGTTCTGATAGCATTGATCGTGAGTATACAAAAGGGATGCGCTTGTTGGCAGAGTTTTGCATATAATGTGAGTGGCTTTATTCTAGTTTTCTTGATATTTTTCTTTATATCTGTTTGGCTGTATCTTCGTTTTGTTGCTCTTTAAGTTCCATTACTCTTTTTCGTGGGCATTCCTCAATTGCTCACGCGTAGTACCACATACGCGTCTTTTGTTTGTGTGTTTGCTATGTATGTACACCTCCACTTACAAGATTATTCATCTGAACGACTATCTTCTGGTCTTTATGCTAAATACTAAAGTACTACTTTCAGTACCAACGCCATACGAAAGAGACTTAAACGTGCTGAAATGCCATCAAAGAAAAGACCCACCATTAACAGTATACCTGAAGTGAAATTGATTATTCAGGTAGACTTTTATGATAACACCCTCTATTTACTCCGTAAAGCCATTTCCACGCCACTCCTTAGGGAATGGAACTGCTGTCATCGCAAAAAACTCCATAATTCAGTGTTCAGTACACCACTATCAATTTTCAATACTCATAGTTTAAATCACTCACAATGGAAGCAAGTTCACTCCATTTTTCTGCATCAACTGCCCTCCTCCTACTATATAAAAAAAAAAAAAAAAAAAAGGACTGGATCTGTTTTTGGAGCAGCTTCCTTCATAACTTGCTGGAGTATGAAAATTCGATGGTGAAAACATGATTAATCTTGAACATTTAAATTTTTACTTTGACAGTCCTGGAAATATATATGTATCAAAATTCCTAGATTCTATTCACATTTTCAACCTCAAACATTTAGCAAGCACTGACATCTTAATGATCACATTTTCTACTGGATTCATCACTGACCTGATCATAATGTTCTAACGTCTTCATTGAACGAACTTGCATTTCATCCCTCCGCGTCATATGCCATCTCACCGGATCAATCCCTTACCCTCCATCTCTGCTACTACGAGAAACCTCCGTTTAATAAATAGAACCAAATTAATGCAATGACATCGAAGCAAATCTGGCATCTTCATTTTTTTTGCAATGCCAAGGTATTTGTTTTTGTAATATTGTCGTTGCATGTTTCTTTGTCTTATATAATACTGTAAAGCGTTTAGAGCTAACGATTATGAGATGTTCTTAGGTGATATTATTATTATTATTATTTCATAGTCGTCGTGCCTACGTGAATAGTGGGAATTACTATGTTAAATATGCCCTTATGGGTCCGATTTTATTTATCATTTGAATAAATTTGGATGCTATATATATATATATATATATACCCAGAGAATAGTTTCCTCTTTTTCATTCCAATCACTATGACCCGATTTGTCCCACACAGTTGGTTACAGCCAAATAACAGACACTCTTTGACAATTGAAAATACACGTTCGTAGCAGTGCAGAGGTTTTTAAACCAGAAAGAATGTCTCTGAACTTGTGGTTAAATATTGTAAAATTTATTCTGTTTTGGAAGTTTGCACAGTTCGTAAATATGACATGTAAAGAATAAGATGCTGCTTTTGAAATAATGCAGAATGTAAAGGACCAAATTTTTAGGTCGATCTTTGTTTTGTTATTGTTAATTGTGGTAGAACACATATAGTTGAACACGTGCACCATTAACGAGATTTATGGGAAATGGCCGCATTTTACACGCCATAATGTACGGATTGGTTCAGGCAAAGTCAGGAATTAGCAATGTAATGTATGTACAGTCTGCATATCCCATTCGCCACAGTACTGAAAATGCTCTTCAGAAAATATTCAATGACCTTTCTGCTTTGGATGGTGTAAAGACTCCAGTCCTCACTCTCCTTGATTTATATGTAGCATTTGACACTATAGACCATGATATTACTCCATTCTCCAGCATGTATTTGGCATTCACAATACAGTAATACTTGGTTAACAGGACACAAATTGTGTCTGCAAATAGAAAACACTCCAGCCCAGTTGATCTATGCTGTGGTGTTCCACAGGGGTCTGTTTTTCGACCTCTTCTATTCATTCTATACACTCAGTCACTCTCAAGTGTCTTAGATCATCATCCAGTCTCACCAACTGTATGCTAATGACACCCAAATATATAAAAATCTAACCATCCAGCTAAAGATGAAACTACCATCCAAGTTGTAGAGAGGTGCATTTCTGATGTGAAATCATGGATGAATAATCATAAAATTGAAGACATCCTGATTACAACACAAAGACTTTCTCATTCACATTCTTTCCCTCAGACAAATATCAGCAACACCAACATAAAATTCAAGCAGTCAGCATGAAACCTCTGTGTCACTCTTGACAGTACTCTCTCAATGCATCAACATGTCATGAACATATGCAAGGTTACATATCTTGAGCTGTGATGCATCAGCTTCATTTGCAAAAATGTCAGTTGATGATACTAAATCACTTGTGTGTACCTTAGTACATGTACTTCAAAACTTACTATTGTTAACTCAATTCTGTCAGGTTCATCTCAATATCTACTTCAGAAACTTCAAAAAGTTCACAACACTGCTGCTTGGATCATCCTTAGAGTACTACAACCAGAACATGCCTCTCTGCTGCTCTGTACCCTACACTGGCTATCCATACAATTCAGAATTAAACACAAAATTTGTTCTCTGTGCTACATTTCACTGATGGGCTTAAGTCCAACATACCTATCTGATCTTACCCATGTGTATACATCTGCAAGATTCTTATGCACCTCTTCTGACACTCGTATTCTCATTAGTCCCACTATGAAGTTGAAATCATATGGGCGTTCTTTTGCATACCAGGATCCTGCAACGTGGAACTGCATTTAGACACAAAGACCGTGATCTCATTAAAGAGCGCTCTTAAAACTCATCTATTTTAACTACAAAAACAGTCATGCAGACCTACTAATGTATCCTTACCTTAAAAATTTAAAGCATGTTTTTCTGTTTCGAATTTTGTGCTGTTTGTTTTTCTTGTTTTTTTTTTCTTTTTAAGTGTTGCCAATTGCTGTAAAGCGCTTATAGCTTCTGAAGATTAGGCGCTATGTAAAGTCCTCGTTATTATTATTATTTACATATTTTGCTAAAATGTGTGCATGTACTTGCATTTCTTACACCTAAGACCAATTAATAACATTCCGTGCGCAACAGTGTACTATAGCCAATAGCAGCCAACAGATGACAACATCAATGTAAACCCATTGAGTCGCTATGAAAATCAAAAAGGTTAGTGATGTTGAAGATAATGCACACTTTATTTTTTGTCTTATTAAAGAATCATAAAATTTCAGATTAGACAGATTTACAAATCTTAATATCCATTTTCTTCATTTGATGGCTAACACTGTCAAGACACAAGTCATTCATGAAGAATTATTAATTTTATCGAGTCTTTCGCCTGAAATGCGAGTAGGAAATCGATTTTGGGAGATATTTCTGAATACATCCTAATACATCAACTTTCAAGACATTTTCGGTTAATGTAATGCCTATTTGTGTTAGAAACATCAATTTTCATTGGCTCTTATGCCCGAGTATGACGAGAAGGGTAAAAAAAATGAGTTTATTTGGTTGCTTAACAGACCCATCATTTTCGTGTCAAGACCACTCTTCATTCTAAATGCCCATCTTATCCTACTTTTTGCAAAGGTTCACGTCTTGTGTGCAATTTAGACTGGCCTGTCTTAGATCCGAAACCAAAATATCTAAAATCCAGACACAAAACTGGATCACGACCGCAGGCAAATTTCGCACATGGCTTTAATGCCTAAGAGCTAAGTAGGCTACCACCACATGCAAGTAAACACGGCGCTAGGGGTTAACATGTTAACAGTTTTGTGAGGCTTTTCTTAACATTTGTGTATTGCATGCAAAATCTAGATCCAGTATCTTCCTAATTATTTAAATACACCAGTGTGTCTATCTTGGTCTTCCAATTGAAAACTATTGTATTTTGTTATATTCAATATGAAATGTTCTTGTGTAGAGAATAAGTATGTTACATACTGTGCTTGATCACATCCAATGACAATAAAATGAGGATACCAAGGTCATGACATTTACATATTACTGAAAAACAAGAGCGACCACAGGCAATACAGCATGCATCAGACGGAGAAACAAAAACATATTTACCATCATTAAGGCAAATTGCTGTAAAATAAAATAAAATCATGCGCAGCATGTAAGATATATGTTCAAGCATTCAGAGAGACAAACAGCACCCACTATAGGTTTCTTTAGAAAAAGTTAATAACCTTTGGTAAATCAGACAGGTGCTTTGTTTTAATCGGTTTTGCTTGTAGCAAGTTTGGTTAACACCTAATAGTGGTCATGTTCCTGCCATCTCTCAAAAGATTCTTTATAGGCACTTTAGCTCTTTCTGCTTCTTTTTTTTAGACCTTAGAACTACTGAGGGCCTGTCAAGTGTGAAGCTTAATAATCAGTGAATATAGTTAATTGTCACCCAACAGTGATCTTGTACAGAAATAAAAATGCTATTGGATTTTTAAAATCTTTGCACTGAATTACAAGTCAAACTCTTCATTTTTCATCCATTGATTATATACCAGTTCTTAGTAATTAATTCTTATTACAACAGCAGTAAAACTAAATCAAATTTATGTTCAAAAAATGCTCTTTTACTTGACTGAAATATTGTTGCTTCTTTAAGAATTAAAGGATCATTGTATGTAATCACCTGCCATGAGCTGAGACCAACAATCAGGACACAGATATAACAGAGGCAATGACATACTAAGAATGATTATAAATGCTTGTGCACAGAGCAGTAAGACAGCTGAAAAGTTACTGTGAAAGGACTGACATGACAAGATGATGCATACATTTTAATGTAGAAAAAAAAAAATGGGAACATGAACAGCTGGTGTGTATGATTTGCATTTTTAAGACAACTTTAACAATTTCAGTCATACCACTACAATATCTGCAGTTTATAGTAATGCTGGAGACGTGAAGCATCACGTCCCACCCAGTCACATTATCCCGACATCAGACAAACCATTCCTAACACTAACCTCTCAATGCCACATGCCTAGCAAGGCAGCTGCTACAACCATTTTTATGTCTTGGTATGATTTGGCGAAAGTTCAAACCTGTGATCTCCAGCATTCAGGAATAGCTAGTAAAATTGGGTCACTGATATAATCAAAAACCAAGTCAAAAGGGAGAGGTAGTGTTACAGCAACCTGCGAATGCTCAATTCAAGTCTTCATCCAATTGAGTTGCACACAAATCTGTATTGGGTAGAAACAATAAGAAAACAGAATATGAAATAATAATGTCACAACTTTTCAAACAAATGTATGTAATTCTGTTTAATAATCATACATGCCAACCACAAGATGTAATTTTTGCTAATACAAGTTTGCCTAAATAAATGCACTGTGAACTTAATTTTGTGCATCTTGTAATCTTGTATTCTCTCGGACTTCTAAGTCTGCTTATAGGTGGGTAATGCACTTTTCAGTGTTTACACCTATTCAGTTCAGGGGGGGGTCAGTTTATACACAAACAGCTTTATTTATATGCGAGAATATATAGTATATGACTAAAAGATTTTTGCACACACCCCAATTACACATAAAGCTCAAAGTGATGTTGCTCAATAGTAAATTTTACAGAAAATCATCCGGAAGTATATATTATACAGGGCTATACCTCAAGTTCATTCTGCTTTATTGTCAGTTGAGCAACACATGAACAGGTTTGACTAAATTCATCACCAAATTAAACAAAAAAAGAAAAAGAAAAACATTATAATGAAGAATGCTTTGATTCCTATTCAGAGACGACTTAATGACGTCACAACTGCTGATACACATATGCAAACTGAAGCAAGTCATGTCAAAACATCAGATATTTTGAATCCTTGCATCTCAACATGGTGCTGAACATTCTTGACTACAAAACACCGCATCTGCTTGAGTGAGTGAAATGAGAATCTTTCCGTTTCATTTAGGTTATTTTATATAGGCCAGTTCTGTTGCATAAACACGAACACAATTCTTCATACCACTTTAATTTGTCAAATATATTGTTCATGTATCAATTATATTTATGAATAGATTTCAGAATAAAGCGATTTATTAGCATGTAAATTTCTTTAACATTCTGATAGCATAAGCAAATACATCACTTCTAAAAGTGTAAATAATTAGATGCAAGGTTGATTGATGAGATGTACATGAGTAAGCACTTAACTGATGTACAGGCAGCACTCAATTTGATATCACACGACTGTAGTTCATAACATAACAAAAGATCAGTGATTTTGTTTAGTTCATATGTTCTGCACGCACTGACAAATGCACCAAGTAATCATAATCACATCTAGGAAGAATGAGTAATTATTTGTTGACAAATAAGCCAAATCTCCATCTGGGACACAAGTAACTTTGGCTGAAAGACAATCCTTGGGACACTAGTGAAAATCTCCATACAATCTTGAATCCGGGCAGTCAGTCAAATAGGTAGTCAAGTCAAAGATAGTTCTTCCTCCTGAACATTAAAGTAATGGAATCTGGAATAAATGCACAGTCCAAGTGCAGTTTTTCTTTGAGTAAGGTTCCTTGGTTAGGTGCACAAATCAGTTGTTCATATTAAGAGTCATCAAGATGCTGATCGCTCACTCGCACCCTCTCCCTCTCTATCATTCTCTCTCACATTGAAGAGTTGCAGGTCAGTATCAACCAGGAATCCACAGTGCGCAGTTTCCAGTTTAATGTCACTAACTGCTTAACATGCTCTCTGAAAATAAAGAATGCAGCTATGTAAAGATAATCTTGAAGTAGTTAAATATATCCTTGAAAATTTACAGTAAACAAAGTATCCATGAAGAAAAACCTTGCAGAAGAACTATGAGATATAATAAAAGAATGGCTACTGAATATTTGCTTTCTTTTAAAAGAGTTATATTACTTAAAAGTATATCTCAACCTTTATTTGACTACTGAACATAAAAATTAATGTCATGATGACAGGAAAGGTCAATAAGATTTGCAAAACAAGCATAGTATACACAGTGCACATGTGGTTAATAATTTCTTTCTAAGACGAAATCAAAACAAATGGAACAGAAATGACAACTCCAAAAAAAAGAAATACATTAATACACAAGCACTTGTGTATGCAGTTTCCTACTGAAATGTGAAATGGACAATATAAGGATCTTGTTGTTAATATCATCAGAATGGCATAGATGTCAACTTGAACAGTTTACCCGTATTTTATGTTTTCCCCTTTATTGTCAGTGTATGGCCATACAACTGTTCTATATGGTTTGTTTCATACAAAATTTAACAAAATTTTTTTAAAAAAAGTTATCTCGTGTTTTCATTTTGTGCTCATCTGGGGCTCTGGGCATATTTTTTTTTCAGAACAATAATTCAACAAGATCAGGATGGCCCGAAACAACTAAAAAAATCATCAAAACCGTACTTTTAATTAGATAATGAAACAAATTTCATTCATGGTTCAACTCCTGTGTGTGAAGATATTGTATATCGCTCTAAAATTTGATGCACACTTGGATTTCTAGCAATGACTTACTACCTGTGTAGTATGTTTTCCTATTTTATACATTATTTTATTATTTATACTTATTACTATCAAATGCATTAAGTTTACATCAATTTTCATACTCTGAACATAGTGTCAGTCATGTTGGTGTAACTCAACCCTCTTTTCTATATGGAGATAAAGTCGATTTATTAACAGTATACTAAAATAGTCTGCTGAATTTAGTATTGGCGTTTTATCATGCTGTCGTAATTTTAACAAAGTTTTTTTTGATAAGTAATACAAACAGGAAGATGCATTACTATAATGACAGAAATAGAACAGATACCAAGTGATATATTTCTCGTAGCTTGAAAATATTTAACACTACCAATTTATATCAAGTTTGTGACAAAACTGGGCACACCATATAGCAAATACACAACTTTTCAAACACCTGATACATTTTTAACAGAAACAAACAACAGTGCTTCTGGACTGCTATAAATTTCTTTTACTTCTAGGTTTCTATTTTTGGATAGCTCCTGGCATATTATCTTTGGGTTTACAAGGAAATATATAAATTCATAATACATTTGTAATCAAAGATCTTCCTACATCACATGTCAAATCTAAATTTTAATATTTTTTCTTTCATCTAGTTGAAATATTCCATCCATCAAATGGCTTAAGAAATGAAAACTTGAAAACACTGTCATGGAGGTCGTGGAAAGTTTCAGACTGACCGAATTAAGTCCTTCCTGGCATTGTCGAGGTATTTAAGTTAGGATCTTCCTATACTTTTTGTAAAATATGTCAGTGTTATGGCCTTCTTCGACACATTAGAAATAATAAATCAATGAATGAATGGAGTAAGTTATGTTCATTGCTTATTTTATTAATACTTTTTGTTATTGAAATCGGCAGGAGGGTACAAACGGGGAGTATAATAGTATCAATAATATTTTCAGATGTCTGCTGCAGCAGTCACACAAGTCTGAGTAGCAACTTTTTAAATACAATCCTCCTAGTAGTTTACAAGGAGTAGCACTAACAATCACAAGCTAACAGATGATTAAATACATTGGATCAGTAATTACTAAAGAGCTCAATTCTCACAAAACATGTCCCACAATACCATAAGCTCTTCTTGTCGATAACAAATAACAGTACTAATGTCACTTTCCAATAATTAACGTCATGTTTTGGAGTCTATGAATAAAGCTGGAAGATACGTTGTTATGAGAGACTGCCCCTTCTGCTAACAAGAAAAAGTCTCTTAAGACTGGTGGTGTCTCTTAACAGGTTTATAAAACAAGACCAGTTTCTAAGGTCACAATCATTGTACTTGTATTCTATTCTTTATTAATAGTTCTTATGCATTCTACTCAAAACATAATTTTATATAAATAAAAACATACTTATATCATTAAACATGAAAACACATTTACATTGAAAGTTCACATTGGCATATGAAACTGTTTCTGATTTACTCTTATTCCTTTATAACACACTAGATTTGTTTTACTAATGTTTAAACCATTATTTAGCTAATTATTTTCTCCAGTGTTAAAATTGGTCTCTTTTTAGATCGTTTTGTTGGCTTGGGGAAAATGTGTGCATTGCATAACTAACAATTAATGAAATAAAAAGAAACAATTATCTCATCCAGAAACAGAACCATTTACTCAGAGACAAAAGTCAACAGCTTAATTCAAAGAAGACATTCAGGAATAAACTCTATAAACGAAGTGTGTAAACTGGTCACACCAACTTAGATGACTGATGCAGCAATGGTAAATATTATGTTCCACTTTAAAGTTTCTCAAATTTACTTGACCCTTGATTAGTTCATGTAGTTTCACAAAGTGCAATTCAAAATTCTATGTAACTATGGGTTCTTGGCTTCTCTCAACCATGGCAGTCATCTTTCCTGCCATACTCAAATCAACACCATTTCCACAAATCATAATTGGTACCCTTTCAGACCATTTTATTCTTCTGTACTACAAAAACTTCTCAAGAGGTTTATCGTCTTTTTCATCCAGATCTGTTGCTTGTTGGTCACAATTTTTTTTAAAAAAAGAGCAACAGCTTCCTCAAGTAGACGTTTTCAAAAACAAACAAAATATGCACTGTTTAAAGCATCTGGGGTCCTTCAGCAAAGTTAGTGTGGCTTTCCCTTACAACTCCACTGAATGTAATATAAAACCAGATCCATATCAAACAAGGACTATCTGGATTTTACTGCAACCAAATTTCTGTGATTTTGTGCTTTTATTTCCTAAATATATGCATTAAGGACTGGAGGCCTGACAGGACTGAGTACAAAGCACACATGTGCAACAGTGATGGACGATAAACAATCAGAAAGCTAAAACAATTAATCAGGATATCAAAATGCCATATCCAACACTACCATCAAGAGATCATAACCCTTGCTATAGTTTATATTATTATGGTATAGTACTATACCAAAATATGTATGGTACAAACGTTTCCATACTTACTGCCTCAAAATGAAGTTTAGCCAAACTAGATATGAAAATCTACAGAAAAATTTTCATGGGATTGACACAAGCAACAGTTCATCTCGAAGAGCTCATAATGTCTTCGTTGCAAACCACCAGGAATACTGGAAGGTTTTTTAACAACCCTAGAATTGAATCTTGATCAAAGGTTAGTTCTTGATTTTTTTTTTTTTTTTACAGAAAGGGACATATGGTTTTGAAACAGTTCATTCAAATCAAAAGGGTCTTCCTATTGGATATGACAAAGTAAGGCTGAAACAGCAGGGCAAGAATACAATTAGACAGGAGACATGAGATAATGTGTGGAATGACAATGGGAACATCAGTTAACTGTCTACTAATTGCAATGGTGAGGCCACATCTGTTTGATGGAAACAAAACACTGCTATCAAGTTCCATGTCCACTTTTAATCAAACTGTATGTGAATTTACCAAGCATTTCTAATGTCAGCAACATTCAACAAATTAAGGTTTGCTAATGAAAGAATCACAAAACCATAAAATCATCACACCAAAAAACAGGAAAGAGCTAGAACAGAGCTCAAATTCAGAATGAATCTTTCACATCATTTACTTGTAGGATTTGTGGGTAATTTTGAAAGAAGAGCTGAAGTTCAACCCCAGCTTCAATAGCATTAGCTAGTTGTCATGTGAATGTTAAGAACATGAAAATTGAATGCCTATTAATAATCTAATGCTTCAAACCTTCCCTGAGACAAAACTGAACCAATTTATTATAATGAAATAAAGCACTGATCACAGTTTTTTTCTCAACATGATGCACATTACTTTCCAAAAACTTGTGAAAGACTTGTCTAAATAACACGATAAATATAGAACTGTAAAAATAAATTTATTTGGAATGACTGGCAAAACTTTTATGCAATTTTACTTGATAAAAAAGAGAAGTTAATGTAAGAATGAATGCAAAACTTTTGGGCACTAGTTTACAGCAGCTCTTGATACACAATTATGTAACCGAGTTGTCTATCCAGTCTAATGAAATATAGTAAGGTAAGGCAAGAAATATTGTAATGGCTGTTCCAGTAAAACATATACCCCCTCCCCGGACAAAATTAAAAACAAAAATCTTCTGTAAGAGGTTGTTTCAAACTATTTTGATTCTGACAGTGAAAGGTTGATTAGGAAAATGACATCTGTTGTGGGTTGTGTTAACAAAATGAGAAAATGCTGGTGGGGTTGTCAGAAAAAAAAAGAATATATATTTAATATCTCATCTAATCCCCTCATAGCAGTCTAACGTGAATAAAAAGGTGGTTTGGAAAATGATGCCAGTACACGCAAGTGCACCTAATTTGTACAAATGTGTGTATTTTTAAAGCAGTAATACGTGTTACGCAAATTACAGCAATGTCACGGATATAAAACGTGCCAGTAGCAATGCCGCAATGCGACATCCAGATTCAGGAAGGCAAACATTAAAATTGCTGTATACTTAGGATCAACACAAATGGCTGTTAAACTAGATTTGATTGGTTCATTGGCCCTGGAACAAACATTTATGTGAGTTTTAACCTTACTTTCATCATGTTAGATTTACAAATGCGTGTTTCAAATAAGGGCCACGCATGAAACCAAAATGGCTGAATCACAGCAGGGTTTGTCATCAGATAACATTTTCAGTCGGCAAATGCTGGCTGGTGATAACAATGATGACAATGAATTGTATGTATATAAGTCTGTTGGACATTGGGAAAATGTTACTGGAATTAACTGATTTTGAGCACAAAATTGATGTTGAGTGCAAGTCCGATGTAAATATTGGATGCACAGAATGCCAGTTATAATTATTTAAGATCTCATGTCGGAACAAGCACACTATGGGAATTTTGTACTTAAAACCCTAATACAGCATTATGGATGAGAAAAACCTGGCATAAGATGCAGCACTGCACTGATTCATGGAAGTGAATCTTTGGCAAAGTTCATGTTAGTGAAAATTATTCTCTTTGGAACAGAGATATCAAAGAGAATACACATGGCCATGAGGCCATACCCCTGTGAGATATTGAAAATTGCACAACCAAAAAAAAAAAAAAAAAAGAGTAACTTGTTCAGGCTAGTTCAGGCATATGCCCTTCTGACAGCAGGCAGTGAAATGGAGTTCTCAGCACAGAATAATATTTGTACAAAGAGGAGGAGGATCATATTCCGGAACAATCAACATATTGCTCATAGTGTACATCAGAGAACCCCCATAAAACATAATAAAGTGTGTATAGATATCTCTAGTTGGCAGAAACACTATGGCAACAAAAGAATAACAAGACTAACTTTCACATTATGCAGATGTATTACCAAATGAAGTACATGCTTTCCATGTGCAAAAATTAAATGACACTAAGCATAAGAAACTGGCTAAACTGTGTAAACTCAAAGCAAGATGGATAACATTTGTCCTGTTTGTGTTTGGTTATTCCTATGTATATTTTGAGGATGTTGATATTTTCTGCTGACCATTTGCACTTAATTCCAAGCCATCATTTGTTATTTGTATTACAAATTGGATTACTATTTTCATTTTGTGTGTGCTTGTAAGTGTTGTCGGGAGGAATAGCTATTGTTAAATATCTCCCTAACTCTTAAATATGTCACTCTTTCTTACTGTTCCACTCTGTTAAGGCTCTAGTGAAATCAAAATACTCAAAGAGAAGTCATCTCTAGTTGTATAGAGATTATTACTGTGATGTCATTGGGTATGGTCACATGGTTGTGGTGCCTTGGTTGATATGGCAGAAAGACCATAGGCTTACTCCATTATTGACAGCTAATTACGATGTTGTCAAAAGAATTAAAATTTTTCTAACAATTTAGTTGGACTCTGTATACTTGATTCATAGTCAATGAATCGGATTATATACTTGATTCATAGTCAATGAATAGATTCTAAAATTGATGTTTATTTAGCCATGTTCTTCCATCACATTCAAGATTTGAAATGATAAAAGGTGAAATTAGAATAGGTGGATCCTAAATTACTATCATGGCTACTTTAAATATTATTTAATGGGAGACTTTAATGCCAGAACTTTTAGATTCAGTGGTTTTGGGGTTAAAAAATAAATCAAACAACTTTTATTAAATCCTGAAATCTTGGCCGCATTCCTGCAGGGTAGATAACTTCACACCATTTTATTTGATTTTATTGGTCCCTGGTTATCCATCTGTTACTTGAACATTATCTTACAATGTCCAGTCAGTATGGTCGAAAAAGGCATACAACCAATCAAGGACTAGCATTATTACAAAATCGAAAGAACAAGAACCATACTATAAATCCATGAAGATAAAATAGAGTATACATGGTTTGACTGTCCTAGACAGGTTGATAATGAAAGTAAGATTTTAGTGAAAAGAATCTTTTGAGAGCTTGTCCTACATGTAACTGATAAAAGTCAGGGACATTTTTTTATTAACATAATTTCTGTCACTTTACAGACCTGAGTTTGGAAGTCTCGTTACTGAAATCAGCAGCTGACTTTTCTGTGTAGTATTTAAAGCACACATTTCAAATTTGTGTCAATCCAGACAATGGTGAAACTGTTATGGTGTTCTTTTTACAAAAGCTCTCTTCATAGATGTGTCTATACTGACACAAATGTGATAATGAGCACTCAAAATTTAACTTATTGAATTTTAATATCATGGTGTTTGCACAGGTTTACAATGGGAACTGAATTAGTACAGCGAGTCTTGAACTCTTTGAGTTTTGTGCAGAAACATGGAATCCAAGCAGTAAGAAATTACATCAAAGGGAAGACAACAAAGGGTGCACAGTTAGCTAAATCACATGAATTTAGCTACTCAATCGATTTTAACCTTCTGGTTATATCTGTTTCAGTCTGTTTCTGTCCATTCTTTCGATTATCTCCACTGAATCAGCATGATTGGAAAAAATCTGGCAAATTTAAAGATTGAAAAATCTTTTGGCAGATTATGATTATACACTGTACTTCTGCCTGACAGATGTGAAAAATTTCATTTCTTGGTTTGTTGGTTCTGGTTGTTGCTCAGTTCAAATGCATCACTGACAAACACTGATGCATTCTCATACTTTTGTTACAAATATTTATTACAGATGCACATCTCCAGATGTCAGTGAAAATAGCTTAAATAAGTATAACAGTTCTGGTTGGAACAATGGACATTGCTAGAGAAACTTTAAGTGAGCTAAAATATAAACTTTTTGGCAGCATGTGATGTAGGGTTGCTCAAGACTTCTCCATATTGTATGTTTAACCATGAACAATATATTTGTACCAATTGATAATGACTTTTAGATAACTGTCAGAAAGGCATAAATGACAATATTAAAAGGTCTACAAAAATTACCAGTCAAAGTTTATTTATAACTCATACAGCTGTGGCAAAAATGATGGACTACTACCTTGATGCTGTTGCCACAGTTGATTTGTTGGTTGATTTAGTTTGGTTCGTTTTTTTGGAGGTAGGTTTTAACAGTATATTAGGTGGAGGAAGAACCCCAAAAGATCAGATTGGTTGATCTGTGACAAAATCTCACTCTGTGAGATGTGCAAGTGATCTGTAAAAGCAAGCACCTTAGTACACTTGGGCCTCTGTTGATTTGATGTTTATCTCAATAGCTGGTCATTAGACACAAGTTCTCAGGTTTCGATAGATCAATATGGCCTTTACACCAGTGGTCCTCAACCCCCAGGCCGCAGACCGGTAATAGACCACGGATCAAATGGTACCTGGTTGTCCAAGGAACATTAAAATATTTCCATTTTATTTACTGTGGTGTATTTCTCTCGGGTTTGTGCAACTTTCCATGGTATAGAGGCTAACCGGGAGCTGAGAGACATCACCTTCATGAAGGACAATAAATTTATGGAAGGGGGCAACCATATTAATAAAGGAGAATGCACTGAGAGCATCATATTTGGTGCCTAACCGTATTGCTAAGGCTTAAAAGCCATTCACTATTGGTGAAGGGTTGATTTTGCCCTCCACTAAAGACATTTGCAGTGAACTTCTAGGAGAGGCTGCTGTGGTAAAGATAGCACATGTGCCATTGTCCTCCAGAGCATTTAAATCCCTATTGCTATTTCCAAAATCCTGTGTGAAGTGAGGTTTTCTGCAGTTACAGCAACCAAAACAAAAAAACAGAATAAACAGGACATAAGCAATGCACTTTGGGTCTCATTGTCTCCTATTACTCCCAGATGGAACCATCTCGTTGCAAAGAAACAAGTTCAGGATTCTCATTGATTTAGTGTTCTAGTGAGTTAAAATGCTAAATCACTTTCCCTTCATTTTATGGTGTAACTGTATTTTATTTTGAAGGCATGTTTAAATAAAAATATATTAAAATTATTAAATGTAATTATGATTTTTAACGTAACTTTAACAATTTTTTCAGTCATATTGCTACAATGTCTGCAGTGTGGCAGTTTATAGTGATGTCTAGCACTGGGGCATCATACCGCAGACATGTAGCATGATGGCCCACCCAGTCACATTATCCCGATACCATGCCGACCAGTCCTAACACTAACCTCTTAATGCTTTGTGTCAAGTGAGGCAGCTGTTAGTACCATTTACACCATTTTCAAATGAAGAGATTATATATGGTGGCCAATTTTACTGCAGAAGTAAATCCAAGTACTTTTGAGACAACAAACACCACTTATGTAGAACCACATATTTTCTACATATACAGATTTTGATATGAATGAATATTAAGGAATGGAACCTACCATGAGGAAGCATTTTTCAGCTTCCTTATTTCCTTTGTAGCCCATGTAGCCAGTGTTTTACTTTTACTGGATTTGGATCTTCGTCCTTTGGTCAGCAGGCTGGAGATGGGCTCTTTGTCCACAAATGGCAATATGCTGGCTCCAAAAGCGGTGCACAGGTCCCTAGAAGTAAACCATAACAAGTTAGCACATACCTATAACACATTTCTTAGATGGCTGTATGCCTGGATGGATAGATCAATTAAATGGTACCATAACACGTTAGTATATACCTATAACATATTTCTTAGATGGCTGTATGGATAAATCAATTAAATGGTATCATAACATGTTAAAATATAAATATGGCATATTTCTTAGATGGTTGTATGTCTAGATGGATAGATCAATTAAATGGTACCATAACATGTTAGTATATTCCTATGGCATATTTCTTAGATGGCTGTATGGATAGATCAATTAAATGGCATCATAACATGTTAAAATATAAATATGGCATATTTCTTAGATGGCTGTATGGATAGATCAATTAAATGGCATCATAACATGTTAAAATATAAATATGGCATATTTCTTAGATGGCTGTATGGATAGATCAATTAAATGGCATCATAACATGTTAAAATATAAATATGGCATATTTCTTAGATGGCTGTATGGATAGATCAATTAAATGGCATCATAACATGTTAAAATATAAATATGGCATATTTCTTAGATAGCTGTATGGATAGATCAATTAAATGGCATCATAACATGTTAAAATATAAATATGGCATATTTCTTAGATGGCTGTATGGATAGATCAATTAAATGGCATCATAACATGTTAAAATATAAATATGGCATATTTCTTAGATGGCTGTATGGATAGATCAATTAAATGGTATCATAACATGTTAAAATATAAATATGGCATATTTCTTAGATGGCTGTATGGATAGATCAATTAAATGGTATCATAACATGTTAAAATATAAATATGGCATATTTCTTAGATGGTTGTATATCTGGATGGATAGATCAATTAAATGGTACCATAACACGTTAGTATATACCTATAACATATTTCTTAGATGGCTGTATGGATAGATCAATTAAATGGCATCATAACATGTTAAAATATAAATATGGCATATTTCTTAAGATGTTTGTATGTCTGGATGGATAGATCAATTAAATGGTACCATAACATGTTAGTAGATACCTATAACATATTTCTTAGATAGCTCTATGCCTGGATGGATACATCAATTAAATGGTCAGATATTGGTCATTCTATGCAACAATTTCTCACAATAAGCAATCATTAATCACATTTTGTTTCTTATTTATCATTTCACATAAGCCAAACACCAAGATTAATATACAGGAAAGAGTTTAAAAGAACTGTAATACATGTATAAGTGCAATCCATTAATGCAAGAGTCATCAGTGATGGGTGTACTGCAAATGGCCCCATCCATTTGAATTGGTATGGTAGGACCTTCTATCAACAAACATGAAGTTTATATACAATGTGACATCTTTGCCAGCATGTTTTTAATCTAATTTGGTAACAATTCTGTTCAGCAGTATCTTTTTTAAAAAGTCTTTTAAAAAAGTTCTATATTTAGCAAAAGTGGTCATATTTGATAGGGTGGATTGACATATTTTACAAGTCTGACAGGTCTTTATGCCAAGGTGCTTTCTATCTATTCAACAGTTATTTTAAGGGTTTTAAAATTCTGATCAAATGGCAGTCATATATGACGATGGGTAAATATCAATTGTATAAATATCACAACTTTCATGCTAGGATATGCTGTATCAAATTTGGTGAAAATTGATCCAGTAGTTTCTGAGAAAAAGACTCATGAAGGATGTTGCACAATGAATGTAGGATCATGAGAAAAAATTATTTGACCATCAAATACTGAATGGCTAAATAACAAAATTTGTAGAATGCGATTCATTGATATCCACCACTTCAGATGATCAGAATATTTACCAGAAGTCATAGCAATTCATTAAACACTTTGGCCATGTTAACAGACTGCTACAGATTGGATGGACACGTGGATTTGCATAGGAACGTAAAAGCATAACTAGTCATTTCAGTCATCCATAGAAGGACTACAGATACTTTTTTTTACTATGAAATATTACTCTACCCAATTAGTCCACAGCAAGCTGCAATGTTACTATCACTATGATCCTCATCCAGAGCAATGTGTTCAACGAAGGAAATCATATGGCCAACATGGGGCTGCAGAAGGGCTATATCAGCTGCAAATAGACACACTAAATTTAAACTCTTAAATTTAAATTTAAGCTCTAGTGAAGATAAAATTTAATTGCTATTGAATATGAACGAAAGATCAATAATAGTGCATCTTCAAAACACGACTGATTTCTGCCTAAAAGCCAAGTGCAAAAGCAGTTGGCCAAAAAACCATGGGCAGTAGATAGTTATTTGTTTAAATCTCTCCAGTGTTCTTGATTTAATGTTATGAAAACAAGATGTTTTAAGGTTTCTCTTGTTTCTGTATCCTCATCCATAACAAATGACACATCAGGATCATTTGTTTCATACTTAAAGTTCACCCTGTCCAAGTTGCTTTGTATCTAGCTGAAATTTGGCTGGGCATTTATTTATCTAAAGATAAAGCTGTGGAGATGTTGGTCTTTGTTTAGTAATGGTAGTCACTTTTGAAGATGGAAAGGTTTTTTTTGTACAAGACAAATTAAGAAATTGCTTAGAAAAATTTCTAGATTGTTTGTCTCTCTTCAGTAACAGTAGACAGCTCCAGAGGCCTAGTGGTTAAAGCATCTGCCTTGGAATCAGGAGGTTGCAGGTTCAAACCCTGACAAAGACACAAAAATGGTACTAGCAGCTGACTCACTTACTATCCAGGATTAAGAGGTTAGTGCAAAGACAGTCAGACTGGTGTCAGTATAATGTGACTGGGTGGGCCATGATGCTAAATGTCTGTGGTATGATGCCCCAGTGCTAGACATCACTATAAACTGTCACACTGCAGACATTGCAATCATATGACTGAAAAATTGTTAAAGTGACACCAAAAATCTAAATCACACACACACACACACACACACACACACACTTCAGTAACAGTAGTCATATTTGAAGGTGCTTTGGCATATTTTATACAAAACTGAATGGTCTTCATGTGAGAATGCTGTCCAATATTCTCAATCTGTTAAATTATTTTGAAAAAGTCATTTAAAGTTTTTCTTTTTTTAGTATGAATGGTCAAATTTGATGGCAGATCAATACCATTTTTTAAAAAATGTTCATGAAAGCTGAAAAGAGTAACTGTTTACAGACACTTGAAAAATACAATCTGGACCAGGGGTCATATAAACTCCACTGACATCGAAGCAAATGAATGAATGAAAATATCTCCATTTAACCATCTGATTCATGTAAAACAGAATGGATAACACATATCCTGAAATTCTTATCAATCAAACCAGTAGTAACCAATAAAATTATTTTGTTTATTCCTATATTATATGTTTGGACACTATTGTCCTGTATCTTGCATCCTCCCACAGAAAGGGCTGTCAATCCTCTTCATTCCAAATCAACCCCTGGAACATGTAGCTACCTGAAACATTATTTACTGCCTCACTTTGCTTACATGCAGTTGAAACTCATCTGATCATATTGCATCTTGCATTTACCAATCTGATCATAGTGCTCCTTGCATTTACCAATCTGATCATACTGCTCCTAGCATTTACCAATCTGATCATATGGCTCCTTGCATTTACCGATCTAATCATATGGCTTCTTGCATTTACCAATCTGATCATATGGCTTCTTGCATTTACCAATCTGATCATATTGCTCCTTACATTTACCAATCTGATCATATTGCTCCTTGCATTTACCAATCTGATCATATTGCACCTTGCATTTACCAATCTGATCATATGGCTCCTTGCATTTACCAATCTGATCATATTGCACCTTGCATTTACCAATCTGATCATATGGCTTCTTGCATTTACCAATCTGATCATATTGCTCCTTGCATTTACCAATCTGATCATATTGCACCTTGCATTTACCAATCTGATCATATTGCACCTTGCATTTACCAATCTGATCATATTGCTCCTTGCATTTACCAATCTGATCATATTGCTCCTTGCATTTACCAATCTGATCATATTGCACCTTGTGTTTACCAATCTGATCATATTGCTCCTTGCATTTACCAATCTGATCATATGGCTCCTTGCATCTACCAATCTGATCATATTGCTCCTTGCATTTACCAATCTGATCATATTGCTCCTTGCATTTACCAATCTGATCATATTGCTCCTTGCATTTACCAATCTGATCATATTGCACCTTGCATTTACCAATCTGATCATATTGCACCTTGCATTTACCAATCTGATGATATGGCTCCTTGCATTTACCAATCTGATCATATTGCTCCTTGCATTTACCAATCTGATCATATTGCACCTTGCATTTACCAATCTGATCATATTGCACCTTGCATTTACCAATCTGATGATATGGCTCCTTGCATTTACCAATCTGATCATATTGCTCCTTGCATTTACCAATCTGATCATATTGCACCTTGCATTTACCAATCTGATGATATGGCTCCTTGCATTTAACAATCTGATCATATTGCTCCTTGCATTTACCAATCTGATCATATGGCTCCTTGCATTTACCAATCTGATCATATTGCACCTTGCATTTACCAAAGATGATTTTTGGGAATAATTAGTGGCCTCTAGAGACAACAATATATACAAGAAGTCAGTTTTTCCATTTTAAACCTTTAACACTTGAATTTTTCTTAAGAGTTGAGCCATTTGGATATAAAATGGAAGTGGCCATATTGAACAACCAACATGTATCCAGTGCTCAATCAAGTTTGCATGCTACTGGCAAGAACATTTTTATCCATAAGAGGGCATTTGTTTCAGTCTTTTGATTTGCAACATATGCCCAAGATCACTGGAAAAAATGAGATCAATGGACCTTAGCTAGAAATAATTTTTAACTTGACATACTGTTACCTCTTACATCATAAAAAGTACAATTTTAGACAAAATAACATCATTGTATAAGTTCCATTTAACTGCTCAGGTTACTGTGAATTCATTATTACTTAAGGAGCATAAATTTCTCAAAATGATAAATTTAATGATCCAAGAAACAGTAAACATTCAAACAAAACACCAGGACACCTTCCACAAGTTTAAGAACCTATGAAAAAAGACTTTCACAAAACAATAAAAATCAAAGATTGCATGAACATAAAATTCTAGACTGAAATATTTAGTTTTCAACATCTTTGTTAATGTTTGGTTTTAATTCAGTTTTTCAAATATTGCTTCCTGGTTATGTAATCTGATATGCTGATCTGTCCAAGTACCATACATTCTAATACACTAAAGTCTGCAATCCAGCCATATGAAATTCAGATTTTCTTTTCTTGTGTACACATTTCATAATGCTCAACCTTCCCATAAATATCTGTGCAGTATTGCCCAAGATTTCCATTACAAAAAGGAATCAAGTATCAATGTTTTGCTGAAATGTCTTAAATTATTGATTGTTGCCTCGGCAAGACTAATCATGTATCACAGATATTCATGTATTAAGCTTATCATCATTGGCAACAGTGTACAGTGCCTTACAAATGATATAAAACGGATCATTTATGTCACGAGTACAATAGTGGGGGGGTTAATAGCAAAATGATACCATTGTGGTTTGTATTTCATCCTCCAATCTGATTAAGTTTTGTAAATGACTATTTTTCCTGGCTATCATCAAAGCACATATTTAATAGCTCAAGACAATACTCTTTCTGTAGAGACACTAGGATGCCTGCATCCTGCTATGACTTTTCCACCAAACCATGAAAATCAATACTGATGAACATCCAGGAATATATGAACAAAAAATTCTCTAAAACAATTTTGACAGCAGCATTAACCTTACATTTTTAGTGGAGCATAAAATGGCTGAAGGCAAAGAATTTATATCTGTCCAGAAAGATGGTTTCAACACCTTGATTAACTGTTGCACCTGTTTCAGTTTTTTAGAAACAATTATCAGACATCTCATAACCTAATAAAGGTATCTTCCTTTAAGTCAAAAACAAATCTGGCCTAAGAAGTCTTGTCTGTCCAGTCAGATAGTTTCAACATTTTTGGTGGTATTTACATCTGATTCAGTTTTCAAATACTACTGTCCCCAGTCATGTACTCTGATGTTTTCTGTCCAAGTACTAAACATGCAAATGGACTAAACTCTACAATCCATCTGTACAAAATTTAGATTTTCTTGTCTTACTTAAACATTTTCATCAGAAACAAATCGGAATTCCACTAGGGTTGTGTATCTACCAGTACTTCATACCAACAAGGATGGAGAAAATTGGTCCAAGACCAGATTTACAGGTACAAATGCATAAAGCTGGAAGAAACTTATAAACAATACTTTATACAAAGGAAATGAAATGAGTCTGGCATAGAAAAGCTGCTTGACAGCAGGCCTTTCAAATTTAAACAACCTCACATACAACTAAATGACTGCTACTGTCAAGCTGTAAAACATGAATTTAAAAGTGCAGAAGTATGATTCAAGACTAATGCAATATTAAACATTGTGCTAAACTAAAATTTCATAAAGAATACTTGGACCTTAATTACCTCCAGTACAGGTCACAAATTGCAGTTCCAAACCTTACAGAACCAAAAGACTTTTAGCTAATTCTCAGCTTTACATAATCCTAAAAAAAAAAACTTTTCACACAGGCCATGGTGAAGGCAGTAGTCTTTATGAAAATGAGACATAATCAAATTAGCACTTGATGTTCACTGTCATTCTTCCTGCTTTTGACCCTCCCCCCAATCTAAATATTTCTTTGTACTTGACGGTTCTGTAATGTTAAAACATTTAAACCCCTTACCTCATTGAGTGTACTGCTTCTTAGACCTTGGATATGCATGTAGCCAAGTTAACCAATGCAGTGCAATATAAATAGAACAACTATCACCTATTCTGCTGTATATGCATGGGCCAGTTAAGCAGTTTAGTGTATATTACGTTTAACAGTGATTTTAACCATTTTTCATTTTTGGCACACATACACTAAGTATGGAAAGATTTAAGAGTAAAATTTGGTTGTTAAGACAATATAATTATTTTTCACAGAAGATATTTTACGTGCTTTAAAATCTTGAGAGAACTCGTTCACCGTCAAGTCAGTGAAGCCATCTAACCAACTGTTGCTGCCAATGGAATAGAGGCGTCCAAAGACACTTGCATGAGGTAAAGGGTTAAGAAGCTTATTGTCCTTTGCATCCTCAAAATGCATCATGCGATGGAACCAATTTTTTTTTTTAAAAAAGAAAATAAGTAAGAGCCTGATCATGATCATGCAAACATTTGTGCATCAAAGACGTGCTGTTTAAAGCCCGAGGTATTCCTGTCACAGACCTGCCAACCCTGACGAATCCGAATCAATAAGGCAGTTGATTTATCTCTGCAAGATTGACAATTTTTCAGCAACATTTAACAAAATATCAATAACTGCCATTGAAAAGCTGGAAAACGTAAATAAAAGCTAGACGCAGAGATGTTAAACATAACTGAAAAGTTTGTACTGTACGCATACTTTATTTACCACTAGTACAGTTGAACAAACATTAGTTACAAACCCTATGCAACTCAATGACTTGTTGCTATCTATCAACCTGACGTAATGCTTGGAAATTCTTTTTCCATTTCACATAATGGCAAAATCATATCTCCCACCACAAGACATACTCAAATTGGCATGTGATGTCCAATTAACGTAACTTGTGTTCTTTCCAGCTTTTACTCACTAGAATCTGAATACTCCTTTTTATTCTTCTGTGTTGATTATAAACACTTTTTTTTAGAACATTATTTTTCTTTTCACTTCATGGATGACGTTTTTGAAAACATTCTATGTCAAAAGTTTGATCATGCAGATGCTATGCATGAACAAGCAGGTACAGTTTAAAGCATCTGGGGTTCTGCTGTAAAGTTAGTCTGGTTCCCTGACTAATTTTACTGATTATAATATGAAACCAAGATCCATATCAAACACAGATGAACCAATTACCTGGATTTTTTTGGCAACGATCATTTTTCTGTAGTTTTTGCTTGTATGGCGCAAGTCTGAATTTTATGGGTAATTTTTATAAAACTTACAACAAACTCATAAGAATTGGCAGGTATGCTGTCAAGTTAATCTGGTGCTTTCACCAACTCCACTGAATCTAATATAAAACCCGTATCCAAATCAAACAGACAAAATAATGTGTGGATTTTACCACCAAAATCACAAATATGCAAATTGTGCTTTAATTCTGAATTTCTGTATTTTTAAGGATCATTTTCATAAGGCTTTGTGGCAAAATCATAAGGGTTGAAAGGTTTGCCTTCATGTCCATATAATTATTAGAGGCCCAATAGTCAAATGATATGAAGAATAAACATCATTTCAATGTTGTGCAAACAATTATTATACAGGAAATGTTTGTAAAAAAGAAGTAAAGCATATTTAATTCTAAACATATTTATTCTGAGAATGAAAAGAAACCTGATGACACAGCAACCTACAGAAAACCAGATTCATCACACAGACACTTGTGAAAGTGGTAGTCTAATGATACCTAATGCTTCAAATATTTTAATTCTCCTGGTGACTGAATTCCAACCTTCTGATAGCCAAAGGCTCGGACCCCACTCTTAAATGTAAAAATATCTAAAATGGGGTGAAAAGGGTCAGAAGAAAACTGGACTAAGTAATACACTTCAACTATCATCACTGTCTGTTACCAACTTAATCTACACATTAATTAAAACTTAGGTTTAGAGTTCACTTATATAAAGTAAATAGTTCAGCACCAAATAAAATGTTACATTTTAGTGGCTTGGTTCAAGTGAAAGCCTTCACTTCAGTATGGCTTGTTAGATCACATGACTTGCAGTCATCCACCAACAGAAAGCTGCAAATTCCATCTCAAGCTGTTCCCTTGGCAAACAAATGTTGGTCTTAATTTGTTTCGAACAAAAAGATATAAAAGCTTAAGATATAACATCTATAAAGCAGAAATAAGCATACTTTGCCATTTCATTGTGCACCCACTATCTCCCTGATGGCATCATTGTTTTGACAGTAACTACACACGAAACTGACTTCTGTGCTTCCCCATGATATGTTTGTTGCAAAATTAATCCAATACAGTCTAACCCAGTTATCTCAATTAAGTTGGCGAAGTCAAACACTTGTTAACATAACCAGGTCAAGAGATATCTGGTGTAAGTTGACAAATCTAATGCAGAACAATAATTATGCATCTGAAGTTGTGTTTCTAAAAACAAATGGCATTGCTAATGCACAAAAAAATAATTCAGTCCTTTCTGGCATAGCTGCTACCACCACCCCAAGTATAAAAATGAATGCTTATGAAAAAAAATACTTATTTTCAGGAACATATACTGGTCTTTACAATTTTAACCCTTTCATCACTGCAGACCGGAAAAACGGTCACAGGGTATTATGTCCGTAAACACTATGAACCGAGTTTTCGGTCTGGGGCAGTGTTCTTCTTTAACGTTATAGTACACGACTAAATAACTTCCGGGGTACCTCTAATAACTTCCATCTTGTAAAGTGGATGTTATATTTGGATGATCTCATGAGTTTAGCTTGTATACAACTAGAAATATCGAACAAAGGAACGTTTAACGTGTTTTCCGTATGATGAAATTGTATCCAAAATGGCGGCGTTTGAAGGAATTTTAGAGAGTTATCGGAGGATTTAAATAATTTCGACCTGGTAAATTTGGATGAAAATAAGAGAAGACGCATTGAGAGACAATGGAATGACAGTGATGACGATGAAGAGGACTTTGAAGGTTTTGAACCAGAGGAATTGTATGCTCCACGTGAATTTGTTTGGACGAAGCCGGAAAACCAAAGATATTTGTTTCAGTTTTCTTAGAGTTGGGCACACTCGAGTGTTAGATGGCTCTAGGAAAGCTTCAGAATATTTTCAAATATTCTAATCTGAAGAAGTTTTTGGAAAAATTGTCAGTTTATTATCAAGTATCATTTTGCTGAAATTGATTGCTGCCTCAGCAAGACTAATCATGTATCACAGATAATCATGCATTAAGCTTTTATCATCATTGGCAACAGTGTACAGTACATTTCAAATGATATAAAACAGACCTCCATATCTCCTTAAAAATTAAGTAATAAGAAATATTTATAGGTAATTTCTACCGATTTTGTTAAATGATGTACCATTATCAGGACTATTCTCTCCCTTTAGTCCCTGGACAATGCCTGTATAAGCCTCGAGACATCCTTCCCTCAGTTCATTCAGGTAGTCAATCATGTCATAGTCAGTCTGTAAAACAACACAAAAGGAATCAATTGTAGCATATTATTTTTCTTGAAAAAAATTGAAAATTTGAAAACACAATGAATCAATTGAAGTATATTAGTTTTCTTGAAAGAATTTTGAAAACACAATTTGTAAGAACAATGTGCTGTTAGTGCAAGAAGACAATTATCTCACCTTGTCCACCTGAGCCTGTGATGCTTGCTGTAATGTTGTCAATACAACCTCCAAGTAGTTCTTGAAGTAGGGACCAATAGCAAGTGCCAAGTCACCAAATACTGACAAAATATGAGGCTTCACAGATTTATTTACATTTACATTCTGAAAAGAAAAATAAACATACTATTGTAAATGAATACAATTCTTCAGGGATGGAGTGATGCGTGTAGTTGACACAAATTTTGATGTAACACTTAACTACAATTACATTTTGCATTAATATCTTTCTCTGGCACAAGCTACAAGTCAAAGGTAAATATTCCCTCCTCATATTAGCAATTAGAGGTCTAGAAAAAAATTACATTATCCCAGTCTGATTCCTAATTATGTTTTACACAGTGTTCTAGTAATGGCTGGAGGATGACTTGACAACTTGTTGGTCTGACAAAATTGGACCGAAGTCATGAGTGCCTTTACTATGACACAATGTTCAAAAGGCAGAATGATGAGAAGGTGAATAAAAACTCAGAATGCAGTTTTTAGGACATCATCAAAATGAAGAACAATTAAAGGACCCAAGAGGCAGCACTAACCATAACCTTCTGAGCTTCGACTATATCTGACTGGTGTCAGCGAAAATAGTAGAGGTATACTGGATGGAGAAAAAGATCATTTTGACCTTTCCTTTTCCCTTTGCTCTTGCCAAATATAAATCTCAAGCAAGAAAAGGTGTCTATATTGATCATCTACAACAAAGATACAACTGAGACAAGAGATTTTAAAAATATCAGGGCAACTAAAAGTAGCTGATACTAGGCCAGAAATCAAGGTCAGCAAGTAATAGAAACTGAATATGTAACCAATGAACTGCAAACTAAAACCTTTCTCCACCAACAAGGCTTGAATTTAATTCTTGCTGATGCTTGGGAGATCTGGATGGATCAACAAGCAAAATGAAAGATCCTCTAAGTCATACAAGTGACAACAGAAATACGCTTTGTAAAGATGGGATCTGCACAATTTGTCAGCTTTCTATAAAATCTAGAGAAATTCATCAATGAGACTTATGACATGCAAACTGACAACTACTGAAAAATGTCCTTTTCCTGGATTAAATATGAACATCAAATCATCAGGTCAGTCGCTTCAGAGAAATATGTTGCTCTTCATTCTATCCTTGTATGTAAGCACAATCATGTTTAGACTTTCTTACTAATTCAAAGTTCTTGATTATGTTTGTGGCAGTCCTCATCAACACTTGGATATTTCCTTGCTGGATCCAGAAAAGAAATTGTCCATTAACTCTCTGCATTGGACTGTGGCAAAGTTGGTATAGCTCTATAGAATCCAACAAGAGTTTACACTGTTTCCTGCATGTGGGTACATTCAGATTATTTGCCTGCCTGCCAGTATCCTTAAAAATTGGTACTATGTAGGTCAAATTTGGGAAGTTCTTAAAACTGACTTTACAGAAACAAAAATAGATGTATATTCAAATCCTTTGAAGTCAATTCAAAATACCAATATTCCTATTTCCATCCATTACCATTAACTTTAGGCATTTTAGCCATGGGAGGCAACTCATACCTGATCAGTAGTGAAATTTGTGGGTCTGTCCAATAGTGAAGACCATAGAGTATAGGACCTTGGTTAATACCCTTGAATTAGAATTCTCTGTCCACTCTGTGTGCATACCCACCTTTGCACTGCAACTTCTGGGGACTATTGATGCACATAATATAGTGTTAATGTAAGAAGTTGTACAACTAGAAATTATGCAACTTAAAGCATGCCAAGAAATTCACTATTTACGTATGTCAACAGATACTGTTTTTCTGCAAGATATGTCTTCTTTTAGATTGACATTAATTTATATGTTTACAAAAGATAGATGGAACAATATAAAAACATCTTTCAAAATTTCCATTTGAATTGGAAACCCCTTTTCATAATTGTTGGTCAATACTCTGTTAAGACAATTAGTCTTTCTGCAAAGATTAAAGCTATTCACTAGGCAGAATCATGTATATGCAGCTCAGATAAAGTGAAAGTTGCTTGTTCATAATTAGAAGTTGCCTTAAAGAGTGTAAAGAAAGAAAGCACCATCTGTTAGATATGGTTTTGGTGGATTCCTCAGGTGTATTGTGTTTCTCCAATTCATTTGTCGCTAAGTATTAACCTTTTAAGTACAACTACCGCATCTAAGCGTCCCCTGTAAATAGCTCCTGAAATTCACTGACGCATAGATGCAGTGTTGATAAGCCTTGTTTAAAACCCCAGTGTTGCATATGGGAGTATAGTTCTGCAGTACTCAAAACCCCAGTGTTGCATATATGCAGATGAAACTGCTATGTTAACTAAATGTTGATTGGTTGAGAGTATATATATATATATATATATATATATATATATATATATATATATATATATATATACTTATTTTTCATTATCTTTACCAATGAGAAGACTAGTTACTGAACATTTTGATACCAGTTGGAAAGCTGAGAGGTTAAATTTAGACACGAGGGAAGGAAATTTCTGGCAATGTACAAAACACATGTAGTTGAGATAAACAAAAATGGATTCTTAGATATTTGTTACTTTAAAGGGTTCAGTGCAAGCAATATTGAAGAGTTCAATGGATCATTCTTAGTAAATGGATCAGATAATGATGTTAGTTCCATTTCAACACTAGATGTATGTGATTTTGAATCAAATGGCGATTTATTTTGTGCGATTCAAAACAGTTTACATGACGGGGATTTCTTGTCTGATTGTTGTAGGAGTAAATAAAATGGAAATATATGAATAACAGATACTATACAAGGTAAGCTGCTTTTTATTTCACTGAAATCCAGCAAAAACTAATGAAATAATGAATATAAACGTAACCATGTTTTTATTGTCAGTTTCTGTAGTCAGCCATGATGATGCTCTAGTATTCAGCCTAGCAAACAGTATCAGTAGTCTCTATAACTGATAGGACAGCACTCAGCAGTAGTGAAACTGCAGAACAGCTGTAGTAGTTAAATAGTTAAAGTATTTTTTTTAAAAACTAGAACTACCAGACTTCTTTACCCATTCCCTATTCCATCAGCAGTCCACAAGTAGTTATAAACAGACTGTCAGTAATATAGCTTTAAAGCTAACAGTTCATCAATATAAAAAATACTTCATCTTTAATGCCATTGACAAAATACATAATTATCTGTTCTACAGATCTTTCAGACACATACCATAAGTCAAAATACCAAATCTGAGAAACAATGCAATTGAAGTTTTTAGTCGAAAGTATTAGCTGCAAGCCAGTAAGAAAAGATAAAGAATTCTGTTTTCCACCGGACAAATGAACCATCATAAAACAGCCAAGTTTGCAATTTTCCACATTAACTTTTTGGATCATGGATCCCATGCTTTTATAAAGATAAATTTCCAGATCATTTCAAAAATTAAATTTTTTTTGACACATATGACTATTACTGAATCAAAGTAAAGAACAGTTTTAGCTATTAAAACATGCATTTTTTAAAAATCAAAGGTATTTCTATTCTGAGAATGCCAAAGCATTTTAGTTAGAACAGGTGATCATGCACTAAACTATAAAAAACATCATTTGAGATAGTTCTACTATTGTATATTCTCAAATTGGTATGTAAAGTCATTTCAATCTACAGAATAAAAATTATAACTACTTTGCATTATCTTGGTACAAGGAAACAATAAAATGAACATAAACCAGTTTTGTTTCCTTTCAAACATTTAATTCTAAAATCAGTTCAGATAACATTAATCTATATGCATGTTATACAAAAAAAACATTTCATATCACAGTACGAAAAAAACAAAACAAATGGAAATTATTAGAATCTTATTCTGTAAAGAAAAGTTTAAACCCTAAATTAATCTGTGCCAATAAAACCTAAAAACAAGATTGTAACCTACCCTCCTTACCATGATTTGGCTTAAGTCCAGGATTTAACAAAAGGGTTAATTTAAATTTTGACAAAAAGACTTTCAAAATTATATACTACTGTATAAACAAGGATTAAGTTTTCTGTAAAATCCAAATGTCTGCTTTAAATATGATAAAACAGCCCCAAAACCTGTAGCAATACTCACAGGAGCTAGTATCATTTTGAATTATTTAATATATGGGATGACAATCTCACATTTTTCCCTGCAACCTAATCAAGATTTGAAACCAATGCTTCAACAGTGTTTGCCTTTACACACACTGGAAAAAATTGATGCACAGAAATTTTTGCTGTGCGTTTATTTTGATGCAAAGGATTTGCAAAATACAATCAGGAGTTATTTAATATCCAATACGTTGCATTTTTAGATAGCATCATGTATACTTTGATTATACATCAATAGGGATGGCATCATGAATACTTCTTCTGGTTTCCTGTTTTGTATGCTGTGTTGCACACTGCTATAATGAGCATACAAAGCAGAGAAATAAACTACATTAGGCAATATTATGACTGAGTAGCTTTCCCCTGATCTCGAGAGCTCTCACAATTATATCAAGTTCAGCCAGATGTCGTCCAGATGTTTAATCTTAAGTCTTGTTGCACTAAAATGTGATCTAGAAATAAAAACAGTGTGCACTAAGAATCATTATCGAAGAAAGTGAAAGAAGCAGAACACAAAAGAGTAAATGTGGATCTGACTGATGAAAAATGGATAAAATATTCCCTTGACTAGAATACGGCACATCCAAGGGGCTTTGTGATTACCGGTTGACTTCGTGATTACGAAGACAACACAAGTGAATAATCCTTTTGTGACATTGTTTGAGAAATCGTAAAAATCTGCCTTTGATCACCACAAGATATCTTGTGTACACATTATAACCTAAAACATTCTTTCAGAACAAAGAAATAAGTGAACTTGCAGAGATAAATCCATTATTTGGATTACAAATTCAGGGGGTAGTTGCAAATTTTCCTATAGTCCGATGCTACATCTTGTTGGTTTGTACCCCCTACAGATTTCAATAACTAAAACGTTTAACTTGATAAAAAGTCCACAGAACTAAGTCAACTGAATCATTGATTTATAGTTTCTAACCTGACTGTGACCAGAAAGGCACTAATAGTGGCATCCCCTTGCATCTTTCATGCTGAACGGACTTTTCATACTAACACGATGCCATATTCCGTTCACTATGGGGTAGCTTATTCCATCCAACAGCATAATGACATAATTCGGTAACAGCAGGATAATTCCATAAATTACCATAATGTTGAGTTTAGACTTATATTCCTTTGCACACATGAACATATTAATGAAACCACTTGTTAAATTCACATGAAGGCAAGTTTTCTCTCTCAATCTTTTTCTTTGCTTGATTTGACACTGTAAATTACAGAAGCAGACGACATATGTACATATTTAGTCGTGCATACTGGGTGTATTGCTGAAAATGGACTTATCCAGGAACTGGAAATGGGTCTTGGGCATGTAAGTCTATAATATTGACAACTTCTGTTAAGCATGAAACATGCAGACAATGATGGTGTTAAGGCCATTCTACTCACAGTCTGGTTAGAAAATATAAATCAAGGAAGCAATTGACTAAGTTCTTTGCACTTTTTATCAAATTAAAGGTTTTCGTTATTGAAATCGGCAGAGGGGTACAAACCAACTTTGCTGCAACGAAAGAAAGATCTAAAAGTGTAACTTGTTAAAGAGAAGAAGAATCATTAGCCTCTGAATTTTGAATAAATGTGATTTAGGATGAAGTACATTGAAATCGATGATAGTACACGTTTAATGACAGGCAGTAAATTAACTGACGTTTTGTTAAAAAGATTTATATGGAGTATTGTACTGGCTTATATGTAATGTGTTGGTCTATATTATTGCTACTGTTAAAAGTACTACTTTAAATTAAAAGGAAAATTAACTATTAAAAGTATCCTTTTAATGTATAATGTGTTTGTGTTAATTGTGCGTGTTGGTTTATTTGTATTTGAGAGAGAATGTTGTGCAAATTGCAATATCCTATTCCAGCTGAAAAAGTATGGATTAGATGAATATATGTAAAACAATCACAAATGGTTGGAAAGTGAAATCAGCATATGTAGCTATCCAGTCTTCTACTCGGTTTCTAAATTGTTCTTAATTTTGCCAACTAATATGAAAACATTTTTTTACTAGTATTTTGTTTTAATTTTCACCAAATTTTGATATTCAAAATATTTGGTTGTATGTAATACTATTTCTTAATCAAATTCAGCTCTTAAAAAAATTCACTCAAAACGATAATGAAATTTGTCATGCAAAACATTATTTTAACATTTGATACATTTTCTCTTCATATAGAATTTTTTCCACTGTGTCAGCACGTAATTCTAACATCCTTAATTGAAGTCATGGAATATAGTAAAGTACACTTTATTCCAGAAACTTTATAGATATTCTTTAATTTCAACAGTTTTAATATAAATCATTATGGTTCAAATTTTTTATCATTTCTATTATTTATCCTTAAATAACATATTCCTACTTTTTTATGCATTATCAATTTCAATGATTCCTTTATCAGAGCTGTGCACCCCGTTGTAATATTTTCAGTATTTTCTGGGGATATTTTTAGTATTTCATGTAAGCTTTCAGTATTCTTTACCAGTACACACTACAAGAAATGCATAACATTACCAAAGCATCTCGTATCCAAACTGTTAATCCTATCCCTCACAGAGTGTATGGCTTTTAGCCCTTCTATATGCATGTAGCAGTAATCCAGTGCAGTGTGCTATGCACAGGCCTGTTAAGCAGTGAAGTGTATGTTATGCTTAACAGCAATTTTAACCATTTTATGTTTTTGGTACACATATATTATGTATGGAAAGATTTAAGAGTAAAATATGGTCGCTATAGCTGTATAATTATTTTTGACAAAAGAATTTTGTATGTGCTAAAAAACCTTGAGGGAACTTGTTCACTATCAAGTCATTGAAGCAGCATGATCAATCGTTGCATCAATTTCTCATAATCAAAATTGCTTCTCCAATTTTATGTGGCAAGAGATGTCATTCCTGCCACCACCAATTGATAAATCAGTTTCACATAGTTTGCAATAGGCATAACTATCACCCTTTCTGCTGGCAGAAATGAACAGCCAGGTCTTGCTTTATGATGTGAGAAACTGCTGTATTCGTCGCTTTATGTCTTTGATTGAAGTTAATTCTTCATCAGCCACTCTCTTCCTCATAGAAACCATTTCAAATATGTTTCTCGAACCTGGCTCAGCCATGATGCAGTTCACATTTCAGATGTAGCGACAAAATAATCTATAAATGCACTGTCGCAAAACATTGTGTACACAACCCTTCTATGTAATACAGAGGTTACTACAGTGGGATGATACAAATTTGATAAAAGTTTAAGCGTTTCCATGCTTGGAGAGAGTGTAAGCTGTTAGAATGGCTAGATTATGTGACCCATAATCTATAAATATAAAACCATAAAATCCAAGCTAAGCTGCCATCCCTCATTATTAATTTGTTTTGAACAAGAGTAAATAAAAGCACTAACAGTATTGTAAAAAAAATCCATAGCACCCAGTATTTTTTTAAATTGTTGATTGCTGTACTATGATTACATATTCTTCAACACAAACTGAATGAAGCAAAAGGCAACTGATACGATTAAAATTTTAAACAAAAGGGATTGTTTTCATAGGTATTGTTTTTGTCTTGAATATCAGCCTTGCAATCCATCAAAGAGACTAGCCAACCCTCCTTCTGGTGCATTGTTCTTGCCCATGGCCATAGTTGAGAGGGATATGGGACTACAATTGTATAAATGGATTAATTTTGCATTCATACATAATCTAATGTCAGGACAGTTAACTTCAAAGACTTCAGACACATTTTACAGTGTCTAGGTACATGAATACCAACAGCATACCAACAGCCAAGTCATTTCTGGGTACAGAAGCAAATTTATCTGTAAAAACAAGCATATATTGGTGTAAAAGAACCAGTGACCTTAAAAAAAGGCATTGATTTTCACAAATATTATTTGTCAGTTATATTTTGCTGCTAGTCACAAGTCAGCTGTAAAGAAAGAAAATACTTTTTTAAAAAAGCATAGTCCTACATATACATGTACTTCAATCGGCCTGGATTTTGGATAGCATGAGAAATCCATTTTCTTGCTGAGGCTAATCACAGGGAAATAAAAACAACTGACAGTATTGTATTTACTTATTGTTGTAAAAATGTGTGACTTGTTACATAATCTCATTTAAAAGACATCCAATCTTTTTTCTGCAATTAGGCATGACTGAATTATTACTTTTATTGTGCATTAGAAATGCCATTTGTTTTTAGAAACAAAACTCCTTTTTGGTACTTCAGATGCATAATCATTGTTCTGCAAGTAGATCCATCAACAAAACCCTATTATCTTGGGCCCTGGTTATGTCATGTTTTATACCCACAATGTAATTGAGATAACCTGGTTAGATTGTACTACTTTATTTTTATACTTCTTTCCTTTCTTTGCTTTTCATACTTGACAAATACAAAATGTCTGTATTTTACATCGCACAAAATCAAATTTAGCTCTTTAAGTCGTATTATCCATATTTGATATGGTTTCCCATACTAAATAAGGAAAAATAAGCAGAGTGCACAGGTCTGCTTTATCCATCAATGCCATTGTTAATTACAGCTACCAAAGTGTTTGTCCCTACTGAAGGGCTTCCCTCTTGAAGGTAATAAATCATTTCCTGAAAAGGTCTATTGGAAATGCCTACTCTACAACCCTTAATGGTGGATAGTGAGCATTTTCCTCAGAGAATAAGAAATATTAACAAATATGCAAAGGCAGGTAAAGTATGGAGCGATGGGGTTGGGATTGCAGGCAGATTTGGTCAACGAGTTTCCTACTGTACTAATTACAGAATATTGCCAAATGGATCAAGATATTCGAAGCTGATTGATGCAAATGTGTTTGTAAAGATAAGAACTCAAGAGGACACACATAGAGTCTTTCATATGGTCTGTTACTATGCTCCTAGATACCTGGAAAGAGAGGCAGGTGAAGCATATGCCAAAGTCTTCCCTTTAAGTCTTGTTATGAAAGGAAGTATCTCTGAGAGCTGTCTGAAAGGAACATGAACCCTCAACAAATGAGGAAATTCTTGCAAACATAAAACAAATTCTGTTCAGGGATCAGATACCTCTCTTATTTGGTAATTATGTCAAGACAAATCACTTTCTCCCAAAAATTCACCAATAAATCAGAAAGCACTGTCATAGAGGATGGTAACAACTGCTACACGACAAGGGCTCATACTCAGTAACAAAAGAAATGAGTGAAAGCCAACAAGCTTTGTATATTTTAAAACAATTTATTTAAAACAATTTATTTTAAAACAATTTATTGTAAAAATTGGTAAATAGGACTTGCAGTTTGTGAATATAATCAAAAAATTTGATCCTAAGAATAAAAAACAAGTCCTATCACTAAATAGTCCTTTTAGAATCCAGGTTTGAGTCCCGATGAAATACAAATAGTTAAGTCGATGACATGAGATGTGGTCCAATGTAAAAATATCAAAAATTCCTCACTTGAATCATGGTCTTTGTTTCCGAATAATTCCAGAATTTCAATCAATATCTTTCAGAATTTTTATTAAAAAAAAAAATCAACCTGTCAAGTTTCATGGAGAATAAATTATTAAATACAAAAATGAGACAAACAAACAACCTGGCAACAAATACAAAATAATGAACCTTGTTCCTTCAAGGTGTTAGAATGACTCTGCGTATTTAAAACCCTAGACATCATTTCAAGTCTCACGAGATAGGTCTTGTGGTCTCTTACGAAACTAACTTTGGCACATAGAAAAACTTGTCCCCACTTAAGAAACAAGCATAAAAAAGAGTTTACACATAGTGATCACACAAAGAAAGTATCCCCCTGATAATGACCAATCATTTTAACCTCCTGTTGACATTGTTACCAGCGCAAGATGAACTAAGGTAACTAAAAGATAATTCTCACATAATACTTCGTTTTAAATAAACAAACTCGGTTAAGAGAAAATATCTCATTGCTGAAAAAAAAGAAATCCAAAACCCAACTAAATAGTCACTGCAATAAATTACAATGAAATGAAACAAAAATGAAATAAACAGAATTTTAAAACTTACAAACAAGCAGTTTAATCACATATGTAACACAACTAACAACCACTATTACACCCATCATTTTAAAGAAGACCCTAGGCACAGAAACTACACAGAAGAGAACGGTCTTAAACTAAAAAAATCTCCAAATATTCCTGTGACACCAGAGGATGGGTATGAGAATCTAGGTATCACAGAGGTCCATGGAGACTGCCCAGTTGTTGGAACTTACAGCATTCTTGACCAAGGTGGATGTTTCTATTCTGAACTTGTTTTAATAGGGAATATTGATGAACAGTAAAAAGTTCTCACTTCTGTGAAACCAGGTTGATCTAGAAATAAAATTCCAAATCTGAATGTTCATCAACCTTTTCAATGTGTCAAACGCCTCTTTCGTCAAGGACCAAAGCCTGAACTAGTGAACCATGCTGCGGTCCTTCAAAGCGGTGCAGTGTTCAAGCATGGTCTTTAGTGTGTAATGAAACCTTAAACAACAAGGCCAATCTGGTGTCAAAAGACACTAGGAAGATGGGGATCTAGCAAGAGTATGACTCCAAAGGACTGACTGTATCCTTCCTTTAGGAAATGGAGTCTTCCATGAATCCCCCAGCCTCATTAAACAAGATCAGAAGCATGCCTACCATGTCATCCGCAGCAGTTTATAAAACAGATGAAAAAAATGCTGATGTGAATCAATAAAAGATGAGCTACTCGCTAAGTTTATGAAGCCAAGGCGGAAACAAATTTAAAAATATTTCAGTCTGATGGATTTAAAATACAGACTCTTGACATAATCTTTCATCCTCATTTCAAGTGTCTCATTGTGGTTATGTGTGTGTTGGTAGATATGTGTATATATGTGGTGATGATATTGGGCAATGCTTGATCTGCCAAGTGTATTAAATACCTGAAACAGATGGAAACACCCCACCCCAATTGGGAACTCATAATGCACTTTAGGAGTCTTCCACCCCCACTCCTCAAGTCTGTGAACATGGCAGGTATGTGTTTTGCTGGGGCCCCTCATTAAAATGTTTGAGATAAGGATTCAATGACCTTTCACACTGGGGGCAGTTCCTCACTTATTCAACTATTGAACAGGGTTTGGTTATGATGATCCCTCCAATCATGCAAGGCCATTGAATGAATCAGTGTTTTTCAAAATGGAGTCTCCACAAGAAGGTAAGCCCTTAAATTGTTTTTGCTTTATTCTTGCAAAACACTACATCTCCAGAGGCATTCCTACAGATGCAGATAGGATTAACAGAGAACATTATGGATATCAGGAGTTCATGTATTGAAACCAGCTTACAAAAATCAAGTGATTGGATATAACAATTCCTATTTCAACATACTAAAGGAAGCCCACACCCAAAATAGAACACCTCTTCACCCAAAAAGAAAACACAGGAATCTATAGTATATAACATATAATTTGGATGCAGTTTTGGAGTCTCCTCCGCCCACTTAACCCGTTTAAAAACTCATTCTACCTGCAGTCCAAAGGATGTTTAAAAAAAAACAACAGAAGTACAAAATTGGCAGTAATGTTTTGCAATGTTTTATAATGAATCACTTGTTCATTAAAGACAGAAATACATTTCTAACATGATAAAATGAATATTTCAATATCAATTGTCCCTTTGCATGCAATAATAAACAATTGCTGCTTTGCAAACTAGTTAACTTTCTGCAGTATTGAAAAAAATGTACTGACCATTTCTTGAAGAATATTTACATAATAAAGTAATATTTGCAACAAAATGTCAATCAATTGTTCTGTGAAAAAGTAAATTTTCATATTTGTAAATTGAAGAAAGTGATAAAACAGACTTTTATAAATGACCAAATATCTGTACAAAATATCAAAAAAATATTGGCTAGCAATTTACTTTTCTACTTCCAATTTTCTTGTCACCAAGCTGACCTGATATAAGACTCATTTTTAAAATTGAAAATGTTGATTACTCCGAAATTAAAATGAACATTGTGAAATTCTAAACAAAAGTCTCTTATCACTTCAATTTATAATTTAGGGGCCCCGAGTGGCCGAGTGGTCTAAAGCGCTGTCCGTTACGGATCACTGCCATCTCACCTCTGCGTGGGTTCGAGTCTAGGATTCGGCGAATGTGGATATGTGAGAAAGCTTGCCAGTAGCTTCTCGTGGGTCGGTGGTTCTTTCCGGTGATTTCCCGGTTTCTTCCTCCACCATTAATACTGGCCGCCATGAATAGCCTATCGTGTGCTGAAAAATGGCGTTAAGCACAACAACAACAACATCAATTTATAATTTTCCTTCATGCTCAACACACTGGAGGTATTTTTTTTTAAAAAAAAGTATTTTCTCATTTTAAAAACAGATTTCATGCCTGACCCTGTATTATAAACAGGTTTATGAGTAATCCAGTAAGGAATCGTCAATGAACTGATGTACTGCATTTATAGAAGCCAGCATTAGACACTTTTCTGAAAAGTGTCTTTGGCACAAAGTGTCTCTATCTAAATTCACAAATTCTGTCAATACAACTGTTCAAAAAGTCAAATTAGAGAATCAACAGCTAAACAATGCAAAATTATATATGCAAAATATGGACTACTTACTCCTAAGTTTTCCAGCAGCATCATCATTATTTCATCACAGAATGGCAACATTTTCTGCCCCAGTCCCCGACACAAGTCTCCTACTAATCCTACTGCTGCTATACACACCTGTGATATAGAAAAAAAGAAAACATACTAACATATTCAATATCTTAATTTATCAAGTACACTTGTAAGATATTCATCTACTTGATTCAACAAATAAAATAAAATGCACAGAGTAATTTAGGGAAGCTAAGCACGCACTACATTTGACAGTTTTTGATATGAAAATGCAAGCTAAGGACACATGGAACAACTTCTGACAGGCATAAACTATGACCAACATCAGTGGCAGCTTTGTCTTGCTTGGTCTGCAGACTGGATACAAGAAGTATTGATGCTTTCTCTGTGAATGGGATGGTCATGCAAGAGATTCCCACTACATCAGGAGAGATTGGCCACTGACAGTCATTGGAGCCTGGGAGCAAAAAGCATTAAGCATCCACCATCTTGCACATCAAGCTGGATCAAATGAAGAACTTTGTCAAGGCTATGGACAAAACACAAGCAGCTTTCAAGTATCTCCAGGGCTGAGCAAATCCCATATCCCGACGTTTTGGACCAAGTCGCTAGTTGGGGAGAAGTGCTTCTTAAAAAAAGCGAGCTAGTCCTTATTTTCATGCTTTAATCATTATATCTACCTTTATTTGCCCAATTATGCCCTGCCATTGTACTGAATACATGATTCTACCCGCTTGACTACATGCTAAGCAACCAAATCATCGGCAAATCAAAACAGGTAAAACAAAAAAATAAGTTTCCTCCGACCCTTTCCACCCCATTTTTGATATTTGGACATTTATGTTGGGGTATAGGGTCCGAATTCATTCCCTATCAAAAAGTTGGAATTCGCCGACACCATTTGGTGAGATGAGATGCAACTTTAGCATTGATGAAATCTGACCTAGAACATTCAGTCACATGACTACACAAATCTCACAATCTATAGTATCGGCTATTCTGTCAGCAGATTAAAACTATAATGAATGCTATACTTACAATATCTGAGAAAATAAATTCCTATCCATTTCATGCAGGTATTATCTTGATGAAAGGTCATCTAGGCCAGTTAGTAAGCAGCTACCTTATGCCGACACCAACTTTTCACCAACTTTTTGATAGAGAATGGATTCTGACCCTATACCCTAATATAAATGACCAACTATCAAAAATGGGGTGGTGGCAAGGGTCAGAGGAAACTCAGACTAGATCATAACAAGCGATTCGCTATGATTTTAATATAGTGAGTCAGTGTAATTAAATTAATCATAGATATTTTACCGACATCACTGTCGGTTTCCATTATGAACTGCATAAATGACAGTAATGATTCTTTAATTCATAACTGATTATACAGATTAACTTTCACATGTGCTATTGTATGTGGTACCTATTTCTCAAAAGCAACAATCCGTGATGGCAAAAAATGTCAAAAATGACACTACTAAGAGACAGCGAAATTTTCAGCTGCATCCACGACATAAATATATTGACCTGGAAGGAAAGCAATTTTGCAGTTACTGCAAACAATATTCAAAACTGGTACAGGTAGGAAATTCACCCAGATGAACATTTCTGCAAATGGACCGGAGCTTGAGGACTTTAACCCAGACACAGCTATCAACTGCTGGCTATGTGCTGGTGGAGATGGCAGACATATACATGGACATATTTTCAAATTCATCAGCTAAAACATATATATTTGAACCTGAAGCCAAACGTTTTTGAAAAATTTAATTCGTTTAATAAATAATTATGTTGTATATTATTTTGTTTGTTTTTTCTATGGATTAAGTACATACATTTCATCAAATCTTGGCATGTGATTATACCATTTTGGGACCAGTTACAAGTAAGGTGGGACTAGTGAAGAGAAAGGTGGTACTAGTGAATTTTCTGAAACAACTTGTCCTGGCCTCCATGGAAAATTGCCAAGGTTAAGTGAAGCTAAGATAAAGTAAGGTGTTTTTCTTGGTCCTCAGATTCGTGAACTTCTTCCAGATGCATTTGACTGCGTACTGCATATCAAGGAAAAGACGGCATGGAAAGCCTTCTAGTGGCAACAAATTTTCTCAGAAACAAGGCAACTACAGAAAAAATGGTGGATTACCTCCTCATGGCATACAAAAGCCTTGGTTGAAACATGTCACTAAAGATACCTTTTAAACACTAGTTTTCCTGATTTTTATCCAATGAAGTGCAGAGTAGTGAGCGATGAGCTCAGCAAGCAATTTCACCAGGACAATGCAACAATGGAGAAATGCTATCAGGGCAAATGGAGCCCATCAGTGATTTCAGACTACTGCTGGACAGTGACAGGAGATGCTCCATTTTAACCCTTTCATCACTAAGTAACTTTGTAGGCATAGAGCCCTCAACATTAAGTAACTTTGGAATTGTAAAGTAAAATATCTTGTGAACTTTGAAACAACATAACTTTGCCAATGTTAAAGATATCTGGCTGGATTAGGTGGCAAAATCAAATTTTATGACTAATTTAATAAAATGTGCATATCTATTACAATTGTTAAAATGCAGGTACAAACAGGTAAAATATAAGTAATTATTTTATTACCTCTTAGAAAGTTCTCAAAACTTGTTCAATTGACCCTAGATGTACTAGTGAATAATCACAGTAGCAACACAAGTCTTTCTTTCATGATGTCCATAATATATAAAATTCTATAAAATGAACTAAAATGATCTCCAAGGTGAGATCTGTCCACACAACTATATCGCCTCTGCCACGTTTGATCGTCGCATTGAAGTTCGTTAAACGGACAATTTTTTCAAAAACTTCATCTGAATAGAATATTTGAAAATATTCTGAAGCTTTCCTGGAGTCCTCTAACACTCGGGTGTGTCCAATTCTGTCAGAAAACTGAAACAAATCTCTTTAGCTTTCCGGCTTCGTCCAAACAAAACCATATGGAGTGTACAATTCCTCTGGTTCAAAACCTTCATAGTCTCTTTTCAATGTCATCACTGTCACCCACAAGAGCATTCCATTGTCTCTCCATACATCCTCCATACATCTCGCATTTTCATCCAAATTTACCATGTCAAAAATATTCAAATCCTCTGATAACTCTTTTAAATATCTTCAAATGCCGCCATTTTGGATACAAATTTCAACATTCAAAAAACACGTTCAAAATTCCTACTTTGTTCGATATTTCTACTTGTATACAAGATAAATTCACGAGGTCATCAAATTATAACATCTACATTACAAGATGGAAGTTATTAGAGGTACCCCAAAAGTTATTTAGTCTGGTACTATAATGTTAAAGAAGAACACTGCCCCAGACCGAAAAGTCGGTTCATAGTGTTCACAGACTTACTTCCCCATGATTGTTTTTATGGTCCGCAGTGATGAAAGGGTTAATTAATACAAGAGGCAAGCCGAGATGCACCAAAAAGACATTGAATAAGGACTAAACTATGTACTTGTATATATACACGTTTTTTTTGCCTAAGGTTTCATATTAAATTTATATACATAATGCTGTGTTACATAGACAGGACAGGTGAAATATTGTCATGTAAAACAACCTTAAACACATCAAAGGATCTAGGTTTACAATTTATGATAAAACTCTACAAACTAACACAAATTAAATGTAACTTAAATATCATGGAAACAGTAGCTAATCAGTTGTTTTAATTGTCATATTTGAATTCAGTATATCAAAACTGATAAATAGTATGCTTGATCTCTGAAGCACATGACTTCTAAAATATTGTAGATCAGTGTTAATATAACTTGTCATAAGAAGTATTCTGGTGGAAACCCAATGCTGATGTGATTTTCCATTTCAGAGAAGCACTAATATGACCTTTAAGATGGATGATATGGTGGCAATACTCGTTATCAATTTAGCACCATTATCCTTTCAGACCAACATGGCAAAATAAGAAGTCTTTTGGTGGAAACCCTATGTTGATTTGCAGTTTTGGAGGAGCAAGTTAGCATTTCAAGATGGATGCCTTGGTGGCCATATTCAACATCAGATTTGAATTAGGACCATCTACATTAGAAGACTTTTACTGAAAACCCCATGTCCCATCCATTTTGTAGAGGTAATATGATTTCAAGATGGACATCTGATAGCAAAATTAAGTTTTCTTGCAAAAACTACTTCTTCTACAGATGGCTGGACAGATAGTTAAGTATACACCCCTCCCCCCATTCAGGGGCAGTGTGTGTATACTTAAGTAATTATTGTCAGACCAACAAAAGTTAGGAAATTTATACATTATCTGCATGCAGCACAATTAGATGCATAGAATAAAATTTTATTCTGCTTCACTACACATGTTGATATAAAGAAAATAACAAAACAAACAACTGGAATAGTTTGGTCTTTTTTATAAATAAATCAGAATCAGTCATAAAATAAGATAGCAATGTGAGCAACATTTTGAAAATTTCCTTAAGACTATTGTAGTAGCAACAATAACACCATTATATTTACCCACTAATGGTGTTCTGAAATAATAATATTAAACAGTTGGGTTGTGTCAAGTAAATTGCGAGATTTGCAGATGCAAATAAACCAAAATATCTATATTGGCATAGAAAAAGTCAGAGGAAACATTGACTAGAGTCATTGACATATAACTTTGCTTCATAAATCTAACAAAACTTACATAATCAGCCTTGCTTAGAACTTGTAAAATCTTTATTTGTTCTAAACCTCCAGTGAAGCAACTGAATCTTGATTTATGTGATTAGGTTTGCGTGCTCCGACTTCAAAAATTGCATATGACTGCATAAACGAAGACTGACTGATCACCACTGAAACGTTACTACAAAATTATGGCAACTACAAATAAACTGTAAATTTACAAGTTAGTGGACAATCACCAATTTTTTTAGGGTCCTTGAGCTACAACTACAATGACCATTGACACCGAAAGCAATACATTTATTTCATGTTTCAAATGCAAGCCAATGATAAAACTTGGGTTAAGATGCACAACAAAATGATACTCTGCAAAAAAAACTGACATCAAAATGATAAGCCTCTTACTTACCAAGTGCATGCTGTGAGGCAACTATTTCCCTTCTTTTTATCACAATAACATGAATGTTTTTCCTTATGGAAGCCATGACGACTTGGTCGTTAGCCTGCCAGATTCAAAACTGAATGGATTCAGGTTAGAATTCTACTCATGTTCTGTGCTATCAAAGAAGTAATGGACATTTTAACCCAAAATCAAAGGGCTTCCTATTACCCAAATACAAACTATCCACAAAATCTGATGACTGATGAACAAAAGTTGCTGTAAAAAAAAACAACATCTTGCTGCTTTCAGTCACACTAACACAGACCATTAACCATGAAATAAAAAGGATTTCTTCGTTATCCAAAGTGAAAACCATCCTCAAAGTTTGTTAATTGGAGATTATGATTAACTCGAGCATTGAGATAAAAAGAATTGGCAACAGTTGAAATTTCAACATAATACATTCTGCACTGGTGGACATATAAAAACATTAACCAAAACCATAATATAAATTTACAACAACCTTAACACCAGGATCAGTGTGGCAAGTTAGTATGCCATAAAATAATCTCAGGTTCCAAGTGACTTGTGGCAAAACTTTCTATCTTATCATCAAAATCTGTATTAAGAGATTTGGGAACTTTACAAATACAAAAACCTTTAACCAAACTTTTAACTATTATTGGTGTTGCTGGGTGTAGTAGTAAAATTTATCCCACTCTTAAAGTCTGCCCAGAGAAAGAGTTTGCTAGCCATTCCAAACAATGGGGTGATAGTTTAACAAATTTGGATAAAAATTAGCTAGGTGACTTCTCACCCCACCCACATCACCCCAACACTTTCACCTTCAATAACACCTTTTATACATCAGAACAATTATTTAGCAAAACTAAGCATATAAAAACAAAAAACTAAGCATATAAAAACAAATACTAGCCTATTTGAAGAATATTATAAGAACAAATTCCCCCCAAAACTGAAGATATGTTTTTATAACCAACCATATTAAAATGCATATCCATGTTACAACCTACCATATTAACAAAAATATAAATAAAAAAAGCCCTTTCTTGATTGAAGGGTTTATGATTTTATTGTTGTTTTGGATTTTAAAATTAGAATATAAAATGAGGATACAACTATTTTAAGTTCTCAATAGGAAGAAATATGACATAAAAGAAAATAGGAAGTTTGCAACCAATGTTTCTCAAGTATTCAAATGTTGGCAAATATTAACCAACTGAGGGAGTTTATAGGTTAAAGTTGAACAGAAAACGTTTAAAAATGATCAGATTTGCCTGAAGCGAAATTTTGATAAAAGAAATAAATCCTTCAAAACCTTTTTAAAAGGAGCTCTTCTTAGGAAGAATGCCAACAAAGGAGATCTGGCTGCAAACTGCACCACAATGGTGGGCCTTTATGCATTGAAATAGTCCTTACAAAGTGCAGGGTAAGACTGTAAAATGAATGTAATGGCAAGCTGCGAACATTTATCATTGTTGCCATTTAAAACTTTACATTAGAAAATCAGCTATGACAAAAGCCACCAACACCAAATATGCCATAAATTCCAACATAGCCGTGAAAGAACTGCTGAAAAGGTGCATCAAAAGACATCATACTTCAACCAATAAAACAATGGTAATCCACCTAAAGACAAATGAGTCAACAACTGAGAAAACTGCCAACAAAACTTCCTTAAAAAAAGCCATAATGAAAACAAAAACATGTATGATATTTCACTTGAAGGCCTCTAGTACATTACCAAAGATCCTATCAATGAAAGGTATTTGGTTTATAGGAGAAAGAATTAGCTAGCTGATTCTGTCCCCCTTCCCTTTGTCAAGCAACACATTACATGTATATTTCACGTGGGCATGAGGCTTATTAGCATCGAGCCCATTAATGAAACGAAACTAATTGGTTGTTGGGGTTGGGGTGGAGACTTGCAACAATTAGATGGCAAACTAACTTATAGTAAAAAAAAGGGGGGGAGATAAATAACAAAAAGGGGCAAAGAATCAGATAGCTAATTCTTTAACCGGAAAGAACCATCTAGCGGATTCTTTCCCTTGGGAAACTTACAGAAGGTCACTAAGAATTGATAGTTACACTGGCACAAACAGGAAATAGACAACTGTGTCTCACATAATGTATATTTATCATCATTGTTGTTGGGAGTGGAGTTAATACCTACCTCTATTTTGCCATGATTTGTAAATAATGGGTAGAGTTAAAATAGGTATTGAAATGTTCCATAAAAAAATGGCTTTTCCCCCACAAAAAACTGTTGTCATGGGTCAAGTGGGTATTTGTATACATATATATAGAAGTGTTGTGAACAATCATTCACTCCAGAATTTCTGATATCTCTAGAATCATTTACAGTTATGTTCAGATACAATGGGAGAGGAATTATTTATTTATATTATTCACTGAATTACAAACTATTGTACTTTTTTGTACTAACACACCACATTGTATTGTTCAAATACATTCTGGATTTTATCATTGTCGTACAAATGGACATCAAGACACTCATGACTATTGGAATTCATTCGGAACATTCCACAATTTTGGATTTGTGATTGGAAATTCCAGATAATTTTGGACTTAATTCACAATACTCTTTTAAATTTTCACTTTGAAATTTAGAGAAATAAATCATTTGTTCATTTTACTTAACATATTGGTTTCACTTCTTTCAGTTACATAGTTTAATAGCTATAACACTTTACAATGAAGTGGGCTTGGCAATAATATGTCTCTACTTGGTCAAAAATAAATGATCACTCTGCACTGCAAAATATTTATGTGGACCTGATGGTTTGGCTTGCTGACTTTCAAGCTAAGCATTCATTACCATAATGATCTGTCGAAACAATTTTTTCAAAATAATTTAATAAGACATACATAAAATAATCTGTAAAATTATTTCGTTGTAGAAGAGTGAACTGCATTAAATATTCCCATCAACTGCAATGTGATCTGTGCACGTACTCCTGTCACTGAACAATGACATGTTAGTTATTGCTATATATGTAATGAAATCTGGTTTAACAAGTGTTCAAGTTGTACAAACCTGGTATTCAGCATAATTCTTTAGTCCAAGACACAGGTATGGTTTGAAGGCCTCCATGTATTTGAGGAAATTTTCTCCAAGGACTGAATAATAATAAAAAAAAAAATAAACAAGACAATTAACATTCAATCAACGAAAGAGGAAGTTGGTGTGAAGAGTACATCAATGCAAAAGAGAGAGAGAGAGAGAGAGAGAGAGAGAGAGAGAGAGAGAGAGAGAGAGAGAGAGAGAGAGAGAGCAAAATGTGATTTCAATCACTGAATCACTGTCAATGGCTCAAAATCATGGAGGAAACATTATTATGTTAGACCATTTTCATTACAACATGCTGATCACTGAACCATTTACTAAGTATGCATAGCTGCCAACCCTCTAGTCTAACAATAAATGAAAAGAGGGATAAAATCTGTGAATTTCGACATGAATTCGTGAATAGATCTTCGAGTCGAGGAATATTTGTCTGAACAACTGTTTAGCATGGGATTCAGCTGATAAAGGTAAATTGTGTTTAATAAGAAAACTCGCAATGTTTCAGTGATGGTAATTTGTGGGTGTTCCATCAAAGATTGAAAATATTCTGAAGCTGAAATTTGCTGGAATTCTTAATTTTCCCAACCTCTATGTGCTATCTGCTACAAATGCTACCAATGTGCTTCTCTGCCACCATGCCCACTGCTACATTTTATGGCACACTGTACAAAAAGCTTGATGTATATCAGTGTTTGATGGCTCCAAACTAAACTTCACTTTTTGTGCAATACATTTCAATTTCCTTGGTGGTGAAGACATTTAAGATCAATGCCTAAAGGTAATTCAAATCAGCATTGGTGGCACATGCGCAGAACAAATTTCCGTTTAGGCTCCAGTATCAATCAAAAGCATTTGTAAATTTACTCTTATACATATAGATTAAAATACAACAAAATGCTTTCTACCAGGCCAACTGTATCAATTGGCTATATTTCTACTAATATCCCGATCAGCAAATACTGGACCATTTCAGCAACTGCTGATATCACAACTAGAACTCAACTGGAAATCTATTATTTTGTTAAAGATTTAAAATAATTGAAAATTGGGGAAATTCATGATTTTTTGCATGAATCACTGAAAAAAATTGTGAAATTCATGCCAAAATCATGGGGGTTGGCAGCTATGAGTATATTTCTGACAATTTTGCTCCATATCATGGAATGAAGCCCATTAATTCCAGAAGGTAGTACAGTTAACATGCATGCATGCATTGTGGTAAGGAATAAGATGATTAAAAACAAACCCTCCACTATCTCACAGCATGTCCTGAGAGAGTTGCCTTGGTGGATTTGTTCTACACATCATACTTTTTCAGAGATGTCATAGTTTATTGTGTCATTGAATGACCCATCCAAGCATATGAGAGAGAGAGAGAGAGAGAGAGAGAGAGAGAGGGGGGCCAATTTATATACATTGTTATCTGATGAATATCTACATTTCCATTACATTTTTGATTGTCCAGCTTCCACTGTTGCAACCCTATGGTCTTAAACTAAGTGGCAGAATTGAGCAAAAACCAAGTTTTGTGAAATTCAACAAAATACTTCCCTCGAATACAAAGTGAAAACTGAAAAACAACTTACAGTACTGTGATTTAAATCCCAGTAATAAAAGTTTGATTTTAAGTTCAAAAGTATAGAATATTCCTAATTAATTCCACTGGTGTTCTGAATGAATTCTGATCTTGAATGTGATGTACCATTCACCATGATTGTACTAATGTGCCAACCATTTTGTTGTATGACAATGATATCATACATGCCAACCCCCAAGAGGTACAAGTGCCATTGGTACTATTTTAAATGGCAAAAAGGCATCAGTTTAGATGTAAAAAGTGTAATATATTACATGTAAAAGTTAGAGCATAAATGAAAACAATACATTTTAAATAATAAGCTGATTCTGCAGCTGGTCAAAATTCTTGTTACAAAGGGTATAATCCATTTGGATTAGAACAAGAATACAAACACAAAATATACTGAAGAATTATTTACATTCAGTACTCAGCAGACTATACATGTTACTCTGGCTAAATGATCGTAAATTGTAATCCTGAAATGCTCATGGTGAGATACTTAGTATGCTGTATTACATTACTCAGACTTGTCAATTTCTCTATCTGGCATGTTTTGTGAAGTTTGAAAAGATCCCTCTTTTTCAGCTTATGATAGACTATACATGGAGGCCAATATTAATGGTGGAGGAAGAACCAGGGAAAACCCTGAAAAGAACCACAGACCCAAGAGAAGCTACTGGCAAGCTTTCTTACACATTGGCAGAATCCGAGACTTGAAACAATATTTTTACTTTATTTTTAATGTAGCAGAACACATAATGCATATAGAGCCTAGAGGAAAATATAATTTGGTTAAAAAAAGGCACAATGATTATGCCAAAGGCATATGTGATATATAATTCAACATGTTCCTGAATGAATAAATATTTCCAAATTAGATTTAATCCAAAAATCAAATAAAACTTTACCTGAAAACTATGTTATAACAAACTCTCACAGATCACCACTATTGTCATCTTAACCCTTTACCTAATATAAGCGCCTTTTGGCCCTCTGCCAACGAACCATACAGGCGCATTTTGGTACTTTACCAGATGCAAATATAAGCACCTTTTGGCAACTCTGTGCCACCTTCTGGGAAAATCCCCCTATTAGATACTACATTCATTGGTGAGAATGATCATTATGTCAGATCACGTGGTCACTGTTGATGTTCTGGTTGCAATCTGCTATTTAAAGTAAGTTGGTCGTAACTTGGGTCATATTCTCCATTCGACAAAATGGCGGTCTCTGATATCATTCATTACTTGAACCAGTAAAATCACAACTATGCAAGCTTCAATAACTTTGGTAAAGGCATTGAGACTGAGGTAAGAAGCCCTTAGTTTTTAGAAATTATCAAATTCAACTATTTAGTGATGCAGATGCAAAGAACTTCTAAATTTTGAGCATCAAAAATTGCCGCTACACTTAATCACGTGACTTCACTGATTTGACAGTGAACGAGTTCTCTCATAATTTTAAAGCACATACAAAATTCTTTTGTTAACAATAATTACACAGCTATAAAGACCTTATTTTACTCTTAAATCTTTCCAGACAAAAACATATGTGTACCAAAAAAATAAAATGGTTAAAATTGCTGTTAAACGTAACATACACTTCACTGCTTAACAGGCCTATGCGTAGTGGACTGCACTGGGTAACTTTGCTACATGTGTATCAAAGGGCAAAAAGTCATACACTATGAGGGAAAGCATAAATGGAAATTAAATTAAACTGCAGACAAAATTTGTATCTAGAAAATTCTAATGTTAGAATCAAGGCTGTATCCAGAACTCAAACTTTGTAAACAATTTTAATACTATATGACATGTAGGCCCAACTCTTTCCCTCAATTATAAATAAGGTTAATCACACAATACAAATGAAACATATGTAACATACAATCATGAACAAAAACCAACACAATACAAATTAAATAAACATAACAGCTGATATAGTTATCAGCTATTTTCATAAATAACTGTATATTTTTAATTGTTTAATTACCCTTTTTAAAATTTATATTAGAGCAGTGGTGGGTGTAATGACAATTGTAGTTTTTGTGGTGATGATTTTGTTGGTGGCATTCCTGAACCCACCCACTCCATTGTGTTTTTTTCCTTAAATAGACCTAAAGATGAATAGCCCAGTAAAAGCCTTCTTCTCTCCTGGTCTAGTCTGTCATTTGTACATTTTTTCAAGTCATGATTTGTATAAAACCACCACAATGGATAAAAAAAACAGACCACATATTACTCTTTAAACACTATTCAGCATTTTATAGAGAATACAATGAAATTTACCTTCAACTTTCCTTTGATTTACCTGCATAATCATCTGTGTGATAGTAAACTTATTTTAGGAGAATATTTTCAGAAACATTAAATTGTCTTCTTTACAATGGTACCAAATATGTATTCCTATCACAAAAAAAGAAATTTATACCAGTCATTGAAAATATGTTGCCTACATTTATAAAAATCTTAGTGCTGAATGCTAGTCTTTCTCTTGTAGTTACATAGTGGTACAAGGGTTAAAAGCCTAACAGGACACATGCCCAATCTTTGTGCCAGTGTCATGCAATTTTTAGGTCAGTATTCCAAGGTCTAGAAAAAGCTTGTATACACATCTGGTTAGAACAATTAGCTTAATCATGCAAACCTACAAATGTTACCTTCAAGATGCAATTACACAAGTTAATACTGCAATAACAACTATTTCTACAAGCCAGTAGGTCTAATCCTATATGAAATTTAAAAGCCTTGAGTTTGGGGACCACTGGCTCCCAGTCATGAAACAATCAAAAACCTAAAAAAAAGTAATAATAGGAGCAGCAGCTTGTAGCTGCACTGAAATGAATAATCACAAATGCCTTTTATCCACCATATTTTAAACAGTTTTTGTTTTTGCTATCTAAGCAAACTATAAAATTCTATTCTGATTAGTAAGAGACAAAGGATCACCTTCTGCTAGGGTGGATACCGCAAGCAGTGCATCCTCCTGTACTCCTCCTTTACCCGTGGAAGTCTGGAACATTTGCAGTAATGCACTCATCACCTGATCAGATATCTTGGGAGCATCCTCAAGTGTCATTTTCCTCAATACACTCTGGAAAAAAAAGGTACAACCAAATATAATGATGATATTGTTAATATCTGGGAACAATTCCTAAATTCCACATATGGTGCAGAACAGGTTCTACTTGTATAATGAAATTTTGTTTGCTGGATCACAGTACTCAAGGATGAGCCTCACATTTGCCTGGTTGCATTTTATAAGCTACCAGTCTATAATGACAAACAAAAGTCTGTTCACTGCTAAGAGTTGCCAGAATTTAACTGTTAGATAAATTCATACATACTGAATAGAACCATTTCACAATATGCGTGCTGGAAGAGATGCCATTCCTGATAGGATCCTTTCGATTTTTATCACTAATGTAGGTTTACATTGACCAGGAGACCCCTATATGAAATAGTTGCTAAGTTGAGAGAAATAGTCATGTTCAAGTAAATTGTTTCATCTTACTTTTAATGAACCAATAGATTATTCGCACAGGCTTCTTCAAAAGACATTCCTGATCTATAAACAAATGCTTAACTTGTCAGCACCCTTAACTACTGTCATTATCATCATGGGTAAAACGAAGTATTTAGAAGTTACTGACCTTGTCTCTTATATATTATGATAGACAGTGTCTTATGTCAGAATGGGTTATGGGGGTAATCTGATATATTTTTGTCACTCTTTATGATTGCTTTAAATTAAATGGCCTCTCTCTGATAAAGACTTCAGTGCTTGGTCTGCATGATCAAAGAAGTGGCTATTGTGACTGCTGTTACAAAATATTAGCATCAGAAGTTCGACGTGTTCTATATAACAGTTCCAGTTATGGTCTTATTAATAGAGAAAGTTTGGTAATTATTCTTGATTAATCAGACAGCAGTATATCGTTGAAATTAATAAGGCAGAACATTTTAAAATCTTAGATGCCCATGCTCAGAGATTTTAAAATGTACAGCATTCTGCTTGATATCTTCATGTCTATTCAATTATTTGTCCAATCTTGAAAAGGAAAAAATATATAATCAATTCTTATCATCATATAAAAAGTAGTTGTATGGAAAGGTTTGTCAATAAAGTTATCATAATAAATTTATTTGATTTTAATAATTATTTTGATGCAAGTGTAAAATATATAGTTTTCCATTTGTGACTGTTGAAATTTTTGGCTTGTAAGCAACCCCCCCAATCGGTAATCAAACAAACCTGCAAACTTTAATTTCTTTGAATAGCTTTTGCAGTGTTCTTTTATGGTATGTGGTATACCGTTTTGTAGTTTATTACTGTGGCTGAGTGAATAAATTGTGATATGTCATTTTTAATTTAATCATTATCAGATTAATCAGGATAAATTACAAACTTCCGTTGTTAATGGCGGTACCATAATTGTTGCTGTTAATCGAATACACAAATCGGATGGCTTCTTGTTATAGAAACACACCCTTCCGAGGCAGATATTTACATCTTCTCATGCTAATATTTTATAACTGTATTGACAATGGTTACTGCTTTGATTCTATGGGACATCTGCCAAAGTGAAGTCTTTATTAGGAAACCCTCGACTTTTGATAACCGAAAATTACTAGCCCATTGGACTATTAACATTATGAAAGTTACTAAACAGACAGGAAATCTACTAGCCTTGGGCTAGCAGACTACCACTAATTTCGAGCCCTGAAATGGTTAATGCACACATGCGCAGAAAAATTTTAAGAAAAAACAAACATGGTTCAGAAAGAAACAGCTGATTTTAAAATCAATCGAAAAATGATGGACAACTCAGATGTAAACATGGATATTGATAGCGAATGTAGTAATGTTGAAGTCAAAGGTTTTGATTCTGAAGATAATACTGACATAATTGATGGTTTAGATGAAAATGAAGTTGATGAAAGAGATGGTGCATGGCTGCATTGACGATTTAAATTGATTGAGGGGGCAACTGTTCAACACCGAGAAGAATACTGACCTAGTGACTTCAAAATTTTGACAGAACTTTTAATAATTACCTTCATCTTATTGAAAGATTTCTAGGATTAATTTGTGGACAAATGTTTTTCTTTGAAACTGCAGGCTGAAGTACATGTTCTAGATGGTGAACTCAACAAATTTTTCCAAGCATTTTGTTGTGCAGTTTGAGTAAATTTATAACTTTTGAACTTACAGTGCTAGAAACTTCAAATCTAGACCAAAATACTAGAAATAGTTTCTTTATTTTATTCCCATACTGTTTGGAACATTTCATTAATCTTCAGGAAGAAAAGATTCACAGATGTTCATGGCAAGTTTTTTTTTTGTTTGTTTTTTAAGCTATATTTCAAAGTAGAGTTGTGAACTAGTACATTGGTAAATTTTAACACATATCAAAGTGTTGCAAATTGTATTACCTTTTTCAGAGATACAGTTTTATACACTTTAAAAAAAATAAATTACTTTGGCTTCTGAGGTTAGCTTGCTTTGTAATAAAAATAACCTTTGTACTGATATCAGTTTTAAATTTTTTTACTAAAAAGTATTCAAATTCTGCTTCTGGGGGCAGCTAGCTTTTTAATAAAAATAGCCTTTGACTTTGATATCCAGTCAGTAAGTTCAAACTTTGAATTTATTGCTTGCTGCCACTTGTGTTTATTCACCACAAGTGGATTAGCAATACTATTTGCTATACTATTCTATTTGCTTGACAACTGTTTTCATAATTAATACAAATGGACATTGATGTGTGAGTAAATAGTACACACCACAACAACATGCTTTAATAATTTTTTTATAATTTGCTAGAGAAAAGATTGTCATTTATATTCAGAGAATGCACCTTCAAAAAATAATTTTTAATTGTGAGATACTGTCATAAACCTGTTATTTTGCACATAATGCTCAGTTATTTGTGAATGCTTTTAAGCAATTGGTTGATTATTTTCCTTTCATTTGCGATTTTATTGGATCCAGTTTTTAGTCAGATAACATCTTCAAACCTTATTTCAAGTACAACCAATAACGATTTGTTTCTCTATGTCAATGAACAACAGCTTGTGCGGTTTCTGATATAAGCGATACATGCTACAGTATGGATGCCTACATAAGTACTTTTACAGTTTCCAGATATATTTTATTCTTTAATGCTCAAAATTAAAAAAATAGAAATGGTCAGTTAACTATAGTCCGAAAATACATCCACATTGGTTTGTACCCCCCTACCGATTTCAATAACTAAAAAGTTTAATGTGATAAAAAGTGCACAGAACTAAGTCAATTGAATCATTTATTTATAATTTCTAACCTGTCACCAGAATGGCACTAATACCAGACCTGTTTACCCATAAATTTTCCTGTCAGTATTTTAAGCAATGCCTGTCAGTATTTTCAGACCGCAGTCAGTATTTTCAGCGCACAAATAGTAGATACTATCAATATACTATAATTATCATTATGTAGTATTACACAACATAATGACTATACAATATTGTGTAAATAACTCTTAGTTTGCAAAGACGATGGTATTCAGTTAATTCTGTGTTAATGCAGAAATTGAACACCACTGACTTAAACATCCTGTTCATATTATAGTGATAAAAACCACAAAAAAATACAACATAACCAAATTTATTGTTGTTTACCTCCGTTACTTTCTCTAAAAATTCTGTTTTCTCAGCTTCACACATACTCATAACATTTTAGTTAAAGCCAATTCTCTATTTTACTTGGTTAAGGACGACTTGATATAAAACATTATGACAGACATTGTTACCACCCATCCACTTAGAAAATAATAAGTTTATCTAGATAGGTGAAGGCAATCTTATTTATCTGATAAAATCTAGTATCATCTTTGTCAATATTTACTAGAATGGAAATAAGGTTAATAAATTATTTTTCATTGCTTCCGTTAACTTGTCAGCTGTACTCAATGACAAATTCATATTTGCGATCAACTCACATAGAATCGCCTCAGCACGTGTTATTTGTTTTTGAAGTATGTTTTGATCACTGACTTCCTTTCCTTTCATCATTGACAAAATGTTTCTATTTCCATTCACTAATGATTTCAATTTTGTATGATTTCCCGATTCCACATGCCGTGAACAGTCATTCCTTCCACCATGTGCACAGGAAAAGTCTAAGTTGCAAACAGTGCAATGCACAAAATGTTCTCCTTTTGACGATGGTTTAAGGCATAGCCATAGAGTAGAATAAACTGGTAGAAAATGCTGCTTTCTGTGTTAGACTTTCCATTTTCATCATCAGTTTCGTGCTGAAACTTTCTTGTCGGCGGCATTTTCCTTTGTTTAAACGACCGGTTGTTGAGAATGTCAAAATAAGTGACGTGGCACAAAATGTGGACGCGGATGCGGACCGAAGAGACAATACAACGAAACAAAACGGCTTAAAAAAAATTTTAAAAAGTAATAAATAAATGCAACCTCAAATCGTATTTTCAGTTCAATGACCGTATGACCGTACGGATGGGCTTTATTCCGTACAAATATGGTCGGGTAAATAGGTCTGTAATACTGGCATCCCCTTACATCTTTCAAGCTTAACGGACTTTTCATACTGACACAGCGCCATATCCCGTAAACTACGAGGTAGTTTATTTCCATCCGACAACATAATGATGTAATTGATCTTATTCTGTAACTGCTGAATAATTTCATAAATTGCAAAAACGTTGACTTTGGAATTATATTCTTTTGCACTCATGAACATATTAATGAAACCGCTTGTTAAATCCAAGTGAAAGGCGTATTTTTTGTAATTCTTTTCATTTGCATGAATCAACACTGTAAATATCAGAAGCAGACGACATATGTATATATTTAGTAGCGCATACGCCCCTTTGTTGAAAATGGACTGGTCCAGAAACTTGAAATGGTTCTCAAGCATGAGTCTATTACATTGAAAACTTCTGTTAAGCATGAAACGCGCATGTGATGACGGTGTTATTGCAATTCTTCTCACAATCAGGTTAAAAAATATAAATCAATGAATGAATTGACAATGTTCCTTGCACTTTTTATCAAATTAAATGTTTCCGTTATTAGAATTGGTAGAGAGGGGTTTACAAACCAACGGGGGATACATTTTCGGACTATAATATATACAGTAAATATGGTACTTGCTAAACTTAGTCTACACATTTTGGACATGCTCTATTTGCAATAAAATGTCACATAAACTTCAATAACAGGATTTGGCCAAAATATAATTGGAAGAAAACTAAACTGATAAATAACATCAGCCTCTTTTTCACATGCAGTTTCAACTTATCATGTGCACTGAAAGAATTACTGTACCAAAAAAATAATTTCTAAACCAATCTACAATCAATATGTACAAATTTATCTCCTAACAAATTTTTTTAATGAAGTGCTTAAGCTTTTCAGTAATAATCTTTTATAGTATCACATGCTACAACGATTCTGCATAAAAACAGCAGCTTTAAAGTAAAATAAATAAATCGCTATCAAGTTCCTGAGAAAATGTGTTGTAATTAAAAGTGCATTTAGATCGCAGGTATAAAACTGATATTGGATTAGTAGAGATTGAATTTTGTATAAAGCTGATTTTTATTTCATTGTGTGGGTACATTTTAAACAATTTAAAAGTGAATGGGGAATGAAAAGAAAACCCCACTGCATTTATTTTTTTATTAACTGATGGAATGAAACTCACTAAAACTTGTGCGTAATTTCTTTTTCCTTTTGTTTGTTGTAAATGTAGCACCTCTCTACACGTCATTAAAATTTTTATCATAAAACTTTTTTTAATTTGTGAAGCACCTGAATATTCTTACGACTTAAGTTGTGAAATTTATCTTTTCTGATCTCACATAATGGGCATGCAAATATTACATTTTAGTGGGCAAGTCTTTGAATATTCATTGGCTTGATATAGAACAAGAAAAAAAGTATTCTGTACAGTCTTTTCTAGCTCAGCCTAGTAGCAAGTTCCACACAATAAAGATGACTTTCACTACTACATAATTATATTGCTGCAACTTTATAATCAAGCGACAAAACTTAATCTGACCACTATAAGATATGAGACAGACAAAAATGACAACCACTATATCTAGTCAAGGATGGAATAAACTTCATTTTCACCGTGGGAATGAATTTTACACAGTACAAATGTATATAGGTAATACTATATAACCCTAGCACTGTTATTGTAGACTGTAGCATTATTTACTATCATGGTATTATATGTAATTGGGCAGATATCATACATGCTTGCCAAAATGTAAATTAAAAAACTACTGTACCTGAAGTGTGGCACATAAAAGGGACTGTAGGTCATTGTATTGGGATCGGTCCTGGCTCATCTGTATCATATTCTACAACAGAAGAACAGTGCAATAGTTACAGCGAATCAGTTTATAGCAAACTGAAAACAATGAATTTTGGATAACAAATTCTGACCAGAGTTAATTTCTGCTAATAAAAAGAAGAAAAAAAGAACAAATATAAATACAACCTTTTATATCCAAATTATTGTACATATTTTAAGTGGCAACAGGTATGCAATATTAATTGATACTGTGTGCAAGTTCATGTTAATAATACTCAAAACACAACACGCTGTCAAAATATTCAATATTGCAAATGTAACTGTTATTTCTAATTTTTTAAAAATCTTTACTTCACATCACATATGCCAACTCCATAGCCAAATGAAATATGTCAAATATAATTGGTCAAATTCAACTTTCTTGAAAATTGTGAACAAAATCGCCATTAATCATGTTTTAGCCTGTTACGAATATATATGTTTTGCAATACTGCCAATCATCCCACTATTGGAATTAGAACACTCGTTTTCTGTGTTAATCTTGAAAAAAATTTAAGTCCACTAAACATGTTCTTGTTTGTTAAGTACATATCTCTTATGTTTATTCGCCCTCTCTGATAAATATATTGCCTGGGCATTGGTATCCCACTCAAAGATTCCCTACCTATCAATGATGTAGCTAAAAAATTGTAGGTTTCAATATCAATACTTCAATATTAATCAAAAGAAAACCTAATCTCAGCATGGTATCTTTCACATATATAATAAGATTATATATATATATAATATATATTATATAATAAGATTATTCATCTCACTTTAATTACAACTCAGTTAACACGAAGAGCAAATTCATCATGTGTCAAGTTACCCCCCCATTTATGGTCCTAATTGTGGTATGCCATGGTACATATCATCATAGTACTACTTGATAACCACATTGAGCAGCAACCCTACTGCAGGGCATTTATCAACTGGAATTGTCAATTTTACATGGTCACTGCACTTTTTCAATACCTTTCTTTATTAACCTTTTCATCACGGCAGACCGCTTAACTGTTCTAGGGGAACTACAACCGTCAACACTATGGACCGACTTTTTGGTCTGGGGCAGTGTTCATCTTTAACATTATAGTACCCGACTAAATATCTTTCGGGGTACCTGAAATAACTTCCATCTGGTAATGTAGATGTTATATTTGGATGATCTCGTGAGTTTAGCTTGTATACAACTAGAAATAATGAACAAAGTAGGAACTTTTTAACGTGTTAACCGAATGCTGAAATTTATATCCAAAATGGTGGTGTTTGAGGGAATTTTATAGGAGAGTTTTCGGAGGATTTTAATAATTTCGACCTGGTAAATTTGGATGAAAATGAGAGAAGACGTATAGAGAGAAAATGGAATGCACTTGTGGGTGACAGTGATGACGATAAAGATGACTTTGAAGGTTTTGAACCAAAGGAATTGTACATTCCATGTGGAGGGTTTTTGGACGAAGCCCGAACACCAAAGAGATTTGTTTCAGTTTTCTGACAGAGTTGGGAACACCCGAGAGTTAGACGGCTCCAGGAAAGCTTTGGATTATTTTCAAATATTCTATTCAGATAAAGTTTTTGGAAAAATTGTCTGTTTAACGAACTTAAATGTGACGATCAAACGTGGCAGACACGATAATAGGTGTGTGGACAGATCTCACCTTGGAGATCATTTTGGTTCATTTTATAGAATTTTATATATTATGGACACCATGAAAGAAAGACTTGTGTTGCTACTGTGATTATTCACTAGTACATCTAGGGTCAATTGAACAAGTTTGAGAACTTTCTAAGTTTTCTAAGAAATAATAAAATAATTACTTGTATTTTACCTGTTGTGTTACCTATTTGTACCTGCATTTTAACAGATGTAATAGATATGCATAATTTTATTGAATTAGTCATAAAATTAGATTTTGAACCTTGATTTTGACACCTAATCCAGCCAGATATCTTTAGTGTTGAGGACTCTATGCAATTAATTCTCCGTTTAACGAACTTAAATGTGACGATCAAACGTGGCAGAGACAATATAGGTGTGTGGACAGATTCCACCTGGAGATCATTTTGGTTTGCAATGATTCATTTTTCCAACTTTTTTGGGGAATGTTCATTTGAAAACATGATTATAATTTGTAAATTACAAGTTCACAAAAGAGAAAGAGTTTAAGATTGCTAGTTTCTTCATTTTATATAAACTTAAAATAAAATGAAATTTTTTTATTATTATAAATGTAAATTGTACAACTTACAAGCCTCATTTAAAACTAATTTTTCTTATTAATGTACTATATTTATATATAGTAGAATAGCTGGTTCTATTTTTAGATTGATGTGTATCAAAGATATTCTGGTCATATAGATATTCTCATGTGATAACGTTATAAATGACCAATAAAACTTTATTGCTTTATTTTTATTTTTTATGTACTGTAGATATGTAATCCCTATACAAGAATGCATAAGATATAATTACAAAAAATAAAAAATGTAATGATCATGCCAAAATCTAAATGGTTGGCATGTATGCACAACCTAGAAGGATAACTCATTATAACCCCTGGTGCCACATTTACGGATCACTAGTTTAGTACCCTTCTGAGCTCCCTAGCATCAAGGTCATTTGAGATACACCCAAGTGGGTGGTATTACAAAAAGCAAGGTTGAGCAAATTCCATAGCCGGATGTGTCGGATTAGTCCATTTTGTAGTTGGGCAAATAAAATTTTTCAAGTCACTAGTCCAGGACAAGTACTTTATAAAAAAAAGTTGGGAAAGTCCTTATTTTCCAGCTTTAATCACTACATCTACTTCTATTTGGCCAATCATGTCCCTGGGGTATACTGAATACTTGATTCTAGTCCCTCTTCTTGTATACATTTACATCCTGTTACCACTTGCCTGCATATTTAGCTAAGCAACCAAATTATTGGCAAATCAAAAGACGTTAAACAAAAGAAAGCCAGTATGATCAAATTAGCAGTGTTGTAAGTAGTTTTGTTGCAATGAGTTATCTCAATCTAGACCATAATGAGTGACTATCACTAACCCTTTCATCACTAATCTAGCAAGTCAGTGTAATTAAATTAATTATAGGTATTTTACCAACATCAGTGTCGGTTTTCTTTATGAACTGATTAAATTACAGTAATGATTCTTTTATTTATAATTCATTATACTGATGATTAACTTCCATGTGCAATATTGTGTTTGAAGCAAAACAATTACATTAATGAGCGGTTTCAGTTCATATTTAAAAGAGAAAATGTTGTAATCACTTTAGAAGTAGTTATGAAGCAAGCTGATAGATACTCTGTGGATTTTGCTAAACTATTTTCTTTAGGAAGGTTATAACGGAGATTTATAGAAGGTAAATTTGTTTGAAAATGGAGGAATAAAACATAAGACGGATACTGAATGTGCAGTAACTATTTCTCCAAAGAGACATAAGCAACAATCTGTGATGGCAAAAATGTCAAATGACGCTACTAAGAGACAGAAATTTTCAGCTGTATTGAGTTGATTGTTATCCCTGGCTTAAATATATTGACTTGGAAGGAAAGATGTTTTGCAGTTACTGCAAACAAAATCCAAAACTGGCACAGGTAGGAAATTCACCCAGATGAACATTTCTGCAAATGGACCAGAGTTTGAGGACTTTAACCCAGACACAGCTATCACCTGCTGGCTTAGTGCTGGTGCAGGTGGCAGACGTATACATGGACATATTTTCAAATCCATCAGCTAAAACATATATACATGAACTTGAAGAAGCCAAATGTATAGCAATCAATGTTTTTGAAACATTGAGTTCTTTTAAGAACTAATTATGTTGGATATTTTTTTTCTGTACATACATTTCATCAAATCTTCATTTTGGGACTGGTGAAAAGGTGGGACTAGTGAATTTTCTGAAACCACTTGTACTGGACTAGTGGTTTAAAAACATTTGCTCAGCCATAGAAACATAGGTGTAGCTCTATAATGATACCAAATAATCTGGACATTTTATTCATATTAAGGGAAATTATTTATTTTTTGAGACCCAATTTTCTACAACAAAACTCTAGTCACACCAAAACTCTAGTCACACAAAAAACTTTGCCTGTTGTCAGAATCTGATTTGCATCCAGATTACTTTTGGCCCAACAGACTGGTTCGAACTGCACACAAATGGGTAAATCCCTGCAAAAAGTAGGTCAAGTTTGGGAGTTTTGTCTAAAAAGTTACAAAGGGAAAAACCTGTTTTCCAACAAGCCCTCCCCCCTTCTAACTATTTTACCCTTCAGCGAGACAGTCAGGGAAAATTTAATTCTAACACAACCAGACAATTGGCTAAAAGAAAATCTTTAGGAAACAAACTTCTTTAAATATATGCAGATGTAGCCCCCAAAATAAGTTTCCTACCACCATTTCAGGTGAACATGACAAAATTCTCCAGGGGTTATTGAGACAAGTGGATAAAAATGTCTTATTTAACAATAAAACAAAAATTAAGACATCCCCAAATTAAATTATACTACTGTAATTTATCTTTAAATGCATCAATATACCAACTTTAACAAGTGAAAAGGAAATATAGTTAAGAAATAAACAAAAAATGAACACAAATTATACTTTATATCCATTTCCTATCAAAATTAGAAGTACAACTAAATTGCAAACAAGTTCTGCAGCATCTTATCCCAAAACTATATTTTAATGGGAAAAACATGAAAAAAAATTTCTATACACATTTTTTGGGGTTAATCTTTATTCAATGTCAATGATAATACATATTAATGGAGAAAGTTCAGGATTGAATATATCTCCCAAAGATACACATGAAGACTGTTCTTACCTCCATTTGTAAAACTCTGTCCAATTTTTCTAATATTACTAGTGTGGTCTTTTGGACAATGGGATAGCAATCCTGAAATGAAAAAAGAAAAATGATTTGCTCATGCATTAAACATCATCCTAATACTCCACTTGGATTTGTCAACATTCACAAGGTTTCCTAGACAGGAAGCTCCATCTGGCTGGGGGTTCAATCTAGGATTTACAAATTTTAGAGTTTGTGCATTGTGGACAGACTGGGAAAGTCAAGATTTCAATTGGTTAAAATCCCATGCCAATTATACTTAGGTGAGACAACCTTATCTAACAATACAAACAATGCAATTTATTTATCATACAACCAAGTTTGCAAAAAAAATTTTAAGAATACCTTATTTTACTTCTAATGACAAAAAAAGCATAAATTTATAGTACATGGTCATGTGATTTCCAATATAACTGCTTCACAATACTTACAGGAAAATTGTAAGGGTTCGCAGGTCTGCAATAAGAAAAGAAAAAAAACAACACAGGGTCCTAGTCTCTTCCCTCCAGCAATTAATAGCTAGAGGTCTGGAATATAAAACATGATCCCATTCTTATACCTTAATTATTACTATCATTCAGAAAATTCTGCTTCTTTGATTTGGTCCAACATTGACGGACACCAGAACAGGGACAGAAGAAATTTGGCATTAATACCAGATATTAAAGAAACACATTTTATTTTACTCCCAACTGATCCAAACTGCATTTTAATAGCAATAATACATAGCAGCAAAACCTGTCTTGATAGACCAATGCTATGAGACCACATTCCTAATGTACAAATGTATTCTTTATTTAGAATTGTGACCTGTTATGAGACCACCTGTCTTCAGAGACCATAACTTGTGGGCAAAAGAGGTGGTCTTTCAAGCAAGTTCTACTTTAATTACTATTACTAAGTTCCTGAATTCTTCAGTCTGGTGGGAGACTCAAGACCTAAAACTAAAGTATCATGGTAAACTTGCTTTTTACTGTAGTAGGCTGTTCTACTGCAGACTAGTTAGGACCCAAGATAAAACAGTAGCCCTGCCTCTTGAGCGCAGTTTTCCATAAAAGAATTCTGTGAAAAACTGTTAAACTTATGTCTTCATCAAATACAATAGGTACTTTTCATGTGGAAAGTGAGCCCATTTAAATTCTTGTTACAAAATCAATCCAGGCAAAAAAGATACTTACCTATGTATGATCAGACCTGGTAGGGTTTGTCCCCCTTCTAGACTGACAATAATCAAGTTCTTGTACTATAGGGACTAGTGCTAAGAAAAGATACCACAAGCAACAATAGCATATAATGTATTACTGGTATTAAAAATGCTGCTACAGTAAAATCTGTGCTATAAGTAACCACCTGCCATTTACTACCAATCATATTGCATAGATTGATTTTATTATATAAACACTATCAAGAGCAACCACCTGCTGACGACCCGAGACATAGTGGTCTCGGCAAAATATTTATTTTGACACTTATAAATGGCAGCATTGCAAAATAGGGTAAACTCCACCAACCTTTGTTTCATCCTCTTCTAAAATAATTTTTTTCTATTGTAATCCACACTAAAGTATATGTATATTATTCCAGCACTTAGCTTGGTTCCTGGCCTTATTGTAGCCCATATGTATGAATAGGACTGTCTCTCCATTTCTTTGAACAACCGAAACGTGAGAACAGAGAGTGAGACCAAGGACCTAATTATTAATAACAATTACCGTTTGAATAGTTAAGGCTGTTCTGATTGAAAACCTAAAATGTGGGTGGGTGGTCTGAATAGTGGTTTGTATATAGTACCATAAACCAGGATAATGTCGCAAACTGACATGGAGTGCAAAAAATTAAGGTAGTGATCATGTATATTGTCTTTTGAGTTAATCCCTATTGCAGGGGAGTGAAAAAGGTCCAAGGCCATTGAATTTAAACCTGCAAGTGAGAATCATTTGTGGGTTTCAATTAATGGTGTTAAAGGTTTGTTGCTTTTTTTTCTCTGATCTTACAGTGATATCACCAAGTTCTTGTCTATTCAAGTTTGTGCAACCAGATTACACACTTTAAACGGTTAATCACTGTAGGTCTTCTTTAAATCAAGCCACTGACTTTTGTGTCAGAGGAAATGATTCTGTATCTGGATAAAATAACCTTTTCTTTTTATTTCATTAACTGTTGGATTGCAATGTACATGTATAGATTTTTCACATTTTCCCAAAGCCCAGTTAAAACCCTCTATATTGTCGATATTACAACTGAACACTAATAATGTCAACACCTATTACCTTAATGGAAAAATCTCTAATAAAAAAAAAAATTTTAATGCTGGAGAAAATAATTATTGAAAATGAAAAAAGTGAAAAAGTGCAGACAACTGGCAAAATAATGGTTTAACCATCAGTAACTATTTCATATGCTAATACATACAAATGCGATCTTCAAATGTAAATGTGATTTGATGATTGATGATAGAAGTATATATTTACAGCTATATAATTTTGTTTTCTGATGAATGTATAAAATATTTTAAAAAAACTATTAATAAAGAATAGAATATAGGTACAGTGATTATAGTTATCTCTCATTAATTGTTCTGAAAACAGACCCCAAAACTTATTTTTGTACAAACATGTTATGAGACCAATTATTTTGAGAGACCATTTTTGTTGGCAAAAGTGGTGGCCATCAAAGTAAAGATTCCTGCAGACGTATTCAAGATGACTGAAAAAAGTGTGGGCTCATTTTCACATAACAAAAAGAATTCACTCAAAAGTAACTTAACCCTTTCATCACTGCGGACCTGAAAAATGGTCACGGGAAATGTATGTCCGTAAAAGGTTTTGAACCAGAGGAATTGTACGCTCCATGTGGGTTTTTTTGGACGAAGCCGGAAAACCAAAGAAATTTATTTCAGTTTTCTGACAGAGCTGGGCACACCTGAGTGTTAGATGGCTCCAGGAAAGCTTTGGAATATTTTCAAATATTCTATTCAGATGAAGTTTTGTAAAAATTGTCAGTTTAACGAACTTCAATGCAATGATCAAACGTGGCAGAGACAATATAGGTGTGTGGACAGATCTCACCTTGGAGATCATTTTGGTTCATTTAATAGAATCTACCATGAAAGAAAGACTTGTGTTGTGCCTGGGATTATTCACTAGTACATCTAGGGTCAATTCAACATGTTTTGAGAACATTCTAAGTTTTCTAAGAAGTAATAAAATAATTACTTGTATTTTACCTGTTGTGTTACCTGTTTGTACCTGCATTTTAACAGTTCTAATACATATGCACATTTTATTGAATTAGTCATAAAATATGATTTTTAACCTTGATTTTGCCACCTAATACAGCCAGATATCTTTAACATTGGCAAAGTTATGTTGTTTCAAAGTCCACAAGTTATTTTGCTTTACAACTCCAAAGTTACTTAGTGTTGAGGACTCTATGCCTACAAAGTTACTTAGTGATGAAAGGGGTTAAGGTTTGTCCAACTTTGATAACACCATACAAAACATTGACACACACACACACACTTAGAATTATTTGATTGAGCTCCAGATACAGGCAATACACACAGTAATGGATTTAGGCATAAGCTGAACAAGCTACAGCTTAGGGCTCCAAAGTCTGAACTCGGCCTGAAGGGATCCCTCAAATTTATTTTATACCAAATATGGCCTCTAAATGTGTTATGTCAAATTGGTTTCTTCTTTCTCCAACATCCCCACTCAACTCCAACTGATTCAAATATGGATTAACTCGAAAAGATAAACAGTATAGGAAACCACTATGTCAATTTTTTAAAATTTATTATTTTTTTTTTTTTCAAAACATTTGCTATTAATCAAGCGGTCGTTGTAACAAAAGATTACATATAGGTCTGTGAGGTCAAAGTTCTCGTGATACATAAGTTTAAAGGATAAAGGGTCCTGCTCATAGATATGGGCTATATCTATGAAGGAAACTGCCTAAGTGCTGGAATAATTAGTCTGACTCCCTGCTACAGATAATGCTCCCTGTGTTGTAACACAGGGAGCTTTTGAAGCAGAGAACTAGACTAGGGAATAATCTACATGTAATTTAATCTGGTTTATGACAGAAACTATAAAACACTAAAAACAGCTACAAACTTTCAGATATTTGTAACCAGTTTATTTTTTTCTAGATTTTTTTAAAGAACCGTATAAGTGGTTCTTGTTACTGGGATCAAATAAAGGTTGGTGGAGTTTATCCTCATTTTTATGATACAGTAATTCACAGCAACATTGAAATGCACATTTTGCCAAGACATCGCGGTCGCTCACAACATAGTATTTATATAAAATTGATCAGTGCATTATGATTGTGGTTAGAAATGACAGGTGGTCATTCATAACAAGTTTCACAGTAAAACTCGTGTGGTTGACCTGTATGCTATGTAAATTATCTATTCAGCACATATATTGAACTCGTATCTCTATCATTTTGGGGTCATAAAATATTAGTTATTATTGACATTAACACTTCCTCATTTCCAATAATCTGATACAGGTCATCACTTTACAAATCACTGTTGTCTTCACTATTATCAGCCATTTTTTAATGAACAAAACTGTCATCTGATTATGGTCCATAATGGGAGTCATCATTTTTCATGTTCTTAGTAGCCTATATTTTAAATAAACATTTGTAAAACTTTGCCGATGCAAGGTTAAAAATATGATGGAGCGCATTCTCTAGAGCTTAATATGTCAATCAAATTTAGTTTGACAATTATACATAAAGTTGCCACCTGAAAATAGAGAGATGCCATCAAAAGTGCTATGATACTTTATGTGACAAATGTAATGACAAGCACTTTAAGGGTTAACAGTTAACCCAAATTTGTATTCTTCATAGAGCATATTTTTATATGCATGACCTTAATTTGCAGGAGTTTTTGCACATCATTGCTCTTCAAATGCACAAATTTATTTAAATTTTCTGATTTCTGCATCCTTGGCAATATCTCTGATGCTGGTGTACAAGAAAATAATTGATTACTCCATCCAAAAAGTTTTGCATGGTTTTCACTTTGCCAGGAGCAGAAACTGTAATCGCTTCAATCCCAGATGGAATTTCATCGACTTGAGTATCATTTTCAAAGTGCTGATGATGGGTTTTTCCCACAATGTTTGAGCTGCCAAGGCTTTGCCAGTATGTGCAATAGAACTCGCAAACCAATCCACATTGTAGTCTTATTTACTTGACTTTAATCCAATACCACATTAAGGATTGACTGAGCACTGAAACCAACATGTAAGCAAACCTGATTCAGAATATTCATACTGACATGTTCAAACTTTGCGCCAATTGCATCCCAATAATATTGCACTTATATGCAGAGACTTTATTTCATTGGATGATTTTACCACTCCCTTCCATTTTATTTCCTCAAAGACAAAGATATATTAAATCAAGAGACAATCTATATCTGTGTTATGGTATTATGAATTTGTAGATCAGCCCTTTGAAAATAAACATGCTTGTTCTTTCCAAGATAATGGAATTTGCTGGCACCTCAAAATAAATAAAATGACATGAATGAGTAGTTAAACGATTATAATACAAGATGACTTTTTTTTTCCAACAATGCAAAACCTGGTGGAGAGGGTGGGTATTTTTACCCTAGTTTTTTGCTTCATTGTTTCTGGCAACAGCATCTGAGTATTTTTCTCATTCCTTCAGGATTGCCTCTAGACTTGGTAAACATGGGAACATCTCCCCACTGACTCTGAAAAAAGGTGGGCTAACATAGTGACAAAGAGATTTGGTGGGGTTGGTCTCCCTGTAAGATGTATTTAGGTGAAATAATCTTTATCATGATGCTACTATCATGCCATTGTTCAGACAATGTGATTCCTGCATTATATAAACCCATAAATCCCTTCATATATACTACACACATCAATCAATGAAGTTTTCACCATTATAATTTCTCAAATATATTCTCATATAAAAGAAAACAATCTCTATAAATATATTATACTCAATACTCTCATGAATATAGCATAACCACAATCAATCAGCTTCTTACTGCTGCTGTTTTTGATTTAATGCCAATTTTCAACATGATAGGCTATGCATGGCAGCCAGTGTATTTGGTGGAAGAAGAACCAGAGAAAACCTTAATAAGAACTACAACCAATGAAAAGCTATATTCAACAACACTTTACAATTAATGTCCATGATCAAGAAGTCCAAAAAAATTTGTTATTGCCAAGATAATGTTGCTCAATCCAAAAATACTGTATTTTAATCTCATGTTCTTTTTCAAATTGTAAAGCAATGCTTATTTGTTCTTTGATTGGATAAGTTTTGAAGTTTAAAAAGACCCATCTGCTCTAAAAAAAAATTTCTTCACAAATCCCAAAACGAAAGACCTTTTTATTTATTTAATTCTGTTGCCATTTTCTTTAAAAGTACACACTGGTCCACTAAATAACTTTATTATCACTATAAGTGAATTGAAGCAGCAGAGCTTCAAAAACAAAAAAAAAAGAAAAAAATCCATCAGTTTGCTTAGAAATGAGTCATATAGTTCCTATAAATAGAAAATAGAAAAGTATGTGTTGGTCTAGAATGGACAAATGAACTCTTAACCCTTTCATCACTAAGTAACTTTGTAGGCATAGAGTCCTCAACACTAAGTAACTTTGGAGTTGTAAAGCAAAATGACTTGTGGACTTTGAAACAACATAACTTTGTCAATGTTAAAGATATCTGGCTGGATTAAGTGTCAAAATCAAGGTTAAAAATCAAATTTTATGACTAATTCATTAAAATGTGCATATCTATTATAATTGTTAAAATACAAGTGCAAACAGGTAACACAACAGGTAAAATACAATTATTTTATTACCTCTTAGAAAACTTAGAAAGTAGTCAAAACGTGTTCAATTGACCCTAGATGTACTAGTGAATAACCACAGTAACAACACAAGTCTTTCTTTCATGGTGTCCATAATATATAAGATTCTTTTAAATGAACCAAAATGATCTCCAAGGTGGAATCTGTCCACACACCTATATTGCTCTGCCACGTTTGATCGTCGCATGGAAGTTCGTTAAACGGACAATTTTTACAAAACTTCATCTGAATAGAATATTTGAAAATATTCTGAAACTTTCCTGGAGCCATCTAACACTTGGGTGTGCCCAATTCTGTCAAAAAACTGAAACAAATCTTTTTGGTTTTTCGGCTTCATCCAAACAAAACTACATGGTGCGTACAATTCCTCTAGTTCAAAACCTTCAAAGTTTGTTTTCTTCATCGTCATCACTGTCACCCACAAGTGCATTCCATTGTCTCTCCAGACATCTCCTCTCATTTTCATCCAAATTAAAAAGGTCAAAATTATTAAAATCCTCCAATAACCTCCTCTGAAATTTGTTCAAACTCTGCCATTTTGGATACAAATTTCAGCATTCGGAAAACACGTTAAAAGTTCCTACTTTGTTCGATATTTCTAGTTGTATACAAGCTAAACTCATGAGTTCATCCAAATATAACATCTACATTAACAGATGGAAGTTATTAGAGGTACCCCGAAAGTTATTTAGTTGGGTAGTATAATGTTAAAGAAGAACACTGCCCTAGACTGAGAACTCGGTCCATAGTGTTTGCGGACTTACTTTCCCTGGACCGATTTTTCGGTCTGTAGTGATGAAATGGTTAATGGATGTGCTTCAAGTATATTATGTCTCTGAATGTATATGGTTAAAAAATGGAGTTGTACCACACATGCCAACAATTACAGTTTGGTGTAATCATTACACTTTTTTCCACCAAATTTACTTGAAACTGCATATGGATTAACCTTTCTTGCTACATCAAAAACTAAAAACAGAGCAATAAAATACTGTTTATGTCATTTTACTATTTTTTTAAAATGCCACTCATAAATTTGAAAATATTCTTCAAAAGGTGACTACTCTGTATGAGTACTTTCCATATTGGCTATTTACTGCAGCTGTATATGACATATTTCCAAGAAACAGAAGGGTTTCTTCAAAAAGGAATGTTCCCTAACAGATTCCTTTCATTGATAAGGTAGTCAGATAGCAAACCAGTCTATATTTTTATAGACAATGTTGCCAGATGTTAAGTACACTTCACATTCTAAACTCCAGATGATATATGACTGAAAAAGAGACAAACCAACACTGCTTTGCAATCTTTAAAAGAAGAAACTTAAGAGCAATGGAAAACAATACTCTGAGCACATTACCAAGATCATTGCTGAATTCCAGTTCAAAACCATTCAGCGAAATTTACATATAGAAACTACGATAGATGAACCAAGTGCTGCATGTAAAAAAAAATTTCAGTATATCATGTTTATTCTGGTTCTAATCCATATGGATTATGCCCTATGAGACAAGAATTTTGACCAGATGTATAACTAGGTTAGTCAAAACATGCTGTAAATCTGACAGTTAATATAGATTACACTTTATACGCCCAAATTATGCTTTTTTGCCACTTATAATAGCAATTACTATGCCTATACCTCTTGGGGGTGGGAGTGATATGTATGGCTATACTGTAGTCCCCCTCTTATACGGCCACCCCTACAGCACCTGGAAAGTGGCCTTATAAGGTGGGTGGCCTTTCCAAAGGGGGGCTCAATTATTTTGTGAGAAGTATATGTAATGTACGTAGTAAGAAAGCTTAATTTTTTAAAGCATTTAATACCTTCGCTTAAAAGCAACGGTTCATGTTATAATAGTTGACGTATTTCAACTGAGTGTGTATTAATAGTTCTTATTCTTGATGTAAGTGTGATATGCGAGTGTTGTTGTCAATTACACTGCAAAACCATTCAAAAACATCATTTAAAATTTGGTACATACACAATTCTCTTTCCATTTGCTCCATCTTCCCACTGCTGCTGAATAAATTCCTTATCAGTTACCATGTTCTTTATTAGTCTTTTCAACATAAAATTGGGTTTTTCTGAGTCTTTTCTACCTAATATTTTTTGACAACCCCCTCACCCGCCTTTTTTTTTTTATTATAAGCAACTTTTTCTGAAAAAATTGTCTCCATTTATGTGATGTTAATGTTTGGTAATGATTTATTAAGATGTTGCGAAATGTATGAGATTTAATTATGCAGACAAAACATTTGTTGAACGGACTAAAGGCCTTTGTAAAGGAAGCAACAAGTGTGTTGTCAGGTAATTTTTCAGTCTTTGTCTGGTACCCTGCTTTGTTCCTTATTTAGCAAATGCTGACTCTGTGATCTTGACAATTACATCTGGTTATAATCATCAATGTTGCAACTACAAGACCGATAAAAAAAAATCCGGCATTTAAACAAGATGCCATGTGTTTTTTAAAGGATTGTCATGTGATTCATTACTCGCAGTCTGGTACCCTATATTTTACATTTATTGACACTAAGTTGAGAGAATATACGTACGCTTATATGACTTGGACAATAAGACCTTGCGACCATTAGGATTTGTAAACTTGTTATTGCAAATTGTAATATTCACTAATCATGGAAGTGAACAAGCTCAACAACTTACTAAGGGAAGCCATAAAAGCTATCAATTCATTTTCCTGCCGACTTCCATATTGTACATCAATACTGTCACTTCTCAGCTGCTGCCACTATTAATAAGTGTAATCAATATAATTATCAGGGACTAAACCAGACATCTTATGATAACACACAGTAACAATAATCGGATTATGGGTACTTACCTTTTTGTATGGAATAAATTTTAAGTCTTTTCCACCTTAAAGGAATAAATGCGGTTTCTCATGAGGTGTAAATGATATATTAATCTTAGTGGCACATGTACTGTAGTCAACATTTCTTTCAAGAATGAAAATCTGACATCAGAAAACAGAAATCAGATTACTTAACACACGCTGTGAATAAAATTTGTTCAAGGTACATTTTACAAAATGAAATGCGGCCACTTGTGAGGGGTAAATTATATATTTTTGCACAAATATGCTGGTTGCATTAGCCAGGTGGCCTTACATGAGGGGTAATTTTGAACACAAATACATCGCTTTTGGATTCTGGCCGTAAGGAGCGGGTGGCTGCTGTTAAGGAGGCATCCTTTCAAGAGGGGGACTACCGTACATTTAATCTTCACAATAAAGTAAGCAAACATGTTAAGGCACAAATGAGTCAACATGTAGAAAAAAGTTAAAATGTGAAAAATGCTTAAAAGTCATCGCACTATCCAGTTATTTGTAGCAATAAAATGAAAAATATGATTTAATACTGATAAAATTTTTTGCATACCTTGGAACTATTTTTCATCATTTCCATCAGAGCCTCATATGCAGCATTTCTCAAGTTGTGCTGATTTCCATCGGATCTTAAAGAAATAAAAGAATGCTTCAGCTGATGAATCAATATTATGTACAATATAGTGAATCTAAACCAGGTAAAAGAAAACAGTGAAATATTTATTGCCATAGAATACTAAGTGAAAAGTTAAAAAGAACTTCCAGTATTGCATGGAGTTCAAATTGAATTTTAGTGGTATTTCAAATAAATTTTGATACGGAACATATTGTTGTTCCTGTAGTCAAACATACTAATGTGCCATTGTCCTGTAATATGATTGTCAAGTCTTCTGATGTATCACAATAATATTTTAAAAAAATCTCTGAATTCACTGTAATTCGAAATTAATCTTTAGATCCATAGATGCTATTGAGCACTTTGTATTCTAGTCCATAATAATTTTAATACATAAATCCTACCAAATTAAAACCTGAACACAACAAGACTGAATCTACTTTGTATGTCCAGGTAAGAACAAATAATTCCTAAATAAACAAAATTATATACCCCTCTACTTGACAGAACTTCAATTACTATTTTCTGGGAATATTGTCAATGTAATGAAAAATTTCCAATCTGAAAGTTTCTAGGACACACCATGCTACCTGTATTGAAAAATGGGATCCAGCCTAGAAATGGGTAAACTTTAAGTAGAGTATATACAGGTTTAGGTGACCAGGATTGGTTAATATAAGTTATGGTTTAGGGAAAAGAATCTTTTGAGACCTTATCCTTGATGAAAGTGAGTAAAAATAGACATTGTTTTATTGATGGAATTTCAGTTCTTTAATCGTCTTGAGTATTGAAAATTAGCACCGGACTCTCTGGAGCAGAAGTGAAGGCACGTCAAACATATGCAGCTACAGAAAATACTGCGGCTCGTATCCTTTCGTTTGCACAGAAGCTAACATCCAGGTTTCATCATACTGATAAGTATAAACTTGGTCATGAGCACTCCAAAATTTTAAGTTACTGAATTTTTAATATCATAGGGTTTGCATAGGTTTACTATGGGAACTGAATTAGTAAAGTGATTCCCAAAGTCACCTCCAGCCATACAGTGACTCCATTTATGCAAGTGCAATTAACTTTACAAAACTTAACTTCAATGCAACGATCAAATGTGGCAGAGGTGACATAGGTGTGTGGACAGATCAGATCATTTTGGTTCATTTTATAGAATTTTATATATTATGGACACCATGAAAGAAAGACTTGTGTTGCTACTGTGATTATTCACTAGTACATCTAGGATCAATTGAACAAGTTTTGAGAACTTTCTAAGTTTTCTAAGAGGTAATAAAATAATTACTTGTATTTTACCTGTTGTGTTATCTGTTTATCTGTTTGTACCTGCATTTTAACAATTGTAATAGATATGCACATTTTATTGAATTAGTCATAAAATTTGATTTTTAACCTTGACTTTGACACCTAATCCAGCCAGATATCTTTAACATTGGCAAAGTTATGTTGTTTCAAAGTCCACAAATCATTTTGTTTTACAAAGTTACATAGTGTTGAAGACTCTATGCCTACAAAGTTACTTAGTGATGAAAGGGTTAATGGGGATGACCTCTCCTGACTTTGCATCTCACTAATTTATTTCAGCAAATGTTATGAAACTTTATATTTTGCATTTTAAAGGACTTGTATCTACCTTAGTTTAGTTTTAAATTATATGTCCTATGGGAGGAATTGAATGTAATTTTAGTCAGTTTAATATCTTTTTTCTGTAATAATACATGTACATATAGGTGTTCACCTTGACCTTTTTCACTCTTAAGTTACATAATATGACAAGGCTGATAATATATTTCAGTATTTTATATTGAAGAGAGATAAATGGTGCTATTAAAAATGATGACTCCTATTAGTTTTACTTTAGTATTTTTCTTCTTATTTGTTATGTTTAACAGCAATTTTAACCATTTTACGTTTTTTGTACACATGTTATGTATGGAAAGAGTAAAACAAGTTCCTTATAGCTGTATAATTATTATTTAACAAAAGAATTTTTTATGTACTTTAAAATCTTGAGATAACTCGTTAAGTATCAAATCAGCGAAGCTGCGTGATTAATGGCAGAGACAAATTTCCATACTAAAAATTTATAAGTTTTTTGTATGTGTCTAAGGGCTTTCTACCTTAGTCTCAGAGCCTTTCCCCAAGTTATTGAAGCTTTCATAGTTGTGATTTTACTGGTTCAAGTACTGAACGATATCAGAAACTGCCATTTTGTCGAATGGAGATTACGACCTACTTACTTTAAATAGCAGATTGCAACCAGAGCATCAACAGTGACCACGTGATCTGACCAATAAATATAGTATCTAACGGGGTTTCCATGACAGTGGCGCTATGAAAACCCACTCAAAATAGCTGTTTACAGAGTTGCCAAAAGGCGCCAGCGTGACATCGGGTAAATTGACAAAAGCCGCTTAACGTGACATCAGGTAAATTGCTAAAAGGCGCTTATTTTAGGCAAAGGGTTAAATAAAGCTCCGATTTAAATGTTGCCTGAAATAAAGCTCGTATATTGAAATGTTGACCGAAATGCACTATTGCTCTTTAGGTAAAAATGAATATGCAATATAATTTAATATTCACTAATTTAATCTTTGACAAGCAGAACTATGCACATTGCTTACTTGTGTATTGAACTATTATTCCAAGGGCTGTCAAGAAAATCAAGGGTGGATATAGGACACACTGTACTAATAGTATTGAAAAATGGGAACTAGCCTCGAAATGGATGAACTTTTAAGTAGAGTATATATGGATTTGGGTGACCAGGATTGGTTAATAATGTAAGTTATGGTCTAGGATAAAGAATCTTTGGAGACCTTATCCTAGTTGAAACAGAGTAAAAATAGAGACATTGTTTTATAGATGGAATTTCAGTTCTTTTGTCTTGAACACTAATTATTTAAATAAGCACTGGACTCTTTGGTGCAGAATTGAAAGCATGTTTCAAACAAAAGCAGCTCCAGAAAATGCCATGGCTCATATCCTTTCCTCTGCACAGAAGCTGACTTACAGGTTTCATCTATACTCAGATCTCAGAAACGCTTAATTACGCGTATTTGGATGCAAACTTTTGATTTGGGATGCATAGAATTGCCGACATGGGAGTCCTCCGTACACAAGTTTTTGTTGCAAGGAGGAAACTTCTGCGGCAAAATAAATATTCTAAACACTATGAAAACTGTAGCAATAGCAATGCTTTTTTTTTTAATTTTAGTTTGTTGTTGACTTCTTTGATCAAAGGTCGCCAGCTTACTTTGATGAAGGTGCAAGTGTTATTGAAGGAACCACTAAAGGCTCCCTTTGACAAACAAAACAAGAACCCATTTGCATTAACATCAAATGAATTGTAGACAAAAATTTTTAAAAAAATTTCCTTATTATATATCGGTGCTTTTGAGGTAATCAGGTTTCAATGAAGTTGCAGCAAAACTATTGGGGGAGAGGGTTTTTAAAAAATTGCTGTTGTGTGGTGACTATAGTCATTTCACATTTGGTCAATTGTAGTTATATAGTCAGTTGCATGGCTAGTTTGATTATATTACCAGCATACAAGAATGAAGGCCAGATATCAGCATAAGCCATAATAGGATTATGACATAACAATTAACTGTTAGGATGGTTTGTCAATATGAAATAAGGATTTGTTTATGTAACAATTGATTTCAGTGCATTTTTATATCCACTCCAAGCTCAAGACAAACATTTTTATCAACCAAAAATGTTGTAGCCAAAACTATGGCCAGATGGTATATTTTTGTTGTCAATATGTAAAACATAATTGTAATTTGCGAGGAAGCCCAGCACAATCACTTATTGATTTCATTCCCAGTTGTTGCCATATTGCCAGAGAACTCGAAATCAAGAGACTTGGACAAAAGAATGCTTTTTGCAAATTTAGACAAATGTTTTGTAGTTCAATTGTAGATTCAGAACTGTGCTGAAGTTGCTATAACTTATAGTTCGGATGTGACCATAGCCAAGTGTAAGATAGTAAGTGATTTCTGGCTTAGTGGGGTCTGCAACTTTTGCTAGTTTTAAAATCTTAGACCTCTGTATGTTAATAAAGATAAGTTTTGTCATGAGCACTCCAAAATTTTAAGTCATTGAATTTTTAATATCATGGTATTTGCATGGGTTTACTATGGGAACTCAATTAGTACTGTGATTCCTCTAAGATCAGAATCAAGACTGTCTCTTCAATTCAATTTCGAGTAAATGTTTTTATCATTAAGAATGATTTGAATATTTAATTCATATTCAGAGGAATATTAACTGTGTTATGTAGTTAAAAAAAATGAATATCACTGGTAGGATACACCATTAACTCATTAACCCCTAGCGCCTCGATAACTCTTTTCACCCTTAATCTCCCGAGCGCCTCGTTATCAAGGCAGAGTTTACCTAGCTTATTTCCCTGCCGAGTTTGAGAGGCAGTATTTGGCATGGCTGATTTCCCGTATGACGAGTTACGTCGTCGCTAACCATTGGTTGATTTCAAGCGATTTCTTAATTATTCGGGCAATTGAACCAATAAAATTTTGGCTTACGTGGACAGAGTGAATTCTGCTGAACAAAGGGAAAAAAATTTAATTGCAATAGCGCCAGTAATAGTGAAGTTATTTTGATTTGAAAATGATGGAAATTGTCGAGAATCTGCCACTTGGAGCGGAATTTTACATGACAGATTCTGACGGAGGATTTTCTGGATTCTCATCGGACGAGATCGATAGTGACATTGAAGTAGCAATTAATGATGATAGCGAGAGTGATGAGAATGAGAATGTTGCAAAGAATGGAGAAGAAAATGGTGGAAGAGGTGATCGATGGATTATAAATGACAGAACACACATCGACAAGAGGCAATTTACGGGACCAACACCAGGACCAACAACAGATTCAGACCCTGATGCAAATGAATTTAATTTTTTTGAGCTATTTTTCCCAGCATTTTTGTTTCAGTTGATCATACCTGAGACCAATCTTTATGCAAGGCAAAAGCAGGTGGAGAAAGAAGACTGGAACTGGAGAGATTTTACGGAGATAGAATTGAAAGCATGGCTGGGAATGAGAGTTTATATGAGCATTCTTCAGCTCCCTGAGACAGCCATGTACTGGTCAACAGATTCCTTATTTGGAAACCTAAGTTTGAGAAGAATCATGAAGAGAGACAGGTTTGACAAAATATCTCAATATTTTCATATAAATGATAGTCAACGTAATCCTCCTCGACGTCAACCAGGTCATGACAAGTTGCATCATGTGAGGCCAGTGTATGACGCCATTCAAAACTGCTGCTTACAAAACTACAATCCTCATCAAAATGTAATTGTAGATGAAGCAATGATAAAATTTCGAGGTAGGTTAGCCTTTCGCCAGTATATACCAGCCAAGCCGACAAAGTATGGAATCAAGGTGTGGATGAGGGCTGATCCAGAAAATGGCTACACCAACGAATTTCAGGTATATACAGGTAAGGATGCAGGTACCAGAGAAGTGGGATTAGCCACACGTGTTGTTATGGACCTAACACAAAAGATATGGGAAAGAAATAATATTGTAAATGTAGACAATTATTTCACTAGCCCAGACTTATTTGAGAAGCTTCTACAGAAAGGTACATATGCACGCGGAACTGCAAGAAACAACAGAAGAGGATATCCTATTCAGCATCTTAATAACAGAAGAGGATATCCTATTCAGCATCTTAATAAGAGAGATATTAAGGTTCAAGGGGAATTCAAAACGGCACAGCGAGGGGAATTAACAGCCTGTGTTTGGATGGACAAGAGGCACATCTACACCCTATCAACAGCAGAAGATCCAGCAGCCATAGAGAAGATAGTACAACGCAAATCCAAAAATGGAGATGTGAAAAACATCAAAACACCATCCATCATTCAAGAATACAACATCAACATGAACAGAGTGGACATAGCAGACCAGCTTAGAACACAGTACAGTACATACAGAGCAGCTAAAAAGTGGTGGTTGTACCTTTTTTGGTTTTTGTTTGATATTGCTGTCACCAATGGATTCATATTAATGAGAGAATCCGAACATCATGTAAAGCGGAGCAGGAACAGACGGGTGCAGGAACAGACAGGTAAAAGCACACAGGATGATTGATTTTAAAATGAATCTGGCAAAATTGCTGATTGGTGACTACCAGGAAAATGATTTAGCCACGTTGGCAACAAATACAGGAGGCCACTTTCCTAAAAATGGTGAGAAGAGGGGAAGATGTAGACAATGCAGCAAAGAAAAGCGACGACGGGAAGTTTTGAATCTGTGTATTCAGTGTAATATTCATTTGTGTGTAGATTGTTTTAAGCCATATCATGTAGACCTTTTGAAGAATCATTACATAAATGTTTGAGAATTAAAATTTGTAAGCATGAATGTTCATAATTCAGAGTTTGATAAGTGTTTTATTATATATGCATCTTGGAACAGTATTCACAGGAGATTAAGTTTGCAAGAGAAATGACAAGTGTAATTTTTGTGTACATAAAATAGAATTATTTCATGTGTTCATTATTGTGAGTGAATTTCTAATGGATTTTATGGATTATTCAATGGCAAGAAAAGTAAATTGGTAAGTACACCATTTAGTTTCACCTTTATGCAGGAGTATTATTTCTACATGTGGCATGAAATTTATACCATTATGTACATAATTTTATTGAGAACTGATTTGCCAAATTTCAGCCAAATTAAATGAATGTAAATAAAATATTAAGAAATTTACTGCAAGTACCCCCCTATGGAAAAATATGCAAGCCAAGTGCTGTCAGTAGGTCTCAGGGATACAGGTACTGCTAAGGCTAACACTGCTCTAGGTGGTATCTGCAAGTATGCTGTAGGGGACTGCTTAGCTATTTGGCTCAGGGGTTAATGAGTTAACATGATTTTGAACAAATGTCACGTACAAAATACACTATAGCCAATCTGATACAGAATTATGCATTAAAAGTGAACAAGTCCAACTAAATGAGATATTTAACAATCAACTAGTATTTATATGAAAAAGCAAGAGGATTATTGTTGCTCATGTGTCAGTGGATGATTCTGTCGCATAATACAAATCGTATTTTGTAACATGAGTATGTTTGCTTCTCCACTTTTTTCTGTAGCAATGGTCGTCACCATAGAGTAACAATTTTGCTAACATGGTAATTTCCATTGCATTTTGTAGTGTTAACAAGCATAACTATATTTCTAAGGGTGTACATTTTACTGCCTGTTTAGTATTTTAAGTCAAAAATGTATGTTTCAGTCAATGAAAAATCTGAAATTGGCATTTTCCCACTGTTTAGGCTAGTTCTTTAAAATGCTCTTTTTCCACTTACTGCAGCTTGTGCTGACACAGACTAAAAATTCACCCCTTTCCACTGAGTGGGCAGAAAATGTTTTAACAAAAAGTACAATGAACAACACATTACATGCTCACCCCATTTTTAAAAATTTCAACAAAGTGAAATTTTTGTGTTGCAGCCAAACTACTTTGAGTATGTGACTTTGAACTTCCTTAACCCAAGTGTAAGCTCTTCACAAGGTTTTGGTCTATGTGAGTGAGTAATGTTATTGTGTCACAGTGACTATGACATTACACTTGACAACCCCAAAATCTTTAGGCTTTTTTCAAATACCATCTACAAAATTTCATGCAGATATGTAGCGTCGAACTTGTGGACTTGATACCGTTTACCAAAACAAGGCTATACGGGATAGCCATTTAACCGTTGGACAAAGAACATGGGGAAAACCATGGTAAAAAAACACCACTGATGTACATAAAGTGGCAAGCTTTCTCACATACACACTAGACAAGACAAATAATCTAACCAATGCAAACAGCTGAGCTGGCAGTGATCAATAAAGGTGGGTGCTTTATACCATTTGGCCATACAGGGACCATGTAATGTAAAAAATATGTAATTGTGTGTTGACTTTCAGTCACAACTGATAGGGTTCATAACCAAAGTGCAAACCATGCACAAAAGTTTAGTAACTGGAGATGGTGGAAAAGTAGTTATTATACTGACAAAAATTGTCTCCTTTAAATCATACTGATCCTGAAATTTTCAAACAAAAATTAATATGGTTCTTCTTTTCCTCAAGAAATAAGCAATCCACAAATTCTAGGAACTGAGGTGGACACTTAGCTTTTGTACAGAAACTGAAACTGGTAACAGATTTATGGATCTTACAACCCAATAACCTATGCCATCGGGCAGGTATATAAACACTTACCATTAGGAATACCTTTTGTCAAAGTCTTGTTGACAACAAAAGTTGGTTCTCCAAATTGGAATTTATTATCAAAACTTGTCTGAAAATGATCTGTTGCTGATATCTAATCCAATTAACTTCATTTGTCAATAAATGTTAATATCAATACCTGGATCTTAAAATTCATAACCTATGTATTTGCTGATAGATCAGAAGGAACTCAACATTAATATAAAAGCTATTTCAAAGTTATAAAATGGACATCACTCTGAATTGCTATAAGCTATTATTTTCCTTGCAAAGGGAACTTTTTTTTAAAATAAAAAACTCTAAGTTAAAAATACTACAGCTTTTCCGTTGACATTAAAATAAAAAAGTGACAAAATCTATTTGAATCCTGCTTCAAACATAAATGTAGCACTGGGAGGGGACTATTATTACCAATACTTACCCCTCGCAATTACATTGCTTACCTTTTTGTAACAGAATTACCCTTTGTCCACAGAAGAAAACTTAAATTTTCCCATTAAACGCAAACATTATTAGCCCATAAGGAAAAGACAGATCCCCTAACATTGGAATCACAGCAGAATGGGAGGAGAAAATCTGGCAGTAGCAACTGGCAACAACATATAGCCTTTAAACAAGTCCACCTCAACCAACCTAAAGTTTAATATCAAAAACATTACCTGTGACTATTGCATTACTGAATTTGCCAGTGCAGAAGGAGGCTAAACAACAGGTACAAAAAAAGGAAATACTCATTCTTATGCTATGAATGTCTCCTACTTTAAGTTGGCCACAACAATTTTTGTGCCATGTCAATTGGATGCTAAATGTAAAAAAACCAAACAATGTCTATTGGACCCTAAATGTAAAATACATCCACTCTAGCATGCCAGGGGTTAAAGACAATAGAGAAATAAAGTGGTGTGCTACAATAAAAACGTGGCTTCAATTACTACCTTCAGCAATGAAGTTCAGCTTTCTCTAGAGAGAGACATAGCTTAGATATTGAAAGTCGTAACTAAGCATAAAAAGAGAGGATCATGTTGTTCATGTGTCAGTGGATGATTTTGTCACATAATACAAAATATAAGTTGTAATATAAATTATGTTTTCTTCTCCACATTTTTTCTGTAGCAATGATCGTCACCATAGAGTAACAATACTGCTAACATGGTAATTTCCATTGCATTTTGTAGTGTTGACAAGCACAACTATATTTTTATGGGTTTACATTTTACTGCCTGTTTAGTATTTTAAGTCAACCTTGCATGTTTCCTAAAAGACAATTCTAAAATTAGCATTTGTCCACTATTCAGGCTGGTTCTTTAACCCTTTTCCACAGAGTGTATGGCTTTTTAGCCCTTGATTCGCATGTAGAAAAGTTACACATGACAGTCCACTACGCATAGGCCTGATAATCAGAGAAGTGTATGTTACTTTTAACCCATTCACCACTAAGTAACTACATGGGAAGATTATCATTCAACACTAACTTTCAAGATCTTAAAAAATATAGGCAACATAATTTCAGTGACTTCTATAAATTTTATTTCTTGTGATAGGTAAACATATTTGATAAAGAAGACAAATTCAGGTTTCTGAAAATATTCTCATAAGCATCTTTCTTCTCAGAGATGATTATACAGGTAAATCAAAAAGTAAGTTAAAGATATTTTCATTGAATTCTCTATAAAATATTAAATAAAATATTGAAAGAGTAATATGGAGTCTTGTTTTTTTTTAATTCAATGTGGTGTTCTTACAAATCAAGGCTTCAATAAATGCAATGTTGACTCAAAATTCATGCAAATCCAAAGGTGTCTTAACAATATTTCTACAGGTATTTAAAACCTGAAGTATACAAGGTTTTAAGATCATTTCAATGAAATTAAAGATAAAATAAAACATATAGTGACTGTCAACCAGATTAATATAGCAAACATCCAAGGCAGTATTTTGTGCAATTTGTCACCTTGAAGATTTTGACTGGTATCATCACTAAAATGCAGGTAGCATTTTACCTGGACAAACATGTCATGTGACATAATTTTTCCAAAATTTAATCCAACAAGCAAGAATTTAAAACTCCAGTACAAATACAAGCCAGCGCAGTCTAATTTCCTAACTTCCATCAATATCAACAGGCCATAAAATGCCTTTTATTTAGATAACATGACGTCAGTTCAAACACCTTTGTGTTGATTTGAGTCAGTCTCTCGCTGCAGTTGTGTGCATTGGTATTTGTAAGTCTTGCTATTTATGAAAACACTATCTCTATAAAATACAGTGGAACCCCGCTATAACGCGCCCCGCATTAACGCAAATTCGGATATAACGCGATTGTAGCATGGCTCCCGAAATTTTGTATATTCATTCACACATGGAAAATTTTTTAGAGGAAAAAAAAAAAAACCCACAAGAAATTAACTTCATTTTGGGCATGAGATTAGTTGTGACTTTTAAAATAATATTATCGTGGCTTGGTTCCTGAAATTTGAAATTAATTTACGTGTATTTTTATGGGACCGTGAAAATATTTGTTTAACATACGAGAAATAGTGTGTAAAACGTTTATTATAATTTGGTGGAAGAATTTGCGTATTGCTTTTAATAATAAACGATCGGAACTTAATAATTTATCCAGGTTCTTTAAGTGATTTTGGAGAAGTGATTGTATATGAATTTTAAAATAATACGATATATATAACGTACGAGAAATAGTGTACAATGCTTGGCTTCTGAAATTTATCAATTTGAACAGGTAGTGGTGAAGCTCCGTATTCCACTCTAGAAGAGAAAACTGGTTTCAGTAGGTTTTTGAATTGTTAAGCCAAAGTAAACATTATCGGAAGTGTTACTTATTATGGATCCCTGAGTCAAGCCAGTAAATCGTCTTTGTGATTGTCTTCCGTGAATTCTGTAGACAGTCGTTGCTCAAACAATAGCCGACATGGGCTTCTTATTTAGCTGCAATCACAGCCAAGCCGCAGACCAAGCGGTGGTGGATACAAGAGTCGCATAATTTAAAAAATATCAAAGGACGAAAGCCGCCGACATGTATACTGTGCTTGGCATTGTGGTCAAATAACAAACAGATCAAAGTAAATAATATCCACTTTATTATCTGTAAATTAAAAGGGCTTGAAATTGTACCTCCATTGGCTTAATTTTGTTTTAAATAAAAAGTGATTCATAACCATTGCAGGCCTTCATTACTTAGTTATCGAGCTTTATCTGTGTACGTTGTTTGCTTATATATAATTTTTTTTTTACTGTTATGGAAAAGCAGGTTCAAAAACGCAAGTCGTTTTCTGCTAAAGAGAAACTGTATGCCCTAGATCAACTAAAGAAGGGCAAATAAAAAACTCAGCTTGAAGACAACGTACGTTTAGCAAAAGAAGCACTCCAAAAAAATACGAGCACAGACATCATGATATCCTTAACTTGTATTCAGTAGATGACATCTGCCCTATATATGAACACATATCAGATGAGGAAATTTTTACAAATGTCAGGAGGAAGAATGAAGCTGCACAATCAAAACCTGAAACCAGTGACGATAATGATAACGATGACGAGGGCACATCAACTCCCCCCACCAAAAGTGTCTGAAGCAGTAGTATATTTAGAAGCAAGTTTAAGGTGTCTGGAAACACAAGATGTTGACAGCGTCAAAGTCATTCAATCAAGAAACACTCTTGACATTACTAGAACCCAACAGTTCGCGGCAAAGAAGCAAACGTCATTGAATATATTTTTCAAGAAATGATGAAATTTAAATTTGGGACCACACTGACTTTGCACTTTGGGCAACGATTAATTTAGCAGTTTTCACATGCTTCTTTTGATGTTCACAAAATCTGAAATAAAAGTTATTTGCATGCTGAAATCATGCTTTGATTGTTAATTATTCTTGCAGTTGTCGCTTATGATAAAATTTTGGCGGTATGAAATTTGTACAGACACCGTATGTAGACCCGGGAAAAGCTGCATGCAATGACCGTACGATATCAGACGGCAAGTAAATGGTTTCAATAGTTTGTTCATCCTATATTTTACACGATGAATTCAGACTATTACAAAATTATTGAATATTTAAATCTGTACAATTTTCAATGAAATTACATCCATTTTGGATGAACTGTATGGCACGATGGCACGGTAGCATACAGTGTTGATACACTTTTCATGATATAGAGATAGTCTGGCATTATCGGTTAATCTGTATTATCGTTCAAACAAATAAAAATTAGTAAATGTTTTTAATGCACAGTAATAACCCCCTATATATCTTAGCCATCGATTTTTTTGAATATATCTTAATTAATGCAATCCAGTTAATATTCATCTGATGATAAGCAGACTTTTGATCATTGTACATGTATACACGTACATGTATATGTTCTTGGAAAAAAAAGTTAAATATTGTAAACCCCGCATTAACGCGACCCCGCTTTTAACACGATCCGATTTTATGGACAACGATCATCGCGTGGTTCCACTGTAGCTAAAAATATTCAAGAGGTGTTCTTGATCCATCAAATATTAGTGCTGGTCCTACACAATTGGAAATGTGTTAACCATTTCATCACTACAGACCGAAAAATCGGTCTGTAAACACTATGGATGATTTTTCGGTTTTGGGCAGTATTCTTCTTTAACATTATAGTACCCGACTACATAACTGTTGGGGTACCTCTAATAACTTCCATCTTGTAATGTAGATGCTATATTTGGATGATCTCATGAGTTTAGCTTGTATACAACTAGAAATATTGAACAAAGTAGGAATGTTTAACGTGTTTTCCGAATGCTGAAAATTTATATCCAAAAATGGCGAAAATTGAAGAAATTTCAGAGGAGAGTTATCGGAGGATTTGAATAATTTTGACCTGGTAAATTCAGATGAAAATGAGAGCATAAGTCTAAAGAGACAATAGAATGCACTTGTGGGTGACGGTGATGATGAAGAGAGTTTGAAGGTTTTAAATCGGAGGAATTGTTTGCTCCATGTGATTTTGTTCGAACGAAGTTGGAAAACCAGAGATTTCAGTTTTCGGACAGAGTTGGGCACACCCAAGTGTTAGATGGCTCCATGAAAGCTTCGGAATATTTTCAAATATTCTATTCAGATGAAGTTTTGGAAAAATTGTCCGTTTAACAAACTTCCATGCAATGATCAAACATGGCAGAGGCGATATGTGTGGACAGATCTCACCTTGGAGATGATTTTAGTTCATTTTTCTAGAATTTTATATATTATAGATACCATGAAAGAAAGACCTTGTGTTGTTACTGTGATTATTCGCTAGTACATCTAAGGTCAATTGAACAGAGTTTTGAGAACTTTCTAAGAGGTAATAAAATAATTACTTGTATTTTACCTGTTGTGTTACCTCTTTGTACCTGCATTTTAACAGTTCTAATAGATATGCACATTTTAATGAATTAATCATAAAATTTTATTTTTAACTTTGATTTTGCCACCTAATCCAGCCAGATATATTTAACATTGGCAAAGTTATGTTGTTTCAAAGTCCACAAGTCATTTTGATTTACAATTCCAAAGTTACTTAGTTTTGAGGACTCTATGTCTACAAATTTGCTTAGTGATGAAAGGGTTAATATTACGTTCCGATGAATATTTTGTCCTCTGACAAAATTCAGGTCACAGGTGTCTCGTATTTTTTTAGTTCAAAACATTAAAATTTCTCATCGAATATGTATATGTTCCTTTTCATCCTTATTTATCTTTACAAGCTAAATTATTTCATCCCATGATAATTCTGATTTATCATACAAGTCCGCCATTTTGGATGTACTTAAGACAACTTCGAAGATTTCCATAAAAAAAACCTTTCTTGTAAAGAACCTACCTTAAAATCTGAATGTATCCGAAGATTATGCAAATGAATCAATGTATAAACAAAATATTTACTATATGGGAATACTAGACATTGACCAATCAAAGAATTTATCGCCAAAAACGAGACAGGTAAATAAATTTTTCCATGCCACCAGCAGTCATAGAAGTTAATTTTGGACACCCATGCCAATGCATAGAAGCGAATTTCGAAAGTTGATGACCGTGCCTACATGACTGTTTATTTGGATTAAAAACCCAAGATTTACATGGTTTAAGATAATGGTTAAAAGCACCTAAATAATTGTACCCAGAAATTATAAATGAAATTTTATAGCATGGTCATACATGCAAGTTTTAAAAATAATTTTCAAGTTAGACAAGGTAATTTGTATACTATATAAAGGGATTAAAGAAATAGTAAAAATACAAGATGCCCAAATTACTTTTATTGCCATCAAACATGGAAGATGTTCCCCAACATGCAGCTCTAATTGTCTTGTATGAAGAGGATGAAATCTCATATGACACTTTTTACATGCAATATCATTAAACGCTCTTCTTTACATGTATTTATGTTCAAACAAACATTAAAATCCTCTACACATGTGCGCGCGCGCACGCACACACACACACACACACACATCAGGTTGTCTTTCCCTGGCATTATTGTTGTATCTTGTCTTAATTTGTCAACTATTATACTGGTAAAATTTATGCAAGTTTCAACCACAGCACTCATTGAATCTGCAGATAAATGTAGTTTGCAAACAAAAAAAACAATTTCACAAAACATTTCCCATGACAAAAAAGTAATATTTTGAATATGGTAGGTTTTTTGAGGTCATCATATAAATAGAACCATAAAACATTATTTTTAGTGATTTGTGAATAATTTGTCCAATTTTCAGTAATTAATCATTTCAAATCAAAACTTCAACTCGTGTGAAACATTTAAACACCACTTGCTGTCTTCATATCAGTGAGAATGCAGAGGTATTTTAGAGGAAATATTCCACTCACCGTTTGTAAATCGGGTCAATTCTCTGAAATGTCACTATTAGCCATTAACAGAACTGCTTATTGTTGACATACAGCAGATCAAGGGATAAGGGTTAATATTTGGAAATGCTCAGTGGAGTATTTTCAGGCCAACACTATTTTGAGCTTTCCTTGTAGTTTTGCTTTTAGTTAAACTGACAGAAATGTTTATTCCATGTCAATCTGAGTGAATATCCATCCTAACATGTCTACACAGAAATCTATCTACTACGAGTTTAAATGGTGAGACAAAATGTGCATACCAATATGCTTAATAAGAACCAAGTACAGAATGATTTTTTTAAAAATTGCCTCAACATTTACTTTTTTAAAAAACTTGTCGGATTGGACAACCACTTAAAAAATATAGTTGAGTAAAAACAAATTTCTTCAGTTTCATCACCATCACGTGTCCCTCCCATTTTATTTCAAGATGAAAGATTTGGCAAAGAAAACAGAGTAAACAGAAACTCAAAAAGTAAAAGTACTCAATTCATATATATATATATATATATATATATATATATATATATATATATATATATATATATATATATATATATATATATATATATATATATAATGATTACTATAGACCATTTGAAATATTTTCACCTTCAACCCTTTTCCATGGTGACAAATCGAGGATTTTAATAAAGTAGCTCCACAAATGAGATTTTTCACAGTAATAACTAGGGGCACAATTCAGTTAATTTTGTATCCATCCCATTTGATTCCTGGTCAATATGAATGATTGGACAAAGAAAAAAAGCAATTACCATTACAGAAACATCAGAAAATTTCATGTGTATTCATATTTTTTCATTCTGTACTAATGGATAGAAATTTTAAATTTGTGTAAGTTAAGGCTATTAGTAAAAGGACTAAACAAAAAAATTTGGAGTAGGTAGATAAAACCATGTGTGCTCGATGCTGAGGGAAAAAAAACCCAATAATATGCAGGGAAAAAAAATCATACAGTGACCAAAATACCATAGGTTACCACCATGACCCGTTCTGACAGAACTTTATCATACGATATGATAGGGTCCATTATCAGAACGGGTCATGGGTGTAATCTGGTACTTTTGTCACACTTAATTATTTTTTTCCTTCAGATTATTATTTTGTTTGTTTTTCTCAACACCAAGCTCACATCGAGCACCTGGGGATAGTAACAATCAACAGATAAAATGGGCAGTCATAAATATTAATACAATATTAATACAATCATAAGTGAAAAATGTATGCACTCCTAACTTCCGTATTTAGGTAACCTTTTTAGAATGTGCCTCAACATCAGGGTTAAATGGAATAGACCTCACTAAATCAGCTGAATTTGATAATTTATAAAATCTGATTGCTTCCTACATCAGTATCAAAGCCTTTACCTAAGTTATTGAAACTTTCCTAGTTGTGATTCTACTCTAGCAAGTACTGAACAATATTAGAGACGCCATTTTATCGAATGGAGAACATGAGACAGTTACAACCTATTTACTAAATAGCAGATTTCGACCAGAAAATAAACACTGACCACATGATGTGATGTAATGGTCATTCTCACCAATGAATGTAATATCTAATAAAGGGTTTTCCCCAAAGGTGACGCTTTGAAAACCTGCTCAAAATGGCGCCAAAAGGTGATGTACGTGACTGCGGTGGAGGGCCAATAGGGGCCTGTATGAGGCAAAGGGTTAAAATACACTTTTCTTCTACTTTCTGAAGCTAGTACTAAAATGGAATGCAAAAAAGTTTTAACACTGTATGGTGAACAAAACATAGGCCAACCCAATGTGTAAAACCTTCTACAATGATAAGCGAAATTTTATGTTCAAGCCAAACTACATTTTCTTTGACCTAGACCTTTCCAAGTGTATGCCACTCATAACGTTTGTTCCAGGTGCATTATTTAGAACTAATGTTATTGAATGAAAATTTTACCCTTTTCATCAAAGTGACCTTCACCTTATGATTTCAAAATTTATAGGCTTCTTCCAAACTCAATCTACAAAGACTGGTGAAGATATGTAGTGCAAAACTCTTGTTGCAAGTTTAATGCAATATTTCAGCATAAGAAAGGCTATACTTGAAGTCAAATATAACTGGTGCAGGAAGCACCCCAGAAAACCATAAGAACCATTGACCCACCGGAATCTATTGACATCTTTCTCACTTATCTACAATCACTGAGCCAGAGACATGAATCAATGTAAACTGAGGTGAGATGACAGCAATCAATAAAGGTGAACACTTTACTGCACTCAGCTACATGGGGTACATGTGTTTAATAAATGTTGTGTGGACACTATTTTCTTCTTTTAGTCACAATCGATTTAGTTCTTTATTACCCCATTTGCAAAACACATAAAAAATTAGAAACTGGATATGGTACAAAAGTAGTTATTATGTTGAAAGAATTTTTCTCTTTTCCATCATACCAACTCTAAACTTTGACCTTTTTCATACAAATATATATATATATATATATATATATATATATATATATATATATATATAGGTTTCTACTTTACCCCATGTGCCATCCACAAAGTTTGGAGACTGGTAAGATATCAAACTTGTTCATGATAGGCAGTTTTATATAAAAAACTTTCTCTTTCCTTTACACATAACACTGTTTTTTGTAAGCTTTAACTAGTTACTGGGTGAGTACTCTTTGGCTAGAGAACATTTGTAAAACACTGGTAATATTTTGCTTTCCATCTGCAACTGTAATCAACATCTCTGAAACTGTTCCACAGTGGAGATAGTTTGCTATGTTTACTTTCAGCCATTTTGAACAAGAACACGACAAGCTTTTGCCACAATTCATTTATTGTTCAAAATAAAGGCAGATTTTGTAAGTGTTTCTGGGGCTAAAATGAAAGATTTTGTTCACATGTTTTAACGTAAACGTGATAGCATGCATTCCTTGTTGATCACCTTGGTAATACAGGCCATGGATTCCCATTCACAATTGCTACATGCTTTTTCACTAAGTTGAAAAATTGCTAAAGAAGTCAAATCTATCATCAATCAGGTAAAGGTTAGATTTCTCAATAATCTGAAGGTGGTATACAAAACATTTTTGTCCACCTTATAGATTACAGCCAAGGTCACATTTTGTGTGTCTGAGCAAGATGTCAGGATGGCTTTCTGTCTTCCATCTTCTCAATTCAATACAGCCTTGATGTTTAAATAATTCTGCCCTAGCACTGTTACTGCTATGTCTCATAATGGCCAAGCTGAGTCTAGCCACTTGTGCCCCTGTTTTTAACTAAATGGAAATTTTGTAAACTATACACATACATTAATTTCTCCTCTTATTCCAATAAAAATCCATGCAATTTTCACCAACTGCTCCGAAGAAATGTTTATACAACTTTGTATATTTTGTGTAATTTGTCTAAATTATGCACATCATTTTCAGACTAACAATACAGTCTCGGAGATTTCTATGACTATGTAAATAGCTCATAAAAAACCAGAAACTCTTGGTTTTCACTCCCACAATTATCAAATACCAATCAAAACTAGTCACCATATTAAATACAAGTTGTTAAGATTTGTACAAAGATGAACACAATAGACTTGCAAGTCAACACCCAAGGTAAACAATATTGATGGACACATCATTATGTGATTGGTAGCATTTTTTATCCATATTTTCATATTAAAATCCAAACAAATGTAGATAAAATAGTTGTATAATGAATACAATCATGAAACATGTAACAATGTGCATATATATTTATGAAAAGCATGAAAGCATAAATGTATTTCAATTGACTATAAGTGTACTGCAAACATCGAGTTTCCAACATTATCCATAGATTTATCAAAATTTTGATGACCTCTTCTCTACATAAAAAATGTATTTTAGTTCAAAGAGAAATTATATTAAATATGAACCATGAATTACTTTGTTGTAAGCCTCAAATTGTACTTGCTATTCTATCTAGCTTGCTAGATATAATCTTTGATCTGAACTTAGAAACAACTTTGTTCTCATTTCTTATGTTTTTGTTGTTTTGTACATAACTAAATGGGCACTCAATAGTTATTTTTTTACCGTGCATGTACACAACTACCCACTGACAACTTTTCTCTGCATGAATCGAATTTTCAGAGTAAAACATTCAAGAATAAACGAGGATACAAGGTAGATATCAGGATTAATCTTTGACACTGCGGTCCTTACTTGGTGAACAACGAAAGAGGTTATTTTGAAAGTGGAAAAGCTCAGTTGTACAGTCAACATCAAATCAAAGGAAAGGTGTCCACAGCTTATGTCCTCTTGTCTGAAACTGGACAAACATAAATAGGCAGTTGTTCAAGTTTGTGGGAACAAGACCATCACTGACTTTTTCCCAGAACTTGAAAGTGCCTCTGTCAGCAACTGGTGCTGAGATCAGCTGTCCAGCAGAATATTTCTCTTGCCAGAATCTGACAGACCTAAAGTGATCTCTTTCAAACAAAAAAAAGAGCACTGTCTAGACTTCCAAGCTGAGATTGCCCCTTATGTCTGAAGTATGATATGACCAATGTAGTAATATCTAATGTAGTACATGCATCCTTGTAGCATCACAAAAACAGGTTTTGAATATCACAAGAATAGCTCTGTCGTATCACACTTATAAGATATAAAATTGGAGGTATCAGTGGAAGGAGAGATGTTCTAATCTATAAAATGATCAGAAACCTGTCATAATTTTTCCACCAACTCAGTAATGAAACTTTTATCCTTAAGGGATGGGGTCTGTCTCAAGTCTCCACTTTACTGGAGGCAATACTGGAGGGACCACACATTAAGTTTTCTTTAGGGAACTAAATCTGCTGCCATGTTTAGAGTCCTTACATTCAAAGTATAGTCACCAAGTTCTACTCCAAGCTCAGTATTTGTAAAATTCTGTTAAAAAAATATCCAGTCTGGCACATCTTGGGATGTTAAGATGACAGAACCTTGGTATGAGAGAATGCAACTCCCTAAGGAAGTCTTTTGACTTCCTCCACTAACCCATCCAGTCATCTAGCAATGCTAGAAAAAGGCAGAAAATGAAAGAGTTTTAAACTTGGATTGATGGCTCTGCTATAGCCTGTGCTTAAAACACTGATAAAGGTGATATTAATGACCATTCTGGATGGGGTTCCGACAGGAATGACAACATGGTCTTGGACAGGTGTTGCTGATCCCTCAAGCCTTGCAAGGCCTCTGTAGAGATTAGCACTCCACATGTTTACTCTGTATCTAGTGGGTGAAAAAGCCAAGCAGTGATTATCATAGGCATCATGAACATGTCTTCATGTCGAGGCACCACCATCAATCTCTGTGCTGTGGCTTGAAACAAATTCTCCTACAACAAATTAAAGTCAGCAGCAGCAAAAAAAAAATCCATTAAAAACAGTAACAGAGGCTATGGTAACTAACATGCCAGTCTGGACTTTGAAGCACCAAGGAACCCATTAGAGAGATGTGCATAGGTCACTTCCAACATCCCAAATGCCGAAGAACCCCAATGGGCAAAGCACATGAAGAGACCATATAAACAAGGTAGAAACCAGGGGCTGAAGCATAGATGAAGGGAAAGAAAATTCTCCTTATAATGTCTGGCTGCCTCTTGACCTCTATATAATTTGTGTATTAACTCCCTAACCATCACTGATTAAAGAATCAAGAAAAAGAGTACAATCAAAATTAGATAAACTGACCACTAGTGTCCATAGACTAACAGTGGTTTAGACACAGATCTGAGACATCTGTAAATGTGATTTATTGCTTCATCAAAGGTCCAAAACATTTTCCTAATCCATTATCTGACCAGTGGAGTGTGATAATGAGCTCCCTAAAGGACAGGTAAAGCCCAAAGCAGGTCTTCTGGTAATTCATGTGCATGTGTGTACAAATGTGGAGGTAACGGAAGGGGTCAGGGCTAATCCACTGTTCCGCTCTTCTTTCAATAGGCGACTTTTGATCCCTTCTAGACACAAAAATACATATGCAGTGGTTCCCACTCCTTTTTCTTCACTAATAGTTGGAGAATGAGTGTTTACAGCCTATCAAATATGCTGATGTATGAAGCCACGTAAAAGTCATCATTACACCACATGATGAAGGTATGGCTCACTCAGTGGAATCCAAAAGAACCATATGCAGCTAATGAGAATATATACAAGAGACATAATAAATGCTGAAAGAAAATACAAAAATGAAATAAAAATTAAGTCAAAACAAAAAAAAAATGAAAACTTACCATCTTGCCAGTGAAGATAGGAACAATCCTCAAAGTCAATGAAAACATTCACAAATGTAAACTACACAGGGACTGGCATAAAATGTTAAAAATCATACCAAAAAAAAATGAATGCAGTTTTGCCAAAGATGCTTTGAATGATGTAACTAACCATCAAAATCTGAGATAAGAGACAAAATTCCAAAGAAATAAGTGGACAAAGGAATCAAACTACTTTTGTAATTCTTTACCTCCATTTACTACTGATTGACCTAAGCCAAGTCTGAAATTCATACAGAAAATGAACTTAGAAATTGTTGATGGACATCAGATACACAAATGTATGTATCATAACTTCACTAGGCCTTGTGGCAGGCTAAAGCTATTAAGACCACTAAAATTGAGCTGCCTGACTAGGTTGTGACATTGTGACACTAACTTGCCCAAAACCAAAAATTAAGCTGTCACAGGCTGGCTGGCAATAGATTTTCTGCCCTCTATTTAATCATTTACATCTTGGAAAAGCACTTTGTTTGGACCACAGAATTAGGAATTGTTTAAAAAGCTGTATACCTGTCAGTTGTCTGAATAAGTTTTTCTACTACTGTTTCAAAACAACTAGATAGACAGTAAGTTTCTGGTTCCGAGTCATCTGGAGCTCCTGCGTTTTCATAAGCTGCCTCTGCTAAACTGGAAAATGCCTGGAATTATAAAAAAAAAACCACAATGGTACAAGTGATCTACATCATTTTGAAAAAGGTGTATAGTCCTCATCACTGCCATTAAATCATAAAATTGAATTATCTATGGTATTTTATGTCAATGGATCACACAACAGTGCAATGTAGAGCTTCAAACCATCTTATATCAGCCAGACTAATGCCTGCAGTGAAAAAGAGATGCTTTCTTCCGATCAAACTCAGCAAGCCCTGATGAAATTTGATGATGCTTTCACTGTCAGTGTTTCATTAAGGGTTGTGTTACTACTGGTACCTAGCAGTGGCATGGATGAAAAAAGTCGATTCAAAACCAAATTTTACCTGTACCAATAATTAGTGTTGTTCCGATTATCGATTTTAATCAATGATCAGTTCGTTGAGCGAGCCAAAAAGATAATCAATAGCGAAACTCTATAATTGATAGATTATCACACAAAAGGGAGACTACTTCTTTTCGGATGCACGTAAAATGCAAAGATTACTAAAACTCCCGGGCAAATGGTAATCTATATAGAATTTCCAATCTACTACCATTAAACTAAATTATTTATTCCCTTCTCTACTTACAAATATAAAACATGCTATACTATGTAGGTGCAAACTGAAGAAAATAGTCATGATTACAAGATTTTGCAGTTAAATTGTAGAGTTAAATTGTTTTAAAAACAATTATTTGTTTCAGTTTAAATCTAAATTCCTTTTGTAGTATTTGTAGAAAAAACGACAAACAAGTAAACATGTCCTCCTTTTCTTTAAATGATAGACACATCTTATATATAAATTAAAGGGTTTTGAGGGATTGGGGTTGGGGATTGCAACAGTTTTTCAGTTACATAAAAATGATCAGCCATAAGAAGCTACATTTTTAACTCCTGAGCATAGATACAATTACATAACAAAAAGTAAAATTTGCTCTTAATTACCAATTATAATCGATTATCAGTTGGTTAAGTGGAATCGATTATCGATTATGAAATTCTGATCAATTGCAATTATTACCAATAATAATCAACCAATTTTAATCAGTACATGGTTTACCAATCTAAACTGAAGAGAGTTTGTGTAGATATAAACGACATGCCAGTCAATTACCTTGCATGCAGAAGCTAAAGCTATCAGGAAACGTGACCAAGATGATTTAGTCTTTACCAAGGGCTTGAGGTTAGAATAGATTCAAATTGGGCTACATTAAAACACAGAATGTTTCCATTAGGAAACTTTAGGTATTTTGGTTGATCTAGTCCAGCAAAGAATGTCAATTAGGTCTATATCATGTCTGCCATGATTCCAGAATGTGGCCAATATCAAGGGGCAATAGGCTTTGATTCTGGCCAACTGCTGAGGTATGCAGAAGAAAAAATGTTTGGTTTCGCACCAGTTTTGACAAAACACCAATATGTGCATTGTAACAACAAAAGTATTTGCACATTGATGAATCATTTCACTCCAAAAATAAAGTAGCCCAGACATCATTTGACCATTTATTACAAATGCTGGACATCACAAAAGGTGAATACTTAGCATAAACAAACAAGAGTCATGGTAGACTTCCACGCTCTGAAGTTGCATAAATAGCCTTTAAATCTGCTGAAATGACACAAGAACAGTAAGCAAGACATAATTTTGGTTATTCAATAAGTTACTAAATCACCAATATAAATATGTTCTAACGAAGGAATAAAAAGAAGTCATCATATTTGATACTTAGAGACATTGCCATGTATTTGTGCATTTCAAGCATTTAGTTGACCATTCTAATGAAGCTACACAAGGGAAAAATAAATTAGGAATACAGCATGTTTAAAACTCAGTAATGCCGACTCCATTACAAAAGAAGCAAGTAAAAAACCTCAATGTTATGCTAAATCAAAATGATCTTACAGTGGACAACAATGAATGATGTGATGTGGTCTAAAAAGAACTGAGATTTGGTAGAAATTATTTAAAAAAAAAAAAAAAACGTATAAAACCAGTAGTCTGGTTCCTTGCTTAATATGCTCCCTGCGTTGCACTCTCCTATACTAAGTCAGGTGAACGCAGACACCATATTATCACATGATCAAAACAAATGTCCAGTGTTTCCCTTTATGCACAGTTGTGCATCAGGGACACACATTGGAGAAAATTGATGCACAGAACTTTTTGCTGCGCGTTTTTTTTTACGCAAAGGATTTGCAAAATATAATCAGGATTTATTTAATATCCAACGTGTTGAATTAGAGATGGCATCATGTATACTTTGATTGTACATCATTAGGATGGCATCGTGTATTCTTCTGGTTTCAGGTTTCATATGCTGTGTTGCACACTGCAATACTGAGCATACAAAGCAGAGAACCAGACTACCATTAGGCAATATTACGACAGAGTAGCTTAAACTACTTGCGAGCTCTCACGTGATTCTATTGAATTCAGCAAGATGTCTAGATGTTTAACTTCAATTCTTGTTGCACTAAAATGTGATATTGAGATGAAAACAGCGTGCACTAAGAATCATTAGCGAAGAAAGTGAAAGAAGCACAACACGAAAGAGTAAATGTGGATCTGACTAATGAAAAATGGATAAAATATTCCCTTGACTAGAATATGGCACATCCAAAGGCATTGGGATTACCGGTGTGACTTCGTGATTGTGAAAACTACACAAGTGAATAATCCTGTCGTAACATCGTTTGAGAATTTTTAAAATCTGCCCTTGATCAGCACAAGATATCTTTTGAACATTATTACCTAAAACATTCTTTCAGAACAAAGAAATAAGTAAATTTGCAGAGACAAATCCATATTTGGATTACAAATTCAGGGGGTCGTTGCAGATTTGTCTAACTTTGCTGCAACATTTAGTGGATGCATGCTAATAGCTTTAACAACAGGGAAAGATAATGAGTGGAAAGCAAATGCATCAGTGAAACAATTATTTCCAACATAGTGTGGATGATAAGGAAAACAACACTTACCTCTTAGATTTTGGTTGTATCCTTCACTGAAATACTTGAATCCCTTGTTTAGGGATTTTTCACCTGATGACTTATTTAACTAGACATAAGCTTCAACAGATGAAAAGGTAAGTGGCAAGACTAATTCTAAATCCTTGTAACTTTAGGAATTAGCCATTATATCACTATAGATGCTGTAGCACCTGAAGCAGCCATAGTTAGTTAGCCTCATTTTGAGTCAGGCATTAATATTCATAAGATAATATTAAGAAGGGTCTATGATAACCCTCTTCTATGAAAGGGCAAAAGTGGCGCAATTTTGTCAAATATTGCACATTTCAACAGGATCATGTATGACATTCCACTTGCTTTCAATTACTTGATAATTATTACGTCGGACTTGGTACAAGGTGAAATACGACATCCTTAATTTTGCAACCATTTTCTAGTGAGAAAAAAAATATATAAATGATAAAGACATTATTGAAAACATTCTTTTTTATAGGATAAATACTTCAAATATTTTGTTGTCTTGTCACTCATTAAAATTACAATATTAAATTTAAGATCCATTAACAAAAGGATACTTATTTAACTTAATACCATGAAGATTTCATCATAAACTTTATCATATATATATATATATATATATATATATATATATATATATATATATATATATATATATATATATATATATATATATATATATAAAATGCTTGATTTAAAAGAATATGCTCAGATAAACACAGAACACCAGAATAAATAAGATTTTTCCAATTGGTACATTTTGGCTGAATCAGTCAAAATGAGATTTTTCATTCCATTACTTAATCTCAATCCAAGCCTCCAGCTAGTGTGCTACATGACAAGAGATCATACTCAGGAACAAAGAAAAGAGTGAAAGCCATCAAGCTTTGTATGTTTTAACAAAACAATTTATTTCCCTAGACGACAATGTAAAAATTGGTAGATAGGACTTTCAATCTTTGAATATAATCCAAAATGCGATCCTAGTAATGAAAACACAAGTTCTATGACTAAATAGTCTTATAAGAATCCAGGTTCAAGACCCGACAACGTACAAATATGAAGGCAATGACATATGAATAACAATTCCTCACTTGAATCACAGTCTTTGTTTCCGAATAATTCCAGAATAAACTTCCAGGAATATCTTTTTGAATTATTTTATAGATGCGTCAACTTGTAGAGTTTCCAGGGGAATAAATTATTAAATCCAAAATTCAGAAAAAGAACAAACAATCTGGCAACAAATTAAAAAATATACCTTGTTCCTTCAAGGTTTTGAATAACTATCCCAAAAAAATATTAGGATTGCGTATGTAGAACCCCAATGCCTCATTTAAGTTTTGCAAGATTGGTCATGTGGTCTCTTCCTTAAACTATTTTTGCCATGTCTGCTACGATGAACTCACTTAAAAACCAATCATTGAAAAAGGTTGTTTACAGTGATTACTCAAAGAATGTATGCCCGTGATAATGACCAAATATTTTAACTGACACTATTACCAGTTTTTAAGATGGACTCGATGACAATTCTCACGTAATACATCTTCATATTGAATAAACAAACTTTGTGATAAAAACATCTCACAAATACAATCTCAAATCCGAGAAAAATATTCAGTGCAATTAAATACAAGGTATCAAAAATGAAATAAAAATCATTTTAAACTTTACCCACAAGCAATTTAATCACAAATATGTAACAAGTGTTTTGGGTTTAATAAGTGATAGCTACGTATGTACAGAGGGATTCTTTTCCCACCCTCCTATACCCTTCTAGATTTCTCCCCTCAGACTCTCTCCACAATTCTCAATTCCTTTAAACTGTGTTGTTTTATATAGACTCCTCTTATTTCTAATGTTTATATAATCTAGCAAAATCACAAATGAAGTTGTATCTCTCTATCCAGAAATGGTGATATCCAAAACTGAATAAAATGGATCAAGTCCTTTTATTTCAAAAATATTTAATTTACCTTTCTATTTACAAAGTGCCCCAGAATCATTAGACCAAATTACTACTCTCTCTGAGGAATTCCTATCTAAATCATGATTAATCTTTGGCAAAACCTGTGCTGTTACATAGAATATATTAATATCAATGTAAAATTAATCAAAGAATTTATTGCAATGGTACATCAAGATGACGCTGTCTACATTGTTCCATTTTTGGCAACATTTGCAAAATACACACCCCCTGTCCCTTTACAGAAGTTGGAAATTTGGTATTGATCTTTGGCCATCTAAGGCTGTCACTCATCACCTTACATCATAATCACCTTCTGATATAATATTTATCAACTAATTGATAGCAAATGGAATGCCGTATATACGATATGTGCAATACTTGGCAAAATATAGCCACTGCCGCCCCATTGTAGAAGAGGGTCTATACATTGATCCTAAGATGTAAAAAAATTTGGGCAGTCATGGAAAACAATATACATGGATTTATGTAATATTTATCAAGGACATTTTCGTCTTAATCTTTGGAAAAATTAAAGCTGCTATGTTTAACCTCATATAAATTTAGATGAAAATATATTAAAGAATAGATTCAAAAAGGAATTGAGATGAAATGGGAAACATGCAATATTAACAAAATGTTATGTGTATCCTTACACTTCATCTTTGCTAATTGTAAAAGTATTTGTAAAAATACTTATGTCGTCAAATTGCTAGTTAAGCTTGAACACATGATAACGACTGCTATATTTTAAATCAAAAATATTAGTAAAGGTTTGTATTGTGTCACTAACAAACAGAATATTAAAGAAGCAAATGTGTCATGGTTAGATTAACAAGATTTCTCCATATGAGGCCATTTGTTTTGATCATGTGACAATATGGCATCAGCATTCACCTGACTTATTATAGCAGAGTGCAACGCAGGGAGCATACTAAGCAGGGAACCAAGACTATAAAACCTGTAGCAGAATCATTAATATACAAAAAAAAAAGGTCCAAAAAGTGGTGACTCCTGTTCGTGACAAGGGGAGGTTATGGGCAGGAGTTATTGCTCTTTATCTACTAAACCTGACATAATAAGAATGACACAAGACAATTTGCATGTCAGTAGAGATGGTTTTGTGAGGTAGTTGTCCAATACAAATAAGGTCATGTGATAAGGGAACATATTTGAAGGAGAAAAAAAATTTATGCTGCATGTGGACACATAAAAAAAGGGACGGGAACTGGCATCATTTGCCTGGTTTGCACAATACTTCACAATGACCATTGTCACTAGGCCCTATTATTTTGCAAACACAGCAAATGTAAACTATCTTCCAAACTTTTTATTACATGTTCTATACTTGATTCTTTTAGGCATAATTAATATGCACCATACTGCTTTGACAAATATCATTAAAATGCTTCGAAAGTTAAATTTACAGACAAGGCCTTAAATTTATTAAATTTTGATTCATGTCATAGAATACATGAAATACCAAAACGTAATGCACATAAGATGTGATAACAAAAATCCTCAAATATTTCAGACACAGATGGAAGAAAGACCATAACAATGGAAAACATACACAGGATCATACTACAAGACGTTTTGTCCTTGTGGCCAGGTGAGCTAACAACTATTGGTCCAAATGAGCCAGAGTCTGCTTATCTGGCACCCAAATGCAATAGCAGTTGGCCAAGAAATCTTAGTCAACCGTTTTTTTTTTATCCTATGCTCTTCATTGCACATAATGAAAACAACTATTTCACAGTTTCTCTATTTTAATATGGTTTGAGTGTTTTACAGCATAGCAACACAGATTATCAAGTGCCACTGGAGTAAATTGATTTACCCCAAAAAACAATGTCAGCCAAGCTGAGCTCATCAGATCATATGATCATAACCTGTACTGTGCAACACAACAAATCCATGCATTTCCTATATTTGGTATCTTCATTTATATGTGATGGTATATCAACATAATCTGTTCAATACTTGGAGGCCTTAAATGCTAGGTTTCCTGTCTGTCGAAGCTGGTATAACGTTCTATCAAACTAATGTCTGAAGACCAACATTAAAACCCCACTATACAATTCCTGACCATGCATATATAGTACTTACCCAGCAAATATTGCTTGCAACTCGAGGCTCAGAATTCAACCCTTCAACTAAAGCTAACAACAGGAGATTTAAATATTGTTCATTTATAACAGCATCAGGTAGAATTTCACACACTCTGCCAACAGTCCAGGCAGCTGTGTCACGAACTATCACACTGGGATCTTTTAACAGTTCTATCAACATTGGCATAGCTTGCTCAACTATGGGTTTCAGCTTTGCTGGATCTGGGCCTTCCAGGATAGACCCTGCAAAAACAAGACATTTTTACAAAAACATTACTATTATGTCAACTATTTTTTGCAAAATAAGCATATTTGGTATGCTCCAAAAACTCAAGCTCCATGTACCTTTTCATGCACAAGTAAAACTGAAATATCCATCGTTATCAAAGCAATCTGAGATAAAACCCCATAATTAACAGTACCCCCAAAATACAAATGTTTTTTTTATCTTTAAATGTGAACCCCATATTAAAAAAACTATCTATTGAAAAATGCTTTAAATTCCTGTGTTTGCAATTTGTGAAGGTGAATCAGACCATAAATTTAAAGTCAAAACCAAGCTGTTTTTCATCCCACCCACATCATATCCAAAAGAAAAGCATCACCCATTTCTTTGTTTTAAAACCATGGCTACCTGGTGTGCTGAGAATGTAAAATACACATTAGGATAAGTATATGCATAACAGGAAACATTGAAACTGACCAACGACACAATTCAAATGCAAAATTTCATCAACATTAAAACTTGTGTTACAGTGTAATGACTTTATAATAATTAAAGCATATTTCCTCATGGTGTCTTTTATTTCCCAAAGCAAATAATATTCCTATCTATGAACAGATGTTAGCAGAGCTAACCGGTAAACAGTTTGCATTGTTATTGTACAGAAAAAACTTTTCTTGCTTAATCAGTGACCTTGCCCTTTGATCTCAAAATCAAGAGCCATCTTCATTATCATAAAATGCAAACCTTCCAGAAAGTTTTGTTGAGGTTTATCATGGAGGACAACAATCACTGGGTGGAACCTAATTTTCTTCCAGGTTGTGATCTTGTATATGGAATTTGCACCTTGAAAATAAATAGGGTTTTTCCTCACATAAGCCATCCATAATGTTTGGTAACCATATGTGTTGGAAGTTGTTGTGCAGAGACCACTTTCATTAACCTTTGATATTAACTTTTGTATTTTAAGAAAAAGTGCAGGCCATCCATATAGTTTGGCAAATGTAGATGATGCAGCTATTTTTCTTGTTTCAAGCATTGAATCTGATCATAACCCTTTCATTTATATGTGATGTGTCTATCACTTAAAGCAAAGGAGGACAAGGTTTTCTTGTCACTATTTACAAATACCACAGGATTTTACATATAAATATATACATATAAAGAAAAAAAAATATTTTTTAAAAATGTATTAACATTACAATTTAACAGCAAAATTTTTTAATCATGACTGTGTTCTTAATTAACCCTTTCATCACTATGGGCCAGTGTATCAGTCCAGGGGAAATAAGTCCATAAACACTATGGACCGCTCTACCGGTCTGAAGTAGTGTTCTTCTGCAACGTTATAGTACCAGACTGTATAAATTTCAGGTTACCTCCAACAACTTCATTCTTGTAATGTAGATATTATATTTGGATTATCTGGTGAGTTTAGCTTGTATACAACTAGAAATATGGAAACTAGGCACTTTAATGAGTTTTCCGAATTGTAAAATTTGTATCCAAAATGGCAGAGTTCAAAGAAAGATCAAATGACAATAAAGTGAATTATCAAAGGATTTTACCAATTTCAACCTAGTACAGTTGGATGAAAATGAGAAAAGACATCTGGAAAGACAACAGCATGCACTTATGGGTGACAGTGATGAAGACGTCTTTGAAGGTTCTGAACTGTAGGAATGGTATGCTCCATGTAATTTTGTTTAGACAAAGTTGGAAAACCAAAGATATTTGTTAGTTTTCTAAGACAGTTGAACCCACCTGATGGTAAAATTAGCTCCAGGAAAACTTTAAAATATTCTATTTTGATGAAGTTTTTGGAAACATTGTCCATCTAAAGAATTTGAATGCAACAAATGTGCTAGAGGCGTTACAGGTGTGTGGACACAATTAATTTTAACGAGAATTTGACAAACTTCTACCTGTCAAATACCTGACAGACTTTGCTACTGAAATTATTCATGAATATATCTAGGGTCAATTGGACAAGTTTTGGGAATTTCTAAGTTTTCTAAGCGGTAAATAGATAATTACTCGCATTTTAATTAGCACCTGCATTTTAACAGTTTTGATGTGTACATTTTAGTAAATTAGTCATAATATATGATTTTTAACCTTAATGCTGACACCTAATCCAGCCAGATATCTTAAAAATTGGCAAAGTTATGTTATTTCAAAGTCCACAAGTCATTTTGTTTTACAACAAAATTAGTGTTGAGAATTCTGTGCCTACAAAGTTACTAAGTAATGAAAGGGCTAAGCTTCCACCTACAGAGTACTGTATGTTTTTATATTTATAAGTTGTGAAGGGAATAAATAATTCAAGGAGACTAGTAGATTAAAAGTCCTAAATAGCTTACCATTTCACTTTAGTTTTAGTAACCTTCACAATTGATTATCTTATTGGTTAACTCAACCAACCTGTGATTTGATTATAATCAGTAATTGAAACAACACAACTGATATGAAGATAAACTTCACAAGAATCATACCATGCACCACTTGGGTTCCAGGTGAGCACCCCACCCAAATCCAAGGCAGAAATGAGCTATGTAACAAACATGACATATATCAGAAGTCCAGACAAGAACTGGTCAGAATTTCACTGCCAATTGGGATGGGAAAAAAATTCAAACAAAATTCAGTCCTCACTTTGGAAGCAGCAGGAAATGGAGAGGCCACAAAAGATTTCTTCCTTGAGAAACCCAGGCAGCAACTACGTTTCCTAGAGAGAGATATATGTAAGTGAGCAGACAATGAGGTCTTTTCTGACAAACCCTTTATGATCAGTAATTTTCAGTCAAAAGCTGTCAGCATCTTAGAACACAAGGCATACAATTGAGCGTTTGGAAATTGCTGCTTTGTCGTGTGACAAAGGTACCCATAAAAAACAATTTCTCACAAGAACCACTTTAAAATCACATTTTTTCCCCAACTTTTCTTGGTTGGGGTGATTATACCGTTATAACATCCTGTTGCTACAAATAATGTGCTCAATACTCAGTTGTAACCCTATGTATTATGATAACAATAGCATAAGAAACTGATGGGCACATTTTCCCTATTTGGGAGAGATGTAATCAAGCCATTAAAGTAGTTAGACCAGACCTTAATATTGTGTTAATCGAAACACTAATATTGGGGAGCATCAATTTATGTGCCATTAACGTTTTTTAGATTGAACCTTTGTTTTTTGTTAATCAGCAAAAGGGGTGCATCAATTTATGTAACGGCGACGATGTTTGTGTCAAATAGAAAAAGCCTGCATTTTTTGACACATGACGCATAGGTTGATAAAACACTGCTACTGTACCCTTCTTTAAAACAGTATCTATCTCTACAATTACTAGATGAGTGCAAAACTGGTAACCTGAAATGAGACCAAAGTTAAAAAATAAAGGGGGTGGAGGACTTATGGGGAAAGTGAGTGAAAGGACTGTAACTGGAATCAAAATTTAAATCAAAAACTGGAAGACAGACTACCCCTCCTATTCTCTGGTGCCTCTTGGCCTTGAGAAAACTTCTGTAAAAGTCCCCGACCCTTGCTGAGTATGTTTTTCTACAAAAGGTCCATTTCCAATTGCATCCCAAATAGTCTCTTCAAAATGAAGAGGATATTTCTGTCCCAAGACTCCAATGCTTCATCAAAAATCAAGGCAAAAAAAAAAACAATAAAGGTAAACTCTAATTATCAACTTCTCATAGGCAGGAGCTTTTTTTTGTCTGATCTGTAAGTTAGGACAAAGATGGAATAAAAAATGGGTTACACACAACCACATCTTCTGGGAGCCAATCTGCATTTGCTAAAATGAAGAATTTGTTGTCTTTCTTTCAAGGCAATATCAACCTCAGGTTCGTCGCCCCAACTGGACAAGTCGAATCCATTTTTCTATCCTTGTAGAAGCGTAGGTCATCCCCTCTCAATGCCAATGAAAGAGATTCAACCTTATCTTCTTCAATAACAAAATCAGAAGAAACGGGTGGTCTGTAGCCTGCCTGGTCTATCAAACCCCTCCTCCATGGTATGGAGTCATGGGAAAGCTATGCATGGTGTCACAGAAAGAATATGTGACAAACCAGTCTTGCTACCTTGTGATGGTAGTTTCCATGCTTTGAATGGGCACAATCTGAAATCATCTTTTTCGCTATACAGACACGTAATATGAGGAACAGTATGAGAGACTATCATAAAACAATAACATTTAATTATCACATGTACAAAATGATTTATTTACTCCACTGGTCTTTTAACATCAATTACAGCTTCATATTTTTTATATATAGCACTTTGAGTTTTAACAAGATAGAGTCTCTCATATTGTATTTCAAAACACTTTGTAGCAGCCAAGACTAGAAATAGTTTGCGCACCATTAGGACACAAAGCTGGGTTACAGAGCTTGAATCTGACTTCAATTTTATTCTTGTTAACAATATTGAACTATCTCTCAGTCAGCATTAGAGTGGTAAACAACCAAAATTCCTTTTATAACTTTACAAAGCAGAGGAAATTTATATCTTTCAGTTATTAGGTCTTTTAGCTGGGAAATAAAGTGCCATTGCACTCTGTCCACATGAAGTACATCGTCAGGTAGAATGCCAACTTCATACTTCAGGAGTTATTCTAATTTATTGGAATCCCTTCCTGCACCAAAGTGCATCATATGACTGGGACAAACTGATAGGTACACTGAAGGAGACATTTTTTAAAATATAGAATGCAACTTTTTTGTGAATTCCAGTCATTACTGATGGATTATCAGCTGAAAACCCCATACAGTTCTGCCAACTTAAATTTTTTCAAAGTATTATTAAGCAAATAAAAATTGGTTTCTTCAGGACATTCATACCAAATTTGAGACGATGAGCATGTTTGTAAAAGGTTTATTCCTAAACCCAATCTGCAAGTCATTCATAATGTTTGGTAACTGCAGTTGGTGTACAAATGTTGTAATTGTGCAGAAAACCTTTCTTACTTCAAGGACACGAGTCAACATTGACCCTAGAATCATTCTTCCCTATCCCAAGTCAAGTCATCCACAATGCTTGGTAACTGTAGACAACTCGAGTCGTTATGTGGAAAATAAATTGGTCACAGAAGCATGCACATCAATGCCAATATGCTCCAACATAAAAAAGAAAATAAGTAAACTAACCAAAGGCCATGACTGCTGCATCTCTGTACTTCCAATCCTGATCTTGAATATGATCTTTAACAAATGGTAACACATGTTGGACCATGTCGTCTTCACAGCATGTGGCTAACAACATAAGACAGACACCAGCTGCTTTGCAGGGATTCCACTCATCATCATCATCAAACTCCTCCTACAAAATAAAAAAGATTGTTTATTTTCTGAAGTGAATGTACCTTTTATTCCATTGGAAAACCTGAAGTTGTAAAGTTACTATGTTCAATTCATACTTGCACTGTAAATTTTGTGATAAATTTTGTGATTTAAACTCAACATAAATAGAAAGTGCAAATTAAAGAAAATGTCTCCACAACATGCATGCGCATCCAAACACGAGCTAAATCTTGTTGGAACTCATCCTGTGTGAAATGTCTTTCTCATTGAATAAATTGGAGATGCTGCCAGGATTTATCAAAGTGGAAAGCATGCCTCCTTATCACCAACTTATCGGTGGGGGGAGTAAAAGGAGAGGAGGAATGGCCATAGTTCAATATTACCCACATCTCCTTCCATCACAAATCAGTTAGGGGTCTACTGAAATCAAATTTTTAAGGCGTCACCTCTAATTGTAAAAGTGTTAATCTGTCAATGGTTTCCAAGCTTGATCTGTTCCTTACCTGTGTACGAATATTGTTATGTGCCAAGAACCTCTTTTCACATTCTGCTGTCTGAAGGGACATTTACATATCTAGCTTTGCCAGCAGGAACAAGATTGGAATTTGTTCTTTATGATTGTAAGGTACAATTTTACACATCTCAAAGATATTCTTTTCAGATACTTTGATCCAAATTAAAAATTTTCAGGAACAAATTCTCTGCCCAAGTTTCACTTTTTTGAATCTGTGATTTAATGATTACAATGCACAACTCATTATCTGTTCCACAGTACAGTAATAGGGTTCTGTTTATTCAGATGTCTTGCATTCACAAGTTTATTTGCAGAGTCCTATTTATTCCATTTATATTAACACTTTACCTCATGTAAGCACCTTTGTATACCTCTATTGTAAAAATCGCATTTGTTTAAAATTTAATATAAATTATTCTCTTAAAATTTAACACTAATTTTCTTCAACAAATTCTATCCTGATTACACCTCTGGTTGCAGACTCCCATTGTATCCGGAATACACTTTTAATCGTAGTTTCAATAGGTGTAGTGTCTAGAAACACGAGATATACATCACAAATACTTGTGTACTTCTTCAGAGACAACAAGAAATGGTTAAAGCATACAGGCACAGAAAATTTGTTTAAAAACAACTTGGTTAAAAACAAAACAGCCGATTTGAAAATCAATCGATAAAATGGACAAAAACTCAGATGTGAACATGGATATTAATAGCGAAGGTAGAGACATTTGAGTTGAATATTTCGATGATTATGAAGATAATATTGACTTAATTGATGGTCACCCAGAAGAATACTAACCTAGTAATGAGGTGCACTTCAAAATTTGGACAAAAAAAATTAATGATTCAGATTTCCAGGATTAATTTGAGGACAAGTTTGTTTTTTTGAGAATCTGCTGTTCTAGATTGTGAACTCGACAAATTGTTCCTAGTATTTAGTTGTGCAGTTTTGGTAAAATTATTATAACGTTTGAACTAACAGTGCTATAAACTTCAAATTTGGACCAAAATATTAGAAACAGAATTATCTTTATTTTATTCTTATACTATTTGGAGCATTTCATTCATCTTCATTGAAAAAAGATTCACTGAAGTTCATGGTAAGTTTTTTTTTTCAGGCCCTATTTCAAAATGCAGTTGTGAGCTTGTATATTAGTAAAATTTAATAAGACATATCAGTGTTGCCAATTTTATTACCTTTTCAGAGATACATAGTTTTATATACTTTAAAAATAAATAATGTTACTTTTTTTGTAAACATAGTGAAGGTCATCACAATTACTTCTGCTGCTGCTGCTGTGTGATGCTGTATTTAGAATTGATTCTCAGGATAGAATGGGTTAAACTTGCTCTTTAAAAAAAAAAATTTTCTAGCAATTTCTAAATCTGAAGTTTAAATGGAATTTAGCTATATTTGGTATTTTAGATGATTTACTTAATGTAATTTCTCTTGGGAGTTAAACAGAGGGCATTACTAAACAGTCCTTGTATCTTGACATAAATCGACAAGTATAACTTTTCTAGAATTTCAATTATTTAAAAACAAGACTTTTGCATCAATGTTTTTTTCATCGATGTTCTCTCTCTCTATCTCTCTCTCTCTCTCTCTCTCTCTCTCTCTCTCTCACATTGATGTACTCTTCACACCAACTTCATCAGCAAACTCATTGTCAAACATTCTCTCCAATATAGTACTCTCTTCCTCAATGAACTTCACCAAGATACCATGAAATGCACTTAAACTGCAAACACTATACCTAGGCTTATGATGCTATACCATTTTCCCCAGTGCCAAAAGCAGCCATTTGCACTAAATATAAAATATCCTTTAAATTTCAAATGTGTTTGCATTATTTAATAATTTAAAATGTAAAACAATAAACCATTTTGTTTTTAAGTGGACCATAATTAATATTTTAAGCTGTCTTTATCTGCCTTCTTGTGCCAATAAACTGAAAGATAAAAATTCAAGTAAAATACAAATCCTCAACTAAAACAAGGGAAAACACATAACATTAAATAAAGGAAGGACTAAGACAAACACTCAATACAAAAAGGAAGGTAATATGTTGTTAAAAGGTTTAATGCCATTTTTCAGCACAAAATAGGCTATATATGGCAGCCAGTATTAATGGTGGAGGAAGAACAATGGAAAAGCCCGGGAAGAACCACCGACCCACGAGAAGCTACTAGCAGTCTTTCTCACTTACCCACGTTAGCCGAAACATATTTAAAACCTAAAACAGCATATCTGAAAGTTTCATACATCACTAGTTTTTAGAAATTTTCTTTACTTTTAACCAAAAAAAGTGCAATTAAAATAATAATGAAATTTGAAAATTTGTCTTTGTTCAGAAATAGCAGGATACTATAAAATGGTCACAGTCTAAGTCCCTACAGCTAAGTTGTACACAGGCCTGACTATATTTGTTGCAACTGAAACATACATTGGAACCTGTCTTGAAAGACCACCCCTTCTACCAAAACATAATGGTCTCTCATGACAGGGCATAACACTGAGTTCTCGATAGGATTTTAAAACTTTGAGTCCAGTACTCCTAATTTGGTAAAAAAAAATGAGTCCCACCAGCAAAAGTTGCAGTCCCACTAAGCCAGAAATCACATACTTTCTTACACTTGGCTACAGTCACATCCGCACAATCAGTTGTAGCAACTTTAACACAGTTCTGAATCTCATTGAAATCTTCATCATTTTTTCATTTAACATCAAATACATGTCTAAATTTGCAAACGGCATTTTGTCAAAGTCTTTTGATTTCGAGTTTGCAGGCAATATTTATATGGCAACAACTGGAAATGAAATCAGTAACAGTGATTGAGCTAGGCTTCGCCAATGTCGCAAAGCAATTATGTTTTACATATTGGATACAAAATATGCCATCTGGCCATATTTTTGGCTACAACATTTTTGGCTGATAAAAATGGTATATACATTCTTGAGTTTAGAGTGGAGAAATTCAAAGGCACCATGACAGGAAGCTGCAAACTTGGATATAAAAATGCTCTGGAATCAATTGTTACATAAACAAATTATTATTTCATAACAGTTAATTGTTATGTCATATTCCGCTTATGATGATATCTGCATTGAGGCATTGATGCTGTATGCTGTAATATAATCAAACTAGCCATGCAACTGACTAGCTACAATCGACCACCTTTGAGGGTGGAAACGTGAAATGACTACAGTCAACCACACAACAGCAATTTAAAATTACCTCTGAAGCACCAATGTATACACTAGAAACTTAACAAATTGTGTGAAAGTTCTACAATGGGTGTTTGTTTTATCCTTCCAAGAGCGCCTTTAGCGGCGCTTTCAATAAAACATGCACCTTCAAAGCAAGCCGATGACCTTTGAGTAAAGAAGTCAGCAAAAAATTAAAATAAAAGTGTGGTTCATTTTCTGTGTCCCAAATCATGAATTTGCATCCAATTACATGTAATTAAGTGTTTCTGAGCTCTCTAACTATAATCAATAAATCTGTATGTAGAGAACCTGGTCTTGCAAGACCTGCTGAGATGGTCTCTCATAGCAGATCTTGCAAGACATATATTGTCCCTAGAAAAAAAATCAACTATACAACACACAGAAAAACAAATAAAACTACATTACATATGTACTGAATGACACTTACCTGTCTAGTAAGAATAACAAGAAGTATAGGGACCAGGTACTGTAATGCACCCTTGGCATAAAATCGACTTGTCCTCTCAGGTGGTCGTCCTGCTTCAGCAGCCTGAAGAAATAAATATGCCGAATGTTTCTTGCACTAACTACTTATCAGTTTGAAGCAAGCATCCTGAAAACCTCAGTATGGCAGAATTCTGTGATGAAATAAAGTAACAATTTTATTCAGTGTTCATTAAAATCTTAAATTGTCCTTTTCTTTGTACAGTTGTTCTGGTATATTGGGAGCCAGAGAACACTCTTTCTATGTCAAGTGATCACCTACTGATGCAATTAAGAACTTTGCACAACCTGCATATAAAACTCTTAAAATCCAAGTATCTAAACATAAATCTGCCATCCATTAGGGTATCATATATGTTTATTAAGTGGAACAACTCTAAAAATATAGGCATGTTACTCTTAAAATAAAAAACAGAAAGGAGTGAAAGCCATCAAGCTTTCTAAAATTTAATAAAAAATTAATTTTCCAAGAATACAAAGTGAAAATGAGAAAAACGAACTTTACAGTATTGTTAATTAAATCCCAAAATTACAGACACAAGTCTTAAGAATACAAAATCAAAATAAAAACTCAGTGCAAGTCCCAAACAGATCAAAAACTGAAGGCAATGACATGTCTGTTATAGCTTATGGAGTGCTGATGTGTCAACAGTCTTATGTTGAATCACAATAATATAATTCCAGATTTGAATATACAGTTAAACCCACTTATCTCGACCTTGGTTATGTCGACAACCCACATATGTCAGAAGTTTTGGTCTGGTCAAAAAAAATCCTCCTTTCTTGTGCTATTTTTTGCCCACTTATCTCAACCTCTATCAAGTCGATAACCCGGTTATGCCAGGTTATGCCAGGCGTAAGTTTCAGTCCAATGTGACATGTGGACCCATTTAATTCAACAAAATGCAACCTTTTAACATCAGTCTCGCAGAAATTATACAAGAAATGGTCAGCAAAAGTGATTGATTTTAAGAGGGGGGGTCAAAGTTACGGCTGTAGTCACATGTTTATTTAGTATTTTTTCTATTTTTGGTTCCTAAGAGTAGCTTAATCGATTATTATATTAAGAATATATCATATTCAATACATCAAATATTCAAGGATTTACAAAGACAAGGGTGTGTGCAAATTACAATGTAAATTTATTTTACGAAAATGCATAATTGTAGACGTCAGCTACATGTGTATTTTATAACTTTTGTTTCTTAAGGTACATTTTAGATCTAAATTATGTTCAGAAATACATGTATTAAAGAAACAATGATCTTGGAGAGACACATAATTAAATTAATAATCAGTAGAAGAGATTAAATTAATAATAAATGTGTAGAAGGAAAATTGCTGATGGCCTGAAGATTCAAGTCATGAAATTGTTACATATGCACATAATATCATGACTATATATTTTATAGTATTTTATGACAAAATAGCCAAAGAAGTCAACAATATTTTCAAAATATCTAGGAATTATGAACATCATAATCTGCGCTGCATTATGTTTTTTAGTAAATACGAAGTAATATCAGTCTGCTTTTGTTTAATCGGACAGATTTGTAAAGAACAATACAAAAGCACTTATGTTTTCTTACATAGGCTTGGTACAGGTGTCACTTGCCACAATTTCATTTTTAATGCATTCAGCAATTTTATGAAACAGCAGATACATGCACTTATCAACAGAAAATAAACAGAAGAAATTATTTATTACTAGGCAGAATATCACCCTGTGTGTGTGTGTGTGTGTGTGTGTGTGTGTGTGTGTGTATATATATATATATATATATATATATATATCTATATATATATATATATATATATATATATATATATACACACAGGAATGGATAATCTCAGGCAGTTGATGCCCCATAATATAGTTTTCAGGCTTGAGCTCTTAATTTTGTTTTGTTTTCATATTTGTAATATCTCTTCTTTCAGTCTGGAAGAAAAATTGGCTTCCATTATTTCAATTTATTTTCAAAATTTTTGTGAATACCTATAAAACGGAACCACAGTTGGCTGAAAAATAAAAGAATAAAAGAATCTGCACACTTTAAAGAATCCAAAGCCAGTTTCCAGTGCTGGTTTGCTTTGCAATAAAATAACCTTTGTATTTGATATCTTCCCGGTAAGTTCTAAGAATGAGTTTACTGCTAGCTACCCGGATGTTTATTCACCACCCGTTCATCTATTTGTCTGTCATCTGGAATCATAATTAATACAAATTTGCATTGATGCCTGCTAGGTAACTTCATCAACTTCTTTTAATAATACTCTTTGTAACCCATGTTAGTTAAAGGATTACTGTTTGCACTCAGTGAATTTACATATTTTTTTGAAAACATGTATTGATCATTTATTTGCAAGATAGTATCATATATTAACATGGATATAATACATTCTTGGTTAATATTAACATGGATATAATACATTCTTGGTTATTTTGCACATAATACCATGGTATGCATGAACAGCGGGTGCCTGAAAGCATTCTGGTGATGTTTCTCACTCACTCTCATTTGTGTTTTTCTTGGAACCATTTTTCATTCATGACAACATATTAAAGCCTCAGAGTACAGCCAAAAATGATTTTTTTCAATGCATTGTGTCTTATATGGCATAAATGATGCACGCTACAGTATGAATACGCTACATATGATATTGGGAGTTCATATATTTTTTCTTTAATAAATTGCTCATGATGAAAAAAAAGTTATAAATAATTAATAACATCACCAGGTTAGTTTTTCTCATTTTGTTATAAATTAAGCATATTGTATTTTATTGTAACATGCAGTGGTAGGAGATTCCAGTTAGACTTTTCCTGTATTCCAGGTACTTCTGATGGATTTCTGTGCATTTTTATCAAGTGCCCCCACCCAACCATGTTTTGCATGAAATACTAGATTCTTTAGTAATACACATATTGAAATCATATATTCCTCTTAAAATTTAATTTTTGAGGTATTATTTGTGTACAGAATTCAAAATCGAACTCATTTTTATGATGTTTCAAACAAATTCACATCATGTATCCAAACACATGCACCATCCACTATTTTAATATTGGTCTTTGGTCACTTTTTGCAAAATCTTAATCTTGTGGTTACTACAAGCTGAAATTAACAAATTCTTACATATGGTAATATAGAAATATTTTGTGAATATTCAATTATAATAATTACATTTTCATTGTTTTTGGTATTTCTTAAAGCCTTTCTGTGCCTTGTTTAAGTGACCTCCCATAATCATTTTTTTTTCATAAATACCCTACTCATATGTCGTACACAAATTGACATATTTTACTCTTAAAACAGTGCATAATCATTACAATATTCTTGTACACATATATATGTTGATCTGAAATCACAATGTAGTAAACAGGAATTGGCAATTTAGAATCAAATTACGTAAAAAAAAAAAGTAGTATTGGTCAATTTTTATATCTTTGAAAATAATGACAAAGAACAAACAAACTGAAAAATACTTTCTAACAAAGTAGTCACATGGACAAAATTATTGAAAAATATCTCATTCATTTTTTCATGTGTACATGTTTTCCACTAATTTATTATTACAGTGAATCTGCTTTTCTATGGCATATATTATGTATGTTGCAGCATTAAGTATTAGATGTCAATTTCCTTACTTTCTTCACTATTCTGATCAATATCATACAGTTCATGAAGTAGTATTGTGAAATCAAGAGTGCAAGAGAAGAAACTGGCAGTGTTCTCAAAATATTTCTGATATTTTTTAAATAAAGTGATATGTACAGATTGACTGTTTGTTCCTTATAATGTCAATATTCAGAATAGACATATATTCACAATAAATGCTATGAATTGGTTATTTTCTTAACAATAATTTAAATTTTACATCTTTTTGCATAGACTAAACTGATATTTTCAATTAAATAGGTCCACCAATGCCTCTAGATAGCCCGCGTCATTTGAAAATACATAAAAGTGTTTATGCCATTATTTACATTTATACCTGCTGGGAAGAGTTACTGTTCAAATAAAATCCAACAAAATTGAAATGACTACTTAATATCAGAACACAAAACTTAAATTACTGAAATAATCCAGGAAATGGATAAGGTAGATTAATCCTCAATGAGTCAGCAAACAACAAACAAAATTGTGTGGCCTTCTCAATTTATCAACTATACACACCTTGAGATGTTGAATTCTACAGTAATGCCTGAAAAGAGCAGTCATGTTTCCTGTTTCCGGAATGAAAACTTGAGACTTTTACAAGACCTTTTAGTCATTTTAAAATTTTTCCAAGGCCTTAAAAGGCAATTTTCAAATTATGACTTTTTTTCAGACCTCCAGACCTATGCTGGAATTATGGGATTTGTACCAAATACGAATTAAAACAAGTATCTGAGTGCAATGATTAAACATTAGAATACCAGTATATTTTCTCCAAACTAAGCCATACAGTAGAATAAAATAATAGTGGGAGGAAAGTACATGCAGGTCTATTTCTTTCGGCATTACCAATAGTGCACAATATTTTGGTTCTCTAACAAACATATATCATAACAATGAATCCAAGTTCAAAGCTTTGAAAGTAAAAACCAGCATGTTTCTTGGAAAAAAGACAGCTGCTATAAATAGAACATATTAACAATTTCATCACTAAGTAACCCTAGGCATAGAGTCCTGAACACTAAGTAACTTTGGAGTTGTAAAGCAAAATGACTTGTGGACTTTGAAACAACATAACTTTGCCAATGTTAAAGATATCTGGCTAGATTAAGTGTCAAAATCAAGGTTAAAAATCAAATTTTATAACTAATTCAATAAAATGTGCATATCTATTTCAACTGTTAAAATGCAGGTACAAACAGGTAACACAACAGGTAAAATACAAGTAATTATTTTATTACCTCTTAGAAAACTTAGAAAGTTCTCAAAACTTGTTCAATTGACCCTAGATGTACTAGTGAATAATCACAGTAGCAACACTAGTCTTTCTTTCATGATGTCCATAACATATAAAATTCTATAAAATGAACCAAAATGATCTCCAAGTTGAGATCTGTCTACACACCTATGTCGCCTGTCACGTTTGATCGTCACACTGAAGTTCTTTAAACGTACAATTTTTCCAAAAACTTCATCTGAATATTTGAAAATATTCCAAAGCATTCCTGGAGCCATCTAACACTCAAGTGTGTCCAACTGTCAAAAAACAAAAACAAATCTCTTTGGTTTTTCTAGCTTCGTCTAAACAAAATCACATGGTGCATACAAATCTTCTGGTTCAAAACCTTCAAAGTCCTCTTCATCATCATCATTGTCACCCACAAGTGTATTCCATTGTCTCTCCAGACATCTTCTCTCATTTTCATCCAAATTTACCGGGTTGAAATTATTCAAATCCTCCAATAACTCTCCTCTGAAATTTCTTCAAACTCCACCATTTTGGATACAAATTTCAGCATTCGGAAAACACGTTAAAAGTTCCTACTTTGTTCGATAATTCTACTTGTATAAAAGCTAAACTCATGAGATCATCCAAATGTAACTTCTACATTACAAGATGGAAGTTATTACAGGTACCCCGAATGTTATTGAGTCGGGTACTATAACGTTAAAGAAGAAAAATGTCCCAGACCGAAAAGTCGGTCCATAGTGTTTATGGACTTACTTTCCCTGAACCAATTTTTCGGTCTGTAGTGATGAAAGGGTTAATGCTGATAGGAAAGTGCATCCAAGCCAACGGGCTAACATACTCTTATGTCAGTTACATATAAGCAGTCTTTTCAAGAATATGGTCTGTTGGATTAATGGGATATTAATAAAAATGAGAAAACAAATTAATTTCTTGGGGAAGGGGATATATTGAAAACATTTAATCTACAGTCACACGTAAGGCATAATTCTGTGTAAAAAAAAAAGCATAATAATGCCAAAAGCGCAATTGTTGGCATGTACATTTATGTATGTATATATATATATAAATATAAATATATATATATGTGTGTGTGTGTGTAGCTTTGTAGGTTGTACAAACCACCCACCCACCCACTCAAAAAATCTATTGGTGGGTGATGGGTGATTTTAACATTCCAAGCTGCCATCCTTGAGGATACTGTCCCATTTAGGCAGCTGATTTTCCTCCATAAATTTCAGTAAGGTGTAATAAAAGATCATAATCTGCTATTGTAAAGCTGGAAAACATTTAAAACTGGTATTCAAAAATCCAGCGACAATAAACATTATGTCCAACTAAATACTTTGTGAAATACATGTAGTCCTTGTTTACCATTAGTTCAGCTGCACAAACTTACGCCAATGTAGCTCAATGGATTGTTGCGATCTCTTCACTTGTCATAATTCTCAGATTTTTTTTTTCCATTACACATGATGGCAATCAACATCTCTCACGAGACATACTCAAATTGATGACATGTGATTGTTGCTGTGGGGCTTAATGCCATTTTACAGCACATGATACTCAAAACCTCACAGAGGTGAGATGGCAGTGATCCATAATGGACAGTGCTTTAGAGACCACTTGGCCAAAAGGATGTGAAGTCCAATAAACATAATTATGTCCCTTCCTGTTTTTATTTACAAAAATCTGAATATTTCTTTTTATTCTTCTGTGCTGTATACTAAAACTTTTTAAGAAGCTTATTTTCCCTTTCATCATGTGTGGCTTCCTGGACACCATTTTTTTTTTTAAAAAAAAATCTTTGATCAACCTTTTGATCATGCAGACACTGTGCCTGAAAGATATGTGCTGTTTAAAGCATCTAATATGAAACCTGGATCAAAATCAAACATGGCTGAACCAATTATCCATATTTTTTACAACATTCTTTTTCTGTACCTTTTGCTTTTGTTTCAAAAGTCTGTTTTAAGTTATTTTTGTATGACTTTGGGCAAAATCGTAAGGGTTGGCATGTCTAAAATTCTACCAATGGGTTCTGAAAGCCTTTAAAAATATCTGTGGGTGTCTACCCAAATTCAAAACTGCCTCTCCCCAGTCCCACATGTTTTAATGGAACAGCACTTATATGTTTACAGCTAAATACATTTTAAAAAAAGATATATTCTTTATAATCTTTTGACCTGACATCATGGACAAAATCCCACCGAATCCATTTCAGACAATGTAAAAATATACCCACATGCACCATTTTGTTAAAACTGATTTTTTTTTCTTTTTAACTTGGGGAGAATTTAGCCAGCATAATTATAAAACTGAAAGAAGAGCTTTGATTATGAAATCAATTCCCAAGTGCGACAAGTTTCCATAATTTAATCAAACTAAATAAACAGTATAGTCAAAATCAATTGTTGTAAACATGACTGCATTTACAAGTTCAATGAAGCACATAAATGCAAGTAAAGATCTTTGATCTGACTCAAATTGTCCATTTAAGCCTCATTTTTAAATTTGTTCACAGAAATGCACATAGGCTGGTCATCAGAACTTCAATTTCATTCAGGACCAACAAGACATTATAAGCAGTGTCTTGGTGAAAACCAAACACCAATACCACATTTCATTCAAAAGTTGTTACAATAACAAGATTTTCAAGATAGCAATTAGGGTGTAAGCCAGACAAGTTTGTTTTCTTTTTTATTTTCAGATTAGAATGAGCTACATATCTGGTAGTGTTATAGCAAACAAAACAAAAATACTTATAGGACAATACATTCAGAAGCTGTCATACTGATGGAAATGAATAACATGACTTTGATGGCAGGATTATCATTATTCCAACTGATTGTTCTGGAGAAGTAGCTGTCAATAGATTGTTCAACATGGAAGGTTAGATCAGGATCAGTTCCATGTTGCTGCAGGAAAAGTAATGTTAAGATTTTCATTGGGATCAGATCAGATCAGATTGGCACCTGTATTATTAGGTTTAACTACATACCATAATAAACACTGACATGAAATATTATCAACATGATGTCTATTCAGGTGAAGTAGTAGCCAGGTTAGAGTTGAGATCAAAACATGAACACTGTTCCTTACCTCAGAAAGTTCTATAGCTAGGTCCACTTCTTCATCACATACAGTGGACCAAAACTCGATCCCTTGTAAAGAAATTTCATCTATGTCACTCTTCATGGCCTCAATGGTGATCTGAAATTAGACACATTATTGCTTCACAATTTACCCATACAAAAACAATCTGCTAAGCCGACCATATCATTCTATACTATTAGCATCTGTTCAGACATCGGTCTCCTATCAGATGTTTACAACCACCTTTGTCAAACTGAAACTCCAATGACATTTTGAAATGTATGATCTAAGGTCACCGTATGATCTACTAAGGTCACCTGTTCATAATCAGAGGGCTTAGTAGCCTGTATGACAAACATTAGGGTATGAAATCGGCTCACCTTTATGAAGCACGGTAACTGGTACTGAAAATAGAGCATGTTAAATGCATCTCAATTTGAACCCCTGGATCCTGTTTGAATCAGGACTGGAAGGAATGAATGGCTCATGGCAGTAAAAAACATTAGATAAAATTCTTTAACCACTTCAGAAGAAAGTGACATGTTATCTCCATAACCTGCCTGATCTCTCATAATGTGGTCAATGGGCCCATCTTGAAGATTATTGAACATATAAATGGACACAGAATGAAAGCAACTACAACAGAACTACACAACATTCAAACCTTGTACAATGGTGTGCTGGGATGGAGGTGTCTCTTCGCATGTATGGTACACCACATTATATAGAAAGATACCAAATGAAACAAAACGAAAAACAGGTGGACCTGGCAACACTAACCGATGTATCACTATGATTGAATATTCACACATATTGAAAAATGTAGATTTGAAAGAAAAGCTACATGCAGATAACTTGCTACAAGGTAAGGTTCTTGAAGACAGCTTCACATACTGGCTGATGAAGTTTTATTCTTACAACACCCAAAGAACACATGAAATATTCCTCCTCGGCATTAGCAAGTCGCATACCAGTTTCTTAAGTTCAAAATACTTTCGATGAGAAAACATTCCATCCAAAAGTATAGCCTCTAACTGAGCATTAGAAAGCCTCCCAATGGTGGACAAAGAACATTCTCTTGCCTAAAAGATGAAAAAAAAACAACCTCTGCAAATGCATTTAAAGAGGGGCAGCTAGAAACGAGAGAAAGGTCCCTCCTCCATGATAATCTCTTGAGGCTCCTCTTGATAGCTCATACACTAAATCAGAAACATTGACCACAGCAACCTACCATGATAATCTAAGATGTAGCGATCCCAACAGGTGGAGCACTTGCAGAATTATTTTGAAAGGTGGATAGACATTCACAGACGATTCACTTTACTCATAGGGATCATTCCAAAGACCGTCTAATCTGATGCTTGTAAAACAAAGATGGTTTTCTTGCTTAATCTCAAAACAAAGGAGCCCACTAAGAGTTTCTCACATTTTGAAATGCTACTAACTGGGTGCAATGTATAGCCTTTGTTGTGCTAAGAAATGGTGTTAAACACAAAGGTCACTTCATCAGTATAACCAATATCCATGAAGAACTACTCCCTCTGGTTCCAAGTGAGTGTCTCATCAAGAATCTAATGAAATGGTGTACTTTAGTTATTGGGTTCAGGCAGGTGGCGATGAAGTTCAATCCCAGGGAGATCCACGTTCTGAGCTAATAGCAGGCTTAAGTCTTGAATTTGGGAAATTAATTCTCCCCAAAAAGAGTTGAAAGCAAGCTGATATGGTCTTCGCCATAGATCCATGGGAGGGGTGATCCTGTCCAATGAAATCCTGAGAAGATTTGATATCTAACTTCTTGAAGTTAGAGATAAAGCTTAGATGGCTACTATTACCAAATTGAGTAATAGCTCCTTTAAAAGGGAATCTCCAAGGATGTTGTACATCAACCAGACTTGAAATGCTGTAGGATGAGGATCCCTAAAGACCTCAAAGGGGGTGCTAATACCCTTATCACCCTGGTAAAGGCTTAGGGCAGTGGAGGTGAACCCAAACGAAAAGAAAAAAAAAACCTGGAATACCTCCTGACTGAGACAAAACTGGAGGAATTTTGTTTCCGAAGAGAAGATGGGGATGTGATGGCATGCTTATTGAAGACTGATGGAGAAGAGCTCTAGAAGAGCCTTGTGGCATTTCTGACCAAGATGATAGTTTTCATCTAAACACATTTTCCAAAAAAAAAAATTGTGAAAACAAATGAAAACTATGTGAAATTTAAAATGCTAGAGTTTAATAGTCATCTATACAGACCAGGCAGGACATGGTTAACTAACAATTATTGAAAATCAGTCTAACTGACCTGAATATTTTGTCAAGCTAAACTTCAAACAAAATTTTCTTTGCAGAAATCAGTTTTCTCTGCTGGATCTCTGAATCAGCATGTTCCTTGATTAGTCAAACAAAATACAAAAAAGAAAACAATACATTTGTTACTATAAAAGGTTATACCAACATTCTTTTCCATTCACAAGTGCTTCCATGAGGTAAAGGGTTAAGTGGTTAGTGATAGGAATGGTCAACCTGGTCAGGATAATGCGGCTGGGTGGGACATGAACCTATATTATTATCAGACCATATGGTCTGTTTAAGCTCGCTGTAATCTGCTATTCAAAGTACCTGAGTTGTATATTCCACTCTCCAAAATGGAAGCCACAGATTTCATGCAGAACTTGGCATGATTAAAATTACAACTATTAAAACTTCAATAACACAGCAGACCTGCCAATCCTGACGAGTCCTTCTCATTAAGGCAATTCATTTTTTTCTGTAAGTTTGACCCGTTTTCAGTAATATGTACAAAATATATAAACTGCAAGTGTAAAGCTAGAAAACATAATTAAAAGTTAGGTTTCCTATACATACAGATAAAATAAACATTAAATTCAAATGAAGAGATTGTAAAGTAGGTATATACATTATTTACCACTAGTACAGTTGCACAAACTCAAGTTCCAAACTATGCAGCTCAATGGCTTGTTGCTGTCTCTCAACGAGATGTAATTCTTATATTTTACCATTGTACATGACGAAATCATATCTCCAACCACGAGTCATACTTAAATTGGCATGGGATGTCCAAAACCGTAAATGTGTCCCTTCCATCTTTTTTTTATTCACAAGAATTTGAATATTCCTTTTTATTTTTGATGTTGATTATTAACACTTTTTTAAAGAGGCTTTTTTTCCCTTTCATTTTAAACATGCATTGCTTGCTTGACGCCATTTTTAAACAAATTCTATAATCAACAGTTGGATCATGCAGGCGCTTCGCATGAACAAATAGTGGCAGTTTAAAGCATCTGAGGTGCTGCTGTAAAGTTAGTCTAGTTACCTTACGATTTTCAATAATTCTAATATGACACCTGGATCCAAATCCAGTACGGATGAACAAATTTTCTGGATTATTTTGAGAATGATCATTTTCCGTAGTTTTTGCTTTTATGCTGAAAATTCATATTTTAAGGGTAATTTTTGTAAGACTTGCAGCAAAATCGTAAGAGTTGGCAGGTCAGACATAGGTAAAGGCTCTGATGCTGATGTAGGTAGTGAATATGTCAAGATTATAAATCAAATAAAAATTTCTTCCATGAAAAATAACTTTACAACTATAAGAATCAGATTTTATTCTTTAAATCTTTCAGGATATAATAGATATGTACAAAAAAATGTAAAATGGTTGAAATTAATGTGGAACATGACATGTACTACACTGCTGTAACAGTTAACTGGCAGTTCTATTTATCCTGCACTGCACAGTGTAACTTTGGCACATGCTTATCAACTGCCTAAAAGGACACTCTGCAAGGTAAGGGATAATGATAAGCATCAAATAAGGCAGTTGCTAGTGGCATCTTTGGTATTACACAACTGGGGTTCAAACCTACAACCTCCCACATCTGAGGTAGATGTTTTAACCGCTTAGGCTTCAAAGTGTGCTTTGGGAAATAGAGAAGGATGCAGAGTAATTTCCATTTATTTATATACATCAGGTACAGTAATTACAATCTTGATAACCATGGTATTAAAACAAAGAAAATGGTGATGTCTTTCCTATACAAATGGCAGAGAGAATGTCATCTTGGCTGATATTTCCTTGCAACTAATCAGGGTCTAGCTCACTATTGAAAACCACAAAATTGTGAACCCAATGAATATGAACATTTCACAGCATTTATTACACTCACTCACTCCAACAATATATAATTGACCAGTTATGGGTAACAAACATACATTAATGTGGAAAAATGAACACTGAATAAACATATTTATTCTTAGATCCAACTGCAGTATAAAAAAATGGGCCTCAGCAAGCTAGGATATGTATCAGCCTAGCAATGAATAGCTTTTAACACAAAATATCAACAAAGTCGGTGCACATGAAATATGGGTCTGATAGAGTTCTTCTGGCAAAACGAATGTAAAACTTTAATGTACAGAACTAAACATTTAAGTTTTAGCATCATTTCCCTGAAGAAATGTGTCTACTGAGTAAACTCCATCAGTCAAGTTGGTATGACATCTGCAAGGTTATTATTTGTTTTTAATTAATTCATCATCAGATGTCTCACTAGCAAATTAGGACAGTTCAAAGATGTAGATTCTGTTTTCTTGACAGAATTCCTTAAGGCACAAATGCTTTTATTTTATGTGGAGGGGAAGTGCATTTATTCAAGCAGACCCAGACCTAGACCAAATCTGACCAGCGCTATACTTGTTGGTTGCATCAGCACACAATCATGACAATAGCATGTTCTGAAATTCCTTTTTTTAATATCCAGATGTTCTAGAAGATAAATATAAAATAAAGTAAAACCCTTACAACATATGATTAGATTGGTTGCATGCTATAACCCACAACATAAAAACAGTGCAAAAATCATGGCATGGACTGCATATAACTTCTGTCAAGATTCTATGCAAAGGTAAATTACCCCCAATTAATGGATTTTATGAAAGTCCTATGCAATGCAGAAGCAAAACGATGAAAAAGAAATCAGAACCAAGCCACCAAAGAAAGCAAAATCTGAAATCACATTCAGCCAAAAAAAAACCATATCATAGCTCGTACAACAAAAGTATCAATTTCTTTAAAAGACTAGACAAATTGTGCTATGAATACAGATCTAATAATTATCTTACCGCAAATAATGCAGGCCCCATGTAGTGTTCCATATATTGATAGTATAGTGACATAATTTTTACCAGACACTGCAGGGCTGCTACACGAACCTAAATAGAAAAACAAATACAATGAGCATGGCATTACAAGGTATTACAAAGTTTTTCATTACAAGGTATTACAATGTTTTTCATTATCTTAATTAAAATAGGTTCTATCCTAAGCAGAGCAATAAACTCTACTAATGATGAATTTTATTTTTCATTTTGGCCAGTCACTTCCTTTATTTAATCGTCTGGAAATTTTTTAACAGAAGGCTGGGTCAATTAGGTCTCCTTTTAGTATAGTGATAATAAGGCGTTTAACATCAGGGCTGTGACTTCCATGCTGTGTCCAGGCAGCACCATTTTCATTTCAGGAGTAAATGCACCTTGTAAACCTTTTACAATCCTCAAGCAATTTAGGAAGAGATGTGATAACAATCCTGCAATAAGAGATGCTAGACAACAGAATGCCACTACACAGGCTCTATTGGTCTATTACCCATATAGTTGAAATTACTAAAAAGATTTCTCTTTTTAACGTAAATGCATCATTCACTATCAATGGCAGATCAGCATCTTAAGTACAAACTACAATAGACTTGTTTGATTTCTGTTCAGAAGTATTTTTTTTAAAGATCATGGTTTTTATACAGTACAGACGCACTATCTTTGAAAACCCCATAATGGGGAGAGTGGAGAGATCAATGGAAACATCCTCTACCACCGCTCCACACATCCTGACAGTTGCAACTGCATCTTGCAGATAATAGCTCTAACGCCAAGCAAAATTGTTATGTATGACCAAAATGGAGTGGATGTGGTCTTGACAAAATGGGTGTAGTTTACTATGTATGACCCATGCAAGATTTTCATCAAGAGATAGCCACTTGTTTATCTACATCCTTATCTCTTTTGGGGGCAATTAGTCTACTTTCTGACACTGGCAAAACATGAAAATTCAGCAGGTTATAAACACTTTCCAGCTCTCACATAGATAATGCAATAGACAAAATGCCATATTAAATTTTTGATAACATTAACATAATGAAAATGTCTTGCAAACTATGTTATTACTGCAATTTGTGAATGTGGCAAATCTTTTTTATGTCCATACTAATCAGAATGTATAAATGAATCAATTTCTTTATTTCTTTTATAGTTCACATTTGTTATTATCTTGCAAGTCATTGATATTGCACTCTATTGTGAAAAGAATGACAACGAAAGATACATATAAGAAAAATTTACAACAAAATTGCATTCATACATGACTTAGGTGAGAAGAAAAAAATCACAAGGTTGTTATGGTTATCCCATGGACAAGAAAGACAATGCAAATGTGATATTCACTCTCATACTAAATTTCTTTATGATTTTGTGGCAAAGATGCATTTATCCACTTAATAAAAGTTCTCTTTACAGGAGACTACCCACATGTATGTTACCCACACAAGACCATCTCAATAAGGCAGTTATTTTTTTCGGCAAGTTTGACCAGTCTTCAATAAAAAGTAACAAAATATAATGTCCTAATACTGTTAAGTTGGAAAACAAGTCATTTAAAATGTTCGGTATTCAAAACTGATGCAGCAATTGTAAACATGATGGTCAACTGCAAAGTAAGTACATGTAAACATTATTTAACCCTTTCATCACGGCAAACCGCATATACGGTCCAGGGGAAGTAAGCCGTCAACACTATGGACCGAGTTTTCGGTCTGGGGCAGTGTTCTTTGTTAACGTTATAGTACCCGACTAAATATCTCTCTGGGTACCTCTAATAACTTCCATCTGGTAATGTAGATGTTATATTTGGATTATCTCGTGAGTTTAGCTTGTATACAACTAGAAATAACGAACAAAGTAGGAACTTTTAACGTGTTTTCCGAATGCTAAAAATTTGTATCCAAAATGGCGGCGTTTGAAGGATTTTTTTAGAGGAGAGTTTTCGGAGGATTTAAATAATTTTGACCTGATAGATTTGATTGACAATGAGAGAAGACGTATGGAGAGACAATGGAATGCACTTGTGGGTGACAGTGATGACGATGAAGATGACTTTGAAGGTTTTGAACCAGAGGAATTGTACGCTCCACGTGGTTTGTTTTTTTTCTTTTGGACGAAGCCGGAAAACCAAAGAGATTTATTTCAGTTTTCTGACAGAATTGGGCACACCCGAGAGTTATATGGCTCCAAGAAGCTTCGGATTATTTTCAAATACTCTATTCAGATGAAGTTTTTGGAAACATTGTCCGTTTAACGAACTTCAATGCGACGATCAAACGTCGCAGAGGCGATATAGGTCACTTGGGTGTGTGGACAGATCTCACCTTGGAGATCATTTTGGTTCATTTTATAGAATTTTATATATTATGGACACCATGAAAGAAAGACTTGTGTTGCTACTGTGATTATTCACTAGTACATCTAGGGTCAATTGAACAAGTTTTGAGAACATTCCAAGTTTTCTAAGAGGTAATAAAATAATTGTATTTTACCTGTTGTTACCTGTTTGCACCTGCATTTTAACAGTTGTAATAGATATGCACATTTTATTAAATTAGTCATAAAATTTGATTTTTAACCTTGATTTTGACACCTAATCTAGCCAGATATCTTTAACATTGGCAAGGTTATGTTGTTTCAAAGTCCACAAGTCATTTTGCTTTACAACTCCAAAGTTACTTAGTGTTGAGGACTCTATGCCTACAAAGTCACTTAGTGATGAAAGGGTTAAATCTAGTACACTTGTAGAAACTTCAGTTCTTAATGTTATGCAACTTAATGGCTTGTTGCCATCTCTGAACTTGACTTAATGTATTTTTTTACTACAATTTACAGCGGCAGTCATTACTCCTGCAACATGCATATTGAAATGGACATATAATGTTCAATAAATGGAACAGTGTCCCTTCCTGCTTTCACTCACAAAAATCTGCATATTTTTTTTTCTTCTGTACTGATTGTTAACACTTTTTGAAGCTTTTTTTCCCCATCACCTTCAAATGCATCGTTTTTTTGGATGTCATTTTATAAAATCTCTACAAACAAGCTTTATTAATGCAACACTTTGATTCAAACATGTGTAGTTTAAAGCGTCAAAAGCACTAATGTATATTCTAGTTCCATGAGTAAGGTGGTGCTCTACCATTTCCCATTTTGCATCTACTCAGATTTTTCAGTAAAACGAATTTAACAGGATTTTCTCACTGGTGGGGGCCCCCGAGTGGCAGTGGTCAAAAGCGCTTTCTATTATGGATCACTGCCATCTCACCGCTATCTGTGTGGATTCAAGTCTCGGGTTTGGCCAAAATGGGTATATCAAAAAGCTTACCAGTTGCTTCACCTGAGGAAATGTTTTTTTTCCCCCTGGTTTTCCACTATTTATACTGGCCACCATGTATAGCCTATCTTATGTTGCAAAATGGCGTTAAACCCTACAACAACAACAAGAACAATCCTCAATGGTTATACTGGCTACTTAATAAAGATTTTGTATAACTTTAGTGTTAACAGAACTTTTAATTCCCTTTATTTTGGTGTATGATTGATGGGTGTAATTTGGGTACTAGAATATATATCTTGGGCTCACTTCAGCTGTGCTGATATAAAAAAAACCAGCCTGCTCCCTCCCTTTGGTCACAATCTCTTCCTGGACCTAGAGGTAAATTGTAAATTTACTTTTCAGATAAATGATTATTTTCTGATTTTAATAAATGCTAAACTTAGTGTACTTCTTTTTACAAATTTAGATTAATTTTTCAAGCACATGGGAGCAACTATATTGGTCTACTGTATGTTTAAATTGTAGGGGTTTGCAGGTTTGCTATTATGAAATCCATATCTAGATTAAACTTAAGCCTGTATCCAGTTCTCGTAAACTAAATTGTTGTAATTTCTGCTTTTATTCTGCATGTAATTTAGGGTCATTTCGGCAAGGCTGACATGTCTAAATTCTAATCCTAGTTCAAAAATATCTTCAGACCACACCTGTTTAAACAATGACTAAAAGCAATCTGCTCTAGTGAAAACCGACCTACAACACAAGCCATATGTACTAAAAACAGAGTAGTTTATGTATTTTCATTTGGTCCTTCTAGAAATCAAACTATTACACCAGTATTTCTTTCTACCTGGAAATGAAGAATATGACTGCAAAAAGAATAAATAAAGCTCTTCTAAAAATTGTTTTATGTAAATATAAATCCAAAAGTAAATTACAACCATTCAAACAATTAGGTCATTATTCCCCTATACTCTAAAACAAAACTGCATCACAATACCCAAATTCAAGTATTAAGCTGACTGCAAGTCTTAAAATCAAGTTTCACCATCTACATACCCTCGTATCCACAGATTGTGTAGCTTCACACACCACTTGCATGATGAAGTGACGTTCACTCTGAAATAAAGCATTAGAAATGTCAAAAGGTTAGAATAAGTCAACCAAGCACCCATTATCCTAAAAATCGGTTACCCGGGTACCCAATCAATGGGAAATTATATGTGAACCTGAACTGCTTTGTATTAAGTTCATACATCCCAACACCAATCCGCAAGAGGTATAAAATTAGTACTAATAGGAGTGGCAAAATTATGCAATCTGAGCAGAGTGATCTATATTTATTACAAGCCACAATTAACGAAAACCATATTTCCGCTACTCACCTGGATCTGCAGTTACTGAAACTTCAAACACAAATCAGCTAAATCCACAATATGAAAATATAGATACAAAACCGAATAAATTATTTATACACAACAATCACTTTTATTCGTCTACATCACATGTTTAACTTTCAAAGATCATAAAGTACACAAATTCTGAGTGTTGTATTATATCACAGTATAATTCCTGTTTCAAAACTTCTAAAGCACTATTTATTTGTCCTTTTCCTGATGTAACATGTTCTTTAGTTTCACAAAATCCCTCTCCTCTAATATTTCTCAGTTGTATAACATCCACAAGTCATACTGATAATGCCTGTTTCCCTTGTTAATATTTGGCACCATGTTTTTTCAATCAAGACTGGTCCACTATATCAGTGTGTATCAAACTATAATTAAGCATGGTTTCACATTCAAGAAATCTATCACTTTTTCCTTCAAAATATATCATGTACAGTTACTGTAAACAGACAATAAAGAAACAAAGAAAACTGTTCAAGTACATAGTCAAAACGTCACATACACCAACTGTATGTAAAACAGTAGACAATGGTCTACAGTGAATCAATATCATATGAAATGAGCCTTGAATTCCACAGTAAAACCTGTTATAAGAGACTGCCCCTTCTGCCAACAAAAAGTAGTCTCTCAAGACAGGTTGTCTTTCATAGCAGTTTTGTAGAAAAATATCAGTTTCCAAGGTCCAGTTTCAGAACAATTTCAAGAAAGATAACCACATTGTACATATTTTATATTATTCATTAATAGTTGTTAAAATATTGTATGCATTCATCTAATAACAAAATTATACTGTAATAAAGATATCTATTATTAAACACCAATCACATATACATTTGAAGATCACATATTTTAGCATATAAAATCATTTCTGAATACTTGTTTTCCTTTATAGCAACATTTTTTGTTTTTCCTTATTTTTGTTTTATTTGTTTATTTGTTTTACCAGCATTTGAACTGCTTTTTTGAGAGTTGTCACTTTTTCACTTTTTTCGGTTACAGTAATTAATTTTACAAGCCTTAAAATTGGTCTTCTTTAAGTTGGAGATTAGTCCAATGTAATTAAAATTCTATGTGTTGAAAATATTAGTGCCCAGTTTTAACATCAAATGTAAAGGCAGTGGCTGTTGGAAAATATGAAAAATCTATACATGTGAATTGCATATCTAACAATTAATGGAATAAAAAGAACAATTATCTCATCCAAAAACAGGACAATTTACTCAGTGACAAAAGTCAACCGCTTCACTCAAAAATATAGAGGGATGTTTGATGGTGGTGGGGAAGAGACAAACATCACAAGACTTGAGCTCTATCAATCGAATCCTGCAAATGAATCTCTCTTGCAAGTTTAATATGAAATGACCCTATTCACCCCACCCCCCAGCGATACTGATTTACTCAAGACAAACAAAAGATGTGACCACTACATCAACTTTCACACTTCAAGGGCATTTCAAGTACCTGTGTACCCCCTGCTGACAACTTTAACAAGCATCCAAACTTACTGACAAATTTGATTATGCAGTTATCTAATTAAGGTACAAAATGTTCTATGTATTTCAACACTAAACATTTACATGACAGAACCCTCGAGTTTTTTTCTCTGTCATGCTCAGACATAAAATGGTGATTAGCTAAAATTCTATTTTTTAATCATGTATTTGAACATAAGGTTGGAAACTAAATCGGTGGAAATCTTTACCATCTGCAACTTAAATTATAGTATCCTGATTTTGGTCTCACACAAATGATATAAAATAGAACCTTTAACCCTTTGTCAGAGGGATATTACTAGTCATACTTACCCTTTGGCAGCAGGATACATCTCAAGTCAAATATTCAAAGCATTCTACAGAAGGGTGGATTAAACCGTGTACTATGTCATTATATTACAAGTACTCTTTTGAAAAGAAGGAAGTAAAGGTAGAAGGTACAAAAGTGTTTAGTCATAGAGTGGCCGCAAGATTCAAAGTTGTAAAATTCTTTGAAAATTTAATTTTAAAAGCAATGTTTATCATGCAAAGTTCAACACAGCAGATTTCATTTCATGAGGTCAGTGATGGCAGCAACTTGGTGCCTGATTTTGATGAAAATATTGACAATTTTATTAGTGAAGTTGATTTTTTTATGTGGTGGCAATCATGATGCTGATTTGTCCAGTGGATGATAACTGGTTTTCTCTGACAATTATGATAATAATGACTTCAAGGTCTTTCAAGCTAATTGGACAAGGATAATTTTACTTCTTGTAATGTTTGAATACAGAGTTTGGAGGGTCAGTAATTCAGCACCCAGCAGAAACATTGGCACATCACTTTTTTAAATAATTTGGGATGAAGAATTTTGGCAACATCTTGTCACAGAAACCAAAATTTATGTTGAACAAGAGCACAGAAATAACCCACCTCCACCTTTTGCAGCAAAATGGACGCCAGTTGATATTCTGACAATGAAGGCGTTCTTAGGTTTATGTTTGCGCATGGGTGTTTTACGTCTTCCATCTAGGAATTACTATTGGAGACAAAAGAAAAGGATGTTCAAGACCAATTGTAATACTATTATGTACCAGGATCATTTTAATCAGATATGGAGTTACCTGCACCTGCAGAATAATTAAGTTTCACCACCACCAAAACCTGACAGGCTTCAGAAAGTATGTTAGATAATATGTTTTCTGAATGTGATGTTTATGTCTCTGTACATGCCCAATGGAGTTTTGACTATTGATGAAAGTATGGTGAAATACAAAGGGAGACTTTCATTCAGGCAATATTTACCTGCAAAGCCGATAAAGTGGGGAATCAAGGTATGGTCTTTGTGAAAGCACAAATGGTTATATGTACAGATTTCAGGTGTACACAGGAAAGGAGGACAATACTGGAAAGGGACTGGCACACAAAGTGGTCACTGATTTATTGGGGCACCTACAACACAAGAATATCAGGTGTACATGGAAAAAAGTTTTATACAAGCCCCTCCTTATGTACTGAACTGCATACAAGAGGTATAAATGCATCCATACAATCATAAATGTCTTCATGCAGAACTTTTGCCAAAACACACAAAACTGTAAAAGCACCAGTTTTGTGTTGCACAGAAAGATGAACTGTCATATTGTATATGGATGGGTACTAAACCTGTCTTATTGTTTTCCAACTTCCATGATCAAACAGCCATTGATTACGTCGATCAGAGATGGTCAGAAAAAAACCTGTGCAAGTTGCCAGAATTCTTCAGGATTATCAAACGAATTCAAGTGGGGATGATATTTGTGACCAGATGCTAGGTTACTAGACGATTCAGCAGAGATCCTAAGGTGTCAATATTTATTTTTCTACCTTCTGATGCAAAGTTTTTATTATGCACATGTAATTGCAAAGGATTCCAATTCCAATTTTAAGAGTATTCATTGTTTTAAGATTTGGTTGAAGATTTAGCTGAAAGTCTTATTGGTGATGTCAGGGCAAGAAAGGATGCCTTAGTTGTAAATGAAGTGAGACCTACTGCTTGCCATGATGTTGTGAGGATGTATGTAAAGAAGAAAGTATGTGTCAAATGTAGAGCGAAAGTAGGGCCAGGTCGGAGGGCAGGAACTTTCAAGTTTGGTTGTGTGCAATGTAATGTACCTCTGCACTTAGGTTGTTTGACATTTGACATTGTCTGAGCAAATCATTTGTGGTATGGTACTGTGTTGTAAACGTGATAATAACTACATACCTTGTAAAACATTTTGAATTCTTTATACGAAGTTACCAATGTTTTTTCAAACAATTCAATTGCAAAGGTATAAATATGTGTGCCTATAATGAAATTGTACAGCAATTTGGGAAATAATAACAAAACACAGGCATTTTTAATGCAGCATATAATTTTTTTATGGAATGAAAATACAGAATCAAAATAAGCAGCATTGTCTGTCACTTTCCACATGAGGATCTGTCTGGTGCAATCTCCCAAATTTTCACACAAATTAAATAAAATTGGAACAACTTTTGATATTCTTGATGGATATTTATAATTTTTACACCATTTTAAACAGCATAAAATTCTACACAATTTTATGTGGATATATTCGATATAAAATGATCATTCCAAATAGAAAAAATGCATTAAAATTAAGCTTTAAATTCTGTACAGCTCTTTTTACTAGTTTGCTTTTCTTTAAATTCCAATGGATTTTAAATATGAACAATTTTAATTAAAAAATATGACTTTGTACATAATTTCATGCATTTTAAAATGGTATATAATATTGAAATATTATTTGAGAAAATTGTCCTGCAGAGCCATACTACATTCACTCATGATGGTACATCAGTGACTGAAAAAATGATCAGTTCTATACAACTGCCCGTTTGTTTGGGCTTCAGTATGAAAAGGTTTAATCCACAATTGTTTAATGTGTTCAATCCAAAAGCTTTTTTACTTCATTCAACATGATTATCAAACAGCATAAATATTTACCTTACACACTTACTAATTTCAAGAAATAATTAAAGTTATTGCTACATACATCCAAACATCTCAATATCCAATACAGATCAATGTCTAACAAATGTCCAAATGGATGACAAAACCACTACCGAATAGGCACAACAAACTATACACATTATTGCATATCAGAACTTGGCAGCTGTGTGTGTACTGCAAAAGAGTCAATCAGGGATGCATTATCAAAAAAGCGTCAGCAATATGAATCTACAAGCTGTTTTCATCATCTTTCAGTATTTAATATTTAAGATCTTTCTCATTTAATATTAGTAAAATACTGTAAAATAGCTTGGATTCGTGTAGCAGTTATTTAGCACTAAATGTCTTATTAATTCTTTTTACCTGGAAATTTCACTTACTTATAAACATACTTACATCTTTGTCGAAGTTGGCTTTGGTAAATTCCAGGGAATTCAGAAGAGCATTTGTAGCTGCCAGCCGCACATGATTGCTGCAAAGGGAAATTGCAGTTACTGAAATTAATTTGCCTTTCCTTCCTCCTTTTGAGAACAAAGGAAAATCTATGGTAAAACAAGAATTCAACATACATGCTAACCCCTAATGAGAAAAAATGTAATCCAAGTGCATGAAAAGTGTAATCCACATAGGTGCTAAAAAATTAATAAAATTGTGAATAAAACGATTTACAGCTCTGGTCTTTTAACATAATTACTGCTACAAAAACATTTTCTCAGGTGGAATCTACTGTTAACTCTGGTAATTAATGAAGAACACTCATAACTTTGCCCTTTGCATCATCAAAGCATCTGACAGTCTGGTACAACTTTTTATTGTCATAATCACAAATACCATCTGTGGTAATGCCAAGTTAACCATTTCATCACTGCGGACCGAAAAAACGGTCAGGGGGAAGTAAGTCCGTAAACACTATGGACCGACTTTTCTGACTGGGGCAGAGCTCTTCTTTAACGTTATAATACCAGACTAAATAACATTCAGGGTACCTCTAATAACTTCCATCTTGTAATGTAGATGTTATATTTGGATGATCTCATGAAGTAGAAATATCGAACAAAGGAACTTTTAACGTGTTTTCCAAATGCTGAAATTTGTATCCAAAATAACGGTGTTTGAAGATATTTAAGAGAAGATTTATCAAAGGATTTGAATAATTTTGACCTGGTAAATTTGGATGAAAATGAGAGAAGACAATGGAATGCACTTGTAGGTGACAGTGATGACGATGAAGATGACTTTGAAGGTTTTGAACCAAAGGAATTGTGCGCACCATGTGGTTTTGTTTGCACGAAGCCCGAAAACCAAAGAGATTTATTTCAGTTTTTTGACAGAATTGGGCAAACCCGAGTGTTAGATGGCTCCAGGAAAGCTTCGGAATATTTTCAAATATTCTATTCAGATGAAGTTTTTGGAAAAATTGTCCGTTTAACGAACTTCAATGCGACGATCAAACATGGCATAGTCTTATAGGTGTGTGGACAGATCTCACCTTGGAGATCATTTTGGTTCATTTTATAGAATTTTAATTATTATGGACCCCATGAAAGAAAGACTTGTCCTGCTAATGTGATTATTCACTAGTACATCTAGGGTCAATTGAACAAGTTTTGAGAACTTTCTAAGTTTTCTAAGAGGTAATAAAATAATTACTTGTATTTTACCTGTTGTGTTGCCTGTTTGTCCTTGCATTTTAACAGTTGTAATAGATATGCACATTTTAATGAATTATTCATAAAATTTGATTTTTAACCTTGATTTTGACACTTAATCCAGCCAGATATCTTTAACATTGACAAAGTTATGTTGTTTCAAAGTCCACAAGTCATTTTGCTATAAGTTACTTAGTGTTGAGGACTCTATGCCTACAAAGTTACTTAGTGATGAAAGGGTTAAGATCAAAGATTATATCTGGTGAGATCATGAGTAAGAGACACACAAGAGTCCAGTTTAAGTCTCATTTCATATGACATTGATCCATTGTAGACCTTCATCTATTGATCAGCATTGTCAGCATCTGTGACCCGATATGTGTCTGCCGTGATGAAAGGGATAAAGGATTTGCATCATAGATGCATGGTTTTCAATACGAATTTTGAATGTGTGGAAATTGTCTTTTTGTAGATTTGGGCAGAATTACCCTTGATTCACCTCCAGCTTCGTTTCTTACTAGGAATACATTATCCATAACATTTACTGTATAAGGCATTGACTGACATCTTCATAACAGTTTACACCTTGACTGACAATAATATTACACCTATATGAATTGAGCAGAGCTAACACTCAGATGAAACTGAATTCAGCTGAATTGTTGAGATTACATTTGAGGTTTATGATAGAGGAAGTGGAAACAATTATGACACAAACAGACAACCAGTTGATCTGATATCAGAATTGGTACATAATGGGCAACAAATTATGATCTGGTCTGAACTGGATAATATGGCAACCGGTTGTCAAGATGTAGACCAACTTGAAAAACTTAGCAAATAATTTGCTTCACTTTGTGCAATGTTTACAACTTCGGAAGCATTAATGACTTTGCTGGATTCATTTCCGATAAAATATTGTCACTTGTATGATTGTGCTTTAAATTAAAAATTTAAAATTAAATTGTACTTTAAAGCCAGTTTCGAGCATGGATTATGTATTACTGACATTTGCTTCAATCGGCATAATGTTTATCATTTAGAAAAATGCAAACAGATAAAACAGTGCATACATCTTTACTTCTGAACTGACAATTCTGTTTTGTACATCCATGATATCTGAATAATATAGCTGTATGGGTATATTTTTGCATATAAACTGATTTGAGCAGTTCATAACAGAATATGTCTATAAGTTCAAAATATAACAAAGTAAAAAAATAATCCTGTTACATATACAAAATATACACGCAGTAACACACAGAAAGAAAAAAATCTTTCACAAAATTTAGCTGGTTTCTTACAAAATATTAAGTATTTTTCCTTATTATCACGAGATAAAAAATCTTAAATATCATTTGTTTCCACCAATAATGAGGAATCTTGATTGTTGAAAAGAATTGACTTTCAAGATTTTGAAATATTGAGAACTCTGGGAGTAGTTTTTCTGCTGCAAGCTTCATGTTTTGAAAACGTACAATGACTATATAATGCTCAAAAATCAAATTGCCAGTTCCTCTGGGTCTCTCTAATTTCATGCAACACTATTTCAAATTTTTAATCAGCACCTATCATATTGTATGACAATTAAGATAAACTATGGATCAGCCACATATTAAAGCATTCAAAAAAGTTTTTCACACTAAAAGAATAATATTACGTTGTTTTCATCCAATTACTTCAACAAGTTGACATCCGCAGATTTTATAGAGGTAAATACTGTATTTTCCGTCATTATGAGGAATATGCTCTATCTACAATGACGTGAACTAAGAAGCGTGTAGATATTGCATTTACTTATTCATATAAAAAGGTCCTATGACTCCTAGACTTTTTTTTCATTTTAAACTAAAATCTTACATGTTGAAATGTTTGCATTTTCCAAATAAAGAGCAAAGGGGTTGGATGGTTTGGATTTTTTATGTAGTTTAAAGATTTTAGTGATTTCAATGTCTGCAGCGAATATATTCAAGTAACATTGATAGTTTACTAAAGCATGGTTTGTACTTCTATCTTATGAATCAATGTGATATTTAAGAAATGAAAGTGTTGTCAACCCTTTAACTACTACAGCTGTTCTGCAGTTTCGCTACTGCTGAGTAATAGCGTATCAGTTACTGAGACTACTGATACTGATTGCTAGGCTGAATACTAGAGCATCGTCATGGCTGACCACGAAAACTGACAATAAAAACATGGTTACATTTATATTAATTATTTCATTAGTTTTTGCTGGATTTCAGTGAAATAAAAAGCAGCTTACCTTGTATAGTATCTGATGTTCATATATTTCCATTTTATTTACTCCTACAACAATCAGACAAGAAATGCCTGTCGCATAAGCTGTTTTGAATCGCACAAAATAAATCATCGTCATTTGAATCAAAATCACATACATCTTGTGTTGAAACGGGACTAACATCATTATCTGATCCATTTACTAAGAATGATCCATTAAACTCTTGGATATTGCTTGCACTGAACCCTTTAAAGTCACAAATATTTGACTAGGAATCCATTTTTGTTTATCTCAACTACACATTTTGTACATTGCCGGAAATTTCCTTCCCGCTTGTCTAAATTCAACCTCTCAGCTTTCCAACTGGTATCAAAATGTTCAGTAACCAGTCTTCTCATTGGTTATGATAATGAAAAATAAGTAAATATCTGTACTTTCAACCAATCAACGTTTAGTTAACATAGCAGTTGCGTCCGCATATATGCGACACTGGGGTTTTGAGTACAGCAGAACTACGCGCTCATAAGCGACACTGAGGTTTTAAATAAGGCTTATCAACACTGCATATATGCGTCAGTGGGGTTCAGGAGCTATTTACAGACGATGCTCAGATGTGGTAGTCGTAGTTAAAGGGTTAATCTTGACAAGTGTCTGTTTAGTATGAAGAATTCAGCAAGATGAGTACATTTTTTTTATTACTTAATACTTCTGGCTTTACGAATTTTTTTTTAAAAATTCTAGGCATTTGGAAATAGATATGTACTGGAAGAAGATAATGTGAATCTTAACCCTTAAAGTGCTAGTCGCACCTTTGGTCACGCCACCAGTTAAGGTCTTGTAGCACTTGTAGCGACTTAAGTCATTTTCCAGGCAAGCAACAATGTACATATCCAATTTCTTCAGCCTGCCATGACTGCTAGTAAAACTATATTTAATTGGTTTATAGAGGCCTGGAACAAGCATTCTATTGTGCTTTACTATGTAGTTAGCAAAGTTTTACAAATACTTGCTTTTGAGCACATGATGCCTAAAAAAATTAAAATGGCTAATGCTGAATACAAAGATTTCTTGCAACAAATACTGGCTTTTGATAACAATTATGACAGTAATTTTGAAGGATTTTATGAGGATGAAATTAATGGAGCTGGCAAAGTGTTGATGAAAATTTTGAGCCAGAAATTGATGCAAACTGGAGCCATATGTACATGCTGGTTGGATAAGAAAAGATGGCATGCCTGTCAGCTACTGGTATTTCAAAATTAAATGTTGAGATGGCGATCTATGAACCAATGGACTATATGTGTCTTTTTTTAATGCAAATATAGTAGAACAAATGATGTGTGTCTAAACTTCTAACATTCATGGAGTAGATGCTTATAAAACTTTTCTTTACCTGTGATTTTCACAATTTAGATACGAGATCATAACAGGCATAACAGATACATGTACCTAGTTCAAACTAGTAAAGAATATAATATTTCTTTGATATATCAGGGCTCGAAATTAGAGGTATTCCACTAGCCCGAGGCTAGTAGATTTCCTGTCGTAACTTCATAATGTTAATAGTCCGATGGGCTAGTAAGTTTCGGTTCTCGAGAGTCAGCGTTTGTTTATGCCATTCCCTAATGAAGACTTAGCTGTCCTGTAGAACCAAACTAGTAACCATTGTCAACAGTCATAAAATATTAGCATGAGAAGATGAAGTCAATATCTGCCTCAGCAAGATTTGTTCCTATAACAAGAAGCCATCCGATTTGTGCATTTCGCTTACAGTGCCAATTATGGTACCATCATTAACGACGGAAGTTTGGTAACTGATCCTAATTAATATAATAACGAATTAAACAAAAACTGATGTGGTATCACACTTTATTTACTCCACCACATTAATAAACTACATAACGGTATACCACACATAAGAATACCGCAAAAGCTATTCAAAGAAATTAAAGTTTGCATGTTTGTTTGATTAAGGGGAGGTGATCGCTAACAAAGCACTCCAACACTCCAAGTCACAAACAGTATATTGCATATTTTACACATGCATTGAAATAATTATAAAAATTAGATTTAATTTATTACAACATTATTGACACATCCTTTTCGTACAACTACTTTTTACATGATGATAAGAATAGATTTTATTTTTTCCCTTACAAGAATGGACAAACAATTAAGTCATCAAGCAGAATGCTGTACAGTTGTTGGGAATTAAAATCTCCGAGCATGTGCATCTAACATTTGAAAATGTTTCGCCTTATTATTAATTTCAACAATACACTGTGATCCGATTAATTAGGAACAATTACCAAACTTTCGCTATTAATAATGAGACCGAAATAGGAGTTACATAGATCGCGCAGTCAGATGGGTTCATTTGATGAGAGTGCACCTATTCTAAGCTGAAACTAACATTATCTTCTGATGTTAATATTTTGTAACAGTGTTTACAATCGCCACTGCTTTGATTCTAAAAAACAACTGTTGGTCGGAAAGGCCATTTAATGGAGGGGGAGCATGTGTTTTGAAAGGGCATTTCCTGCTCTGACTTTCTTAGATAATGGACATTATGACATTCCTTTTCTTTCTTAAAATAATTCCTCTTTGCTATACAGTAACATCTCGTATTTCCAAATGGAACACAATTCGCTCCTTATAAGACAGGCAAAATGTTTTGTTTTATAGAACATGTTCAGCCACCGGAAAAAAGCAAAAGTTAAATTAAAATGACATAAATGAGAGGAATAATTCTAATGATAGGGAAAAGTGTAATCGAACGTTTCTTAAGACCTGGACTTAAGACAGGGAATGGCTGAATTATGATGAAGAAAATAAAGTTATGCGGTATAATTGGTGTACGGAATTCACAAAAGCAAACACAGAAAACTTCCAGTTTTGTTGCTGTTGTTCGAACTTTAAAATTGAATCAGTAAATGTGCATGAAAGCTTGAGCAACACAAAATGAGCAGAAAAAAGCAGCTATGCAAATACCACCAGAAGAATTGACCACTGGTAAGATATTAGAAAGTTTTAACGGAATGTGTTTGACCATATGTGCTCGACACAAGCTTGATGCTGAGAACCCCCCCCAATAATCTGAAGGAAAACGATCATACTGAGTGATATAAATATCTCAGATTACCTCCCTGACCCATTCTAACCTAAGTTTATCATACGATAAGAGACAAGGTCAGTAACTTCCAAATACTTTGTTCTACCCATGACTTTTTTTTCCTGCTATTTCAGTCTTCAAAGGCATACAACCATATTCGATGGCTTGATTTACTCCAGAGATATTTTTCTATTCATCAAACCATAATTAATTTTTCTATGTTGCACCAAACTAAAGTTACAGGTTCAAAAACATGCGAATTTCGCCTGCTAGACAACGTTGCGCTCAGGTGACAAACGGTGAAAAGAGCTATGATAAAGAACCGAAGACCCTTCACTGATTTGGTATGGATGTGTTAGCTGGATGAGATGAAAGGAGTTGATGTTGGAGACTTACAGGATTAATAAACATGTTGTTACATTTACTGACTACATCACTGGAAGTGAAAGGCAGAAATTTTTTTTTTTTTTTTTTTTGGTGCATTTTCAGCCAGTGCTTGTTGGCTCAGGTTTGGTTGCTGATGTAGTGGAATTGGAATGGGTCATATTAAAAAGTGTAGTCTAAAGCATGTAGGTGCACATTCAAATATTCAAAAATTAATACAAGAAACATCAATAATGCTAGAATTGTTAAAAATGCTTCATTTAGCATAGTATCTTGATTGCAAAAGGTAATCATTTAAAGAAAGCTTTCAAAAACTTTAATATAAACATTATTAAGTACTGACATTACCTTTTTTCTTGATGTAATTTCTTCAGATCAATATTTTCTTAATTAGTTCTGCTATCTTGCAATGACAAAGAATCTATGATTTGACTTGGTCTGCAGTTGTAAAATGATGTTCTACTGATTCAAGAATATTCTGGCATTGATTGACCATATCCTAACAATCCCAGCCCACCCTGCTGATGCTGAGAGGAGTTTCTCAGAGATGAAAATAGTGAAGAGTGACTGGAGATCATGTTTGGGACCTTGGGTTCTCTCCGACCTACTCTTTATATGCAAATGATATTCCAACAAATGATCTATCACCAGCAGTACATTTGTGGAATGTTTCAGGGAGACAGGTAATGAAACCTGAACAAACCCCATTTGGACCCAGAGTGCAGGTGGAGGACGAGAAAGGACACCTGGATCCCTTTCTGGAATTGGATTTAAATTATCTTGAGAAACAAGAAATGTGATTTGACTGTTTGATGATTTGAAGGAGGATTTGATTTATAATTCTGTATTTCTGCATTTCATATGATAATGCTATTTATGAATAATATTGGTGTTAATCTCAATACAAGTGTGAAAATGGGTTTTTTTGGACAGGACTTGTAAAGATTTGGCAGGACTAGTAAATTTCTCAGCATACTAGTCCTTCTGGTTATAAGAAATTTGTGTTAAATTCGAGCCCTGAATATTTGAACCTTTCCATGCAAAAACAAACAAAACTTGATAAAATAAAATGGTAATTTGTATTTTACCTGTATTTGCACCTGTACATCAAATTTTTTAAACTTACACATGTGCCTTGATGCTCATCTTAAAGTTTAGATATCCACCATTATTTTTCATATAGAGTTTGTTTATCTATTTGTATATTTATTGAAATACATGCAATTTAAAAACCATGCCATTTGCTTCTTTTTTCCCCACAAACAATTCAGCACTGAGGGATCTTGTACTGCAAAACAGAATAGCACTTTAAGTGTTAAGTATTCCCATAATGTTAGTTACAGACATGTGAATTTCAGTGTAAATGAGAACCTGCAACAGGACTCTCCAAAAGCAAACTTCACATTTTTCAAATTTTGTTTTAACAGTATTAGCTCCAAGATGGATGTATAGTTGTTTGGAAGGATGGTCTGTCCAGTCCAGCATATATACAGTACCTTTACATGACCTTAGAAGAAAAAAAAAACCCACTTCAAAACAGAACAAAGCTTTAAGCTAAGACCTCCTAGACCTAGAAGCATGCAATCAAGAATTTTCCATAAAAACAGTTAAATTTTCAACTCCACTTGTTGGTGCTTTTTTTTGTTTTACAAATGATGAACACTCCCTCCTAAACTTTTTTTTAAACCATCTTTATCCTTGCTAGTCAAGGTTCCGATGTCATAACACTATCTACATCTTGGCATATCAAGCAGATACTTAGGTACTTGAGGTCTGTGAATTTTTATTGCCTGTGGCAGCAGGCAAGCCACTGAGTCCTATCAAAATTAAGGTAGTCAAATTTGAAGTTTCTAAATGATGAGAACTGATGATCAGTCCACAACTTTAAAGAATAAAAAAGCAATTTTCCAGTGCCCATCCATGTTTGCACAAATACCTTTCACTCAAATACATGTGTCATAGCTTCCATCTGGTATAGTCATACTTCAGATGTTCCACTATATCCTTTTTAGATCAATTGCCTCTCACCATTTTTGGCGGATGAGCAATGCACCACACTATTGGTTAGTTGGCATTATAAACTAAAATAAGCAACTCATGAACATCAATAATGACGCTAGGACAAAACAACAACATGTTTGATCCACCAAAGTGTAGATAGGATTATCATATCAGAACCTTGTCGAGTGAAGATGGGACAACAACTTTTATTTGTGGTGATTACAGAAATATCCTCCATTGAAAAACCTATTACCTAGGTTCTTCCTTCTTCATTCCATGCACTATGGCAGTTAAAATCTCATTCGACTGAGTCTGTAGAGTTTCCGGATCCTAAAACAAAAAACAAAAACCACTATAAAACAAAAACCACTAATGAAAACACACAGGTGACTAAAAGCTTGATCTTGAATATATTTAATAAGTACAATGCATATACCTTTACAGCAGGATGTTTATGTTTGAACACTAAATATAAAAGAATTCAGTAATGTTAACTTGCAATGAAAACTTTCCAAGAAATGATAAGGAAGATTCATGCTTTAAACTTTTTCACTCCTATTATTGTATTTCACTTCTGCTGTATCCATTGTCCCATGTTTTGGAAGGGATCATTACCTGTTATTACTTCAGTGTATCCCCCAGGGGTGTAAAATTGAAGGTTAAAACAAAACCTTGGTGTGAGAAATATAAAATATCAAATATAAAATATAAATATCAAATAAAAAATGTGGGGGGAAAAATGTATTGACAAATTTTAATTTCACCCATACTTTTTCAGCTTGAATAGGAGATTGCAATTTGCACAATATGCGCTTTCTCTTTAAAAATACAAATAGACATGCACAATAAACACATTCATAGGATAATTTTCCTACTAGCATAAAGTCATACTTTTAAGTCTCCTTATAATTTCTTTATAGCAATATAATAAATCAACACATCATATAAACCAATAGAAAAAGGCGAAATAAATCTTTGTAACCGAGTTTATTTAACACCTATCACAAAATGTGTACTATCATAGGTTTCACTGTACTTCAATCTCGAAACTCCTTTATTAGAAAATCAAAGAGACATGATACATCTTCTTAATCAGTTACACTTGAACTTTCAGATCATTTCTTTCGTTGCAGCAAAGTTAACCCTTTCAACACTGCGGACCGCAAAAACCGGTCGGGGGAAGTAAGACTGTAAATACTATGGACTGACTTTTCGGTCTGGGGCAGTGTTCTTTTTTAGCATTATAGTACTCAACTAAATATCTTTCGGGGTACTCAACTAAATATCTTTCGGGGTATCTCTAATAACTTCCATCTGGTAATGTAGATGTTATATTTGTATGATCTCATGAGTTTAACTTGTATACAACTAGAAATATCGAACAAAGTAAGAACTTTTAACGTGTTTTCCGAATGTTGAAATTTGTATCCGAAATGGCGGAGTTTAAAGGAATTTCAGAGGAGAGTTATCGGAGGATTTAAATAATTTCGACCTGGTAAATTTGGATGAAAATGAGAAAAGACGTATGGAGAGACAATGGAATGCACTTGTGGGTGACACTGATGACGATGAAGAGGACTTTGAAGGTTTTGAACCAGAGGAATTGTACGCTCCACGTGGGGGTACTTTTGGACGAAGACCCAAAACCAAAGAGATTTGTTTCAGTTTTCTGACAGAGTTGGGCACACCCGAGTGTTAGATGGCTCCAGGAAAGCTTCAGATTATTTTCAAATATACTATTCAAATGAAGTTTTTGGAAAAATTGTCCGTTTAACGAACTTCAATGCGACGATCAAACATGGCATAGTGTTATAGGTGTGTGGACAGATCTCACCTTGGAGATCATTTTGGTTCATTTAATAGAATCTTATATATTATGGACACCATGAAAGAAAGACTTGTCCTGCTAATGTGATTATTCACTAGTACATCTAGGGTCAATTGAACAAGTTTTGAGAACATTCTAAGTTTCCTAAGAGGTAATAAAAATAATTACTTGTATTTTACCTGTTGTTACCTGTTTGTTTGTACCTGCATTTTAACAGTTGTAATAGATATGCACATTTTATTGAATTAATCATAAAATTTGATTTTTAACCTTGATTTTGACACTTAATCCAGCCAGATATCTTTAACATTGGCAAAGTTATGTTGTTTTAAAGTCCACAAGTCATTTTGCTTTACAACTCTCTATGCCTACAAAGTTACTTAGTGATGAAAGGGTTAAGAAGCTACAAGTTGTGTTGTCATGTGATTTTCGGATTTTTGTCTAGTACCCTGTTTCTATTTTTAGCCAATGCTAACCCTGTGATCTGTACATTATAGCCAGTTATAATCATCAATGTTGCAACTACAAGACTGATAAAACAATTTTTTTTTGGCATTTAAACAAGATGTCATATATTTTTAAAGGCAATGATTGTCACGTGATTCATTAGTCGCAGTCTGGTACCTTATTGTTTTTATATATTTTTTTTACTCTAAATGCGAAAAACGGCTTGGATATGTATGCAGATTTAATCTGAACAATAGCACATCCCAGTGGTTAAGATTTATAAACTTTACAATTGTTGTGTAATAGCCACTAATTGTGTAAGTTAGCAAGCTCAACATCTTGCAAAGGGAAGCCATAAAGGCTATCAAACCATTTTCAGCATAGACTTTGGTATTGTACATTAATATTGCCACTTCTCAAATGTTACTACTATTAATAAGTATAATCTTAACAATTATCAGGGGATAAACTGGACATCTTGTGATAACCCACAGTAAGAATATATGGATTACCTTTATGTATGGATTAAAATTTGAGTCTTTCTTGGCTTTAGGGAATAAATGTGGCTTCTCCTGAGGTGTAAATGATATATTAACATTAGTAGTACATGTAGAACACTTTTTTGAATAAGGAAAACCTGACATCAGGGAAACAGAAATTGGATTACTTAACACAATTAGAAAAAAAATTGTTCTAGATACATATTACAAAATAAAATGTGGCTGCTTGTGAGGGGTAAATTTTATGTTATTGCAAAAATATGCTGGCCGCTGGTTGCGTTAGCCGGGTGGCATTTCGTGAGGGGTAATTTTGAACACAGATTCGTCCGTCGGTGCCTTCAGATTCTGGCCGTAAGGAGCGGGTGACCGCTGGTGAGGGGGGGGCCGTTCAAGAGGAGGACTACTGTACAATACAAAACCACCATCCCTTCACGATACAAACCTTTATTATATTCTCCAACATTGCAAATACAAAGATTGTTCACAATATCACACCCAAAAAAACGTGCAGGGTGTATTTTTTACTAAAAGCTAACCAGTGTCAAAATTAAATTCACCAGTCATTTCACTCTGTCAGCTCTGAAAAGTATTGTAAACAGAATAGCTACATGTTATCCTTCAGATAAGATCAACAAGAGTGAGTGAACTGTCATTGGACGAACATACTGACAATGATCTGGTGCTACCTGAACTCAGCACATGCACAATTAACCAAGTAGGACCATTTCATTGATAAGACATAAGCTAGCATAAACATAACCAATCCCAAGAAGTACATGTAAATTAAAAAATTGAAAGACTGTATTCTTGCAAAATAGTATCTCCATTCCCATGCATGAAACTTAGTCAACACCTGGCAATATTGGATGTATATATTACTGGTGTTAACACCTACACCTAATATAGGGATTCTTTCACTCCTGTATTTTGAGAAATAATTATTTTTAATTATGCAAAAGTTATTTATTTGTTGTTTGCTATTTCTTCTCCATGAGTTTAAGTGTCTGTAACAACCAACAAACAGCAGAATTTAGTCATTCCATTAATTTTATCTGTTCTATTTAAGTCTTCAGAAGTCCTTCAGTTGTTGCTATAGTACAGTAGCATAATTGACTGTCAAAACATACAGTAATCTGCCATAGGTCAGCATAGGCAGATTATAATGTAACAATGCACTGCTAAGATGGGGTGGTTGATACAAACAAAGGATCATTTGCATACTGCTTGATTCCCATGTATTACTTAGTAAAGTATGTAGCTTCCTTCCTTTCACAGTTTTATTTATCCAGTCAAAAGCCACCATTGTATAAATTAAATAACCAAAAAATCTGTCCCCAGATGGGACATTTTTGTCCCCAATAGGGGGAAAATATCAATGGGCCATTGGTTATGGGGATTGAGATAACCCATGTTAATTGGTCAATTTGGCCCTCTTTTGTGATCCAGATATTAGGGTTCCCATAACCAATGAGAAAATGCTAAGACAAAGAGAATTTTGCAGTTCCACTTCAAAAACATGGACTTAATAGGGTTGGGAAGGTAACTGAGGTCAAGATAAGTGGGTTTGACTGTATTTAATATCCTATGCAATGGATATTATATGCTAATGGCATAGGAATAGTCTGTTTTTTATGTTCCCTTCGTTGCACTCTGTGAAACGGAGGATAAAAAATAGAGAATCAAACTAGCATAGGAAATGTTATGGAGTAGCTTCCCCATATCTTGCAAGCTCTTACATGATATCATTCGTGTTCAGCAAGATGTCGTCTTGATGTTTAACCTCAGTACTTGTTGCACTAGAAATGGATCTCCAGATTAAAACAGTTTGCACTAAGAATCATTAACCACGAAAGTGAAAGAATCAAAACAAGAGAATAGCTGTGGATCTAACTTTAAGAAGAAAATTGGTGAAAATGGCACATCCATTGGGATTACAGGTGTAACTTCTGATCGCATGATTGCAAAGACTGCAAAAGTAAATAATTCTTTGGTATCAGTGTTTAAGAATCTTTTAAAAATCTGTATCTGTTTGCAAAAGATAAATGTAAAAAAAAATATCACTTTAGACATTCTTTCACAACAAAACATTTTTTTAAACTTGAAAAGACATTATTTGGATTACCAAGTCAGGCGGTCATTGCAGATTTTGTTGGTTTCTAAACCTTTCATCACTAAGTAACTTTGTAGGCATAGAGTCCTCAACACTAAGTAACTGGAGTTGTAAAGCAAAATGACTTGTGGACTTTGAAACAACATAACTTTGTCAATGTTAAAGATATCTGGCTGGATTAAGTGTCAAAATCAAGGTTAAAAATCAAATTTTTTGATTAATTCAATAAAATGTGCATATCTATGACAACTGTTAAAATGCAAGGACAAACAGGCAACACAACAGGTAAAATACAAGTAATTATTTTATTACCTCTTAGAAAACTTAGAAAGTTCTCAAAACGTGTTCAATTGACCCTAGATGTACTAGTGAATAATCACAGTAGCAACACAAGTCTTTCTTTCATGGTGTCCATAATATATAAGATTCTATTAAATGAACCAAAATGATCTCCAAGATGAGATCTGTCCACACACCTAAGTGACCTATATCGCCTATGCCACGTTTGATCGTCGCATTGAAGTTCGTTAAACGGACAATTTTTCCAAAAACTTCATCTGAATAGAATATTTGAAAATAATCTGAAGCTTTCCTGGAGCCATATAACTCTCGGGTGTGCCCAACTCTGTCAGAAAACTGAAACAAATCTCCTTGGGTTTTGGGCTTCGTCAAAAAAAAAAAAAAAAACACCATGTAGAGCGTACAATTCCTTTGGTTCAAACCTTCAAAGTCATCTTCATCGTCATCACTGTCACCCATAAGTGCATTCCATTGTCTCTCCATGTCTTCTCTCATTGTCAAACAAATTTATCAGGTCAAAATTATTTAAATCCTCCGAAAACTCTCCTGTAAAAAAAATCCTTCAAACGCCGCCATTTTGAATACAAATTTTCAGCATTCGGAAAACATATTAAAAGTTCCTACTTTGTTCGTTATTTTTAGTTGTATACAAGCTAAACTCACGAGATAATCCAAATATAACATCTACATTACCAGATGGAAGTTATTAGAGGTACCCCGAAAGATATTTAGTCGGGTACTCTAATGTTAACAAGGAACACTGCCCCAGACCGAAAACTCGGTCCATAGTGTTGACGGTCTACTTTCCCTGGACCGCATATGCGGTTTGCCGTGATGAAAGGGTTAAAGGTTTCCTTTATTGAAATTGGTAGGGGGGTTACAAACAAAGGGGTAATTGACTCGGACTATAGTGTAATTGTTTCGCTTCAAACACAGTATCGCACATGGAACATTTATAAATTAAAGAAATCATTACTGTCATTTAATCAGTTCACAAAAGAAACCGAAACTGATGTCAGTAAAATACCCATCATTAATTAAATTACACCGACTCCCTGGATTAAAATCAGGGTGTCGCTTGTTCTGATCTAAATTGAGTAAACTTGTTACAAACAAAACCATGTACAACACTGCTAATTGATCATACTGGCTTTCTTGAGTTTGACCTGTTTTGTTTTGTTGCTTAGCCCAGTATGCAGTCAAATGATAATAGGATGTAAAATATATGCACAAAGAGGGGCTAGAATCATGCCCGGAGGGCATGATTGGCCAAATAAAGGTAGTTATAGTGATTAAAGCATGACTAGAAAGTACTTGTCCTGGACTAGTGACTAAAAATTTTACTTAAAAAATGACTAGTTCAGGATGTCGGGCTATGGGATTTGCTCAGCCCTGATTAATGGACTTAAAATCCTAATACAGCATTATCGGAATAGCACATCATGCATAATAGTCAGTAGAGTGCTAATTCAAGAAAGACAGAGCATATATTAGTGAATAATCCCTGTGAGCTGTAAAAGGGTGTTCTCAATAGAGAATAATATTCATCTTCGGAGTCTGTCAGTTGGTCGATGATGACTGTCTCATTGAGATGCTTCTCCATTCCTCTCAATCTTGAGCCAGAGTTTTCCATTTCATGATGTCAATTTGTCTAGATTTCATGTTTCTCCTAGCTACATGCTTGAATCTTGGCTTTGGTCTTGATTTCTGTTTCCTTTCTTCATTTGTGAGTACAAAACTTGCCTCGGGAGTCTCTCCTCATCCATCATATGGACATGACAAAGCCATCTTAGGTTTTTCTCAATAAGAATGTCGGTCCTGTTCACTTCATTACTTCTGTGTTTGTGAACAATTCCTCCCCTTTAATTTGTAGAATTTGGCAGAGGTGGCGCATCAGATAAGCATGAAGTCTCATTGTGTACGATCAGTGTTTCCCTTTACCCTCATTTGTGCTTCAGAGATCCCCCAAATTTTTTTTTGACCCCCAATTTTAGTACCAAAGTTTGTTTTTAACTCAGCCTGACCCCCCAGTTTTGACACCAAGGAGATTTTCGACTTCTTAAGTCTTGGACCTCTAGGGGATACACTGATGATAGATTGTCCAGGTTTATGGACCATACATGAGAGATAATATAAACTATGGCAAAATGTACTTTCCCTTTCACACGTGCTGACACACGAGTATTGTACCAGAACCTATGCTGTAGCTTGCCAAAAGAAGTACTGGCTTTCTCCAACCTGTATGTTATCTCACTCTCAAGGCTAGCATTGAGATAGTACTACCAACGTAGAAAAAGTCTTTGCGCTGGACTAGGTCCTCACCATCGATGGCTATGGGGGTTGGTGGAGGAGGTGTGCTGAAGAGTTTTACCGGTTGGTACATGCATTCTGTTTTACTGATGTTTATTTTTTGGCTGAATTGTTTTGCAGTCTTGGAAAACTTTTCCACTACTGTCTGCTTATCCTAAGCATTGTGTGCTGCATTGGCATTTCTCGAACTACCTGGTCCTTGAAGTGTGACGCATTGAACAGATGGCTGTTGTGGCATGTCTGCATGTATCATTTGTACCTTCAAAAGCCACTTCAAGCATTTTAAACAGGTTTCATAAAATGATATTTTCCAGAATGGTTATTAATAAAGGCTGGGTATATTATTCCAGCTTCTGTGGGATTGATGAAAATCTTTGGCTGAAAAGTAATCCTTATTGGTTAACATACACAAGGGAGTGTGTTCCCAGATGGAATTTTGGGTTTTAAAATGATCTTCATAACAATTTTAGTCCTTTATCTGCTAAGGGTTAAAGTCTAAGGGGTTACAACATCAGTAAAGAGAACTTTACTCATTAAATTTGTCCAGTGGAAAAGGTGATCTGGAAATTTGTAAGGTCCATAAAACAGACAAGGGGCTTGTGTTGTTCTCTTTTTATCTCTTCTCAGATTTGTTATTCCATCCATTAATTTCATATTTTTATTTTATCGTTTAATTTATCCAGACAATAACATCATGGTCATTAATGTTATAAATAATGATACCTAAAGAGGGAGATGTCACATATCATCACCTTTTGACAGTCAAAAATCTTGCTAGTTACTTCTGTTAAATAAGTGTAAAAATTTGCATTTTATGCCTTGTATATCTGATCAACAACTAGTATTTACTTTTTACCTAGTTCATATACAGAAGCACATTAATACCTTTAGGTACAGCGGTGAAAATAGCTTTGAAAGATTCATTTGGCTACATACAACTTAAACCATGTTTAAAAATTTAATCTTTTATTGGTGCATTTAACCCATGGAATATTTGTTAGATTTTGTAGTTATCAATAGATGCAAGCTGAGTATAACAGACACTGTTATGGAGAAAAATCGTGGTTCTTGGGTAAAAATTAACAGTCCCAAACCATGGGCATAACAAATATTCAATCTTTGCAATTATAAACGATGTATTAGATATAACTGAGAACCAATGAAGATATTTGAATGAAACATCAATTTTTGTCTTGTCGTTATATTGTCTTGCAGATTTAGTTGCATCCTGTAAATTGATTTGCACACCTGTCTGAGCTGGTTTTTACCAGTATGTTGAAGCACTTAGTACATTATATGTAGTAATCATTATAAAGATATACATTGTCTTTAAAAATTACCGACTTGCCCATATTTTAAAGCCAGTGCAATTGGAAACCTATTTTATTGGCCTAAAATAGAGCCTGCTTACGCATTCATTTGGTATTTCCAATAAGTGTGGCACTTTTCTGCTCTACACTACTAATGATTGAATTAATGGACAGTTGTCCAAATACACAATAAGGCTGACTGATATATTTAAAAGATGAGAATTATAAAAGTACATTATTTTCCTTTACACACATTTGTGCATCAGGGATGCACACTGGAGAAATTGATGCACGTTTTGTTGCCATGCTGGTTTTTGTATGCAAAGGATTTGCAAAATACAATTGGAATTTACAGTTGAACCCGGTTATGTTGCCGGCCTAGGAGTGTGCCAAAAAGCATCAAGATAACCGATGATTGAGATAAACGAAAAAACCAATATGGCGTCAATATAATAACGTGCTTGAAATTTCATTATGTACATAATGTGCATTTATAAATGAGAATGTACATGCACATATTTTTGGATGTTTTTTTTACACAACAGCGTTGCCTCGATTTGTTTGATGAGATCTTCATGCTATAAAAAATATACATACATGTTTGTTAACAAAAGGCATATGTGCACCAACTAAGAGTAGTATAATGTAGTCACCCTCTTATACGGCCACCCCTTCTGCACTTGGAAAGTGGCTTTATAAGGCGGGTGGCCTTCCAGAAGGGGACTAAATTTTTTGTGAGAAGTATATGTACGTAGTAAGAAAGCTTCATTTTTCAAAGCATTTAATATCTTCGTTTAAAAGCAACATTAAATATTGAACGGTTTTTGTGCTATTATCGTTGACTTATTTCAAATGAATATGCATTAATAGTTCTTATTCTTAGCCTAAGTGTGATATGCGAGCGGGTGTTGTCATGCACATTGCAGAACCATTCAAAAACGTCATTTGAATCTTGGTACATATGCAATTCTCTTTCCATTTGATCCATTTTCCCACTGCTGCTAAATAATTTATCGGTTACAATGTTATTTATTTGAGTGTTTTCAAAATAAAATTGTTTTATTCGAGTCTTTTCTACATAAATTTGTTTGACCAGTCCCTGTCCCCCCCACCCGATATCGTAGACTATAATAACCGACATTTTCTGAAATAATCATCTTCGTTTACATGATGACATGTTAATGTTTGGTAATGAGTTATTCCGATGTTTCTAACTGTATGAGATTTAATTATGCAGATGACACATTTGTTGAGCGTACAAAATGTTTTCTTCGTTAACTTAGTTAAGAACTTAGTCAAGTCATGCAATGATTTTTATTTTCTAACCTGAATGGCAATAACACCATCAGTGTCTGCATATTTCCTGCTTAACTAAGTTTTCGATACAATAGACGGATATGCCTGAACTAGTCTATTTTCAGCGCGACAAAAGATATACATGCATATGTTGTCTGCTTCCGATATTTAAGGTGTCGAATCAAGCAAAGTAAAAGAATGACAAAAGAGCCTTTCACTTGGATTTAACAAGCGGTTTCATTAATATGCTCATGTGTGCAATTTCAAACTCAACGTTATGGTAATTTACAGAATTATCTGGCAGTTAACGAATAGGATGAATTATGTATTCTTGTCGGATGGAAATAAACTGCCATATAGTGTATGGAATATGGCACCGTGTTAGTATGGAAAGACCTTTAAGCATGAAAGGTGCAAGGAGATGCCAGTATTAGTGTTATTCTGGTCACAGTCAGGTTAGAAATTATAGATCAATAATGCAATTGACTTAGTACTGTGCACTTTTTATCACATTAAATGTTTTAGTTATTGAAATCGGTAGGGGGGTACAAACGGGGATGTAGTGTCGGACTATAATTAATGAGTGGTTTCATTTAGAATTTAAAAGAGAAAATTTATGTTATGATCACTTTAGAAGTAGTTACCAAGCAAGCTGATAGATACTCTGGATAATTGCTAAACAATTTTTGTAAGGAAGGTAATAACGGCAATTTGGAGAAAGTAAATTTGTCTGAAAATGTAGGGATAAAACATAAAAAGGATACTGAGTGTGTGGTAGCTATTTCTCCAATGAGACATAAGCAACAATCAGTGAAAACAATAAAACCAAAACCTGCTTAGGATAATCTGAAATGTCTAAACAATTGGTATTAAAGTCAACTTACAATATCCTGACAGATATAGCCAATGGCCTCCAAACTTGATTCCTTCATCATCTCTGTGCTGGCAGGGTTGGTTACATTCTGTGTCAGCTGTGCAATTACTGTGGGCCAAATACCCTGCGGCAATTCTGTACATGCAATATAAGCCACACACTGGGCTGCTGAACTGGGCCTAATTGTTTCTGTGCCTAATGTGGCCATCACCTGAAAAAGAAATAACTAGAGCTCAAGGACAAAAGCTGATCATCAAAATGGGCATTGAATAAATATCATCAGAAATTTTCCAACATTATTAACACCTTGACAGTGCCATAAAGAATCCAACACTGAAACAAAATGTAGAACCAAATGGTTGGAACTCATGAAAGGAACATAAATCCACCTTTTCACCTCAAGATTTGGATGGCAGGTGTCCCTGAATTTCATGTCGGACATTACCCAAGGCAGGCACACATTTTCATCTACTATAGCTTCAGTGAAAAAATCCAACAAGAGTCCCTTGAACAGACTTTTGCTCTAACGAGCTAAAAGAATTTTAAGAAATTCAATTTCTTTTTCTTCAAACCATTTTTTGCTAAAACCAACTTAGATATTTATCAGGAACAGCAAGTTTTTAAATTAACCATCATGTTGCATTTAGCACCATTTTCATCTAGGTCAAAGTGGATATCACACATCTCGGATTTTAAAGACAGTTGTTGTTACAGTCATATTGGATGTACAAATGGCACAATTTCATTTAGGACCAGCTAGGTACCATATCAAGTCTATTGCTCAATACCCTATGTTGATAGTCATCAATTTAAAGAACCGAGATATTATCTATAAGATGCAACATTCCAGTCAGGTGTAGCAATGACAAGATTTTCAACATAACAGACAAAACTGTTTATCACATCCGCACCATTTTTACTCAATACCAATTGGCCATCATAACTGGTCCTCTGATAAAAACCCTATATCAAAATAACTTTCTATTCAATATGAATTCTGTGAAAAGACTTAAAATGACTGTTATGGTGGCCATAATAAATTCCAAACATTTCATTCTTTTAGACTATCATTTAGTGAAAATTCCCTTCTGGACTGGCAAAATTTTTATTAACCCATTGTATCCTGAATATGACTACGGGTGTAATACCCCATTCTATCCTGAATATGCAAGTGGTCGTAGGATCTCATTGTATCAGTAAAATGACTAGATATGTATCACAAGATATGTATATAGTGTCTCTAGAAACGTTTTATCACAAATACTTGTGTACTTCTTCACCAACAACAGGAAATAGTTAAAGTACGCATGCGCAATGAAATTTGAAAAAACAACACATGGTTGGAATAAAATTGTTGGCTTGAAAATCGATAGATAAAATGATGGACAACAACTAGAATACAAACACTGAGGTTTATAGTGAGGGTAGTGACATTGAAATTGAAGATTTGGATGATTCAGAAGATAATGTTGACTTAAATGAATTAGAATTGAATAAAGCTGATGAAAGAGATGTTGCATGGCTTCATGAACTTTTTGACAGTGATTCGTAGATTGAAACTGACTTTGAAGGCTTTCAAGACGAATGTGTCCAGGGTGATTTTTTTTTTTTTTACCTCTGTTGCAACCATTATTTAAGTTAATGTTATTACTGACATAGTAATGATGTGGTCTTCAAAATTTGTACTGAATTTGTAATAAATTTGTACCTTTATCTTAAGGAAAGATTTTAGGATTAATTTGGGACAAAGTTTTCTTGAGATAGTACGTTAGTACATTGAAGTACATGTTCTAGATTGTGAAGTAAATAAAAACTCAGATGTGAATATGGATATTGATAGCGAAGGTAGTGACATTAAAGTTGAAGATTTTATGAATCTGAAGATAATATTGACTTAATTGATGTAAATGAAGTTGATGAAAGAGATGGTGCATGACTGCATCCACTTTTTGACAGCGATTCGGATTTAAATATAATCATGTCTGGGGTGATTTTTCTCCTTGGTTGCAGCCACGATTTAAATCGATTAAAGGGGCAACTGTTCATCACCCAGAAGAATACTGACCTAGTGATGATGTGGACAAATATTTTAATGATTCAGTTTAAAGATTTCTATGATAAATTTGTGGAAAAGTTTTTTTCAAAGAAACTGCAGGCTTTAGTACATGATCTAGATTGTGACCTCAATAAATTGTTCCTAGTATTTAGTTGTGCAGTTTTGGTAAAATTATTATAACGTTTGAACTAACAGTGCTATAAACTTCAAATTTGGACCAAAATATTAGAAATAGAATTATCTTTATTTTATTCCCATACTATTTGGAGAATTTCATTCATCTTCATGGAGAAAAGATTCACTGAAGTTCATGGCAATTTTTTTTGTCAAGTCCCATTTCAAACTACAGTTGTGAGCTTGTACATTAAGTAAAATTTAACAAAGCATATCACTGTATTGCCAATTTTATTACCTTTTCAGAGATACATAGTTTTATATACTTTAAAAAATAAATAACAATGTTACATTTTTTGTAAAAATTGTGATGGTCTTCAAAATTTCTTCTGCTAATTTCTCCGTTTTATCACAGTGTATTTAAAAATGCTTCTCAGGATAGAATGGGTTAAGCAATGCCTTATTTTCTGGTTGAAAAAGATGGGAGTATCAACATATTTGGTATGCATATGAAAATTTTATATTCATACCCATTCTATTCATACTTGTAGAATACATGTGTTTGAATTAAAGTAAATGCAGTGTGTTTTAGCTGTATGACTTAAAAAGTACATCAGAAGCTATACATTGCAATTTTCACTGATAGCTGTAACAAGATTAGTCTTGTAATTGCAAGTTGGTAAAAATGCTAAATACCAAATAATTTTTTTTCTATAAATTTTGTGTACAACTGCAGTCAAAAAGATTTCTAGCATTCTTTGAAACAGCCACTAATACATGTAGGAATAAATGCACAAGTGTTTGTCCTTATTTCATTGTTCATGACGATAATCCACTACAGTAACTATTCATAGACAATATACTGAAGCATTAAAATTGATATATAATTAATAGGGCTGTCATCGGGTACCCGGTTATCTGGGTACTTGACTGTATAGAAAAACCCGGTTATTGAAACGTAAACTCGTGTACCCGTTTTTTTAAAAAAAAATCGCCACACTCGCCAACCATTTCAAACAGGTGTGACAGCTATGGCTATATTTAGAAACCAGATCTCTGCTTCATATAAATAAACAATACATCAGACAGTCTGGATTAATAAAATTCATTGATGTTGTGCAACTGGACCAACCGCTATCATATACAAAGGTTAAAACATTTGTTCTACAGGTAATAAACCTCTTTGTAGATGATAACTATTTAATGTGGATGCTAAATGATTGGTACATTGCATGCTCTTTTAATGAAATCCAGATGGATACCTTTGATTTCCGAACAAACATGTCAAAGAAATCCCACAATTTATATTAGGAACAATCATCACCTAGACACTTTGAAATCTTCGTAATGCTGCAAAGTAATCTTTGCTCGTTTTTTTAGTCGACATGATTATGCAGGACAATTAAAGGGTACGTGCTGCGTGGATGCATTGGAACTGATGTAAATGAAATTTATATTAGCATATAGTGTGAAAAAATTGTGCTGATCTGTTGAGACTGCGGCTGCATCCATCATTAATCTCACATTACAATTCTGACATACTGCGATGCTATGTTGTAGATAAAGTTTTGAGATATGACTTTCCATAAACTGTCAGTTTGTTTCTAGACATACATTTCTCTCATGCACTATTTAGATACAGAATTTGTTATATTGGCCACAATAACAAAATATTTCTAAGCCTTTACATACAAAAAAAAATTTAATGAAAATCCGATAAAAGTAAAAAAATAATTTTATTTTAAAAAGTCGCAAAAACAACAAAGCAAAATATGGGATGGTTTTGAGATAAATGCCATAGAAAAGTCAAAGGCAAATTGTTTGGTTCCACAGTGCAAGGATAAATTAAAACTAGGAGGTAATGATCTATGTTCATATGGAACCAGCGGACATATCAATCACTCGAGTGCAAAACATCCGGATGAATATAAAAAGTATACCAGAATCTGTGACAAAAAAAGAAACGAAAAGCCATAGAAGTAATGCAACAAGAAAAGAAACAGTACAGACAATAGAGTTCCTGCTAGAAAAGAAAAAAAAAACTTTGGAGGCTAACAACCTGCGCCAGTTAATCACAACTAAGACCATAAAAATGATTGCGGCTGATGCTATGCCTTTCAGCATGATTAACAACGTAGGCTTCGCTTTCTGAATGAACTAAGTCCATTTGTCCAGAAAGCTTATTCTGGACTTGTATTCTGCCAGGAAGAGTAAAATTGTTATTTTACTAGAAGAAGGAGCCTACATAAGTTTTACAAGTGACATGTGGATGAGCACAAATAATTTGAATGCTTTCATTTCGCTTACCACTCATTGGATTGACAGCAAGTGGAACAGGATGTCCATTGTTCTGTCACTACGAAATCTTGAAGACAGACACACGGGTCAAGTTATTTCGGATAACATCCTTGCAATGTTGGCAGCATGGTCTATTCCAGATGAAAAACGAGTTCTCGTGCAAGATAATAGTGTGAGCATCAAACAAATTGGCAGAGTTATCTGGATTGGATCACTTGGGATGTTTCACCCATACAATCCAGCTAGTTGTAAAGTTTGGACTTTCAAGTCAAAGATCTGTTATGGATGCTATTGTCACTGCTCATGCAATCATTGATCATTTTCGGCATTCAACTGGAGCCCTAAAACAATTGCTCAGAATCCAGAAGTCTTTGACGTGCGAGGACAGCACGCCATATGCAACACACCGTCTTATCCAGGATGTTACAACCCGATGGAATTCTACGTTCTACATGCTCAAACACCTCATAGAACAAAAGAAAGCTATTACTATTTCAATTGGCTATGGTTAAAGCGCAACCAGCAATTTCGGACCATTTTGGCAACTGCCGATATTATGGCTAGCACTTGAGAAATGGATTATTTTATTGAAGATTTAAAATAATTGAGAACTGGGAAATTCCTGATTTTATTTACATGCGGAGTGAATCCATGAATCTCTGAAAAAATCATGAAATTCACCTTAAAATCTTGAGGTTGGCAGCTATGTTTGCATAATCATTTGTAGCAATCATCGCTTGAATAGTAAAGATTGTTTTGATGAAAAACACACATGAAAAGAACAAAAGAAAGGATTCTGGCTACTGGTTTCTATATAGTGTCATATAATCCGTAAACCAGGCTAATGTACATGTCGCAAATTGTCACTGTAGTGCCGAAATTTAGGTAGTGGTTGTATATGTACTTGTCTTAGGAGTTAATTCATATTGCCTAGGGGGTAAATAAGGTCTTTGATAAACTTGCAAGTGAAACTCATTTGTAGGATTTAGTTGGTAGTGTTAGGATTGTGATGGGCTTTTTTTGCAGCTTTTTTCTTTCCTAAAGTTACAGTGATTATAACCCAGTCACCAAACTATCTATTCAAGTTGGTGAGACTCTGCTTATAGAGTTGATCCTTGTGTGTCTTCTTTGAACTAAGCATTTGACTTTTATCGAGTAAATAATTGTTTCTGAATGAAAACTTTTTATTTCACTGTGAGATATGCAATGCACATGTACAGATTTTTCACATTTTCCCAAAGCCTAGTAAAAAACCATCTTTACAGATGATTTTACAACTAATGATGTTAACACCTAGTACCTTAATAACAATGGAAGAATCTCCAACTAAAATAAGACAAATTTTAATGCTTCAGAAACTTGCCACTGTACTGCACACGTCTCAATCCAAGAGTCGTCACATGGAAAAGCCTGCCTTGGATTAAGGTAAATTTTTTTGGAAGCATCTTAGTATTGAAAAGGCACATAAATTTGCAGCTCAAACAAAATGAAAACAGATTACTGCCATTACAAAGAAAAGACAGAGTACTTGTATACAGTGAACAGCTAGCTCATTTACTACCTGGTTATTATCAACAGGTGAGTACTCTAGTACCCGGATACCATTGGCATCTTCACTGTCAAGGTGAAAAATGTGCATTTAATAGTCCAGAAGTGTGATTGAAGACATGCAGTGATGGTAAACTCAAAGTTCATAAAATTTATTTGAACCATAAAGATCCAAAGTACAATTTCACCAACTGCAGTTATAACCTAGATTTGACAAACCATCCTTCAATAACTCATGCACAACGGGGTCCACAAAAACAGACTGCACTATAAGCGAGGGCATAACTCTGAGGGACCTCAAAAAGTTGAAAACATTTGCATAGACATAAAGAAAACAGGAGGATGGGGGGTCAGCATTAGGGAACTGGGTCATTTAATGATTGCTCATTTTACAATCACGTCGATAATAATTTTTATTAACGTGCTTTTTCTAATGAAGTCAGTATTTCTGTTTAAATAACATTTATTTTTAAAATGTCCAACATGTGAAAGATTGTTCCAACTGGTTTCAACAACCATCAAGTGTACATGAAAACATCTGTATTATGTCAATGATTTTTGTTTTCTTGACAAGTCTGGTTCCCGGAGTGGTATTTAATAGTTCTTGTCAAATCGGTAGTGAAAAGAGTAGGGAACTAGACTAACAGTTGTTACACCACCAAACAAAATTCCTTTTCGTGAGACAATTGTCTACATCGAATCTTAATTTTTGTATTCTTCAATTAGTACAGTATTGAAACATAATTTCAAAAAATAATTAAACTTATCATCCTTGCGGATAATTCTAAGTACCAGTTCAAGAAATCAAGAGAAACTCGCTTGCCCACTATGGTCCGTATTTGTCAAACCAAGCTCTTTATTTATGAAGAATTCATTATTCATTTCGCTTGGCTGACTTGCTATCTTTGATTCAAAAGATAAATAATGTGATAACATGAAGGAGGCCAGCTTTTAATTTTGGTGCAACAATACAACAATTCCGAACGTCAGTTATCAAAACACAGTTGGCACATAATAAGGTTCTTTGAGAAACGCTTTTGGACATTGCTATTATAGTAGATTGACACACTTTATATTTAATTACGAGAGGACACATTGCATTTACGATGATTACATTTAAAAAGAATAAAAAGATAGAACTAGAACATAAATTTCAATTGTTAAAAAATTATTTAATTTGTATTTATTTATTAAAGTACTGCCTCCACTTGGTGCAAGTGAGATTTTCATTGATCAAAAATTCCTTGCATATTGTTAATTGCGGTGTACAACCAATTGGAAAGAAAATGCAAAAAAACTGTATGACTTATTTTTAAGTTTGATATTTCGATTACATTAGTCGATTAAAATTTCATGTCCTATCTACCATTTCAATAATAAAATAAGTAATTTATCAAAGTTTCTGTTACTAATTTTGATTGCGATTTTCTTTAAATTAATAAATAGGAATACATTTTGGGAGTATTTTCTGACTTAAACATGGGATCAAGGACTGACCACATAGGTGAGTTTGCAACTTGTCAAGTGAGTGGCATATTTCTAAACCAGAGGCAATTCATTTAAACATTAAATTTTAAGTGGGCTGTGCTAACGGCTGTCAGCTTTCCCGCCAAGTAACACACTCAAATCAAAACACAAATCCATTAACATAATTGTCCCCTTTCAACTTTTTCCCCACACAAATCGGAATATACTTTTATTCTTCTGCAATATTAAAACATTTAAGAGGTCCTGATGTGTCGCTTGTTGGATGTCATTTAAAAATATCTATTCTCCACTACAAATAAGCAGTCTAAAGCATTGGAGGATTTTCTGATTGCTTGATAAATTCCAATAAATCTCATGAAAACCCTGATCGGAATTAAAAGATGAATTTTATCGCAAATAATCATCTTTGTGCTTTTATTTCATAAGCCCGTCTTTTAAGTGTACTTAAGACTCAGGGCAAAGCTAAAAGTGTTGGCAGGTTCTACCATGCGGAGAGAGGGGAGATAAAAACACCACCAGGGATCCATAATATGAACTACTTTCTAAATTGTTTTTCTACAGGGTTAAAATAAAACCTGTAAAAAGCCAATATTGTATTACCATAATAGATTCATCATTACACATGGCTAATTTTTCAGTGTCTTTATATTCATGGTTCAGGGAAAAAATAAAAATCATGAAAACTGGTCACCACCACCATGAACATTTCTGATACTGTAGTATTTTAAAGTTTGATTAAGTTCTTTCTAATGAGGACATACAATGTAAAGATTCACTTCTTGTAGCTGGGTACATAATAAGGTTAAAATGTTTCTACAATAAAGGTAACAAACTACTTGCATTTTGCTTGATAAAAGTTCTGACATCCTCTGGAAACTGTAACCACCTTTGCTGATATTCTGCCTTCAGATTTGGGTCCTTTGAGTATAAAGCATTTTTCAACTGCAAACCTGCCTGCATACGTGCAACTGGACTATTTCCGGCATTCTTCAAAATTTCTGACAAGGACTTCTGCAGTTCAGGCTGGAATACAAGACATTTTCATGCAATAAAATCAGGGTTTCTGCCACAAAGTTAGAAAACACCTTTTCAAGACCAAAAAATAAAAATTTCCTGACCTAACCCAGGGACAAGTTTATTAAATGATAGCAACAGGTGATGAATTTTACATTATTTTATAATAAATAAAAATGGAATGTTTTCCGCATAATTCAAATGTGCTGAATGTAAAACTGAATTCGTCTTCATATCTTTTCAGATAAATTCTCAAGAAGCATTAAAACATGCACCATCTACCACGTTTAATATTTGTCTTAATCACTTGCAAAATCATGACCAAGTGTTATTTCAAGCTGATATTTGTATATTTCTTGCATATGGAGATATAGAAATGTTGAAGGAACATTCATCTATAAGAATACTTATTTTGGATTCCAGCTACTTCAAAAAACCTTTCTTTAGTTTTATCAACTGGGCCCCCACTATACCTGTATGAAATACTATTGTATATTCTAGAGTCTTACACATGTTGAAATTATATGCTGCTCTTAAAATAAAATGTTTTAAGCACATGTCTTGTGTGTAGAGAATTCAAAATTGAACTCCTCTCTATGACATCGTTTCAAATCAATCATACCAAGCATTCAAACACATGCACCATCCACCATTTTAATATTGCAAAATCTTGACCTTTTGGTTATTTCAAGCTGAAATTTGCATATTTCTTACAAACAGTAATGTAGAAATACTTTTCATTATTTCTGGAACTTCTTAAAGCATTTCTGTGCCTTGTTTAAATTAACTCCCACAATATTTCTTTAATAAAATACTATATGTATGAGACATGCACAAGTTGAAATTGTATCAAACTCTTAAAAAAGTGTATCCTTGTGCATGTGTATGTTGATCTGAAATCACAATTTAACCCTTTCATCATTATGGACCGAAAAATCGGTCCAGGGAAAGTAAGTCTGTAAACACTATGGACCGACTTTTCGGTCTGCGGCAGTGTTCTTCTTTAACATTATAATACCAGACTAATACCTTTAATGACACTCATCTTGTAATGTAGATGATATATTCGAATGATCTTGTGAGTTTAGCTTGTATACAACTAGAAATATCGAACAAAGTAGGAACTTTGTGAAATCAGTACGAAAATAGGAACTGGCAGAGCTCTCATGAAATATTTACGATTTTGTTTTGTTTGTTTTTTAAATAAAGTGATATATACAGCTCGACTGTTCTTTATGTCATTATTCTGAACAGCTGTTCTGCAGTTTTGCTACTGCTGAGTAGTAGCTGAGTAATAGCGTATCAGTTACTGAGACTATTGATACTGTTTGCTAGGCTGAATACTAGAGCATCATCATGGCTGACTACGGAAACTGACAATAAAAACATGGTTACATTTATATTCATTATTTCATTAGTTTTTGCTGGATTTCAGTGAAATAAAAAGCAGCTTACCTTGTATAGTGTCTGTTATTCATATATCTCATTTTATTTATTCCTACAACAATCAGACAAGAAATCCCTGTCGCGTAAACTGTTTTGAATCACACAAAATAAATCATCGTCATTTGAATCAAAATCACATACATCTAGTGTTGAAACGGGACTAACATCATTATCTGATCCATTTACTAAGAATGATCCATTAAACTCTTGGATATTGCTTGCACTGAACCCTTTAGTCACAAATATCTGACTAGGAATCCATTTTTTTTTAAAATCTCAACTACACGTTTTGTACATTGCCGGAAATTTCCTTCCCGCTTGTTTAAATTTAACCTCTCAGCTTTCCAACTGACATCAAAATGTTCAGTAACCAGTCTTCTCATTGGTTATGATAATGAAAAATAAGTAAATATCTGTACTTTCAACCAATCAACGTTTAGTTAACATAGCAGTTGCGTCCGCATATATGCGACACGGGTTTTGAGTACAGCAGAACTATGCGCTCATAAGCGACACTGGGGTTTTAAATAAGGCTTATCGACACTGCATATATGCATCAGTGGGGTTCAGGAGCTATTTACAGGCGATGCTCAGATGCGGTAGTCGTAGCTAAAGGGTTAATATCTTTGTTTAAAAGCAACATTATCTATTGAACGGTTCTTGTGCTATAATAGTTGACTTATTTCAAATGAATATGCATTAATAGTTCTTATTCTTGGCGTAAGCGTGATATGCGAGCGGGTGTTGTCATGCACATTGCAGAACCATTAAAAAATGTCATTTGAATCTTGGTACATATGCAATTCTCTTTCCATTTGATCCATTTTCCCACTGCTGCTAAATAACTTATCGGTTACGATGTTATTTATTCAAGTCTTTTCAACATAAAATTGTTTTAGTGCGAGCCTTTTCTACCTAAATTTGTTTGGCCAGTCCCCCTTCCCACCTCACCCAATAGCGTAGAAATAATCATCTTCGTTTACGTGATGACATATTAATGTTTGGTAATGATTTATTCCGATGTTTCTAACTGTATGAGATTTAATTATGCAGATGACAAATTTGTTAAGAAGACGAAAGGCTTTCTTTGTAAAGTTGTGTTGTCACACGATTTTTCTGTCTTTGTCTAGTACCCTGTTTCTACTTTTAGCCAATGCTGACTGTGTGATCTTGACCTTACATCCAGTTATAATCATCAATGTTGCAATTACCAGACTGATGAAACAATTTATTTTCTGCATTTAAACAAGATGCCATATATTTTTAAAGGCAGTGATTGTCACGTGATGCATTAGTGGCAGTCTGGTACCCTATTGTTTTTATATTTTTTTTTTTTACTCTAAGGATTTATAAACTTTACAATTGTTGTGTAATAGCCATTAATTATGTAAGTTAACAAGCTCAACATCTTGCAAAGGGAAGCCATAAAGGCTATCAAACCATTTTCAGCATAGACTTTGGTATTGTACAATTTTGCCCCTTACTACTATTAATAAGTGTAATCTTAACAATTATCAGTGGATAAACTGGACCTCTTATAATAACACCCAGTAAAGATATACTGATTACCTTTATGTATGGATTAAAATTTGAGGCTTTCTCAGCTTTATGGAATAAAGGTGGCTTCTGGTGAGGTGTAAAGGATATAATATTAACCTTAGTGGTACCTGTAGAACACTTTTTTGAAAAAGGAAAACCTGACCTTGGGAAACTGAAATTGGATTACTTAACACAATTAGAAAAAAAATTGTTCTAGATACATATTACAAAATATGTTTTTGCAAAAATATGCTGGCCAATGGTCGCATTAGCCGGGTGGCCTTTTGTGAGGGGTAATTTTGAACATAAATTCGTCGGTGCCTTCAGAATCTGGCTTCAGAATCTGGCCGTAAGAAGCGGGTGGCCGCTGGTGAGGGGGGGGGTCAAGAGGGGGACTACTGTATTCCTTATGGTTATCAAATTTAATTTTACATCACCAATGGAAAATGTTTTTACATTTTATGTATTAACATCATTTAAGTATATAATATCAGTAATATATCTTTTATTTGTAAATGTGACCATGAAGAGCAAAGGAATTAAGCGTAATGCTGTACTCAGTGACTGAAAAGCTGTGCATCATAGATAGTGTTCATAATGTTCATAAGCGAGATCAAAAATTTGCATTGAACTAAAAATAGAGGTTGGCTTAAGGATGAGCCAAAACTTCGAAATTACTCACATGATGTTGATTCAGATGAAGGGATGAAACGAAAACGACGGACTGCAAGCGATAACGAATTAGATGATGCTGTATACGCATGGATCACGCAGCAACATGTCACAAACCACAAGTGTTTTTATGTTCTAATTTATGTCGTTTTACATTTTTAGACCCCTTTAAATTCATGTTGGTAATGGTTAACCCTTGTAAATATATTTTTTCTTCCATTTTACTTCTACCGCAATTAAAATCTACACATCGTTCAATAGACATTGTTTTTCTTTTGTATTTAAAAAAACGTCTACTTTGGATCATAATAATTAAATTAGAATTTATACCATTCACAGCAAAAATTAGTGATGTAGTACACAACGTGAAGTCGTACATGTGATAAGCGAATGGAAACCACGTGGAAAAATGTTTTGATGATCAATATACTGCAAGTTATCCTGAAATTAATGTTACTCTGTGATGAAAAAAAAATAAAGTATACCGATATGAAGAGATATTTATTCATTAATTTTTTCACGTTTATTAATTGAGTATTCAACACTGTAACATGCCAAGCCACTCCCACCCTCTTTTGCCTATATGTTGATCCCTTTGTTAGTTTTGTTGTTTGTTATAGGTCCCTCGATAACTCGCGCCCTCGCTTCTATCGCGGTCGATGTTTTTGGAACCCGATCTCCGCATGTTATCGAGGGAGTGGTGTATTTCTTACTTAAATTAAACAGGCCTACAAACACCTCTAGATATCACTTCATTTGTAAATACAAGTCTTAGTCTAACCTCAAAAAGATACAGGGCCTCTGCATTTGCCGCCAGTCAGTGTTGAGAAGCAATTAAATGTGATTAGCAGGAAATAAGGAATGGCAGGGGGATAAACTTTCTTCTGGAACAGGTTGGTAAAAAGTTTGTTTCATTTGCATGTGTTGTTACTTTACGTTTATTGCAAACTGTGCAAAAAGACACATGGGACTTTTTAGTAGAGCTGCCAAAACCAATGAAAAATTTAAAATTTTATAAAACAAGTCTGTATCAAGCACAAAGAACATGGCTAATCTATCTCTGAAAAACAAAGATTAATATCCAGCTAGATCTGAGGAAGCTTCCTGGTTACCTGTTGCCCATATTTCTACTGTAGACTGTCATCAAACTTACAAAATTTTATGAGTATATCTACACTGAAAAATTTAGTAATAATTTCTATTGATAGGCTAAGCATTGATAAATTTTGTATTCAGGAAGGCATTTAAGAAATGGTCTGAAAAAAAAATGAGGCAGATATGAATTTTCAGTGACAACTTTCATAAAGAGTAAGAAGTATTTTGTAGTTATATGTATAAAGAAACATTCTTATTCATTCTTGGCTTTCAGATGCTATACATTGAAATTCATGTGGATATAATGGTATTGTCCTATTTATTAATACAGTGGTCCCCCTTGACCAGTGGCCACCCAGTCTTTGCAGAAGAATCCCTTGGCATTGACGAGTTTTAAAGTATTACTCAAGAACTGCCACCATAATAGTGCACAACATTTACCCCTTATAAGCAGCCCATTTTATAATTAATGTGTACAGAACCAATATTTAAAAACTCAGTAAGGCAAGTAATCCATACATGCCAACCCCTGTGCGAGGAAAAAGCATAATCCAAGGGGACAAAATGAGTATAATGAGCAGAAAAAGCATAATCCATGTATACCATAATAAAATTCAATGCACATATGTACAAAACACATGTATATTTTGGAGTCAAGAAGCATCCGTTTGAACAAAGAACCAAAGTTATATTATACCACTAGTTTTAGTCTATGTTCTATAACAGCTTAGTAAATAATGCCCCTGCATTTATAAAATTCATTTCCACAATTTAGTTCTGAAAAAAAGAAGTTACCTTAGTATTGGAGTTAGTAAAACAATCTATTTCAAGGCATCTGTTTTACACTATGACCAATATTGAAATCCTTTCCACACAGCCTGCAATGGGCATGAAGCTACCCTAGAATGGCACTGTATTGAGTTATTCATGTATTCATCTCATTTATCTGTTTATTTTTTCTTTCTAATCCATCTGTGATATCATTTGAGAAACATTTTTGCTGTAACATATGCATCAACTAGAATAAATAGAACGACTTTTATAGCCAAATTTCTACAGAATGGTTATGTACCTCATTATTTTTAACAAAGAATATGTTAACAAAGATTAAAAATTAGAAAACCAGTCTGTTCTGTCCTAAGCTAGACAGCTGCTATAAATATAAACAGGTCTTCTTGGAATTAGGGCAGCTGCTATAAATAGAGCATAACACTTAAGTCACAGCTAGTCTACAGACAAATGTACTTTTATATCATAGTTACACAGAAGCAGTCTTTTCTATAATATGTTCTATGCATTAGTGTAACTAATAAAAATGAAAAAACAAATTAATAATTTTGGGGGAAAGGAGTTATACTGAAAATGTGTATTCCAAATACATTTACACAGGTGTAATTTAGTGAAAAAAGTGTAATGATTACTCCAAAAGCATAATGGTTGGCATGTATGGTAATCCAATTATCTTTCATGATGTCTGGTTTTCATTACTCAAAGAAGTGTTGGCTAAAGTATAAGTACTACTAAGGTTATTATTATTTAATTAAGGCCAATGTTTGCAGAAAATGAGGTCATCAATGTTTTGACAGCTTTGACCTTGATACAGTGGATTTTTTTTTTGTTAACTGATGATTACTACAGGACATAGTTGTCAAGATTATAACATGGTCAGAGAGAAATGGAGTGTGTAATGTTCTAACAAGAGCTTTGGGCTTCATACAGCAGAATTATTTTGGTAAACTGATGTAATTGTCAAGATCATAATATGGCCAGATAGATTGTGAATACAGACACACACAAACAGAACAAGACTCCAGACCCAAAAAAACCCAAAAAAAACAAAATTACAATCTGCTGCATACGGTTCACACTAAGATATAAAAAAATCTTCAGCCCATAAATTACTTTTTTTAAATCACATACTGATCTAAATAAGATGAATAAAAAATAAAATTACATTTAAATATAGTAATGTGCCTTTAACATATGATGATAAATATTTATATATTATTCATGCTATTCATAGATCTGAACATCAGTGTAATTAACAAGAAGAGTGCTCTCTCTTGCATAGATACGCCAGCTTCCGCCACCCTGTAAGTGAAACAATAACCTCTCGACCATTATCCGAAGGCAGTTAGACTAACGGGCATGTTATCAATATTGTTATATTAAAAAAATGTCTAAAACATGGAAAATAAGTAATGATGTGCAAGTTCCAAATGATTTATTGTGATAAATTTATGATTTAAATAGAGGAACTCTTTGATATTAAAATGAGAATCTGCTACACACTACCTCTTTACTATATCCCCGGGGAAAAAAATTGTCAGAAAACTAGAAAGGGCTTTTGTTTTTTAGATTTTTATTATGGTCAAAATTTTTTCCCAGTGCAAAAGGGGTGGACATATAAGAGAGGGACTACTGTACATGATAACCACTGCCATGAACCAAAATGTCCATTGGAGGGGCTAAAATGTCCTTTGCTGTAACATCCCTGGTCTGGTCTCTGCCACCAGCAAAGTCAGATACAATAAAGAAAGGTGTAGTACTTGTTCTGGTGCAAACTGCAACGAAAATATAAGTACCTAATTATCTAATAGTGGGGATCAATGCGATCTCATCGTAATCCTCTCAATGGATCCCCATTACCTCATCCATAGATGTGATGTCTGAACTTGATTGCCTACTTTCCCACAATTTCATAAAATTTTTACTCTAGATTATCTCGATAAAAATGAAACGTCTAAAGTGCAATTTAATAAAAATTCCTAAACTACAACTTCTTGCTGTAATCGGTGCTACTTTCGTTTCTACAAGACTCAACCACACCGACGGCAGGCGCTTTTTAAAACACCAGCTGATTTAGGCAGCCATTTTGATTTATGAATCGCACTTCTTGCCATAAACAAAAAAAATCTGAACATTTTCTTACCAAATTTGTCTGGGCAGCTTGTTCTAGGAAACTCTGGGCAGCTTCTAGCTCTGACTGCTCTAAAATTGAAATTAAAAAAAAGATAAAGGCACGGTTATGATGCAATAAAAGGTCATATCCTCACAGGAATTGTTATAACCATAGATAACGCGTTCATGAAGAAAAAAAGTAATATACTATATTAAAATAAATCTTAACATACGAGACGAGATTGTCTTCTCAAGCACTTGTATTAAATCCATTTTTACTTGGGAAGTTTCAATGGAAGATAGTCTTTTTCAGTACACTAAAATCAAATTTGTCCCCAAACCCACGAAGGCGAGTTCCATGTGGTACGCGTAAGAATACCTTCCGACAAATGCCGGTCCACGACCTAATGGTTTTAGAAACACGTCTTTTCATTTGTTGAATATGCATATAAGGACTATGCTCCAACAGTATTTACCAATCAGAAATATCGTCTCTTTCGAATAAACTGCGAATTAGTTAAACAACTTACATTGAAAATATTCAAAATTAATTTAAAAAATTATGCTAGGAGAAGCACATAGTATTATTTATTACTGCATAATAGAGCGTGGGTTCTGACTTCATGAGCTATAGAAAATTACTTTGGTGAAAACGCCACACAAGCAGTGACTCGGTCTGTTAAAAGTCCGACATGCCACACATTCCCGCCTTTTTCAAAATCACACAAGTTCTATACTAAATTTATTTATGCCTTCAACATATATTATACATTTCTTTCATTACAGATATAGAAAAATATTAACACACAATCTGTTTGGTCTTTTAGCATTCCAAAATAAATCATTTAAACCTGCGTGCGCATTTTATTTCCCACCCGACCACCACAACATAAAAAGAGAAGATTCTTGTATGGGGTAGCACCAGACGGTGGGTGGGGGCAGCCGACCTTGTGGGTGGGGTGGCTGAAAAACACACCTACCTAACCACCAAATCCCCACTATAATTCGGGCCTTGGAAAATGTTGATTTTTAATTGCCAAAAGTCAAACCGAGCCTTGTATAGTGTCAAGACCCCACCCCACCCATACTATTCGGGTCTTGGAAAATGTTTATATCTTTGTTGCCAATAGCCAATCCTTCACTGAAGAGCAACAGATACCAGATGCGGTCTCGGGATGCAAAAGTAAGCATTTTTTAAAAAATCATCTGCCGCGTATGTCGCTGTGTACAATGAGTTTGATGTACATTCTTGTATATCCGCTGACCCTGGACGTGTAATTAAATCGTTTTAATAATAATAATAATAATAATAATAATAATAATAATAATAATAATAATAATAATAATAATAATAATAATAGAAATCTGCACCAATTATAGAATCTTGTACAGCTAAACTAGCTTGACAACGACTAGAGGCAATTAAGAAATGTCTCCCCGTCTGTGCTTCTGTCAAACAGCAGCTACAACAATGGCAGAAAACTTGTTGAAACCAGTTATAGGGCTATTAAAGGTCTCCTTGCATCGCCGGAACAAACCGCTGAAGCAATTGGGAAAAAAGCATAAAGAAACAAATTCTGGGACAACTTCCTGATGAAACAGCTGCTGCTGAATCACAAAAAGAAATAGAAGATGCAATTGAGGATGTCCACCAAACTCCTGACGAGATTGATGGATTGTGTTGCATCAGAAACAGAACCAAAAACTACTGTTACTACTTTACCGAAGAAGGTATTAAAATACTTTCGGAAAACCCCATAGCGATTGCTGTCTCAGAATATTCAGTTGCTAGTACTTTGTTAGACCCAGGAACTGCTGATGTATTAGAAGTAAAATGGATTCCTTTTGTATATCAAAAGCACCATGGTATATGGTATAAATAGAATAAGAGGCAAGTGGAAGAGTGATTTAAGAAACAAGCAAAAGAAGCTGCTAGATCTCCATTATCTGGGGATGTGTTATCTCCCGAAAAAATCCCAGTTCAGACAACATCGCACTGAAGAAGAATTTTACGCAGAAGTAACCGGAAGTGGCCTTGCCACTCGCAATCTCGGAAATAAAACACAAATCTCATCAGCGATTTATGATCAACTTTTTCCCAATATCGTCCTTGCTTAAATTTCTGTTCGGTAGAAGACGAGCCGGCAATAATTCCCACTAAAATCATCAATGAAGCAACTATTTACTGGTGGCGTCATGGACAGCAGCATTCATAGGGAACTAATAGATGAAATTAAGGACCATTACTGCAGTGAAATATCAATAAGATAATTGATAACAAAATAACAGGATTATAAACAATGCTCAACGTTGACCCATGGTGGTCAGAGTGATAAATTCACATTTAGCATTATATCAAGTTATCTAAGGAAATATAATTGGTGACGTTATAAAAGGTTTATTTACAAGGATAACCCCCCCAAAGCGATCATGATTGCAAAACAATTATGTATGAAAGCCATAAACGTTGTTCTTGATGAAGGTATTAGCATTATTGGTGATACCGATGATAAAGCATTCTCATTAGTCGAGAAAGACTCGCAGTTTAAAAGACAAAAACCTCAGCCTCAGCCAGCAAAACTGCCCAGCCCCGAAGTGATTTCTGCAAGCGGAAGTAGAGGAATGAATCACGCGCAAATGAACGACTAAAACAATTAGTTCTTGTGCCGTTAAACCAAAATGCCGCCGAGAGAGAAAAATATATAACCCCTTACCGTAATATAACAAATAAAAATATTATAAAATGTTCAAGGACAAATCGGTGGGTGATTATCAGTTTTTTTTTCTTATGATATACATGTACCTGATGCAAGGAGACAAATCGAACAAAAAGTCCAAGATAGAAGCAAATATCAGCTGCCCGCCGAGGCAATCAATGAGATCGATGGACATTTTTTGAAATCAGATGATACAGCATATTGGTTTTGTTACGGCGTTGTTTAACAGTGCCACGTACACCAGATGCAGGGAGGGTGAACCCTATATTTTTTCCTCGAGCCCTTTACCTAAAAGAAAGGTTCCTTCAACAGGCTGAAGAAAAAAAAATAAGATCAATAACGCTAACCCAAAGTCTCTAACCGAGTATATTTCCATATGGTTTAAAACAGGTATAATAAATCGTTTAGGTTAGCTCAGTTTTGTTACCCTATTGTTGACGTATTGTTTTCACGATTTCGTATACTTGCGAATCGGCACTCAATTTTTGTCGTTCACACTCCCTGCTGATATATATATATATATATATATATATATATATATATATATATATATATATATATATATATATATATATATATATATATATATATATATATATATATATATATATCAATCAAAGATTTTATCCAGACCTATACGATATCTGGAACTTGGGTCATTTAGATTTATTGTTATAAATCCGAACGGAACAACTTGTGCTTTTGAGAAAAAGTTTTTAAACTTGCCTATTTCCATATCCCCTGAACACCAGGTATAATAAATATTGTGTAGAGTATAATTATCTACCCCATTAAATACAACCAAAATATTACAGATATCTATGATCACCTTATGTATCCGTGTATATCGTTGTTTAACAAATCACGTCAGTATTTTTGTGTCTACCTCGAGAAAATATTCTAGCTGGATTTTGATTGTTTGTCCAGCATCATATCATCATATACTACGAGATTATTAATGAATCCATCTAAGTCATCTACAGATGAGGCTTCATCAATATCGGTGATAAAATCAATAATATCGTTGCCGTCTTTATTAATTGATTTCGCTTTCTCGTTAAAATCCTTAATTACTTCGTGCTGATCATCTACAAACGGTGCTATTAAATATAGTTTTCTTCATCTCAACCATCTCATTATTAAATTTAATAATAATTGTGTTTTATCTGATCCAGATGGACCTATTATAATCATACTTATCGAATTTGGTAATGCTGGATAGTGCTTTATTAGTTCATTTATTGTATCTATAGTATTAATAACATGAATCTATATTGCGTTCGATGTAGATTATCTGCACCCACTGCTGGATTAACTACTATAACAACAAATAATAAACGACGTGAATTAGCTGGTAAATGTGTAAAATATGGTACACAAAAAAAATGTATCTCCTTGTCTGATTCAGAGACAAAGACAGGTGGAGATATCGCTACTTCTTTAGGAAAATTATCTGTATTACCATGTGCTAAATATGTCAGTGAGAAACACCTTCCAGGATATAATTATTGTGGTCATGGAACTCGACTTGATATCCGACTTGTTGATCAAGATCAACCAAGACCCGGAGAGCATCCAATAAATAAGATTGATCAAGCATGTAATGTTCATGACGTTGCTTTATAAAAGTAAAGATTTTCAGCAGTGGCATCTCGCAGATGTGGAACTGATTGATGCATTAAATTCTATACCTAATAAATCTCTCGGAGAAAAACTCGTTAGTTTTCTAATAAAATCCGTTATGAAAAGTAAAATAATGCTAGGGGCAGGTAATTAATTATATAGTTATTATAATGGAATAAATTACAGCCTAAGAGGTATGAAGCAGCAAAAGTATCACGTTCTCTTGCTGAAAATTGGTTAGCATGACAGGCAATATGGCAAATGTATCTACAACCACCCAAAAAATTAAATGCGCACATTTTGATGTCAGTACCCTTCAATGAAGTTCATCACACGACACTATTAAACACGTGGACGAAACGTCACGCACGTACAAATACGAATTGACTGTTGTTGACGTTGCAAGTATATATAAAGAAGCAGAACCATTATCAACAAAGACAGCATAAGAATTTTGCATCTGCGTTTGAGCGACTTTATCGACGTGGTGGTCTACGAAGGCCACAGTTATTGCAAGTTGATCCTGGAAAAAAATCTTTTTGCAGTATCATTTTTGATGAAGCGTGACTACACATACATTTTCTAGCGTGGTTAGATCCACTGAAAGACCTGCAATCTACAGACTAGATTCTACTGCTCTTCAACGTGGATTGAACGTGAGCAATTATAAGTAATTCATACGGATACGCAATTACTAACCACCACGTTCACTTATGCAAATTAGCACATTTGCGACGATTACATTCAAGACAGATCAGCATTACGTTTTTATTTGTATGACCAAGATCACTGTTAATTCTGTATACGGTAAATTGTCTTGGATTATTCTTTGAATATTGCCATAATATTATTGTTTTACAGTTTGCATTGTGATTATTCTGTAGTTCTTTTTAGTGTTATAATAAAATCAGTATCAATATTATAAGACGCTATTTTTTATTACAGCAGCGTCATTAGTAATTTCCTCAGTTATCACCTAATATATAATAACCCTATGCAGTTGAAAATTTCTTCTAATATTGCAGGATAGACTAAGTTTGACCATTCGATCTACAATCCATATATTCTGTAGTTGTTTTAGTTTTATAATAAATTCAGTGTCAATATCAAAGTAACGTTTATTTTTGGGGGGTCACATTGTTTATAAGACGCTAATTTTTCTTTATTACATCAGCGTCATTAGTAATCTCCTCAGTTATCACATAATCTATAACATTTCTATGTAGTTGAGTAATTCTTCTGACGCGAGATACTGCGAGATAGACTAAGTTTGACCATTCGATTCGATCATCTACAATCCATATATTTGTGTCAGAGATAGTTAATCCCTGTCACGAATGAATCATTATAGCGTATCCTAAAATCCACGGTGATTTATCCATACTCAATGCACCCTCAACATCAATGGCAACCAAAACAATATTATTCAGTACAAGATTTAGTACTCCACAATCAGGAATTTCAACTTCAATATTCTACCGTCGAGTATCTGCAGGGCGACAACATAAGGGTACAGGTAGATTTGAAAATTTTTCTTCATGTAACGTAAATAATATCTTTTCCATCACGAACTATCTTTCTACTTGCGACTATCAAATCAGCAGGCTTCTATAAAGTCTAAATATCATTCACAGTTGTCTCTGGTATTACTTCACGCAATATCTCACATTGTTATTTTATCTGGCTGTAGTATGATTAATCTTTTAAACTCTTTCAGCGGCTCATCAATAGCTCTATATTCATCATTCATTTCTTCATAATAATCTACATTATACTTTAACCATTCATGTGGAGACTGTCCAACAAAGGATGGTGGTTGACCATGATCGCCACACATAATCACAGCAGTATTCTTTATCAATAACCATTCAAGAAATGTTTTTAGTGTTTATAAGAGTCTTATGTCTAGCCGCAGAAACGTACACAGATGGTGCAGATTACTTTGATATTTGATTATTATTTTTGTAATATATTTACTTAATTTCAATATCAGCAGATTCAGAATAACTGAGTATGTTTTCTTGCTTTATCATCCATGTCCCCCATGCACAATGGCCGAGTAGCGGTTTTAATAAATTCATATATTTTATATTTATATAAAATGAATCCGTAGCAACTCTGACAGCGTAACGAGGAAATCTATTTATCATCGACAGTAGATTTATCGAAACATAGGCTAGCATAGGCTAGCATCAATGAACTCTGGAAGAACCATCGACTCACAGGAAGCTGCAGTCAAGCATTCTCACATACCCACTTTGGTCCATCAGGAATATTTATAGTGTATAATTTCCGCTGCGCTCATATGGAGTCATATGGCCTACAAACATTGTGTAGTGCCTAAAATAAGTACATAAATTTGATTATGGTAGACAACAGGATGAAGACAAACTTTATTCTTTTATGATTCAATATATTGAAAATAGGAAATGGTCAAATATTGGAACAAGATTCTGATTGCATCCGTAATTATACAGGATTTTAGAAACGCTGGACTAGTTGTAGACAGATATCATGTTTTTTTTTGTGCTGATAACACCTAAAGACAAGTTATCAAGAGCAAAACATTCTCTGAATCTTTAATACCGTTACATTTATGACAACTGTTTAATCGAAAACGACCAACAAAGAGTAGTATTGAAAATATGTTTACTACGATCATGAATGACTAAAACTTGTTACAAAATTATCAGCCTGAAACAATTTAAACGGTATATTGAATTGAAAACAAGAATAGTGGGAAAATCAATGGACCTACAAAATCATGCGGCAAAAAAAATATTTCCATAGAAAAGAAAGCAGTTTTGTTAATTATGTTAGTTTTGTACTTTATAGTAGATTAAGTAACTAAATATTTGCAAAAATTGATTAGTTATTGTTGACGTACATAAAAGAGTAGCCATGCCTGAATGATATCCTCCTGGTCCTTGCACTGCAAGGGACAGTTGGAATAGAGGTGTGCAGCATTACCGGTGTCCCGGTTTTTACGGCTGTATTTTTTATTTTGCTGGTACGTTCCAATGTAATTTTTCACAGTACCGGTACGCCGGTAGTTTCTGTCAGTAAGAATCGTACGAAATTCCCAAAGAATGTTGTAACGACTTTTATTATATTAACAGCGTGTTTTTATTATCCATGATCCTTTTTTAACACATATGTTGTATCTCTCAGACATTAATGATAAAACGTTGCAAATATATTTATATTCATAATTCTTTAATCACATCTTCGACACCTGTCACGTATGCCAACGCGGTGGCCATATGGAATATTGTGAAACACATTCAGGCAAAATCCAACTTTCCAAATAATTTCGGGCCCACTGTCCCCAAAAATGTTTTAAGTATTTACAAACGTATATGAATGTGTTAAGTATATGCATTCTTATCATACGGTTTAGAATTAGCACAATTGTTTTTCTGTCTGAGCGTAATTTCTCAAATCCATTAAATGCGTTCTCCTTTCAGGAGTGTGTTTTATGTTTACTCGCCCTCTCAGAATTCCCCTGCCTATTATAATGACAGTGTAGCTAGAACATCTTAGGCTTCAGTTTCAACACGTTCTATTTTTGTTACCGTGCTCTCTTATATCAACGCGTCTTTCACCATATCAGCTATATTGTACGCTTACTCGTCTCACTTTAGTTTCAGCTTTTAGATTACAGCAATTAACATACAAATAGTAAAATCATTTAGTATAAAGTACTGGCCATTTAAATGGGGATGGGGGTGGGCGTGGCTGTGATTTTTTAGCTACTGAAATATTTTATAATTTTCCAAATACTGTCATGACTAAAATATAATGTTATCTTGCTATAAATCAGAGCAATTTATTTCTTCCGGCTATTGACCGAAGAAAATTAAACAAAAAAAAAAAATGTCAGGCCCCTACCACAGTACAATATAATAGGATAATATGGTACGTATCGCAGTACGTTCCGAAATTCTGCGGTATACCACGGTACAAATTTTTATGTGGTATTCAGCTCTAATTTGGAATATAACCAATGACGCGAAAATCAAATATCCTGAAAATTATAAGAATGTAACTCTTTACGAAAATGTTTCAATGCACTAACATAAAGAAAAGAAAAACAACAAGAGTAGTCTCAGCAAATTAAAGTTGCAGACAAAAGTAAGCAGATATCTTGTCAAACTAAAGAGTCTGACTTCAACAAGCGTACAATCTATTATCCAGTGGCTTAAAACTTGTGAGGGAAGAAGCAGACAGCTTGTTTAAAAAAGATGCAGTACAAATAATCTACTTTAAACAAATTCTTCATTTTGCAAAAAAAAAAAACCCAACAACAATAAAGTTAACAAAGTAATTAATGTTTCTCTTGAGAAGAATATGACGTAAAGAAAATAAAATCGTCAAAAAGCATGTTGACGCCAAAACTATCTGGTTATAGATCCAAGGAGTACTTAAATTGCTCGTACCCATAGCTCTGTTGGATATACAACGATATGCTATTTAATTGCCATACGTCTGTTGGTGTTCCTTAGGTAAAATACATATACACCTAGGATATTACATACATGGATTGTCTTTCTGACATAAAGTATTGAAGTCATTGAATTATTTAAATATATTATATTTGTGGAAAAGGTACACCTGTTCTTCTTCGTTAGACCCCCAGACTATTCGGGATTGACTACCTCCGTGTGTCATTGGAAAAAAAAAGTAACTAGTAACCATTTAACTAGCGTGATAAAGCAGATAATGTGTTGCAAGTGTTGTTGAAACCAATTAAAAGATAATTTTATCTTAAAAATTTGCAAAAATGTCTTCCTTGTTCTGAACAGCGGGTAGAACCAAGTGCAGCTTTTCAACTTCCAACAAAAGAAGTAACTCGTACTCCACTACACTTACACATTTATCTCCCTTACACCATTTATAATATTGTTTGAAACCTTTTTGCTAGTTCACCAGCCGTGCCAGGGTATATAACAAACCATTGTGATCAAGTATTGTTTGGATGATGATCGCTATGTTTTAAATCTACTAGTGTATTAGTTCTTTCTTTAATTTATGTGAAATAACACCTCTGAATGTTTCAATAGTTTTATAAATGTAGGAACAGTTCTTATATTCTTAATTTTAATGAACTAATACAATCGAGTCATTTACCAGTTTCATGACTTTGCTATCACTTCTTTTATACTTCCATCAAGCAATACACTCGAGTCATTCAGCAGTTCTGTGCCATAAATGTTCAGTCTTGATATGTAACGTTCGCGTTGCATCTTTGGTGCAATAATAGATGCAAGCGTGGACATTATATCCCCATGAGTATTTCAGTGCGAAAATATAAAGCGTGCTAGAAATGCTCTCGTTGCATTTTGGTGCAAGATTTGTTTGAAAGTAATAATCTCTTATCCTCTACACTGGTTTAAAATTGACAGACTTTCCTCATTGATAGCCAGGAGTACAGCAAGTACACAGTAAATATCAATGCATCGATATGTGGTCATCAGTGTGCCATTTTCTATTTTGATTTTGAGTCATACCAAAGACTTACAAAAATAGTACTAATAAATGCCTCACTTGACACTCAGCGTTAAAAAGGTTAGTGTTAGTAGTGGTCGGCCTGGTGTCAGGATAATGTGACTGGGTGGGACATCATGTTACATGTCTGCAGCATGATGCCCCAGTCCTAGACATCACTATAAACTGTCACACTGCAGACATCGTAGCGATATGAAAAAATGTTAAAGCTACCAAAAAAATCTAAATCACACACACACACACACTATTTTAAATTAGTAGTGAGTGTCAGTGACAACGCTCAAAAGATCGTACTACTTTTAAGTTACAAATTTTCCAGAACTGTTATATACATATCCAGAGAAAATGCACAAGTTCACTCTTATGTTATGTATGCTTAAAAAAATAAATTCTTCCCAGTGATATTCTACAAACCTCATTTTCTAAATACTACCGAATATTATTTTAAAATTGTTAAATCTGCTGTTAATGAGCAATCTGCCTATAAAGGTCAAAATATTTTAGGACCAAAATAATAAAGGGTAAAACATTGAATTTGAGTCCAACTACACCACGAAACAAGATAAAAAGTACAATGCAGCAAGCTTGTCTATGAGATAATGAATAAAAGGGAATGTGGATAGTATATATGCTGATTCAGTCCTGAGGCACCTATAAAAAATGTCATTTAACAGGATACACGATCATCATCATCATCATCATCATCATCATCATCATCATCATCATCATCATCATCATCATCCCATAGTGTGGTTAAATCTGTGTTAAACACGCCCATACAACTGCAGTTTACGCTTTTTTACTGTGGTCAGGATGTTTCGTGAATCCAAATGGCTTGTCTAATACTTTGCCGTATTTCTTCATTGGTGACAGGGGGGCCCCGAGTGGCCTAGTGGTCTAAAGTGGTATCCGTTACGGATCACTGCCATCTCACCTCTGTCTGCGTTGGTTCGAGTCTAGGATTCGACGAATGTAGATATGTGAGAAAGCTTGCCAGTAGCCTCTCGTGGGTTGGTGGTTCTTTTCGGTGATTTCCCGGTTTCTTCCTCCACCATTAATACTGGCCGCCATGAATAGCCTATCGTGTGCTGAAAAATGGCGTTAAGCCCAACAACAACAAACAACATCATTGGTGACATTGTCTTTGTATGAAATGCCGACGATCTTTAGGAAGCATGTAATCTCTGTGGCATGTATCCTTTTCTCTGAGTCAGCAGTTATAGTCCATGATTCACAGAGAAATATGGAGATCACCAGTGAGTGCATCAGTCTGATCTTTAAACTGAGTGTGATGTTCTGAGCAATCCTGGAGGCTTCGATCCTTCATCTGTTACAATTGTTAAAGCTGTGGGACTGTTTCTAGCTTCGTACCTTGGATTCTGATGTCAGTACTGATGCCCTTGTTGTTGGTGGTCATCAAATTGGTCTTTTCTGCAATGACTTCCATGCCGTAGGCTGCAGAGGTTGTGTTGTTGCTCTCTAATAAGCTAGATAGTTCTTGCTCATTTCCTGCTAGTCCATCGATATCGTTGGCAAAAAATGTCGTTGGCAAAAAGCGACTATTCTGCCTCCGATGCTGACTGTCCCTTCATGCTTTTCAAGCACGTCAGGTTTTATTCTCTAAAGAAAGATGTTGAATAGTGTGGGAGAGAGCAAACAACCTTGTATGAGTGATTGTTGTTTTGACTCAGTCCCTTATGCTGTCATTGAAGTATAATGCACTAGTGACCTTGTCATAAAGGTGCTCAGTTACTGTGATGATGGTTGGCATTGATGTTGTACAGTCTCATGGTCGCCCACAAGGCTGCATGGCATACCCTGAAAATCCAATGATGCCGTCGTGGTAAAAGACAACGAAGTTACTGAAATAAAATCCAGAGATCGAATGAATTGTGGTCCCTGATCATGGTAAAATAAACAATATACAACAAAATTTTATAACTGATTAAGCACTTAGATGTTTTTATTATACGGGCATACCTACCGTAAATCAACTCAAGGAATTTGAACGAGACCAACAAGGCTACAAGCAAGTGTACGAAAAGGCTAATGTTCTTGCACTATTAGGACTTAATTCAGATGTGACGCGTCTGACCGTGAGACAGTATCCTGTAACATCAGCACCATTTTTATAGTAAAATTCCTTCATGGGCCACCCGGGTCAGAAGTGCCCGTACGTTCACTGACAACAAGAACGACCGTCGTATCGCAGTTACTATTGCATCTGAGGTTATTGAGCATACTCATCAACGGGTCCTAGAGTTAACATTGAATGGGCGTGTTGGTAATTTTGAAGATTGCACGGCAGTCATGCAAATGAAAGGGAGACACAAATGAAGACTCTCTCTAATACACGTAACATTGTTTACCATCTCGCATTCCAATGAAGGAGTTAAAATATCATTCATATTGTTATTATCTTAAACTGCAGAGACACCGAGGAAACCAAGGATCAAATCCACGAGATTTGTCAATGACGCTCGAAATGTTTCACTTGACGCTTACACCCAAAAAGGACTAGGATGAAATGTTTCCAAAGGCGTGGAAGTTCATGTTAAGATATACCCTGGGTAACGTTATATTTCAATACAAGAGCGTAGTCCACAGCAAGCATTGGTGCACGTGAAAACCGCAACAACCGATGTTTCTACTGGACAATCTTGTCTGCTATGCACCTTACGAGCAGCAATATAGAGCAATCTCAAAAATGCAAAATATGAGTGATCTCAAATTTGACAAATATAATTTCCCGTACAGGTATCAAATATCTTTCTCAAAATGTTTGAAGAACTTAACCCTGGTATCACTGTCTATTTAACTACTCCAACATGCACATAGCCAAAATTCATGCATTTAAATTGGTCTCTCGTTACTAAACACGTAGATGCTTCAGAGGCACAGTACCTTTACGTATGAATAGAAAGTGAGCACGCAGCTTCGAAGAAAGTTTCCATGTAAACACTGCATGCAAGTAATCTCACCCAACAGTTGCTTGACAACCTTGACTTCTAATGTAGGGAAATCAGTAAGAAGCCACATTGTACAATCATGCCAGAACCTGGCAAGAACATTTTTGCATTCACCACGGTGAATCAGAAGCTGAAAGTCTCGTATATTTTTTACACAGACTTTGAATGTGTGAATGTTTCCGATTTGCTACACATTTGTCAGATACCATGATACAAATGAACCGCCAGAGTTCTATCGCGACCGAGCTCTAGCGCACCCAGCATAGATAAGGTGTTTATTAAATCACTGGAGGATATAGTGGGAACAAGTTTCATCTCCTGTTGACTTGATTATTAATTCCCGATGATACTCGAGAGTTTTACCAGGTGAGTCGTTGATGGATATGTGAGAGAGCTTTCAACTTGACCAATGAAAACGTTAATTGCTGGCAGTAAAAAGGAGCCGGAGACAGCGCATGCAACCTATATTTTGCGAATTCGCCCTGGCAAAAGAATTCCAGTTGTGCTTCATTGCTTGCTCATGTGTAATGGTCACCTGATTATGCAACGAATCGCACCATCAAACACGACAACAAGGAAACACTTGCCGGTTCGGCTGACCAGCTTCTGTTCATTGACCAACTGCAGTTTGTAAATTAATTTCTGAAGTGCGTAAACCCCCTTACTGTAGGAAGCAAAGTTTTCGCACGACCGTTTTTTGATCAAGGGTTGTCTTGCTCAGCCGCAAAGGAATTGGTCCCCACGAGTATATGAGCGAGTGAAAGAAGAGACGTTTTCTGAGACTGTACCACCAAACTAAGACTTTCTATTTGTCGCTTTCACGCGAAGGTATCTGGCCGACAACTACGTTCGGAATCTCGATGACAAGAACAACGTGTGTCTGCGCAAGAATGTGTTGCTGCTCGTGACTGTTTTAAAGGCGTTACTCTATACCATGAGTTGGCACTACTTCCATCTTAATGAATGGCCTATAATACGTTTTCCTCGAAAATTAATATATAGTTTAATCTACCCCTACATCTATCAATGTTTTCCCGTCTAACATAGTATTTGTGGCGGTGATTTCAATGTGATCTGCACTGGGATGGATATGATCAAACCCTCCCGAACAATTACATCCTGTATCTGGCAACAAATAAACCTGCAGAAATTCGATGATTCAGTCTATAAGAGACTACAGAACACGGGTCGATCTAACGTGGACGTTCGATAACCCATACAATTACGACAGCAATCTTGAATACGCCTTCAAAGTTGACTTGAAATATTCTGACAAGTTTCATCATAATGAAAGTGATTATATGTGATCCACGAGTGTCTATTGCATTCTAAGTTTGCTCTTGTAGACTCGATGCGAAGATTCCACGGGGGCAAGTTCGTCAAATCTTCTACATTGGTTCCATATTTGCAATGGAAACTCAGCAATAACATCCACATGCGAAACCTGTTATATCCGTGGATGGGACTACGTGTGTCGGGAATCTATCGGATATTGAGGTTTCCTCATCGCACATGGATGTTTCCTTACATTCAGATGAATATAGATCTGTGAACATCTCCCACCAATGAGTTTGTAAAAGCTGATGAACAATGCCGTATTCCGGAAAACCGTTGAAAAGCTGGAAAACGAATTGACCTCTAACTTATCCGGGAGAGTTTTCAATTCAGACGATACTGGTTGTTATACCGACTTGGCAGTCGAGTCACATAAAAATTCGAGGATTGCCGATACACATAAAGAAAATCAAGGTAAAGTTGATGAACTCATTTAGATAGTCAAAGACGCTCATGCACAAGATTTGCTATCAATGAAATTTCAGTACGGCGACAATAACAAAATGATACCCATCGAAAAGAATTAATTTCTGATGCACATCACCATCAATGACTTTTATTTGTGACAATTCACAGACGACCTTTACACCAGCGAGTACCCGAAGGACGACCCGCTGTTCAGCAATTCAACAAAAGTTCATGCGAAATTCAAAGACAAGTGTACAGGCATGTTCAATAATGTATCCGATTGTGATAGGAATTTGCAGTTCTACCGGTAAGTCACAAAACATTTTTGATAAAGGCTCTGTCAAAAAAAAGAAAACCAAAGGAGTTTTCCGAATTCGAAAGATCTAAAGCACAATTTGCACGTGGAGTACGTTCAAAGACGACGTGAATTCGTACAAGCAGAAAATCTTATTCCGTCGATGAAACATCACATAAGCACTTATCATTGCACCAGGGTGAGTATATTTCAGCTGGACACCAATCAGTCGATTTTCCCTGATGGAATCACCACTTACGCGTACACGCACCATCCTAAGACCCTTAGATGTAATTTTGTAATCTGAGGAAATAACATAACAATAAGTAATTTCTCTCATGTAATCCCCACGCTGGTGGATGAAGTCCACTCGTAAGTGGAGGTAGATGATAGTTTGTTTCGGTTTCAAATCGTATATGCATTGATAAACATAGATGATTAATAGCTTGACGTTGCCTTCCTTCCAGCTCAGCGGTGAAATATATCAAAGAAAACGCGATGATTTTTTTAACGCTTGAAAGATGTGACAAATAAATTCCAAGGAGACCTAGATGGAACCAGAATTAACATAAAACATCTGAGAGTAAGTGAGTGTTGTTGCCAGAGACAATCGTGTACACAGCTAAGACGAAAGAAAAGAATTGAGAATATGCCATAACCAATGTCCGGGTATAATAAGTCAGAGATATAGACGCTAGTTAATTTCCATTTGAAGAAGATAGTGAACCTTTGCTATTGAAGTCATATAAAACAGATGCGGACAATAAATGGGTTTTAGGGAGTTTACTGTGGATAAATTTTGCCAAAAATCCGGAGAGGAAATATGTTAGAAACGAGCTTTGAAGCATTTGATAACATGAAGAATTTCTCGCAACATCATCCACAAAAGGAAACGGGGTGACTCGTCTATCTCAACTGAAACAAAGTAAAATTCACAGGCAATCATATCTTAGTGAAATTATTGTAAAGGGAATGTTCACTACGGGAATCACAAACGTCTTTTACCGCAAAAAAAAATCAAGGTATTTTCAATCGTCAATGATCTCCACAAACGTGGCATCGACTGAATTTTACAGCGAAGACTATTAACCCTGAACAACACAATAACATATATTGCTACAGGTGCAATAATTTCAGCTAACCAAATATCGCCGATGCAAGTACAAATTAAGGTTCCACTCATTCTAGACCTGGTGCAATTGTACATCAGGTAAAATCATAAATAAGTAATTCTCAAATCACGCTGGTGATGAAGTCCACTCGTAAGTGTGAATGATGTGTAAATCGGAATGCGAAAAAGTGATAGTGCACTGCTCCATGGAGCTAGCGGTGAAATGTATAAAGAAACGCGATGACTTTAAGCTTAAAGTGTGACAATAATTCAAACCGATGAACCCATAATACGTAGACATGAAGCCTGAATGTGTAGAGCTGCTCTACCAACTATGATGTTTATCAACATTGCAGCTGAAAGTCAAGTTGTGGTATCGAAATGGGTAGTGTGGATATCTGGGAGAACTGCGTCGTTGACCACAAAGGCGAGTTTGTTATTGTTTATCGCGTCTGGAGGCACGTAAAATGGTTAAGGGACAGTTTACATGGAAAATACATACCCAACAGGTTACCAGCGTACTAATCCACGTGTTCAAAATATGAATCGAAATGGATGACGGGCAAATTTGTTGACAAGTTAGGAGTGTATGAAACTTTTTTGGTTAAAAGGTCACCAGGAACCTCCATGATTGGGAAGCTAATCAAGCTGCATGTCACAAGCTATTGTCGAAGAAGGGCTGAGATCAAAACATCGTGTACATAGTTCCCAAAGAGAATCCACTACGTGGTACCCGATTTGCGTGTGTGTGTGGGGTGTGGGGTGGGTGGGTGGAACATCTTGATCCATGATCGACATGTACTTTAATGCACTTGTCAATGCTGCTGGTGTCAATTACATATGGTTTCTTATGATATTCCTCCACAGGGTTTTGTTGTTGTAGGTCCATTGAGGATCAATGAATCGCCTGTGGTAAATTCATAGTTGTTTTCGCAAACTTATAACAACGTTTCAAATAAAATGTCGTGACAGCGTAAATCTGTCACACTGAGACTATGTCCATTCGGAAAGACATGAAAAAACAAACGGAAAAAGTAAGAAAAGGCCTCATGATCAAGAAAATCATATCCATCATCGACGACTACTTGTCATATATTAAAATTCCGCGATCAGGAAACAACATCAACAGCAGGCTTAGCGCCATTGGCACGAGCGCTATCGAGATGCAAAAAAAATGACTTGAACCGTGCTCTTGGTGGATATGAGATCATTTAGACAATTTGTTTAACCAGCTGTGATTCCTACATCGATAATGATGTTCCGTGTATGGGTTTGATAAATTCTTCTCGATGCATGCTGAGATCTCTGTCGTTGACGATGTTGAGCGTGCAATTGTCATACTGCTCTTTTTGCTACGCCGAAGTATCTGCACGAAATCTGTTCATATGTCTGCTATTTTCTGATTTGAACGGCACACTGTTGTTGATGTTGAAATGTTACGTATTCACAATGGCATCCTCGAGATCATTATGATTTTCGACGATGGCATAAGTGAGACACGGGGTGTTGTCGGCCATGATTTTCTATGTTTCAAGGTTCCTATAAGTTTAAGTGTTTTAAAAAAATCCGTTCCTATGCACATCACGCAGTTTCTACGTATGACGTCTTCGTATTAGATCACAGATCTCGCCGCTGTAATGGAGTGAGCAAGATTTTCCTGGCGCAGCACTCGTATGGTTCTTAAGTCACATGACTGTTGTTTCCCACCATGATCGCGATTACTTCGTCCTGGATGTCTGGATTGCGCAAGATTACGTCGATGATCAACACCTCTTCGTCGTCGCAAGCAGAAATTTTTATATTGAGAATAATGTTAACATAACCATATTAAATCTGGATTTGTACAAGAACTCAATGAATTTATTGCGTGTTACAGTGTCAAGCAAAAGTTCACGGACTGGTATCAAGTGATGATGACAGCCCTCGGCGGTCATGTGATCCTGTCCTTTTGGAGACGTCGATTAGATCGTAATTAAAAAAGTTATCTTTGTTCAGAGGTAAGTTTGTCTCGACGACGTTACCATTTCTCTGGGGATCGATATTCGAGCCTGTGTTACAACTCTGCACGACGTTGTTGAGAAGTAAAATCATGACGGATTACTAGATTGATCTACTCGAATTTAAGTGTCCGTTTGCGAGACACATGATAATGATGCCAGAGTATTATCAACCATAATTGTTATCGGGTTTGACTGTATCACAAAGTGCGTTCAAGGGTCTGCTGATCGATGTGGTAGCGCTGTTACAAAAAACTGAATTTAAAACCGTGCTACTACATAAATTTCATCAATTTTACCGTTACACCAAAGAACCACTCGCCATCAGTATCATTCTCTTAGTTGACGAACATGATTTCCATGGGGACTGACGAATGAGAGCTGATCAAATTATTTCGGCAGGGTCCAGACACGGAGTGACGCTGTACACGGTGATTAGGAGATGAATATGATCTATTATAACTTCAGTAAATTATGTCGACCAGACTATTTCACGTGTCGAATTCTACTTTCGATGTTTGTTTTTTAAACTTTAGGTCTAAGCGACTAGCGATATTGGCACAAGATCGATCGGGATGTCGTCTACCGTTCTTAACTCACTAATCAGCAGGGTTACATCGAATTTACAACCACGCAGATACGTTCGGTTTTTGCTGATAACTTTTTGATATGCCAGTATTGTCTCCTTGGTATTATATTTTTGGAGAGCTTTCACATAAGGCTCCACCAGCTTGAATATAGTTTGTAAGGCCAGTCCGGCTGCAGATCAAATTATCATGAACGGATTGGCCGTGGAGCCCCTGGAGATGATCTCAGCCGTGACTAACTCGATATGAACGATACGGTGATTCTTAGCAAACTTCGATAATGCTGATATGTGTCTGTACACGTAGACTTTTCGAAACTAATATCGTTAATACGATTCTAGCTATCTCCAGTCCTCGTCCGCCTGCTTAAATTTTCGTTCACAGGGTCATGCGTTTGTTCTGGTAAAAACAGCAGTCTCTTACACCTCGAGCGATACCTACAATGCCTGTAATATTTTTTTTATTTATACAATATTGTCCATCGAAAATAACTGAGCCTGGGATTAAAGGACTCTGCCGTGGCTCAGTAAACTCTATGCATGTTGTTTGAACTGCTGTATAGTGTTTCCAATGATAGTCCTGCTTATGTACAATGTAGTCCATGCGGCATCGGTCTTTTGGGGGGATTATAATCTTCAGGTGACCATTGATTCGGTGTTGCTGATGCGTCGACTCAAGTTAATTTCCACAAAGAAAAGTCAAACGGAGACGTAATCTGAATCAAAAAATTAGAATAGGATCCAAAAGTTGTAACCGTTAGATAAATTATCAAAAGCGAAATATGCTCGCCTTGACGTCGAATATTCTGAAAAGACGCTTGCGATAAACCAGTCCTGCTTTCGGTGTTAGAAGTCAGAGATGGTATCACGCCTACATTATTTTTAACTCGGCGAGCATCTACATACAGTTTATTTTTGACCTCTAATCCGTTGATGGCCGTTGACTACTTGAATATTGTATTGTAATCCATACTGAGATCAACCGTCTCAGTATCCACCAGCGCATAACAGGGCATAATAGGTGATCTGTTTGTAACTCAACGTGTTTCTAGGATGGGCATTCCCGTGATGGTAAATCCTCCCGGTAATGTTGCCTACAACAAATGATAATTTAACGTCTTTGAACGATTTTAACCGACCATTAGAGATCACTGAGTGCTATCAGTGAAACACCACGTGGTGGGTAATTCAATGAGTACCTGGTTAGACATCGAAGTTTGTTTGAGTAACGTGATTCCATAGCTGCTCATGAAAAGCGCTCATGTGACAATTAAGTTTCTAGAAATGGTTTCACCAGTTTAATCTTACTTGTAAGCCAGGACCACCTCGAAATCTGTGGACACGGTTTTCTACGACAGGAAGACTGTACAAAAGTCTTCCTCCTATGTATTTATTTCATGTCATCTCTCCTCCCGTGAGCAACAGTTTGGCCTGTGCCAGGCGAGACACGTGCGACAAACGTGCAACCTTAGTGTTAGGCAAGGGATAATTCAGATTGGCGAGATTCGTAATGCTATGTCTGTTAATGCTGAGATGCCCCTTCATGGAGTCACCGGCGCGATTCACGTTTGTATCCAGCTCCTTCTGCGAGGCAGCATTGGAGATGCTTGACTCGATAAGTGTACCAATCGAAGTGCAAGTTATGATTAATATAAAAAAGGAACGTATTTATTTCGACACCAGGACGAGGATGAAAAAGCGTCAGCACCATATTTTGCTGAAGACTACCATTACATGATCGTACGTACTATGTACCGAGTTAAACCGAATCTCTAGGTGAATCTGCTTCTGAATAACATGCTCAATTACTATCATGTGATCATTTACACGTTCAATCATCATCAAGACAAATATAAAAATGTCGCAGGCGATGACTCCATCTTTACACTCTTCGAATCGAATGAGATTCAACCTGTTGCATGATTGTATTCAGACATGGACAAGATCATCGTGTTTGACATTAGAATAGAACACAATAACATTACGAAGTTCTGCGAATATTTCTCGTTGTCACGAGACAAGCACTGCAACAGCATTTACCTGACGCGACCGTATTACGACGTGCCCAAATACATCATGCGCAACACAGGATATTTTTCCTGTTTTTTTTCGGGATGGACAACCGGGAAATCGACGTCATCGAGCGCGACCACTTCAGCGGAATATGTTGTCTGTTACGCTGACACGTCATCCGGATCTAAGCAAGGTTTCCTGACGTTTCATCGCGATGCAGAAACCGTGTCAGAAAAATAGAGAATGTGCTTTGTCGAATTTTATATACCCCCGTCTATATAATAACATTGAAAAAATCACCAGTTAATGCCAGCTCGAGGTCAAGCTCAGAAAATCTCTCGAGAAACGAGCAGCTTTACGTAAGAAGGTCATCGAGGATACATTGGGTCAACAGGCGTTTCAGCGCTATGTCGCACAGAAACTGTTTATGCCACTATTAACCATGATGGATCAAACTAAAAGAGCATATGATATAAAAGAATCAGATTTTGGATACTGCAAATAATACTTGATTAATTAGTACAGAGAGATGGTTCTGCATCCGAGGAAGATATAGTTAAGCTTATCAGCAGGGCTAAAGCACAGCATCAAGTTATACAATAAACTACCTGAAAAGGTTATTAGAGCTGATGAAACAGGAGGAAGAAACCAAGACCAGATTAGAAGATATGCAAGAAGAGGAAAGATTAATTATAGACAAGGTAACATATCTTGTAAAAGAGGAAGAAATGACTCAAACCATGCTTGAAGTGATGCAGAGAAAAGGAAGAAGAAAACGAGCCGTTGCTAGAAAAAGCAAGATATGTGTAATATAGCGCTAAACGAAATGACTGCAGAGATTCATTATTAACTCCCATTATTCATGCCAGCATTGTTTACATGACTTCGCTGATAAAAAAGAGTCTGCTATTAAAAACTTTTAGAGCGTCATTTGAATCCTCAAGATGATTATTTTAACACTTCCGAGATGCCTGCCACGTCAGAAAGAGTGAGCAACAGTTACAGCCAAATTATTGAAAACACGCCTGATGGCGATAGAAAGAAGCACATGAGTGACAGGCTCGACAAGTTACAAAATAATAAACAGCAATCTGCGCGAACAAAAAACTCATAGATATGATCCGTATCCAACAGTTCCTGAAACAAGTCACCAGGTTGATAGACTAAGTAGATTTACATCGTGGTTTACGAAAAAGGAGAAGAAAAAAAAAACAAACAGATGACTGGTAGTGGCGCTTTGGTGCATAATATATAACAAGACGGTAGAGATTTTAAATTATCTTCTGGACAGCAGTCAGCTCACGCGAGACCAGTCCCAACTTTTTTATGATGATCTCATTTTATATTAGTAGAAATGCTTTCCATTTCTAAACCGATCAAATGGTGGAAGAATTTTATTTTGTCAACACACCAAAATAATAGTATGATGATACCACGCTGTTATTTGATTCTCGATAGGTTCATTCGACCGTGAGATACAGTCAATCTTTGGAATTAGACCAAAATCAGTCGTAAATGATTGCGTTGATTTCTGTCGAGATTTCGAACAACTAATTAACGTCTCGTATTGGGTCAGCGCACAACATCAAATGATCACGATCTCTCCAGGTGGTAATACTATTACCGACATCGCAACGGAAATTTAAGGGCAGGTCACGGTCAACGGACACATTGGCTCTAACAACAAAAAGGACCCCAATTATTCCATACTGCGCACCAGAATCACGCCTTTGGGTGATTATCGTGTAGGATTTAACATCTCTCACTCGATCGGATCCGTTCTTGGTTTCAGCACTGGTACTGTATCATCGGGTACTGGTGTGTACGAGGGAGATTTACCAGTGAATATCGGCCACGTAAACAGTTTTGCCATCAACTGCTCGATCCCCCAAGAGTCAATATATGATTACGGTTCGGCCTACAAAGTTATTTACTCCACAACGATTAACGTGCCTCTGAGATCGTTGAATCAGTTTCGGATAAATCCTATAATTTTTTTATCACTTTGTGAACATGTACGTTATCTCAGAAATCACTATGTGATTCACGGATCAGACCGGAAATGCCGTCGATAAAGACACGAACGAAGCTCGTATTACCTGTATGTATGGGCGAAAGACTGCAAAGACAAACACCTCAGAGACCACTGTGATAAATAAATTATCAAAACATCACACAATCACGTGTGCAACGACGCGAAATCGGTAGTGGATTTTTATCCACGTTGTTTTCTTCGATTCGATCAGATTTATCTGGAAATTGTTTTGAAAGCCATTCCAATTACCTTCAAAATATCGAAGCTGGAGCGACCTCAGCCGCCTCTGCCGCTGAAACAACAGTAGGACAAAAATTACCAGTAAGATTACTGGAAGAACCGTCAACATACCTCCAACAATGGCACAAGCAACACCAGCTTCAATGGAAACTTTATCGTGGGAGACCTTGTATCGACATGCTAGGCACACCCTTGAACAAAAACGTAAAAGCTCTTATTTAGTGCTCAGATTAGTCCAAGCAGATTTTCTCAGACCTCAATAGGATAGCTTTCAAAGTTTACGTGCCAGGAGCCGGTAGGGTCATGTCAGGATACGGTCAGAAAAGATTAATGGTGACAACTGTGCGATTTTAATCACACCGCAATAGTTTTTTTTAAAAATGTACTCGATATTTACATCCGACTACCTGATGATAAGCTCGTCGACAACTCAACGATCGAGTACATGTGCGTCGAGTACAGTATACAAACATCACAAACTTCATGAACCAAACCTGTAGTAGCCAACCGGAGACCAAAAAACTCTCAAGGACATCCTAGTCAGGGCGAAGCTAACGTCTAATCACTAATCAAGACCACCGTAGTCAATCTGGTCTTTGTAGGATAAAAGGTGCAAAACCTATCAAACATATGATAGAGTCAATGACCTTTTTAGCACAGTGACTAGAGAAAAGCTAAACATACGTGGTCCTAACAAAGCATGCAAAACAGAGAAAGTAATTAATCTCATCATATGTAATATATGTATCTTCATTATGTCGGAGAAACTAAAAAGCTACATAGAAGGATCAACCTTCATAGATCTCATTGTATGACTAAGAAGCTGTAAAGAAGTCTTGTCGCAGAATAATTATCTTCCCATAATTTCAGTAATATGACACTTATTGCAATTGCTCACAAATCCAGTTGAAGTTCCGAAACCAGGAAAAGAAAGGGATCTTACTAGATACGCCGCCCTAGAACATTGCAACCAAGCGTATTAAACCAAGATGACTACAAAAAGACAACCATGAACTAATGAAATTATTTATTGTTTGCAGCCGACATATTTTCTTTTAAATAATTCTCTAAATTTGCTTAATGGCCTATAATTACTGCCATGACAATGAAACATCCAGGATATAATTTGCACTTGCATAAGTTTGCACTGAACAACAGATGGTGTTAAGGCTCGTCGATTTTTAAGTCAAGAAAAATATTTTCATGCATCCGCAAAAATTGAAATAAACTAATCGAAACAATAATTGTAAAGGTATAATTTTTGTAGAAACAGCCATGTAAAGCTTTGCAAACACAAAGGTTTTTTTTGTTTTATTTGTTTGTCTTGTCTATGTTTTGTATTTGCCTTTGAAAAATACTCATTAAGAATCGAAAGCGTTCAGGCTATAGTCCGACTATATGAAATCAGGCCACAATTAATAATTACGGTTCAGTACCAACGAATGTTGCCCCAGTCTATTTTTAGATCAGTTTTTCCTGTCTCCGTTTAGTGGCGATACAATAGTTAGATTTAGGCATTCTTAGTAAGGATTTAAAGGCAATTGTTTATTTTTTTAGACTGTGAGCTTATGGTGTGATTGTCTGTGTGTATTTTGGCGACAGTACACTGAGTAATAAGGCCTTGGTGATGATCCGGAAGTGAAATCTGTGTTCCATTGCATGGTGTTTTGTTTACAATTCAGCCTCTCAAAAAAAATGCAGGTCAACCCTTGACAAGAACTTCACCGTAAAGTCATCTTTGAAGGTCTTTTAGATTAGCATATGATCTGCATTGATTTTCACACAGTGGAATGTTCAGTACTAAGAAACATATGTTGAGAATATATAGTAAAATTAATTGTCCTATGGCTTGTCAGTGAATATATAGTTAAATTAAGTGTGTTCTATGACCTGTCAGTGAATATATAGTAAAATTTATTGTGTTCCATGGCCTGTCAGTGAATATATAGTAAAATTAATTGTGTTCTATGGACTGTCAGTGAATATATAGTAAAATTTATTGTGTTCTATGACCTGTCTGTGAATATATAGTAAAATTAATTGTGTTCTATGACCTGTCAGTGAATATGTAGTAAAATTTATTGTGTTCTATGACCTGTCAGTGAATATATAGTAAAATTTATTGTGTTCTATGGCCTGTCAGTGAATATATAGTAAAATGTATCGTGTTCTATGGCCTGTCAGTGAATATATAGTAAAATTTATTGTGTTCTATGACCTGTCAGTGAATATATAGTAAAATTAATAGTGTTCTATGACCTGTCAGTGAATATATAGTAAAATATATTGTGTTCTATGACCTGTCAATGTAAATATAGTAAAATTGATTGTTTTCTATGACCTGTCAGTGAATATATAGTAAAATTTATTATGTTCTATGGCCTGTTAGTGAATAATTAAAAAAATTGTATAGTGTTATATGACCTGTCAGTGAATATATAGTAAAATGTATTGTGTTCTATGACCTGTCAGTGAATATATAGTAAAATTAATTGTGTTCTATGACCTGTCAGTGAATATATAGTAAAATTTATTGTGTTCCATGGCCTGTCAGTGAATATATAGTAAAATTAATTGTGTTCTATGGACTGTCAGTGAATATATAGTAAACTTTATTGTGTTCTATGACCTGTCAGTGAATATATAGTAAACTTTATTGTGTTATATGACCTGTCAATGAACATATAGTAAAATTTATTGTGTTATATGGCCTGTCAGTGAATATATAGTAAAATTTATTGTGTTCTATTACCTGTCAGTGAATATATAGTAAAATTGATTGTGTTCTATGACCTGTCAGTGAATATATAGTACAATGTATTGTGTTCAATGTCCTGTCAATGAACATATAGTAAAATTTATTGTGTTCTATGGCCTATCAGTGAATATATAGTAAAATTGATTGTGTTCTATGACCTGTCAGTGAATATATAGTAAAATTAATTGTGTTCTATGACCTGTCAGTGAATATATAGTAAAATTTATTGTGTTCTATGACCTGTCAATGAAGATATAGTAAAATTAATTGTGTTCTATGACCTGTCAGTGAATATATAGCAAAATTTATTGTGTTCTATGACCTATCAGTGAATATATAGTAAACTTAATTGTGTTCTATGACCTGTTAGTGAATATATAGTAAAATTAATTGTGTTCTATGACCTGTCAATGCAGTATATGAGTAATGATTAAACTGGTATATTATTAATTAATTATTATTAATGATAGACACATGAAGTTTTAATACGTTATGCATATTGACTTTAAAAATATAAGAATGAAATTAAAAATAATAATTATTCTTTATTTTAAAGATTTAAATGAAATTTTAAAAAATTTAAAAACTTAAATTTTTCTACCAAAACTGCATATATATAATTTTTATTGGGAATGATATTAAATGATACTCCTACACCACATACAAGCTCAAATGATGGATATTTGTCAAATTTTGTCAGAGAACATATCTTTGTATGTCAAAATGAGACCTTCGTTTACAATACATGAAGACAAAATTCTATTTTGTATTGAACCTTTAGGTCATTGAAAATATTTACTTGTGGTCCAAACAGTAAGTTTATGTGTTTATGATGGTGACTTCCTGAGTAACTGGTCTGCTTGTATAGCTATCAGTAATTGTTTATAAACATAGTTACAGGGTATTTATTGAGAGGACAGAGATGAAGACTTTAAAATAGAACCTGCTCAAGTTCTCTACAAAATCATATTAAGTTGTCAGAGAATGAAATACAGGTCAAAGGAATAAAATATACTTTCCCCCGGTATATTTACCCTTGCATGTAAGAAAACAGCAAAAAGATGAAAGTTCAACGCAAATTGCATTTCATTTTATTGTTCAGTTTCTTTGAGATATTGATTGATGTAGTACGGCATTGAAGCCCAGATGATATTATGGGGATTCTAATGATCCATTTTGTTTTATACATTATTAATTACTAATAATATTTGTTAACTGACACTCTAAAGATTCCATAATAAATATTCAAACAGATTATTTGAATTTAACTTTATATAGCTAATTTTAAAAGCTAATATGACCAAATATGAATATATTTCAGAATGTTTGGAATCAAAAGTCGACATTCAGTAAATGGCTGATATTGTACCTATAATGAATCTGTAAGGTTCAGTTTTGACTGTGTGCACATCAAATATCCCATAATGTTTTTTTCATCATGAATATGAATCTGTATGTTAACATATTTCAATTTAGCACTTGGACAGAGTGCGGTATTGCAGCATCAGCGATATATCTGATTCCATTGAACCATTGAACTTAATAACTGGTAACCAACACTCTTAAAAATACACAAAAAATGCTCAAACAGATCCTTTGAATTATGTTTGCACATGTGATTTTAGCAAGTATATTGCATATGTCCCACACATGCAAATATCCGTCCTTGTTTACAAGTTTTGGGGATCAGACGTTCACATTTGGTTGATGATATAGGATCTGTTGGTACCTATAGTTGATCTGTGTGTCCACATTTGGCTGTATTCACTCGCATTATCCAAATTGTTATGTTCCTCATGAATAAGATTGCTTATAGTAATACATTTTAATTTGGTACATTGTCATTTGACTTTTCAGTATACTGGTATGTACTAATGTTTGCACCAATGATCAAACCTTGCCGTTCCAACATTGATTTAAACTTTATGATACATGCTCTACCAGATTAGTTATTTAACCTGTAAATGGCTAAATATGCTTGTAGAAATTTCATCTATTTTTAGGATGCATTTATCGCTTTAATACATTCCCATTTTAGATTTCTGAATATCACTCTGTTAAGTTTACCTTTCTTCCCCATGTTTGCCACTTGAATGTTATTTTGAAATCAACATATATAACACATTTTAACTTCATTTGCCTAAATCTTACTGTTTTCTAAAATTAAGTGAAACACGTTATTTTTTTTTTCAGGTCTAGCCTAGTATCTGGAACAAAATGTTAAATTTGGATCAGTTTGGAATCTCTCCAGTAGTCCGGTGGTGATAGCAAGGTCTTATAAGGACATGTGCAGTGTACTGCTATAAGTGATGCAGCACCTCAAAGACATGGCTTAGATCTTCATGAGGTGATTTACACCATTGATCAGTAAGGTGAAACCTCCCTGAAACTGTATTTTCCTATCACATTGTTGACTTTTGTAGTTATCGACATTAAAATGGAATGTATATTTGCTATTAAACATGGTAGTGGTCCCATCAACAGTTTTAATTTGAATGCGCTATTAGTTATACAAACAACTGCCCAAGTACCTGAGACAATACATGTGGAACATAGCACCTGTCATTGTTTCTTAGTATGTACACCTATATGCATCTGGATAGGCATATGCAATTTGCTGCCAAAATCACCGTGAGCTATCATGCTTCAGTACCCCTGGGATTAATATTATCAGTTGTACAGACCCAAACTACTATTTATTTTAAATGACATTTATGAATCAACTTTGCTGCCTTAAATTTGTCAAGCTGAATGTTATAACTTGTATGAAATAATTAATGCTCATGTATGGGAAGGGATATAATTCCAATCTCTCAACGTTATGATAATTTACAGAATTATCCGGCATATATGTTGTCTGATGGAAATAAAGTAGTCTATAGTGTATGCAGTAAGGCGCCGTGTTAGTACGGAAAGTCCGTCAAGCATAAAAGGTGCAAGGGAATACCAGTATTAGTGCCATTCTGGTCATAGTCAGTTTATAAATTATAAATCAATGATTCTATTGATTTAGTTTTCTATTTTTTTTATAGTTTTTTTTTATCACATTAAATATTTCCGTTTTTGAAATCGGTGGGTGGGTACAAACAAACGGGGATGTATGGTTAGGCTATAGTTAGATACTAGGTTTGCACAGTTTGTTCTCAATTTTATTGCATTTATCTTAATCAATCCCTGACACACGTGATCCCTTGGTAGATCCAGTGCACTTGAAAGGACAGTTATTCACGATATTAATTTTATTCTTTATATATATATATATATATATATATATATATATATATATATATATATATATATATATATATATATATATATATATATATATATATATATATATATATATATATATATAAAGAATACAAATCATATGGCGAATAACAACCCTTTCAAACGCACTGGATCCACCAGGGGATCACGTGTGTCAGGGATTGATTAAAATAGATGCAATAAACTGACGACGAACAGTGCGAAACTAGTAACTAACTAACCTGAGCGCTTTCGACTCTTAATGAGTCTTTTCCAAAGGCAAAAACAAAACATAAGACAAAGAAACACAAAAACGTTATGTTTGTAAACCTCTACATGGCTGTCTCCACATGAGGTAAAACTATAAATACAACCAGCTTGTATAGACTTGTAGACTGTTCATCGTCAGTTTATTGCATATATATATATATATATATATATATATATATATATATATATATATATATATATATATATATATATATATATATATATATATATATATATATATATGTATGTATGTATGTATGTATGTATGTATGTATATATATATATGTATGTATGTATGTATGTATGTATGTATATATATATATATATATATATATATATATATATATATATATATATATATATATATATATATATATATATAGAGAGAGAGAGAGAGAGAGAGAGAGAGAGAGAGAGAGAGAGAGAGAGAAATTTTACTAGTTCAATGATCACTGCATGCATTTTCACGAGCGCAGGTGACATGGTATACTTCAAACTTGAAAAATAATAACAATTTAAATGGGCATTTTCATAAATGTTTTGTTAGCGTTGTTCCAGATCTTCATTTGAAAACTATTGCCACTACATACTTTACATATTGTGTACATAGCCATTACAGTCCAGTGTTTCCCAGTCGCTGGTGCGAGACCCAAATCCGGGTCACGTTCATGTCTGGAATGTTGCGGAAGGTGGCCAGGATTACGTTTTTATTTTTAGGGTAGCAAAACTTAACAAGATGTGGAAACGGGGATGTGAAGCTCAGAAAGAAATGGGAACCAAATATCAGTGTCACATAATGTACACTGAATTTGACACTACCTTTACGAACTACGGCTGCATATATTCAGCAATAATCATATATACATTATTGCTCGCACTTTGATATTTTTCCCAAGAAAAGTCAGACAAATTGACACTTACCATTCGTTATACAATGTTGGACCATTTTATGTTGTTTCTTTGCTTTTATTGCTTGAAAAGTCCCGCTAGACCCCATCCCCCTACCCCTTCACTTTAAATGTTAGGTTAAGCAGAAGTGCAGGTTCATTCCGTACACGGAAAAATGAGGCTCGTCGAGAAGATACACCGTCTCTCTCGCACGGTGTACCGTTGGTCTGCCAAAGTTTATGCTTTGGACAAATTTACACTTTCCATTCGTAATATAATATTAGATCATTTTATTTTGTTGTTTTGTTTTTATTGCGTGAAAACTCCCTTTAAACCTCATCCTCCTCCTCCAACCCCAACACTGAAAAAGTTAGGCTAAGGAGAGGTTCAGGAAAAATTAAGGCTCGTCGAGATGTACCGTCTCTCTCGCTCGGTGTATAGTTGGTCTGCCAAAGTTAATGCTTTGGACTTTTGAGTCTAAGCTTCATTATTTGAACTTCATAAAGTATATCTCGTCCCAAAGAAGTACAGATGAGAAATAACTGGGAAAGACAAATTTGCATTCAGTGATAAAGTATAGATATCATGAATGAAAGGCAGCTCTTGGCTTCAAATTAGGTAGATAAGCAAGTCATCGGAAATGTCAAGTCTGTCATTAAGTTTAAATTGACCAATGCATTGTTTTATACTGGTAGGTTTGTCAATGTAGCCAAAAATTATCAAATATTATTGAAGTATCTACATATGTAATTTTAGATATATTTATTCTCTATTGCACAAATCGCATGTCTGAATCGATGGATGTCGAAAATTTAGCAATGTCACGATGATGTTATCAATTAGAACAAATTATGACGCAGAATTACTGAAAATAACTTCAGTGTCATTCCTGGCCACTTATTTTTCCAGCCGTACGGTAATTATTCTTTTTGTCCCATGTCAAGAGATGTTAAATGTTCTGTTAGCATCATCACTGAATGTTTAAAGGGAAGGAAATGCAATGAACATTGTTTTACCGAAACATTCTTGTCTTTCAAAAGTTGACATGTTTGTAAATCACATGGATAAAGCAGGAATTTGTGGTAACCTTAGTTAGGACAAGCGTGTGTCGAGGAACATTTACGCTTTTTATTTGTTTAAAATGTCATTTTCACCAAGATTGTACCGTTATATCTAGCGACCTATATTCAGTACTCTTGACGACAGTCTGTAAAAATAGTTCATAAATGATCGTCAGATTCATCTAAAGCGACCAATAATTGAGCAATAATTTATTTTTCTCCCCAAACTACGTCTTACTAAAACAAAAGATTTTGCCAAATACAGCCCATTGGAGATTCTAAGGTATCTTACTTTCAAAGAAATGTCATCAAAAATATTATTGATATTATTTTTCAAACTAATGCCTGTTGTTGATGTTAGACTCATCATTTCATTTTTGAAACAAAAAGAGTAAGAGTGATAAAATATTCTTAAAAAATACATAATTACCCCTTCTAAGAAACAAAATAACTGAATTTCGAGCAAATCTATGATAGAGACCATTTCAGCCAGATGCTGAGAGTAGAAAGGTACTTTTAACAAAATTTTAAAAAATTTCTTTTAAATCTAATAAACCATGATCAGATACCTTTCTTCGTTTCAAACTATATATAGATCTAACTCGACATATTATTTTATCTTCCTCGTGTGCGATATATTTTAATCTGGGCATCAAGAGACGTGAACTCATAGCTATTAAAGCCTTCAAGTCTACGTAAATGTATTTTTTTTTCTGTAAAACTTTTTTTTAATGAAATTCATTTTATCGTACAAAATTTTAAATAATTATGCAAATCTCGTACTTACAATAGAATGTGATTGTATTCATTTAGTCTTAGATTTAGATTCAGTTTATCAGATGAAAATGCTTTTCGAATGAAGATATCAAATAAATTTTATTATTATGTTTTTAATACTTGAAGACAAAATTGATTTACCTATGGTAGATATATTGAGGACAACGTTAGAATAATAAATATATGAGATTTTATTTGAAGTAGAAAAGCAAGATATTGCGGATTCCTGACAAAGCATTGTATACAATTTTCTAGACCATGAAAAAAATAACAATAAGATCCCTAAATGTTGCGTTTTCAGTATTAAAATGGATGAAACTGTTTTATAAGGGAAAATGTATATATGTCAGTCTCCTTAATGTTAAATGGAGATCATTTTTCCATACCTAAGGGAACTTATTATGTATATTGCTAAATAGATATATGTCAGCCTCCTTAATGTAAAATGGATATCATTTTTCCATACATAAGGTAATTTCATTATGTATATTGCTAAATGGATATATGGGTATATGTCAGTCTCCTTAATGCAAAATGGAGATCATTTTCTCATACATAAGGGAACTCATTATGTATTTTGCTAAATAGATATATGTCAGTCTCCTTAATGTAAAATTGAGATCATTTTCCCTTACATAAGGGAACTCATTATGTATATTGCTAAATGGATATATTTCAGTCTCTTTAATGTAAAATGGAGATCATTTTTCCATACATAAGGTAATTTCATTATGTATATTGCTAAATGGATATATGTCAGTTTCCTTAATGTAAAATGGAGATCATTTTCCCATACATAAGGGAACTCTTTATGTGTTTTGCTAAATAGATATATGTCAGTCTCCTTAATGTAAAATGGAGATCATTTTTCCATACATAAGGGAACTCTTTATGTATTTTGCTAAATAGATATATGTCAGTCTCCTTAATGTAAAATGGAGATCATTTTTCCATACATAAGGGAACTCATTATGTATTTTGCTAAATAGATATATGTCAGTCTCCTTAATGTAAAATAGAGATCATTTTCCCTTACATAAGGGAACTCATTATGTATATTGCTAAATGGATATATTTCAGTCTCTTTAATGTAAAGTGGAGATCATTTTTCCATACATCAAGGAACTCATTATGTATATTGCTAAATGAATATATGCCAGTTTCCTTGATGTAAAATGAAGTTGAAGACACGGAGATCATTTTTTTTTACATATTTATTTTTGTTTTGGTCATAAACGTTTTGTATAAAAGATTGAATTTAAACAAATTATCAATGGTACTAACGACGCAGTGCAAATGATTGCTGGTTCTATTCGTATAATGAATTCAAACATGCATAAACTGAAAATTTTTAAAAATATACGTCAGTTATAAAGAAAATTTCATAAACTGAAAAGCTTTTTTGACTGGAAATGAAAAGTTGCCAATTCCAGCATATAAGAAACATTTTTTTTTGTAGGTTATTATATGATGAATAAAATGATACAGATCTTCGAATAATATCATAAATGAAGAAAGTCTGCACGAGAAACGGAATAGAGATTGTTATATTAAAATTTTAGAAACATAAAGCGTTATTTTTTACTACTTGATAACATCGATTACATATGTTGATGAATTTCTAGTTAATTTTAGCATATCTTCAATATTTACACAAAACATTAGCATTAAATAACGATAAATGTAGTTTTGTGAGAGGGAGTAGATTGAATATTTAATTCTGGAATATACAAAACTAAACTATTTATTTCAGGAATAAGTTAGAATAGTGGGTGAAAGAGAATATTAATATTTATAAATATTGAAAGTGATAGTCTAAACATTAATATGCTATTGCCCTTATAACAAAACATTTTATCTGTATGTCAACTTTGTTAGAATCACTTTTAAATTTCATGGTTTTGATTCAGATTTGAAACAGATATTTCAAATAAAATTATTCTATAAATGTTCACACACACATATGCATTCACGTACGCACACACACATACACATCCACTCACCCCCACCCCATATAGCAAGATACTTGATATGTCACAGACATTGTTTGAACATTGATTTACACACACACACACACACACAGACACACACAGAGATTGACGTGAAGGGTAACCTGTATCTAACAATTGTTCTTATATTATAACGTTACGCATTTTCGATATTTGTATTGCCCGTTTATATGTAAAATATTTGTCCTTATTCAATAAATAGTTTAATTAAGTTGAGCTGAATTAGCAGACAATTTCTTTTTTGAAATCAGCTCGGAATATTGTATCATCAGGTAATAAAAGGGATAAAAAAAAGTGTCTCCAAACGTCTTATCCTGCTTTAGGTTCATGGTCAGATACAAATATCCTGATTTACGTTCACAGTCAGATACACATATCCTGATTTAATTCACAGTCAGATACAAATATCCTGATTTACGTTCGTGCGCGGATACAAATATCCTGATTTACGTTTCATGGTCAGACTTAAATATCTTGATTTACGTTCATGGTCGGATATAAATATCTGGATTTACGTTCATGGTCGGATGCAAATATCTGGATTTACGTTCATTGTCGGATGCAAATATCCTGATTTACGTTCCTGGTCAGATATAAATATCCTGATTAACATTCATAGTCGGATACAAATATCTGATTTACGTTTCATGGTCAGACTTAAATATCTTGATTTACATTCATGGTCGGATATAAATATCTGGATTTACGTTCATGGTCGGATAAAAATATCTGGATTTACGTTCATGGTTGGATGCAAATATCTGGATTTACGTTCATGGTTGGATGCAAATATCCTGATTTACGTTCATGGTCAGATATAAATATCCTGATTTACATTCATAGTCGGATAAAAATATCTGATTTACGTTTCATGGTCAGATATAAATATCCTGATAATCGTTCGTGGTCGGACACAAATATCCTGATTTACGTTCATTGTCAGATATAACTATGCTGGTTTAGGTTCATGATCGGATGCAAATATCCTTAGTTACGTTCATAGTCGGATACAAATTCCCTGACTTACGCTCATGGTCGGATAAAAGTATCCTGATTTACGTTCATGGTCGGATACAAATATCCTGATTTACGTTCATAGTCAGATATAAATAACCTGATTAACGTTCATGGTCGATACAAATATCCTGATTTACGTTCATGGTCGGATACAAGTAGCCTGATTTACGTTCATGGTCGGATACAAATATCCTCTGGATAAGTTTAAGACTTTATGTCTTGCGTCTTAGGTCACCTAAGGGATTGATATATTTAGACTGCTTGTTAAAAATTTGTTCAACACTGTTCATGTCTATCTTTGGGAATCTATTACTAGAGTTCAGATATATCTTGAGAACAATTATTTATTTAAATTATTTGAATTGATAAAGTGCTTTTTGACTTTGAATTATATTTTACTTTGGAGTTTTGTGAATTCATTCAAGGAAACTGTCGATTGCTTCACGGTGCATCAGGACATTCAAGATTATCTTGATTCATTTGGAAAATTTCCTATCTGTGTGTAGATATGTATGATTATTTCTAATTTAATTCACGAAACCGTGTTTTCTGAATTTTCACACTGTAGTCTGAGGAAATAAATTGATGATTTACAAAGCCTGTTGGTTTCACCTAGCTTAAAACCAAGAGTTGTAACAATTTAGATGAAAATAAGACAATATTTTAAAGTAACTCATTCAAGTTAGCCAGTCGGAATCCGAGAATTTATCATGTACGATATCAAATATTTCAGAAAAGACATGATAACTATTTAATCAATCAGAAAACAATAAAATTTGGAGTAATGTATTACATTTCGGAAGTTCTTTCAGTCATTTTAACGAAAAAGTAACCCGAGTGTCCGAGTGATCTACAGCGCTCTCCGTTACGGATCACTGCCATCTGACCTCTGTCTGCATGGGCGAATGTGGATATGTGAGAAAGCTTGCCAGGAGCTTCTCGTGTGTCGGTGGTTCCTTTCCGCAGATTTCCCGGTTTCTTCCTCCACCATTAATACTGGCCGCCATGCATATCCCAATGTGTGCTGAAAAATGGCGTTAAGCCGCAGAACAACAACAACAACAACGAAAATGTACCCGAAATTCACGTTTGAATGCCCACTATAATATCTGGAGTAAAAAAAAACCCCTGATAAACCAATAATAATACATTAGTGTCCCATGTAGGTGTAGGCACAGCATGACATTTCCTTTTTATTTTTGAAAATGTCAGTTTGCTAAGAGGGTTTAGTCGCAGACCAGTGTAGAATAAGGATTTTATGTGTATATTTATGTTCAATATTCACCAACGCAAATTATTTCAATCTATTACAGTGCATTCAGAAATTTTACTTTTAGATTAAATTCATGGGACACGGGATCTCTACTGCAATGTTTTAAGAAAATTTGATATATATGTGAGGAAACTTAATGTACATAGTAGTATTTAATAGCAATATAGCACAGTATTGACTACATAGTGTCAACCAAAGTAAAATTCGAAATATGTGAAAATGAAGAATTGCAGAACTTCCTCTGAAGATAAACCCTACTATGTGACGAAATATTTTGAAACCTTTTGAAACATAGTGGGATACGGGACTTGAACGGTAGAGACCATGCTTTCACATCTTGTCGTATTATAAAATTATGACTGTCTTGGGATACACCCCACTATACATCTTATATACGTGATCACTGCGTTCTTGTACGCAAGGTTAGGTAACGGGGTTAAGGTGACAGCAACTGAGAACGGGTTCAATTTTGTGCTGACACTTAAGATGTCGCGAGAAGTCATTGTTGTAGACATGCAGCATCTTCTGTGACAGTGATCGCTGTCCGAATGAAATCTTGGAATTGTTGTTGTAAATTTGGTAAAGTATTACTTGAATAATATTGACTTTAAATCTAAATCTATCAGCTGACCAATTAAAAAAAGACATCCCAAAACAATGTGTGCTCAATAAATTGTGGGGATGCATGGTTTAATATTGACTGGGTATCTAAAATTATATATTAATTAACTATGGAAGAGTATTTAAATAGATGTGATGCAGTTGAAGGAACCGCATTTTTTAAAATCTATGAAAGCTTAAAAGGTCATCAACTATAGACGAGGTTATAGATTTAATCCTGTCGACTTTCATATAATCCATGGCTGTGTCTTAAATTTAATCTGCATCTATCTGGAATTTACCGCCTCGCAAAATGCACCAAAAAGAACTACCTATTCACCACTTCTAAAAGAACCCAAGGAAATCCTCCATTTTACAGTCCTGATTCTTCTCAAACCTGAAATATAGGACTTGTATAGTCTTGATCGACTTAAGATAAACCTTGCCTGAAATGAGGAAGCCTCCTCCATACTGCACCGTACCATACATTATATAACTCCCAGAGATTCAACAGCTTATTTGCTCAAAAAATTATGCTGTTACTTCATATAAATATGTGATAGGGCCATACGACTTTTTCTACCCAGACGTATTCCAAATTAAAGACAGGGAGTTAAACATCTCTCATTCATAGCTCACTCAATAGTTTTTATGTTTCATAACTTTTAGTTTATCATGTACATTCGTTCATGTTGTATATAAGAGAATGGTTACCCTGAAAGGGGTATTATGACTGTCGTGAGACACACCAGTATCAGTAATAGCAATGACGTTCATTAGCCTATTATTATCAATATTTTTATTGTCAATTTCAGCACCAACATTCCCAACTTCTATTCATAATATCAATAGCATTAATCTACCAATCATTTCAGTAACTGATGCAAATATTATTACTCCAGTTCCTGTCATTTCTTCTCTATATATTTCAGACGATTCTTATCAAATTTTAAACAATTTCCTTTTAAAATCCCATCCCTATCAAAATCTCCTTTTACTCTTCTGTCTTGTGCTATTCTTCCAACGAGTCCAGCAATAATGCCATATATCATTGTATCATAAAGTGGAAGCATATTTCACCTTCTATGGCTGTATTTAACTCTTTTGTTAGCAGAAGCACCTTCTCTTATCATTGAATTTAAATCATCAATAAATTTGTTAAATTCAGCATCATTCCATTTATTTATATTATCAAGACCTTTTTTTAATTATTTTTCGCTACAAAAATTATCGTATTCATAATCTTTTATATCATTTGCTCGTTTTATTTACCATCGTCTTCGATCTTTAACGTCCATAAACTTTACCGTCAGCTCTCCGAATCTTTCGTAACTTCTAATTTATTTGATAAATTTTTTAAAATATTTTTAATTTCCCGTGTGTTAAACATTAAAATATATGTTGCCGCGCTAAAGGATTTTTTATTTAACTGATCTAGTGCGGCTTATCTTCCAACATGATCATCTATATTTTCTACAAGTGACCCAACTAATCTTTTTTCTTATTCAGATCTTCCAATATTTTTTCCAGCAGCCGCTTCATGCTGTTCTCTACCTATTCCAAGTAAACCTTTTTCCTGTAATTTTTACGTTTTTCTTTTTGATAGTCTACCAGTTTCAAGTTGTTTTTCAAGTAAAGCTTCAGCTATTGGTTTAAGAGCAGCAGCCAGCACTTATTCTGTTCTGTATAAATTGTGTGAATATAAATAAACGCGATTGTAGTTAAAATTATATCCGAGAAGTAAATTCATAAGTAAGTTTGTTTTCCCCGACTCAGTTCTTCCAACAATAAGATAATGATAATGGAAATTCGTTTTCATATTTATGTATCACCAATCGCTCTTTATCAAAGCTTAATATCGACGATATTGCCATTATTATTGTATAATTTTAATTACATAAAAAATTATCAAACAATAAATAAATAATGAGATCTTATACAAAATTTGAAATATGAGTAGAAGATTCATCGGCAAAATGACTTATCTAAATATGCAACTCATGATTAGCTCAAAAATCGAAATCAATAATGTATTAATGTCACAAGTGTTGATCAAAATGAAATCGTTTTATAGGATGAACAAGAATGATTAAAGACAAGTAATATACAAATGTCAGATGTACTTATACGAATTCCCACCGCGGTTGTTAATAATATAGTAACTTTTGCTGATCAAGGTAAAATAAAAGATTCAGGTAAGTTAGTTAATGATTATATTAGGAAAGCTGGTGGTTTATTTGCTGGTAAAATTATCATCAATAAAAATAAAATTACATACCTTGGAGACCAAGCCGCAAAAAACAGATGCAGCAAAAAATACATCGATGATCAATAATCTAAATACTTATTAGTGCGCCGTGTTATCATGCGTGAATATCTCAATTTGGATAATAATGTTGTTAATGATCTCAGAACACCATAATCAGATTTCGACGCTGCAACTAAAAATACGTTGAATATAGCAATATTCAGATAGTGACAGTAATAGCAAGAATCAATGATGGAATAGCCGCATTCATAATTGATTAAAGTAATTACATATAAATGTTCCTGAATTTTTGTGGAAATATAAACAGGCCTATTAATGAATTGTTTTAATGTCAGCGGTTGTCGACATTAAACTTGTTGATATTAACACAAAACTAAACTATATTGTCAGTAGAATTCCTAACATCATTAAAAACTAATCTGATTAAAATTCCTCACGGACGAGCTAACATTATCGTGTACACAGTGTCATCAAAATTAACTACATGGACACCGCAAAATAACACTATCAAACATACCGAGTAAGCCATTGGTGTGTATAGGCTGCCCATATTTAGCGGTGCAAAATTTAGTATATTTACCAAATATCGTCATTCAACCGACAATTTTTCTGGAACTGTATTTTCAGTGTTAAATACAGATGCTGAAAAATTTTTACTTGAAGCAAGTGACAAAAAATTAACCGCAGCGTCTTACTGGTGGTGTCTGGAATTTGTAGCTGAAACACCAAAATTACGTACTTAGCTCAATTATTTAATTATAAGGAATCAAACCCAGGGTTTGGCACTGGATTTTTTTTTTAAATATTGTATAAAATCTGTAAACAAGTATTATATAATGAAAAGTACAGTCAATTTTAATCTTATTTTAGAAAAAAAAATCCAAAGCATGACATGTACGCTCTAATACAATATTACAGATATTATCATTAAAAAAAACTTTTCTGCGTGCAAAAATCTTACAAATACTATAATACTTCGAGTGATATCATATCTACCACTGCTTTTGATTAGCTGTTGTATAATTTAAAGTGGAGCATCGTTAAAGCCATTTTTGTTAATAATATCCGGTATTGGTATTTCTCTTGTAACCGCGTGTAAAAAAAATGAGCCTCGACTCGCTATTAAAAAATGTATCACCTATAAAAAATTACTTGATCAGATACGATTTTATTTGCATGGTATAAAAAAGATATGGACGATTTAATACGAGAGTTTCATTGTAATGACAGTATATAAAACTAGTTTGTCAATGAGAGTTTGCATGCATAATAAAAGATTATCAAAAAAGTATAGTAATGGTAGGGTATAAAATAAAATAATCTCAAACAATGTTTCTACTATAAAATGTTTGATCTATGGAAACAGAAAATGTGCCTCAAACTCCCGTTCGTATACTACTTCCCCTTCTCTGAAAATATATAGGAAGATGTTTTCAAAATCGTGTACGAGTAAATAATAAAATGCTTTGGTTTTCTATTGATAAATGATGAAAATTGATTGCAGTCTAGTCTTTTGATATCCAATCACGTAAATAGTCTTTGATGAGCATAGATACTGCGAAGTCATTGCCACTTTTGAATATTCTTACCTCTTTGCCAGTGCAAAGGTCTTGCTAGATAGCTGTGAATACAAATAAATACAGAGTGTTTATTAAGATATTAATGCGTGATATGTCTTCTTTCGTTGCTTATGAACCGCATCTTTAGTTAATGCCGTCATAGACCCACACGGAATTCCTATAATAACTAGATGATGGAATCATTTTGTTGCTGTAGTTGCTGCAGGGTTTAACGCCACACAAGATAGGCTATACATGGCGGCCAGTATTAATGGTGGAGGAAGAAACCTGGAAAACCCAGGAAAGAACCACCGACCCACGGAAAGCTACTGGCAGGCTTTCTCACTTACCCACGTTAGCCGAGTCTGGACGCGAACTCACGCAGACAGAGGTGAGATGGCAGTGATCCGTAACGGTCAGCGCTTTAGACCACTCGGCCATTCGGGGCCCCGAATCATTTTGTAAGATTAAAGGCAAAAAAAGGCTTTTCCTAAAATAACGCCGGAATCAGTTTAAAGATTAGGTAATTTTTAATGGATGTTCCTAAAATTACACAGTCCGAATCAAGGTGAAAGATAGGTAATTTGCAACTGATTTTACAAGAATAACGATATAAAAAGCAGTTAGAATTTTCTTCGTGGCCATTTCTGCTAGAAGATTTATAAGTAAACTGAAAATAGTTTTGTAACATATTTTTGACAAAATATTACTATAGAAAATTTTGGAGGGATTATGCAGAGAGCCTTTAATGTTCGATTTAAACAGGCTTGTGTTGATTTACAAGCTATTTACACAGTTCAAAACAAAGACAGAAAGAATTATATCTCTTAGAGTCAGCGTAAATTTATTATCCCTTATATGTAAACAGCAGTAATGTTTGGACCGTAAATAATTGTCCAACTGGTAGAACCACATTTCATTCCAAAGAATATAATCAACCCAGGCATTACGCTGGGTCACAGGAAGATAGATGTAGCAGCTGATGACAGTTTTACAATTAGAAGTTAAAAATGCACTGCCACACCACTTTCTCTGCTTTGAAAACAAGCAATGAATAAAGGACATTTGCATTAGAATGTTGACATTGATTTTAAAGTTATACTTGTAACAAATCTACAAATCTTGGTACAAATCTATAGTAGGAGCTTTAAGCTTCAAAATGTAATCTTGCAAGACAACACATTTTTTTGACCTGAAATGTTTTATATTGTAACTTCTCATTCAGGATGGGAATAATAGGATTATTTGATTACATCTCATAGTAATATAGTCCAAGTCTCTAACGTCACTCCATGGATGATGATGGATGACTGACAGAATCAGTTGTCTATGGGATTGTAGATAGTTTATCCCACTAACGGGTTGACGTTTTGCATGCCTGTATTTCGTAACCTAGACCTCGTAGAAATGTGCAACTTGCTATTTTTCTTGTTGTTACATAATTATTACACGACACGTAGACTCACTCTGGCTTTTTATCGTGGTTGCTGTTGAAGAAGAAAAATCCGAGAATTCTGGGTCTTTGTATAATTTGAAATGGGAAGACAATAATTTTATACACTCTAAGCGGCAATCACAATATTGGAGGAAAGTCGACAAGAAAAGTAACAGCAAATAACATTCGGACAATCTTAAGATATGTTGAAAAGTTATTACCTAGGGCGTGGTTTTTACAAAGTTATCTGCAAAAATAAGTTTACAAAATGAACACGAAAAGCGAGAAAGTGAACATTGTAGAGCACGGACAAAGTTAGTTGTAAAAGACTGTGAGTTATTTGATTCTCTTTTACTTTTAAGTTAAATTAATCTTTATTGTCTATTTTTTATTCTTCATTTACGTCTCGTAAACATATTTTGAAATAAATATACTTACTTCTCCAGATTACTCTAAAATATTGTTTACCACTGTGCCTATTCTTTTTTTTGTTGCTTATACACTGTTAGCTGTAAACATCTTTTCTGTTAACTCCTATACTTTTGCATGTATCAGTCTTCTTTTTTTTCAATGCATCTCTCTATTACGCACAGCTGTGTATTCTTTGCATTGACTATATTTGATCCTCCTATCTGATAGTTGTTACGTTCCAGTTTCTCTTCAAGCGGTCAAAGCTGTGTATTTTTGCCATTTGAATTTTGCCACTATAATTTTTAAACAAGCATATTTGTTTTCAGTGCAACTAACACAGCTTTATTTTGCAACGTTTTTCTCGATCATCACATTTTTCAGTTAGGTAGTAAATATTTGCAGTTTGGTGAATGGTGTAAGCTTTAAGTTTTTATCGTTTCTAACACTAATCTGAATTATTTATAAATATGATTTAAAAAATCTAATTATTTTACTTGCTAGCAAGTTATATAACCTCCCAAACCTTACAAGTACCAGCAACAGAGGAACTGCAATGTTCTGCTTCGTTGTCCAGATATTTCTGTGGTTTTTTAAACAGTTTTGCAAACGTGTTTTGTATATCTGTAATCTTGCCTAGTATGCACTTTAGGTCTATTTCGATTAAGTAGGTCCAGACATTGTTTTGCAAAATGTTGCTCCCGTTTGAAAAGGAATAGTTCCAAAGGGCCTTAGTACCTTCTCTTAACATTTTATTGCTATGTCAGATGGGGTTTATCTCCTCTGAATAGGAACAAAGTTGTAGCAATAGGCTAGTATTTCTTTCGTTTATATTAAGCCTTTTCTGCTGGAACTGGCCGCTTTGCAAACAGAGAAGATGCTTAAAAATCCTGCTGAATGATTTGAGTGTCATTTATCTTTCTGTTATGTTTTCTATAATTAGTTTTTTTTATTAAGGACTTCAAGCGGAAAGCACATACTTAGAAGTTAAACAAGATAATACACGTTGCAGTTATTTATTCATTGATGATTTTTTATGGAGTGATTATTTTATTATTGGCCGTTATAATTCTTGCTAAATTATGTCTATTCACCATCCATTTTTCTTTTTATTGGAATGTGTGTATATATATATATATATATATATATATATATATATATATATATATATATATATATATATATATATATATATATTTAACTTTTTCAGTTGTCCTGCTAAGGTACTATGTCATTTCGTCCTATTGTCAGTAAATTTTTGTTTGTGCAAAAGATGCAGCTAATTGTTACATTGTTACTATTGTATAGCAATTTACCATACCACTGTTTTGGACTATAGACGTTTGTTTGAACGAGTTTCCAATCTTCTTCTTCTTCTTCTTCTTCTTCTTCTTCTTCTTCTTCTTCTTCTTCTTCTTCTTCTTATTATTATTATTATTATTATTATTATTATTATTATTATTATTATTATTATCTTTTGGGAGTGTTGTGGAACTTGCATTTTATTTAATTGGTTGACTATTATTTTGTAAAATAGTCAAGTCACAAGCATAAATTCTAAGACAGAGATTATCAGTCTATTTCCTTTTCCCACTTTGATTCTTTAATAAAGTTTTATTGAACTAAAAACGTTTAAGCGAACACATCAACATATAAATCGTACATCAAAAAGAAATATTGTAGTATTGTCAAATATCAACATGGCTGTAGTCGATTGTAAATATGCATGATTTCGACCAAAGCACGAGAAAGTTTCTTTTATTTACAGATGTGAGTTAAGTAGGACAAGAGTTTGTTTACATGATGTACAAAGTGAAGAACGATTCAATTTATAGTTATATTATAATGTCAGGTACGATTTAAATCATGCCGGCGCAGTATTAAGATTTACAATCCCCCTAACATGAATGAAATGCTTTTCAACGAGGATACGGTTTCCTTACGCCATTGATAAAAGATCAATTGGAATCTCTTATTTCTAAATAGATAACTTGTGAAATAGATGCATGGTGCAGATATAACGGTGAAAAGTTTTCTCCCAATATAGACACAAGATTGTGCAACATTTCGGATACCTACCGTAGAGGAGCTACTGTATTCTTCATTTCTGACCTTGCCTATCTGAATGAGAGTAATTCAATAAAGAAATAGGAATGAATTAGTTCTTTATGTTATTACTATCAATAAAGGGATAGGAATGAATTAGTTCTTTATGTTATTACTATCAATAAAGGGATAGGAATGAATTAGTTCTTTCTATTATTACTATCAATAACGGAATAGGAATGAATTAGTTCTTTATATTATTACTATCAATAAAGGGATAGGAATGAATTAGTTCTTTCTATTATTACTATCAATAACGGAATAGGAATGAATTAGTTCTTTATATTATTACTATCAATAAAGGGATAGGAATGAATTAGTTCTTTCTATTATTACTATCAATAACGGAATAGGAATCAATTAGTTCTTTATATTATTACTATCAATAAAGGGATAGGAATGAATTAGTTCTTTCTGTTATTACTATCAATAAAGGGATAGGAATGAATTAGTTCTTTCTGTTATTACTATCAATAAAGGGATAGGAATGAATTAGCTCTTTCTGTTATTACTATCAATAACGGGATATGAATGAATTAGTTCTTTCTGTTATTACTATCAATAAAGGGATAGGAATGAATTAGTTCTTTCTATTATTACTATAAATAACGGGATATGAATGAATTAGTTCTTTCTGTTATTACTATCAATGAAGGGATAGGAATGAGTTAGTTCTTTATGTTATTACTAGATTGGAATGAACTAGTTCTTAGTGTTATTACTATAAATAAAGGGATAGGAATGAATTAGTTCTTAGTGTTATTACTATCAATAACGGATAGTAATGAATTAGTTCTTTCTGTTATTACTATCAATAACGGGATAGGAATGAATTAGTTCTTTCTATTATTACTATCAATAACGGGATAGGAATGAATTAGTTCTTAGTGTTATTACTATCAATAACGGGATAGGAATGAATTAGTTCTTTCTGTTATTACTATTAATTACGGAATAGGAATGAATTAGTTCTTTCTATTATTACTATCAAAAACGGGATATGAATGAATTAGTTCTTTCTGTTATTACTATCAATAACGGGATGGGAATGAATTAGTTCTTAGTGTTATTACTATCAATTACGGGATAGAAATGAATTAGTTCTTTCTGTTATTACTATCAATTACGGAATAGGAATGAATTAGTTCTTTCTATTATTACTATCAAAAACGGGATATGAATGAATTAGTTCTTTCTGTTATTACTATCAATAACGGGATGGGAATGAATTAGTTCTTAGTGTTATTACTATCAATAAAGGGATAGGAATGAATCAGTTCTTTCTGTTATTACTATCAATAACGGAATAGGAATGAATTAGTTCTTTCTATTATTACTATCAATAACGGAATAGGAATGAATTAGTTCTTAGTGTTATTACTATCAATAAAGGAATAGGAATGAATTAGTTCTTAGTGTTATTACTATCAATAACGGGATAGGAATGAATTAGTTCTTTCTATTATTACTATCAATAACGGGATAGGAATGAATTAGTTCTTAGTGTTATTACTATCAATAACGGGATAGGAATGAATTAGTTCTTTCTGTTATTACTATCAAAAACGGGATAGGAATGAATTAGTTCTTTCTATTATTACTATAAATAACGGGATATTAATGAATTAGTTCTTTCTGTTATTACTATCAATAAAGGGATAGGAATGAATTAGTTCTTTCTGTTATTACTATCAAAAACGGGATAGGAATGAATTAGTTCTTTCTATTATTACTATAAATAACGGGATAGGAATGAATTTGTTCTTTCTGTTATTACTATCAATAACGGGATGGGAATGAATTAGTTCTTTCTATTATTACTATAAATAACGGGATAGGAATGAATTAGTTCTTTCTGTTATTTCTATCAATAACGGGATAGGAATGAATTAGTTCTTTATGTTATTACTATCAATAAAGGGATAGGAATGAATTAGTTCTTAGTGTTATTACTATCAATAATGGAATAGGAATGAATTAGTTCTTTCTGTTATTACTATCAATAAAGGGATAGGAATGAATTCTTTCTATTATTAATATCAATAAAGGGATAGGAATGAATTAGTTCTTTCTGTTATTACTATCAATAAAGGGATAGTCATGAATTAGTTCTTTCTGTTATTACTAGATTGGAATGAACTAGTTCTTAGTGTTATTACTATAAATAAAGGGATAGGAATGAATTAGTTCTTAGTGTTATTACTATCAATAAAGGGATAGGAATGAATTAGTTCTTTCTGTTATTACTATAAATAAAGGGATAGGAATGACTTAATTTTTTCTGTTATTACTATCAAAAACGGGATAGGAATGAATTAGTTCTTTCTGTTATTACTATAAATAAAGGGATAGGAATGAATTAGTTCTTTCTGTTATTACTATCAATAAAGGGATAGGAATGAATTAGTTCTTTCTGTTATTACTATCAATAACGGAATAGGAATGAATTAGTTCTTTCTGTTATTACTATAAATAAAGGGATAGGAATGAATTGGTTCTTTCTGTTATTACTATCTATTAAGGGATAGGAACGAATTAGGATTTTTTTTGTATTATTACTAATTTTACTTTAAGCCTTTACGAGGTGTCAGTTCTTTTTTTGAAAGGTATTCTCAAAGTGTTGATCAATGATTTTGTTATTTCTGATATGAATGTTCGATCGATCGATCGATCGATCGAGAGAGAGAGAGAGAGAGAGAGAGAGAGAGAGAGAGAGAGAGAGAGAGAGAGAGAGAGAGAGAGAGAGAGAGAGAGAGAGAGAGAGAGTTGCCGCATAAGATAAAATATATACGATCAGTATCATGATGAATGTTGGTTGGATTTTATTTCCTTTGCTGGCAAACATGCTTAAGGCGGCAATCTGTGCAATATGTAAATTAGAATTAAAGCATAAAACTAAAGCTTATAAAACACTCACATTAACTTGGACTTGGGAGGGAAACCTATATGTTGGAAATTTAGATGTTGTTTTAACGGTGTTTCTCTTATTTTTTTGGTCAAACTTTAATTTAAGATAATACCGAATAAACTTCTTTTGTTTCAGCATCTACAAACTTAACCTTTATTACAGGTACGTAAATTTAACATAAAAAGTCGCTTTAAAATGTTTAATTCTTCATCTGGAGGAACTCATTAAAAATGTTACAAATTACAGAAATATTGACTGAAAGTACTTCAACAGGAACACATTACTATAGCATCTGTTTCAGTGCAAAACATGCGGACATTCCGTGCATTTTTCAAGTCACAAAAACCGCATCGGCGAGATAAGACGTGAAATTTAAAACATGTTTTCCTCTATCATTCAGCAAAGCTAGCCAAGCGCAGGTCAAAGACGGAAAAGTGTCCGTCATGACGCAGATCATGCTCCTGCTCTGAAATTGGTTCAGTGACGGCTACAAATTTAGCTAGCAACGTTAGCTTAAGTGAACTCAAATAAGGCAACAAAGACATTTTATTTCTGTTTTTGTTGTTGTTGTTGTTGTTGTTGTTGGGCTTAACGCCATTTTCAGCACATGATAGGTTATACATGGCGGCCAGTAGAAACCGAGAAATCCGCGGAAAGAACCACCGACCCTCGGGATGCTACTGGCAAGCTTTCTCACATATTCACATTCGCCGAATCTTAGACTCGAACTCACGCAGACAGAGGTGAGATGGCAGTGATCCGTAACGGAAAACGCTTTAGCCCACTCGACCTCTCGCACCCCTCCGCCTTTGTGTTTCTATGTTTTTTAAAAGCTCAGCAACACATAGGTTTTAAAGTGCCAAGGTAATGGGGAAAAGTTCCTTGCTGAAGGACCAATACCTACCAATAATTACAGGCGTTTTCATCAATGATAACTCTCGATTACTTGTTTTTAAAAAAATAATTTATATTAATATAAATGTTAATCGCAGAAAGACGTTTATGACCATGTTGTGCACATTTAAATATCTTGAAATATTTGTGAACTTTGTGCTTTCTTTTAAAAAATATTCTAGTTTTACCTTTATTTATCCAGTCTTTATTTATACAGGGTATTGTTTGAGTATCATTTAATTTTCACGAATAGATTAAGTTTGTATTTGCGCAAGTTGCATACATTTTCCACAATTTGAACATAGTTATATTGATTGTGAGTCACTATTTCTATAAAAAGCTGCAAAAACATTCAAAGACAAAAATCACAATTTTGGACAAAAACAGATTATGGTCCGGATATTTTGAAAACTTACACAATGAACATTACTAACGCTAGCAAGAGAGGAAATTTTAATATGAAACCAGCAATATCGCTAACTTGAGATAATAGGTATTTGTTTTTAAGACTAGGTGGAAAAAAGTGTGGCCAACGTTAATAGTGTTACAGAATAACATTCTAAAGAAACAATGTCAAACCAAATACGTTTTCAACAACGACTACTGAATGAGAAAGTGCAAAAAAATTTAGGTAGGTCATGCGCCCAATATTAGTACTGAAATTGTATAGTTTTTAGTCAATGTAAAAGAGGTTTTGAATACCATTAGCTGTACAGTTTTTAGTCCATGTAAAAGAGGTTTAGAATACCATTAGCTGTACAGTTTTAAGTCAATGTAAAAGAGGTTTAGACTACCATTAGCTGTACAGTTTTCAGTCCATGTAAAAGGTTTAGAATACTATTAGTCGTCCAGATCCTACCACGTCATAATCAATGTTGTATCTTTATGCTCTTTCTCAGGATTTTAGACAAACATTTGCAAAAGCCATAGAAGCAATCAATGGTGGTAATAAGTTAACACTTACAAATGCAGAAATATAACTACCTTCATGTATGGCTACATCAAAAGATAGAGATGTAGGAACCAGCACAGTTTTAATAAAATTCACAGTACCACGGATCATCTTTCCTGAATTAGTTAAATGCATCCAAAGGTGAACCATGGCACGATAGTGTGTGGAGTAACTATGGAAAGACTATGTCCACTACACATAACAGAAACTGACTATAAGAATTATTTGATCATATCGTTATCACATACCAAAGGCTTCTGTCCGACAACAATTGCAAAACTAGGATGAAAATGTTATCGTGCGATGACTGTACGGATAATTTGATACGTGGTGAGCTTTGCTGGCTGACGTTTTTTTATTTATTTGGTGTCAGACGTGTCGAAATGTCTGATTTCTTTTACTTTGAGCAATACCTAATTCAAGAAACAATGGCGGAACTATGATTTCATTCCTTCCCTGATGATTTTCTTTCGCACTGAAACAACGCTATATAATATATTTTCATAATTTAACTTTTAAAACAAAGCAATGGCATCTATTAATATCTTAGATAAAATAAAATTTGTTCTTTATTTATCTTTTCATTCAACTATGAATCATGTGGCAAATATTTCTTTGTGTGCAAATTGGACCATAACTACATTTTAATACTTACAAAGCAAACATGCCATCTTTAAAATTATATTTATCGGATTTCGATCGGAACATCCAATTATTTGGTGCATTTTTAAAATAAAAATTGTCTATTCATAACATTTTCGCATAATTGTTAATATCGGAAAGCTAAAATTCTCCATACATTAAAAACATTCATCAAACGATTCCAAAAGAAACAAAACATTATTGCCGATAATTTAGAAAATACTGTACTTGCCTCATTTCCAAAGAAATTTTTTGCCATTTGTGGGGTCATTTTTTCGTAATATAAAAACTGAATATGTATATTCATCATAAAACTTAAACTGTGTTACTTTTCATAACCTTTAAAAGTAAATATATTTTATTCTTAGTTTCAACTATTTTCCGGTTATTTATTGGTATAAGTTTTACTTTTATCTCAATATATATATATATATATATATATATATATATATATATATATATATATATATATAGTCATTATAACGCCATTCTTGTTTTTATGCTGTTCTTTGTATAAAATATTACATAAAAGAGGACAAATTGTAGTAAAATTCATAATCAACATTTAGATTATTCTAACAACGTCAACTGACATGATCTAATGTTGTAGTTAATTTGGTTTTCTCCTTTTACGAACTGGCAAACACAAAAATGTAGTCAATTGTACTGAGTCTTTTTTTCTTGGTATTCTTCATTTGTTTACCAACTACAGTCTTTCTCAATTTCATTTGATGATTTTGTATTACATGTGCATTCAATTCAATGAAATATTTTAACTACGGTTTCATATCATCTAAGACAACACTGTGTATCTCTTGAGTTTTACTCTCTCAATACGGTATTAAGAATTAAAAGATATAAGTTTCCGCTGTTTACCTGTGGAGTTGAGAGAACGCATTTATTGAGAATTAGTCATAATGAAAGTGAATCGCAAACTCAAAATAATTTATCGATTGTTAAACTATCCTCTTTACCAAAGTAAAATAAGACTGATTACGGGATGACCCTACCTCACTCACAAATATAACAGCGGATATTGGCCGCGACCCAGTGATTCTTCAATGGATGCTTTACAAGAGAACATTTCTGGCTTCGCTGTGGAGTTGAGAGAACGCATTTAACGAAATTTGGTCAAAAAACAAATCAATCAAATGCAAAGAGCAATTGCAACCGTTACGTCATCGATGTTTGAAGCACTGGTACCTAAATACTATAAGAGGACTGTTTATGATGAAAGTCTTTAAGTGCTCAGACATTGATGAAATGCTCGCAGACGAGAAGGATTGTATTCTTTATAGTGATTATTTTACTACCAGGTACACGTTCTGAGTCGAATTCAATAAGAAGAGTCAGAAACTTCTGAACGACTTGTAATGTGTTAGTGACTAAATATTTTGGATACGTCGACGGAATACGACCATTTTTGTGCAGAAAGTACATTTATAGCTGCCGTAAAAAGAGGGTATAAAAACATACTACCATGCCACAACCTTTATCATTTGTGATACAACAGAATCCGTGGAAGCAGATCAATGACAATATTAAAATGGTGAATTATTACCATTACTTTTTATTAGAAATGGGTCGATATGTAGTGTGTGTCTTAGTGACTTGCTTTCTGGGATTTTGTTTACCGTCTGATTCTTTGTTGACTCTTTAAGAACAGTACCTATCACTCAAAAAGCATGAAAGTGATCTTATTAAATGTCCACGAGAAACTCAGTATCCTCAAAGCTTTGCGCTTTCATCTAGATATTTCTCGACAGCTACGGGAATAAGATTCGTCAATTTGTAGGTACTGAAGATGTGTGTATAGCTTGTGACTTACACCCTTACTGGACAGATGTACGTGGCTGGAAAAGCTGGGATTTGAGGCTTAGACTAACAAAATGGCACACTATTCCCGATAGTTGTAATCCTAAAATATTAAACGTTAGTGAAAAAGTCACTTTCATGCATGTGTTAGTTAAGTACCAGAAGAAGAACAGCCTGTCACCGAGAAATACCACTGTATTCAGGACAGGACCGTCATCGTCATTTCCAAAAGCCCGAAAGGCCATTCTGGGAGGACCTTTGTGTGAGTGTGCTACGGAACGTACTGACTCTCAGCACATTATACACTGTCCCTATGATCCCACATTTTGATCACAAAAGTGTTGTAAAGTAGAGACTTGTTTATATTCCACTGTAGTTGTTTTGATGTGTTTTTTATTGTTCTTAACCATTTGGATTTTATGTATTTTTGTCTTTCATGTTGTTCACGATTAAATCTTGATAATAAACATGTCCTGAAAAAGATGTAAGAACTCCTGTAATATCTGTCTTCCTGTTACAATTTACATTTTTTACAGTGCTATGTCTACCTCTGCTGTCTCTGCTTCATCTTCCTCCACTTTCAAAGTCATCGACGAACACTGAGATCGTGCTATATGGGAGGCTTTGTATGTTCAACATCCCTTTAACATGCTTATTGCTAGACCCAGCAGTTTAAGCAAAACCGAATTTGTCGAACTTTTGATCGAACATAAACATCATTTGATCGATCGTTCATCTAAGCGAATCGTATAGTGTTACAAAGAGTGGCAATCGGCGTACAACCTTCTCCGATAAAGTCAAGGTGTCTAAGTCTAAGCCTCGAATCCCCATCGTGTTTGTGGAAGGCATTCCTGTCGAAGACGAAGGTATCGTTCCTCACCCAAGTCAAACAAATTTTGTCATCTTTGACGATGTGTTAGGAGAAGACGAAGAAATAAAACTGGTTTACACGCAAAGATTATTATCGTATTGCCATGTTAATTACATCACCAAAAATTTGTTTCAACAAAGCAAAGCCAATCGTAACATCAGTCTCGATGCTCATTATGTGGTCTTCTTTAAAAGTCCTAGAGATAAATCTCAAGTGCAAGTCTTAGCAAAACAGGAATACATTGGCTGACTCATGCGTACGAAGATGCCACTCAAACCCAACACGCCTATTTACTCGTGGATTTAAAACCTTTTCCACCGATTATTTGCGATTTCGTACCAATCGGTTTTACCACTGGTTCCAAGACTGGTGATCTGCCGTGTACACGTCCACGTCGTCGACTCTACAATCATTACCAAAAAATCTATAAAAGCTCGGTCATTTGGACTCTGTCTCACACAAAGTCAACATGACATCCCTTCAGTCTCATCTCCCCATCAAATGCATTTGTGTCTTGTACGTCATCAGTCGTGAAAAAAATCCACAAATACTTCCTTGTGTCTTAGAATCCAATCTCAAAGAAGTCATACGATGGTTTACGGTTACAGCACGTCAGTTACTGCAAGGCATCATTCAGATTCCACGTCAAACTAAACGTTATATTAACAGAAACAAAGTATCCTTAACGCAACTGGCTGATCCTCGCATTGACACTCAAACCAAAAGCAAATTGTTTTAAAACCTGGAGGTAATGGTTATCTAAGAGGTGTCTTCATTCTTTCCCTCTTAAAATGGGATCCCAATGCTCCCAAAGTTCTCCCCAAGAAAAAGGACACTCCCCGTCGTACCTAGAAGAAAAAGAAAGAGAGCAACGGTGTCAAGACTAGGTCACAGCCTCAGAAAAGAAAGAGAAAAAGAGCAAAGGTGTTAAGTCTAGGTCACAGCCTTAGAAAAAGAAAGAGAAAAAGAGCAAAGGTGTCAAGACCAGGTCACAGCCTCAGAAAAAGAAAATGAAAATCCCATAGAAAACAGTTTCACCCACAAGAGGGTGTCTCCAAAAACTTCTCCTCCAACGGTGATACCCTCTTCCTCTTTAGTGGCAGTGGCCGCCGCTTACAAAGCACCTGCCCCCTAAATCAAAGTCCAAGAGATATCGGGAGTGTTACAGAGTTTACTGGATTTGTCCAAGCAAGAACTGAACCGATTTAGACAGTTGAGAATTCTCCACGACCTGTGTTGCCTGACATCAAGTTAATACGACGTAAAGACAATTAGTGGTGACGCATTCTAGTACAAAAGAAGACCTGAGGTAAATTTTAGGATCAGCATTTTTTGTGCTTTTGAACCCCAAGATGTCTCCTCTAAGAATAGTACACCGTTACCATCGTTGTTCTGTACAAAAAGGAAAAGGACGAGGAAAAAGACGGTCACGTCATCCTAAGTAACGCTTAGCCAAACATTGGCGACACTCTCTGCAAAGACACACTCGTCCAAAGAAAAGGAGAAATGATCAAAATGGAGGTTTCTTTGGCCCTTTCCTTGAATTCTATAAGATAGCCGATAAGTGTCACAATGGTAAAGGAAAGGCTCAAACAAAAGATAAAAGATGCATGTCGATCCATGGATGCCAGTGTATGTTGTGCACCAAAAGATGTCACCACATTGTCGTTCTCCTGTCCAGAAAGGGAAAGGAGAAAGTTAAATCATGCGAAAAAAAACTCTTTGCCAAACATTGACGTTACACCCAGAAAAAGATACACTCGTCCAAAGAAAATGAGGAACTGTCAAAGAGAATGATTCTTTGGTGATTTTGGAAAATACATCGTCACTTTTATAACGAAGCGACTTTAGTGTATTTTTGGAGTGTGTCCCGGAATCAACAAGCAAGGATGTCACCCGAAAAAGACATTCCTCTTCCATCTCCAAAGGCAGAAGGGATATTAAACGGATGTAGAAGACACACTCATCACAGAATCAACAAAGATGTCACCCACAAAAGACATTCCTTTTCTACCTCCAAAGGCATAAAGTATGTTAAAGGGATGCAGAACATACAAAGCCTCCCAACTAGCACGATCTAAATGTTCGTTTTCTCCTAACATATGGTCAAGGACATTCCTCTTCTACCCCCAAAGGTTTCTGAATCAATATTACGCAAATCAATATCGCCGTAGTCAGCATGGGGTCACACTCCACGTCTGAGGGTGTCTCAGCCCTCATTAATGGACAACTTGGGATGGTGTTCGAACCTTCAGTGTCGCCTTCGACGTCCTCGGTGACGATCGTTGCAATGACAAACTCTTTGGCGGTCTCTTCTTCTCTGTATCTTTTAAAGGAGATTAGTATGGTACATCATCTCTTTAGTCGGTAGTCGTATGCCATAGGCTTGACACACGACCTTCCCGGTTACGACGCACGGCCCCCCTAGAAGAAGGTTTCAGTTTGTTTTGTTTTTGGAGCAACAGCAACATCAATTTGTACCTTGCTTCAGACTGGTGTGGTTTCGTGCGCTTGTTGCAATATTTCGCCTAACGTGACTTCGCTCGCTTGAAGTTTTCCTGTGCGAGGGTACAAATTTCTTCCAGTTTGTTTCTCAAATCCGCGATGAGCTGATGGGTTGTACGTGCTCCTTCGACTACGTGATTGTCCGTCCACAGCTGTCTCAGTACGGTAATGGGAACCCATACGGTCCTCCCGTACAAAATTTCAAAGGGAGAAAACATTAAACTTGCTTGTGGTATTTCCAGATATGCGAAATGCATGGCAGGAACATACCAATTCCAATCTTTGGGACTGCCTTCACACTGCGTTTGAGTGTGTTTTTCGGAGTCCCGTTAAACCGCTACATGTAGTCGTGAGGTGCTTAATCGACATCAGTCAATTTACCTCTCTTACACGCGACTCGTCAATTGTGTCCCTTGATTGGTCCGACTATTGACCAAATCCCAAGCAGCGCTTCAGCGACGGTTTCCGAATCAATATTACGCAAAGCGACCGCCTCCGGATAGCATGTGGTGTAATCATCGACCGTGAAAATATACTGATTTCCTTGTACCGACTCGTGTTTAAACGGCACTATCAGATCTATCGCGATGTGTTGCAATGGCTCATCGAGAAGAAGTGTACTACCCACGGGAACGAGTCAATCCATTCTCTATTTGTCACAAGAGAGAGAGAGAGAGAGAGAGAGAGAGAGAGAGAGAGAGAGAGAGAGAGAGAGAGAGAGAGAGAGAGAGAGAGAGAGAGAGAGAGAGAGAGAGACGCTTAATATCTCCTTGGACCCCTGGCCAGCAGAATCCCATGACAAGACGATCATGCGTCTTGGCAATTCTTCCCATGACACTTTTATGGTAGAATTTAACGCTTCACCTTAGGCACAACGACTTGCTTGAGATGCTCTTGTCCTTACCTGGCGTGGCGACACAATGTCCCATTTTATATAAGAAACATTATTTCGCCATTCGTAGTTTCTTTCTTCGTTCCTTCTTCAGCGTATTTATGCAACTGCGTCAGAGTTGCATCTTTCTGCTGAAGCTTCCTCAACTCGGTAAGAAGTACGTTGCTTACTGGTGTTGACGTAACTTCCATCGGTGCCGATTTCGTCTTCCGACTCTTGGACCTGGTTTTCCCAGCACTCACCAGTGTCGGTGTGTAGGTTTTAGGGTTCGGTTGTAGAAACACATAAATACATCCCAGTATGACGTCATGCGATAGCCCATCCAAGCACGCAACTTCAATTTTTCTACACACGTACGGTGAATCGAGGACTCCTCTTTGTAGTTGAATCGCGGCATACTTATCTGTACCATACGGTGATCGATAATCGGTCACACGCTCCCTCCAGAAATCGTACTGGAGCCGTCCCAATCGGCGGTCCTAGCTTCTATTCTTAATTTCTCCATTTTGAGAACATGAGCTAACTCCATTTCTTTCACGGTTGCTGATATCCTGGTCAGCTCCATCTCTATCTCTCTTTTCCCTGTTATTTTGGCCAGCTTCCTCTCTGTCCGTTGCTATCCTGGCCTGCTCCCTTTCGACTGCTTTTTCGGCCCTGCTTTCTTTGATTCTCTCCTCTATAAACGCTGCTAGGCGATCTCCCTCGTACCCTAGATCTTCTGTGCCTTTGGCGCGATACTCTTTAATCATCTGTCTTTCTGTATCCATTTATGATGATACTAAATAAAAGTGATACCTTTTCTCGACTTACTAAATAACTGACAGTGTTACAAGTTCCTAACCCAATACTTACCTGTTCACAATAACTAACTTCGCTTAGGTAAGACGTTTGCTTCACATTTAATGCAAGTAAATGAAATCTCTCAAACATGCAAAGATCAAAACATAACATACACACTTTGAATATCATACAAATTCAAAATACACAGGATTTAAACTATCTCACAACTGTTCAAAAATACTAATAATGAATACGTTAGGTCGTAAAGATAATATCGATGTCTAATTCAGATCCTTAACGATGCCTCCACAGTTGGGAATTGCTTTGGTTGGGATGCTCTTAATATTTTATTTTAACTATTACAAAATTCCCATCCAGGCTTTATTTTGTTGTAAGTTAAATTTAGTGAAAGATAGATGTGAAGTTCCGAGCCCCCAATCAGCAATGCCGACGATCAGTTGATTAAATAAAAGGATTGAATTTTAATAACAATTCAATAATCAGATGACTCTAATTCTTAATTATACTTATTCCACTTGACTCTTTAATAAGCCTATTGCATCACTTGATTAGCAGTGTGAGATTGAGTTTCACCTGTCCTTGTATTTCTACCAATCTGGTGTATCCTTTCTCTCTTCTATTTCTCCCAATTCCTTCTCCCTTTCCTCCTCGACCTTTCTCCAAATTCCTTCTCTTCCTCCCCCTTCTCTAATTTCTCTAGACTAATTCTCCCCCTCCTCCAATTTCTCTACCACGACTAATCTTCTGTCGACTTCGACTGACTCAGCAACAACCACAATTCTGTCTCTAACTCTTAAAGACTTGGGACCCAATCGAACCCGAAGTTATGTGTTCCCTAAACAAGCTTCCTTTTTGAAGCTTTTTCTTTCCTCAGAATCTACCTTTAAGTTTTTCGCCAAAATTACGAGTGGCTTCGTTCTCGGAGTAATCTTATTGATCTACAATCCCTACAGGCGAATACTAAATTTTCTCATACGAGTTTGAAGTAACATTTGGATCAGAAATGCAATCACACCCCTATCTAAATTACCATTGATTATCGCTGTGAACCAATCCAATCAAACGTAGCGGCCAATGTTCCTCTCGCTGTCTGTCAACGTAGAGACGAATGAGAACATTTCCTGCTTAACCCTTTGGCTTCATTTAATCTTTGGACTAAGCTTTCACACATAGGTGTGATAACTTCAAGCCTTTGTTTAGGTGGTGCGATCTATCGCCTTTGCCGATTCAAGATTTCCGGTCTCCGGCTGATCATGTAACCTTGTGTAAGAGTTGCGTAACACTCGCCCACGGAAATCTTTAGATATCAAACACATGGCCGCAGTAATATTCCCAAGATAGGTCGATTATAACTTATAGATGACATTATAACTGGGGCTTAGCAAACATGACAGTATCATTATATGTAAAAATAATTTTATGGCAAGAAAATATTGGGCAACTTTTGGCATCAGTGAGACTAACGTCATACCAGTAGATATCCCCATCGTCGATGAGTTAGAAAAAAATATGACAACAAAGGAAAATTACTTGGATGACTTTATATTAAAGCAAATAACTTCCGTCCATCTTTAAATAAAATTGACTGCATAAATATTTTACTCAAACCACGTATTTGTAGATACAACAAGCAGCCTTGTTGAACAATTGCTTCACACAAACATTCAAAATAAGCCACATGTTAAACACCAGTATCATCTGAAACCCAGTTTTAATACAAAGCATTGCATTCGGAATATTATGGACAGCCAGGAAATGAGAAAAAGTAGGACGTGCAATGTCGATAAAACACAATTTAAGAAAAGTCCGAAGAGTTGAAGGAACATTTGATCAACCGTGGCTACGATAAAGACTTAATCGAGGAGGTAGCAAAGCAGGCCGAAAGTTGTTGTGTTACATTTTATGTTGTTTTACATTTTATGTGCAGTTCCACAAGAAGTAAAAAAATCCATTATTCTTTCAAGGGATATGTTTAGTGTCAATAACGTCTCTTAAAAGAAAAACGTGCTATTTTGTCAATATTTGGTTCTATTTCATGTTTTCAGTTCTGGCTAATCTGCTATTTATGAAAAACAGAATTTCAAATAATAAAATTATATAGAGAATAGATACCATTTATCTTGATATACTACTCTAAAGTTATTCTCCGACCCCGAAGACCCCCGACCCCAGCAAACCAACAGTAGCCTACTGCAGACCGATAAACCCTAGAGACAACCTAGTCAGAACAAAGTTAATTCCAAACGAAGACCATACTGACACATCTGGGCCATATGGTGATAAAACATGCAAATATGTCAACATATCATAGAGACAAACATATTTTCTAGAATAGTGACGCGTGAACAATTTTACATATATTGCCCAAACAAAGCACGCAAAACAGAAAGTGTAATTTATATCATCGCATGGAAGTTTTAAAAAATATTGGAGTAAATGAAAAATTAACAAAATGATCAATCTTTACGGATATCATTGGATAATAAAGAAGCCAGGCAGATATTTATTAGCAGAACTCTTCTCTTCCGCTGTAATGCTTCCAGTAACCTTCTACTAAATAAAACTGCACACAAACACAACTGGAGCAAATTCGATCCCCCTGGCTCTAAAGCATTCAGTTGTAAGGACAATAATTACAAATTAATACTGTGAACATTTCCACATGATATTTTAGTGTAGCACACGTGTAATGTGATTATGTGACTAAGAACGCCTAAAGATTGATCGTGGTGTTTATTGACTTTCTGCTGCGTCATCTGACTAAGAGTACCGACTAATCGCATTTTTGGCGTTACGTGACTAAGCACACAACAATAAGTAGTGTTTAATGATTTTTCTGTTGGACTGTATATCTTAGATTGTTTGTGTCCTACTCAACTAAGAAGCAGATGTGCTAAAGTAGATACATATCGACAGAAGTGAAATTACAATTTTTAAAGTGATAATAAAATTTTACAATTGCACTAACTCCACAGCTTTGCTATAGTATGTTAGTCTAGTGTATTAATTATCAATTACAAATGAACTGTTTGTTTTTCTGTGAATTAACACTATTCGCCTAATAATTTGGCTAGTGTGGTAGCTCATCGGGAGTGAGAGATTATTTAATATATTGGTATAGACGAGATTTAAATTAATCAATGGAACGTTTGTGTTTATTTATTGTATACGGGCGAAAGTCTACGCCGAAAGAGTGTCATAATGTTTCAAAAGTGTTATCACTCTCAATACTCTAACTACTGAGATTGTTTAACTGACATTATCTTTGTCATTATTTATCACAGAATCACACACACACAC